>BTPG01000001.1:199439252-199449252 GCA_036245525.1 Semisulcospira habei
TAATAACTTGCGTTGTGCTTGAACTTTCCGAGCCTGTTTCGTTCTTTGTTGGGATTTGTTTTGTTGTGTTGTTGTTGTTGTTGTTGTTGCTGTTTTGTTTGTTTGTTTGTTTTTGTGCTCAAAGAAATTAAAAAGGTATTCATGAACATTGCAAAAATAGTACACTAACGCTATTTGCATTTGTGACAATAATAGTTCACCTGAAGAATAAAAACAGTATGTTTAAAATACAACATTCAGAGAATGAATTTAATTTCGTCAAACCACACTTCATTTAGTTCGTTTTGCTCCTAATATCTTGAATTTGTTTTATTTTATTTTTAAGCATGGTATTGCTATTTTATTTTGTTTCCGTTCACTCTGATTATTTGATTTATACTTGAATTTGATTTTGATTTGAAAGTGTTTTTTAACAAAAAACAATCACAGACAAACTAAATCAGATGACACAAATAAAATCCAGACCAAAACGTTGACTGCCAAGCAGGTGCAATGCAGACAAATGACCATCAAAGAAAGAAACACGCTATAAAAGAGAGAGAAAACGATACAATTACCGTGTGTCCACAAAAGCTGAAACAGCATAACCCTTTCAGCCCTGACTCCCTAGAGCAGCAGATGGGTCGACCATGATAATTCAAGGGTAGTGCCAGATTAGCTTGGCGCCTGTCGGCGCCAAGCTAATCTGGCACTGCCCTTGAATTATCATGGTCGATCCATCTCCATGCAACTGGTGCATAGTCATTAGACGCCGCCTCCAAAATTTGGGAAATACGGCCGTCGGGTTGAATGAGATATTTCCATCTTTTTTGTTTGACCACTTCGAAAATTGTATTAACCCTATCATTGCTGAGAAATCGTGCACACGCCGAAGAGACCTAGATCCTCATGAGCCCCCACAATTGCGGGGGGGGGGGGGGGGCTCATGAGGATCTATGCCTCTTGCTGAAACCACTTTGAATCCGAGTCCATGTTTTTTTAATGGTTGGGGCTCTTTGGCGTCGAATTAACATAATGTAGAAACACAATCTGAGTCAAATGGCAGTGAAGGAGTTAACCCTAAAATTTAGATAAAACCGTTTCGTGCTCTTCCTTTTAAAGCGCGTTTCTTTTTGCTGTTGATTATTTCTTTGAATATCGTTCAAAGTTGATAAATTCACCGATAAGATGTATGTGTAGGTACACGTTTTCTAAAGAAACAACCACGAAATATTGGGTCTGTGCTTTTTAACTCATTGTACCTCAAGACCAAAATCCCCAAATTTTGCGGCTGTCCTCTGAAGACTGCATTGCAGTGTAGGACACAGCCGGATCGACCATAATAGTTACAGTTCAAGGGTGATGCCAGAATAGCTTGGCGCCCATAGGCGCCAAGCTATTCTGGCATCACCCTTGAACTATCATGGTCGATCCATATCTTGCTGTGGTGTGTCTGGGGTAGAATGAGTTAACCTCTTCATTGCTACTGGCGATACTGCTCAGCAATGTCGTCAGTAACAGTCAAGGGGTTAAGGCACCAGGCCTACCTAGAAATTAAAAAAAAACACTTTTTTGAGCATGTAAAAAACAGTTACTGGTTTTATATACTTTAACATCTCTATTTTCACACACACTTTATATTTTTTCGATAGCGTAAGTAGTTTTGGAGATATGACGCCTCAAAGTAGGTAGGTGAGGCCCCCAGATTGAGAAAAAATCCACGAACCTAACAGGTAAGTTTCAGCTCAACCAAATAATGTGCTACTCCCTTGTGTATTTGAAACAACGAGCACCTCCCTGCTGTACGACGTCATCAAAATGGCTGCGCCCATTGATTACAAGCGTGGTTGAGCTTTATTCTGACTTTCTACGCGGATTTTGTGCAAACTTCTGAGGTTTACATTAGCAAAGATGCCAGGAGACAAGAAATCTGGTGGAAAACGACTACTAAAGCATAAATTTCACTGCAATCAATACCCCAAAAAAGGTAAAAATGAATCTGAAGTTGTTTTATCGGTAAGTACTTTTGAAAGGAGTGTTGACCAGAGCAATCATTGTGAAAGTGAAACTGACATTTCTGGTGACAATGACACTGAATCGAAAGCTGGGACCACGCCCACTCGGTCAGATATGAAGATTTACAACTTATATGACTTCTCCGGTGATGAGTCTGAGAGTGACAGTGAAAGTGTCAGTGATGCAGAAGTTAATCATGACCAAATGTTCCAGGGGTATAGACTTATTGATATGGACATTCTGAACAATTTTAAAGACCTGGCTGCAACGTCTCTTCTTCGAAAGTGTCTGGAGGGCTACACGCAAAATTCCAACGAGTGTGTGAACAGTGTCATCTGGACTTTCTGTCCCAAGAGGAAAAAACATGGGTTAACTACAGTGAACACAGCAGTTTTTGCTGCAGTCTGTCTGTTCAATGATGGTGCAGTGACTTTGAAAGCTATTGTTGAGAATATGGGTATCAGTGTCAGTGCATTCTCTCACCGGATCTTTGAGAGCAAGGACACAACATCCCAGAGGCAAGCCCAGCAGGCATCAAAAGAGTTCAGGAGGAAGCAGAGTTGCAGGAGACTTGGCAGGGATGAAGACCAAGCTGACAGAGAAGGATTTCACTATCTGGCAGGTGGCCACTAGTCTGGATGCAACAAGTAAGACTCAATTTCCCTATTGAAATTTTCTCCGAAAATCGCTGTCGTTTACCACTATAAACACCATAAAATCCACAATTTTCAACCTAGAGCCACAACATATGGCTTAAAATAAAGCATATAAGTGTGTCTGGCGTCTGAACTAGAAGAATTACTAATGCTTTGTAATGGACAAAGTTATGAGCTATCAAGATGTCATTATTTAGTTATAATTTATTACCGAATTCAAACCACGGTTATCAAATACATATTAATCTCAGGATGTTTCTTCTAGAATACACGCCAGATATGAGTCTAAATAAGGTTGTGACAAAAGAACTGGTTCCCACATGGGGTGTGTGTGAAAATATGATGTTTGCAGTACCCAGCATGATAAATCAGCCAATTTTTAAAAATTATTATTATTAATTATTTAAAACCCTTTTAATGCAAAAATATTCCCAAATCAACCTGTTTACCATAAAATATCACCAAAATGCTACACTGTGTCAAAATTTCATCAGGATATTCCAAACAGAACATTGATTGTTTTTGGGTCAAAACTTGGACCAATTTCTAGGTAGGCCTGCCCCCTTAAGCTAATGCATAATCAGCTATAGAAAACTCGAATAAGAAAATGAAAGACAAGAATGTCCTCAACTAACAACAATGTATTAGATAAGTTTCATTTTGCCATGTCACATTTAAAAATAGCAACAAACACACACACACACACACACACACACACACACACACACACACACACACACACACACACACACACACACACTAAAAAAATAACTTGATCTAAATAACTCACGAAAAAGCAGACGCTTGGACAAATAATTTCCAGCATTTGTGGAATTTTCTCGCGTGTTCAGAGAGACACTAAAAGATAAACAAATGAATAAATAAATATACAAAAGGACGCAGCTTCATCATTTTTCCAGACAGTAACGAAGAAGCAGACGAACCATCAAACTAACAAACAAAAAATGACAAACGTAGAAGCCGAGACAGAAAAGCCAGCTGCAAAGGGCAAACGTTTCTCTCGATGAAAAGCCCAGCGCTTATTGCAAATTGCAATTAGCGCTTTTCTTTACAACGAAAAAATCTCAAGAATAACACTCAACAACAGTTTTAACTCATTCGAGACGTGCTGCCTCCGGATACGCGGCGTATGCCGCGTATCCGGAGGCGGCACGTCTCAAATGAGTAAACGGAGCTCAACTCCGTAATCGAATTTTTTTCTAATTAAATCTTCCTTTTTTGTTACAGTTTTTTTTCCCCTTTTATTCTAGTGACGAAACAGTTCTGCACAAAGACGTATAGCTATGTGTCTTTTCTGACAAACGGTATCGTCGGTAGCAATTAATGGGTTAAATTATCAAACACATAATAATAATAATAATAATAATAATAATAATAATAATAATAATAATAATAATAATAATAATAATAATAATAAAAAATGTACATTTTCAATCCGAGTTGGTCTGTTACTTACCTCACAGATACTCCACTTTTCAACTGTTTTTTTGCGTGTACATACTAACGAGCAAAAGAAATGCGATATTTTGGGAATCATCGGAAAGATTTTAGTGCTTCTAATAGTGATTCCAAAAATGTCGCATTTCTTGAAAGAAATGCGACTTATTTCTTTTTAATCATCGAAAACACTATACTGACGAGCAAAAGAAATGCAACATTTTTGTAATCATCAGAAACACTTTAATCAGTGTTTTCGATGATTTAAAAAATGTCGCATTTCTTTTGCTCGTCAGTACAGTTAATTGAATAAACTCATACGCATGTACTAAAGACAGCAAACGCCTTACTTGTGTACGCGTGACGGTGCGTCAAGCTTTGAAAATCATAAGCGGAACAATGAACAGAATTGTTTAAGCAAATCCAGCATAACAACAGAAGGCACAATTTTACAGGCCTACTGAACATTAACCCTTTGGGTGTCGGTACACGCAAAAGTTTAATGAACCATACAAAACATCAAGAAACTGATACCATAATATAATACAACAATGTGTCACTGAGATTTTTGGTGGGTTGTTGTTGACAAATTGGACCTCTTTCTCTTTCCCCCCCCCCCCCCCCCTCATTCGCTGCCCAAGTGGACTAAGCCCCACCCCCTAAAATGTGTCCTTCCCATAACAGTTAAAAACCCGCTGGCCTGTGAAGGCAAAGGACCGTGAGTCCATCTTTATGAAAAGCGATCTTTTCAGTGTAACACAATGACAATTTCGCTTTTCATACGAATGGTCTTTTGCCGTCACTGTGACAAGGCAGCCCATCCTATGATAACTTCGAGCTCATGCTCTAAATTTCATCTTGTCAAAGAGATCCCTCCCCGTGTTCTCCCGCAACCCTCCCTCTACTGCCTAAGCACCTTAGCCCCCTCCCACCCCGCCCCTTCCCCCCCCCCACCCCACTATCACCACCAATCCACCATCTTTTCTCCCGGCATTAAAAAAAAAAAAAAATCGGCAGCCATCATGATCACAGCGGACACAGCCATCAGACGACCATAATTGTTTCATGCTTTACTTCCAGAGCTGAAACATTTTCTTAATCGTCTGGTTTTAATCCTGGCACATTTCCTCAAAGTCTTCCGGAAGAAGTTTACGATGATGGCTGATCCTGCTTGGCTACTCTGCAACACAACTCTGCATGATCACTGTACTAACTACTGTGCAGTCAAGACCAATCATTTCTCTCATTGGCCCTGGCAGTGAAGCCAGGCTTTTTAAGTGCAGACGATGGGAACCCAGTAAGCGAAAGAATCTCGGGCCCGTGTCGGCCTATAGTTGCCCCGTGCACGAATGTTCGCGGGCCGCCAACTAAAGGCCGACACGGGCCCGAGATTCTTTCGCTGGAGGGAGAGGAGTGGTTTTTTTTTTTTTACGAAGGAAACGGCAATGTCTTCTGCGTGGATGCATGGACTAGGGTGGGTAAGGGGTGGAGGTGCGGTGGGAGGTAGGTGGAGGGTGGAAATGGTTTAAGGGTAGAAGGGGGTGGAGGTGGAAGGATAGGGGATCAGTAGGGAAGGGGGAAGCGGGGGGTAGGGGGAGGGAGAGAGGGGTAGGGCGTCGTGGCCGGGAGATCGGAGGGGTGTTGGTGATGAAAAAATGCTGGGTTTTCCCACTCATTACAGTTAATATCGGCTCTGTGTTTAAAACACCAGGCGCCCCTTCGGCTGATTAAGCGTCTGGAAGCCTGGTCTCTCATCTGCAGGAGGCAAAGATTCTCATGAGCCCTTCTAGACCGCAGAGCCTCGTGAAAATCTATACCCCTTACTTTTATTGTGTCTTTCACGATGGACATCTGAGTGGTTTTGCCGTCTGGATTATATTGACACATTCGAGGCATGCTGCATTCGGATATGCGGCTTTATGCTGCGTATCCGAAAGCGGCACGCCTTGAATGAGTTAAACATTGGCCTCAGAGGAAGATTTCACTGATTCCCAACGGTTCACAAGCCGGCATCAACACAGCCTCTTGCTGGTAGTCGGTAACTGCTCGATTTAGCGCCGGCATCTCGAGTACAGATTTCAGAGTCATCACTGCAGTAATGTTCTGCCTTGGTCGCATCCAACTTGACATCGTTGCCATTGCTTACACAACAAGTTATAACTGAATCAGAAGTAGGTCAAACATTGCACGGACTTGAAACATTCCGTGGATTCATCCAGCTAAATCCATCTTGAAGACGCGGTATCGTCTGATTGAGACCCTGACGCTGCAATGTTAGCATCCACAGTTTGCGAGAAACACATTCGAGACGTGTCGCATCCGGATTCGCGGCTTTATGCCGCGAATTCGGTTGCGGCACGTCTCGAAAGAGTTAACAGTACGGCTGTGACTGCTGCAAGGGCGCATGCCGCAGTGATAGACCAGTCCAGCAAAACAGTCCCTTTAGTCCTTACTACACAGGGGCGCAAACAGCTGTCCTTCTTTTGCTGTAAAGGGGCTCAACCTACTGTCTTTGGTCTGATTCTAATTTAGGAATAACTCATCACAAAAGTACATGCTTCTCATTCAGTGTTACTTCCGACTGGTTGGTTTAGCACATCTCAAACACAGATTCCACCACGGGAGAAATGTTCCCGGTACGCAATCACCATCGGGCCGAGGTCGGCCGCAGTGGGCCCGCGCAAGACTGTGGATTACACATACACGACTGTGCGCGGGCCCACTGCGGCCGACCTCGGCCCGATGTCCTTTCGCGTACTGGGTTGCCGGTGCCAGAGTCGTATCCAACTTTACATTGGCGACATTGCTTTATACACTTTAGCAAATTTTCCAGGCGTAAAACATGGCTTTGTCTTTAACACATTCGCACTACCTGCGGATGGGCTGGCCTCGACAGTTCAAGGGTATTGGTAAGTTAAATTGGTCTGGAACTATACCCTTTACTGATGATGAGACAGCTTTCCATCTGCTTAACTCTTTGGTTGCTGCCAGAGATACTACAGCAGACGATACCGTCCGACGGAAAAGACGAGAGGTCACGCACCTTTCGGTATGTTTAGCACCGGTCAAGCGGGGAAAAAATCCTGTTGTAGTTGTTATTCTAAAGCGTGCTTCCTATTTTGTTGGTCAAGTAATTTGACTTGTGTGAGTGTTCCGTTTTTGTTGAGTATGTTTTGTCCTTATTAATCCGAATTGTGTCTCTGCTGGTGTTGGTTGTGTTCCTGTCTTGTCGCCTAGCCTGTTACTGCTACTGCTGCTGCTGCTGCTGCTGTGTTTGATGCTGATCGAGATCCCTTTGTTGCTGCTCAGTGCTACATTGCTGCTCCTGTGGCTGCGGATTTCTCGAGCTAAGGTACAGGACCAGCATTACTTCTGTGCCGTCCTCGCTGATCTTCAAGGACAGAACGTAGAAACAATTAACAAATAATAAATGAAAGAATAACTAAATTACTGCATTAACTGACTGCCTGACTGACTGAGTGACTGGGCGGATGGACGGGTGGATGGATGGATGAATGGATGGATGGATGGATGGATGGATGGATGGATGGATGGATGGATGGATGGATGGATGGATGGATGGATGGATTGATGGATGGATGGATGGATGGATGGATGGATGGGTGCGAGGGTGCCTGGGTGGATGGACGGATTGATGGAAGAATGGATGCATGCATGCACAGAAGCACGGATGGATACATGGATGGATGGATGGATGGATGGATGGATGGATGGATGGATGGATGGATGGATACATGGATGGGCGGATGGATAGCTGGCTGGCTGGCTGGATGGATGGATGGAGTGATGGAAGGATGGATCGATGGGTGGGTGGAATGATGGGTGGATGGATTGATAGAGCGTTAAAGATTGATAGATCTTTCAATCAGCGAGTCAGTTAGTCGACTAATCAATCAATCTGCAACAAGGAAATATGTTCATGGGCCCCTCACTGCAGCCATGAGATAAAAATTAGACTCCCTACACCTGACATGAATGGCAAACTTTTCATCCTAAATCAAGTGACAAGTAGTTAAAGAAACCTTGACTGCTATTAACGATACTGTTCTTTTCCGCCGAACGGTATTGTCAGTAACAGTCAAGTGGTTAAAAAATGAACTTGGTTCAGAAACACAAGGCCCAAAATGTCATGCTGAAATTTAGGCGTTTGACCACTGACAACACTGAAATGTTGACCACACACGCGGCAAATATAGTGTCTGCGATTGACCTCTGTCCCAGCTATAACTTAAGACAGCAACGACGATTAGATTTTGTCTGCAGCTTCATCGTCCGATTACTGTCTGCTGTTTGGGTCAAAGACAAAATCATGTCTTTTAATCACATCGAGATTTCTCTTGAATACAAACAGGCGTAACATGGAGTGTATTCGCGAGAGTCGATGTCAGACCACAAGCTGTAAGATTGTCGCGGAACAAACTAAAGAGCACAGATGTTTAGAATCTGCACTCACTTGCGGGATCCGGTAAATAAAGGTCCTCGTGCTGGCTGTGCGCGGGCTCACTGCGGCTAACGACGGCCCAAGGGTCTTTTGCTTACTGTGTTTGTGCAGACATTTTCCCACAGTGACACTGTTCTTAAATGTAACAAACTAGACAACACATACATCCGTCGAAGATCTGACGTTCTACCACTCTAGACAAGTTTACTGATCTGACGTATCCACAAAGAAAGTCTATTTCTCCTGTGACGATCTTATTACTATGACGTCGCTGTGACAAATAGCAGTCTGGTCAAACTATTTCCATGCGACCCGATATTTTATTTCGACTTTCCTTCCTTCTTTGCTCTCCTGTGACGTCCAGTCACAACGCACAGTTCAGGCAAAAACGACGGGCTTGTTCAGATAACATGTCCGTTAATAAATCAAAGTGGAAATTTATCAGTGTTCAGGTCGTAATCAATAGGCAATAAATAATTGTTCCCCATAACCTGGCCGTTGGGGCCA
Organism: Semisulcospira habei; assembly: GCA_036245525.1. Classification (NCBI taxonomy): domain Eukaryota; kingdom Metazoa; phylum Mollusca; class Gastropoda; family Semisulcospiridae; genus Semisulcospira; species Semisulcospira habei. Next base: position 199,448,331 of record BTPG01000001.1, read on the forward strand.
TCCATGATCACACCGGTGCCGTGGTTTTTAAACCCCGAACCACAATGCATTTTACACATACGCATTTTCGTTTCCTCGTTTTTAATTTATGTTTTCAAATCGTCCGTTTCATAAATAAACAGTAAGAAAAAAATAACAAGCATTGTCATGATCAGCACCACCATTCGTAATAAATGTAATAATAAAGTGGACTTTGTTTATAATAAGGTCGGTTATAGCAAGGCTTTTTCAGAAGCCATCACCACAAAATTTCGCTTGTCAACCCTTTTTGCCCCGGGACCCTGCAGTAGGAGATGGACTGCAGGCTAATTCAAGGGTAGTGCCAGATGAGCTTGGCGCCTGAAGGCGCCAAGCTCATCTGGCACTACCCTTGAATTATCATGATCAATCCATCTCCTGCAACTGGTACATAGCCGTTAGGCAACACCTCCAAAATTGGAGAAATGGGACCTTGGGACTAAAAGGGTTAATTACTTCCACTGACAAACTCGGCGATAAGAAAACAAAAAACCTGGTCTACTGGCCTGTTGTATCCAAACCTCACTGTAATAACATATAAAACTAATAATAGTAATAATAATAATAATAATAATAGAATAAAAAAGAATGAATAATAATAGTAGAATAAAAAATACAATAATAATAATAATAATAATAATAATAATAATAATACAGTAAATGTCGGGTGTACCAAAAACGCAAGGGATTGACCCTAAGTTGTCTTGTTGTTGTACTGAACTAAATTTTGTAACAAGAGAAGCAGTTTACACAGAAAATGTGTAGTGAGCTAGACTTCTGCAAATGTGTTGCTATGCCCGACTTTATTATAAGAGAAATGGACTACTACTACTACTACTACTAGTAGTAGTAGTTATCATGATGATGATGATGATCATCATCATCATCATCATTATCATAATAT
>BTPG01000001.1:199451752-199461752 GCA_036245525.1 Semisulcospira habei
CTGCACGGGGGTATCGCCTTAGACAAGAACAGGAAACTGAAACTATAAATATGAAACTGTTTGCAAAAGTCTGCCGCGACTTGTTTCCCAGAAGCATTTCATTAACCCATTCAGCCCTGACGCACTACAGCAGGAGTTGGGTCGACCATGATAATTCAAGCTAATCTGGCACTACCCTTGAATTATCATGGTCGATCCATCTCCTGCAACAGGTGCACAGTCGTCAGATGACGCCTCCAAAATTTGGGAAATACGTGCGTGGCGTTGAATGAGTTAATCCTGTAAACAAATGAGAAGTACACGAAGGCCATGCATATCACTGACCATTATGTCTGAAATCAACAACCTACAGATCATAAATACATAAGGAAAGAAATAAACAGTCGACAACAACAGGAAAATATAAAATACATGAAATACATGCTGACTGAGCTAGAAGAGACAATTACAAGACAGTTTATTAAATATTTAATGTACACAATATGCTACTTATCTTGTCTTTGGTGATCGAATGTGTTACAACAAAAAGATAAGTTATGTCGTACATTTGTACGTAACTATTTATATGTCTATTCTGAAGAACAAGGTACACAATGTGCTACTTATCTTGTCTTTGGTGATCGAATGTGTTACAACAAAAAGATAAGTTATGTCGTACATTTGTACGTAACTATTTATATGTCTGTTTGTACGTAACTATTTATATGTCTATTTGTACGTAACTATTTATATGTCTATTTGTACGTAACTATTTATTACGTCTATTCTGAAGAACAAAACACGGGTTGAAACATAACCACACAGTTTTTAATATTTCACGTTTTAACCCGAAATAGTAAAAAAAAATGTTTTGTTATTGTCTTTTCTAAGCTTGTTTCATTCTTCATTTTAGGATTGTTTGCATTTTACGCGCTTGCCAGCCGCCTTTTGGGCCTGGAATTTCATGACACACATGTATCACAAATCCTGTTTGTGTTGGTAACTCAGCTGAGACGAGTCGCATACGGTTGCACGGCATAAAGTCGCGTATCTGAATGTAGGACGTCTTGCCCGTTTGGCTGTCGGCAGCGGTTTTTGTCGCGATGATTCCTGTCGGAATCATCACGACAAAAACCGCTACCGACAACCAAAGGGTTAAGTGTTAAACAACCCCTTTAACATCAGTATAATAAACCGGAATTGGGTGAATATGCCGGGATCAGTGTTTGTCAGAGCTAAAGGTCTGCTCCTCTGATGAAGCCAAGCGTCAAGAGACAAAAAAGGCAATAAACTCTTGAACGCCCTGAACTAAATGATTACCATTCTATAGAATGGAAGTCGTTTGCTTTTGGGTGTTAAAGAGTTAGGCGATCCAATCCAGGCAATACAAGCTCCTCAAAATCGTACTGGTTAAACAATTCGCTATATAATAATAATAATAATAATAATAATAATAATAATAATAATAATGAGGAGGAGGAGGGTGAGAATTTATAAGGCGCTTATGCATGGTAAAAAGTAGGCGCCGTACATCTGAACAAGAAAAATCTTACACAAAAAGCGAAACAACAAAAACCACGTGTACAATTACACAAAATAACGGAAAATGACTAAATACATGAACACTGATAATCAAGATGGGAAAAGACGGGGTTTAAGACTGCGTTTAAAACTGGTACTGGACTCACTGTGTCTCAAAGATTTAGAAAGATCATTCCAGATTGATGGACCTTGGTATGAAAAATATCTCTGCCCAAATCCTTTAGTCCTTACTGTAGGAATCCGAATCATTTTATCGTCAGAAGAACTGCGCAACTGCCTGGAAGGGATATAACAGTGAAAGAGCTCTGAGAGGTAAGTGAGTCCAGTGCCAGAAAGTGAAACATGAGAGATGGACAGGGCTTTGTATTTTAACTGTCTCATTGGCTGGCAACCAGTGGAGACCGTGCAGGATTGGGGAGACATGGTCTGACTTTTTTTGCTTTCATGCCCGTATCTCCTAAATACAATTAATGTTCTTGGAGTGTCTTACAATAATGCTGCACACAAGTACTCGGACACAATGAGCAAAAGGCCATCAGGCCGCCGTCGGCCGCCGTTGGCCCGCGCACGATCGTGCGCGGGCCAACGGCGGCCGACGTCGGCCTGATGGCCTTTTGCGCATTGGGAATGTCGTAATATCAAATACTTTGCTACTCTTCTTTTCTAACGCAGTTGAGTTCTCACGATGCACACAAGGGGCAATAGAAAACGTCTGTCACGTGTGCAGTCTGCTCACATGGAGCGTGAACACTGAGACGGGTTCGGCAGACGTCTTAGTTGAGGCAAGACACATTAGAAAACCCTTTGGCACAATTCACAGTATCGGCGGCGACGCCGGACTTATGAAATGCTTTGGATTCCTACAGTAAGGACCGTAAAGGTTTTGGGCAGAGATCTTTTTCCTACCAGGGTCCATCAGTCTGGAATGATTTTCCTAAACCCTTGAGACACAGTGAGTCCAGTGAAAGTTGTAAACGCAGTCTTAAAACCCACCTTTTCCCATTTTGATTATCAGTGTTCATGTATTTAGTCATTTTCTGTTCTTTTGTGTAATTGTACATGTGGTTTGGTTTTGTCTCTTTTTGTGTAATATTTTTCTTGTTCATATGTACGGCGATCCAGTTGCTTCAGTTGCCACATTCCTTCTGCGAATGAAGATAAGTAGCGGCTAATCTCTCTGTTTGTTTGTCTATTTTGACAAAGGGTATTTACCCGAAATATTAATAAATTGTGTTGTTCCTGTCTTTTCTAAGCGTGTTTCTTTCTCCGTTGGGTACTTCTTTTCATATGTACGGCGCCTAGAGCATCTTACCGTATATATGCACCTTATAAATCCTCTTTATTATTATTATTATTATTATTATTATTATTATTATTATTATTATTATTATTATTATTATTATTATTATTATTATCGAAATCGGCGAATATGAGGCTGGTTACACTTGCAAGTGTTCATAATAACTCGTAAAACATACCTCATTTTGTTATTTTTTTCAACTACATAATTTTATAATACTTTGATCTTTCACTTGTAGAAATTGGCAATCATTTACAAGAAAATCGGATAAATTGCTGTGCTTTGAGGGGGTTTAAAACACAAGCTAAATAAGAAGCCAGCATGAAGTTTGTCTCACAGAGTCATACATCTCCATTGACTCCTAAACTACAGGATGTTTTTTTTTTAAACTCTAACTTCAAACTCGTCTAGCCTGACACCATCTTCATTAGATCTGATCTTAACTGTACACGCAGAAGAACAGACGCTAAGTTTATTAAATACCAACATTAATACATCTTGTCGAAGTGCAAAATGTCTGATGCAATTACTTAACTCTTTGCGTGTCGGTAGCGGTTTTTGTCGCGATGATTCCTGTCGGAATCATCGCGACAAAAAACCGCTACCGACAGGCAAAGGGTCAAACGAGTGCGCTGATAATACAACTATAAAACAAGAGTAGCAAGTACAATGTACCTCACACAGTCCGTTAGATTGCACTGGTGATAAGGCAAAACGCGTCAGTGCTGACTTGCACGTCTCTAGGTCAAAAGGCGTCTGAATTGCGCAGCTCTTCCGGTCACTAAAGACATATAATTCTGCCACCGTTTCTGATCAAAGAGGAAGAGTTCCGCTTTCACTTTCAGAGGCAGCCGCGAGCTTGGGCAACAGAGACCAGCAGCTATAGAGGAGTCGGTGCAACGTTAACTCATTCGCGGCCAGCCGCCTCCGGATGCGCGGCTTATGCCGCGCATCCGGAGACGGCTGGTCGCGAATGACTTAACGCAACAACTTAACGGTTTGTCTTGTTATTGTGATTGTCAACTGCCCGTACACTCTATTCCGCTTATGACAAGGACGAATATAACAACACATCTTTAAGGTCCCGACAGCTGTCTCTCTACGTAAATTACTTCGCTTATAACAAACTTCGGATACAACGAAAGAAAAACTGGGTCCGCTCGTGATTTGTTGTATACGGTGTTTACTGATTAACATAAGTGAAACATGTTGTGATATCATGTTTTGTTCATTCTTATTTACCCTCGGCAGGCAAAGAAAAAATATCCTTTTATGGACTATACATTTTTTAAAATCTTAAATCATAGCTTACGAAAATAGGGTCGTTTTAACCCCGTGACTGCTGTTGGCGATGCCGTTCGACGTAAGAGACGCATTTCCTTGATTGTTACTGATGATACCGTTCTGCGAAGAAGACGCGTATATATCCTTTCAGTCAAAGCGGTATGGTCAGCAGTAATCAAATCGTTAATGCATTGTTGCAGCTTTTTTTTTCCCCAAGCATCGTCATCGTTTCAAGCTGGACGCGGATCGAACTTGAGAGAAAAAAAGGTAATGTCTCCTACATACCTTTCCGTCGATCCATCCTCCACGTCGAAAGCGTATCAATTCCAAAAAGAGCTATCTGTTTGGCTTTAGAAAATCACAAGAAATAAATTAAGATGTTTAGAAAGGACAGCTACGATACAAATCATTACATTTTCGGCCTAACCTTTTGGTTGTCGGTAGCGGTTTTAGTCGCGACGATTCCTGCAGGAATCATCGCGACTAAAACTGCTACCGGCACCCAAAAGGTTAATCAGTTGTATTCTACTTGCCCTGTCTAAGCATGGTTCTTTCTTGTTCCCTTGGTTTCTCAAAATGGACATACGGACATACATACAATGCACTACATTTATTCTCTTAGATGAGGACAGTAACTGTTTAGCTTTTTAAATGACAGCGGTTTATGTACGTAAAGGGGTCAAAATGGACATATTGTACTTGTCATTTCTGAGCGTGGTTCTTTCTTGTTTTATTGCTTTTAGCCCTTTGTCAAAATGGACATGCAGACATACATACAATGCACTACTTAAATCTTCTTATGTGAGAAGGGTAACTGTTTGGCTTAAGAAATGAAAGTTGGTGTACGTCCTGGTCCTTGACTTCAGACCTTCCGGCTGTCAACCGAAAGGCCCACAGTCTCGCAGACCAACACACACGTCGCTTGTGGGCTGTTCTGTGATTCTGTATCTTGCGGCTGGAAGCCGTAAGGTCCAGAATTACAGACCAACGCGCGCACACGGGTCATGGACGGTACAGGAAAAAGAAGCTGCAGACATTTCCTGAGTGAAAGCGACGCTCGCGAAATTCCCCAAAAACGTGGAAATCGCTACGAGGAAATTCTTCTTGCTACTGGTCCTTGTTCGTATTAAGTGTTGCTTGTGAGAAATTGCCAAACAATCCCAACGCTCTACAGCAGTAAGATCAACCATGATAACTGTTACAGGTCCTTGTGCGCATTAAGTGTTCTTTCTGAGAAATTCGAAAACGCTCAACCTATTTAACCCCAACGTTGTACAGCAAGAGAAGGATCGACCATGATAATTCAAGGGTAGGGCCAGATTAGCTTGGCGCCTGACGGCGCCAAGCTAATCTGGCACTACCCTTGAATTATCATGGTCGAGTCAGCTCCTGCAGCTGGTAAATAGTCGTTAGATGACACCTCCAAAATGTGGAAAATATGTCCGTCAGGTTAAATGGGTTAACCCACTTATTCATGCAGGCGCCTGTACTCAACGGTATCGACGCCTGCATGCATGCGGGGCTTAAACCTTTTCGGATGTCGGTAGTGCTTTTTGTCGCGATGATTCCTGTAGGGATCATCGCGATAAACAGCGCTATCGACAGCAAAGCGATTAAGAAATGTCAACCACCAATGAAGAAACAGCAGCTGTGTTTATTGGAAAGAAATTCCTGACAAAGATATAGTACGTGTAGGCAAAGATTTTTGGCAAACAACTTTTGAACGTAGATAAATAATAATAATAATAATTACGGTATTTATAATGCGCTTATCTTATAATAATTATAGCTCTAAGCGCGCACTCACAACTCGCACACGCATGCGCACGCTTTAGACAATGACTCATGATTTCAAGACATCTGTAAGAAGAAACGATGTCACCCACCTTGGTCCTAATTTAGTTTTCATTTTCCTTGGTCATGATGACACTGGTTTAACCGCTGCCCTCGGGAAATTTTTAACACGACCCGTTTAAAAGTTAATTGAAAAAAAAAAAAAAAACACGAGGCACACTTTGCTCAGACGGACTACACACGTTTAAATGGCCAAGTACAACACGATTTTTTTTTCAAAACAGACACAAATGAACTACATATGCAGTAAACTTTAATAATAATAATAATAATTAAGGTATTTATAAAGCGCTTATCTTATAATAATTATAACTCTAAGCGCGCACTCACAACTCGCGCACGCATGCGCACGCTTTAGACAACGACTCACGAACCACAAATAGTGAAATACATTACGACAGTCTGCTTAGGGTGGGGAGTGTGGTGGTATAGTGCTAGAACTAGAACTTTGGTTTTAAGAGACCGCCTGCGACCTAATTTTTCGTGTTATATCCAAAGTTTGTTATAAGCGACATAATTTACATTTAAAAAAAAAACTGCTGTGGGGACCTCTGAAAAGTGGTTTTATATCCGACCTTGTTATAAGCGAAGTAGACTGTGCTTATCTTTTTGCAGTCTTTTTCTGTCTGTATATCTATCTTGATAAAAAGAGTTCTAACGCGAAACAAAATGTGCTGTTTTTGTCCTTTGGAATTTCTTTGCATTTTGCACGCTTGGCAGACACCTTTTTTTTTATTGGTATGGCTGCTGTAAAATTTGTTCTAATGCATGCAACAATTTACTAGTCAACAACGCGATAAATGTCGTACGTGAATTAATGCATACAAGTGGAACGCACTGATCACTTAACCTTTTCAGCCCCAAGGTCCCATTTCTCAAATTTTGGAGTTGTTGTCTATTGACTATGTAATAGTTGCAGGAGATGAATTGACCATGATAATTCAAGGATAGTGCCAGAATAGCTTGGCGCCTTCAGGCGCCAAGCTAATCTGGCACTACCCTTGAATTATCATGGTCAATCCATCTCCTGCTGTAGGGAACTCGGGCCTAAATGGGTTAACGAGCGCAAAACAAGTGAGCAGGAAGAAAACGATGAAAGCAACATATACAGGATCGACAGCACAACATCATTTCTTCGTCCTTTGGCTTTAGCTGCGTTTACAGCGATACTCTTCAGGGCAGGCATGTATTCCTTATCGGTTTATCAATGCTGTCTTTCTTCAAGGAAGAATTTAATTTGAATCTTTTTCACAGTCCTTGCGAGTAGGCACAAGTTACAGGTCTTTTGCTGCCCCTGCCAATGTGCGCACAGTTTAAGGGACTAAAATGTCTGGCAACGACAAAACAAAATGAATGAACAAAAGAGAAATTGGATGGGCGGGCGGGCCGGCGGGCGGGCGGGCGGGCGGGCGGACGGACGGACGGATGGATGTGGACGGAACAAACAAAGTTAAGCACAACAAACGACACACATTTACTAAAAGCAAAGTCTTTACTAGTTGTCCCCGTGATAGTCTGGGCATAGTGAACACCACAGAGCTGCAAGACGTATAGACACACATGAGCCCGCCTCAATAGCGGGCTCATGCAAGTCTATGCCTCTTGCGTGTCTCATGTATGTCCCATACGCATCTTAACCCTTTTAGCCTAGCCCCCACCGTCCTATTTCTCAAATTTTCGAGGTGTTGCCTAATGACTATGTACCAGTTGCAGGACATGGATTGACCATGATAATTCAAGGGTAGTGACAGATTAGCTTGGCGCCTTCAGGCGCCAAGCTAATCTGGCACTACCCTTGAATTATCACGGTCAGTCAATCTCCTGCTGTAGGGACTCGGGGCTAAATGGGTTAAACGAGAGGATTACACCATGCATTTGACTGTCAAGTATGTAATTTCTCCGAATATTGTATTTCATATCATGGCAGACAAGGAGTTCAAGACCTTGGCACTACTAGCAACCACATGAACCCCAAAAACTAAAGGCCAGATTTTGACCGGAAATGACCTACAGCTATTTGCGTCATGACCAGGGCCCGATACATGAAGCACGAAAAGACAAAAAGTGGAGCAGACCAACCCCCCCAAAAAAAAAAGAGAAAAAAAAAAAGAGTATCCCTCTCGTGCGCATAAATCCTGGTGTCGTTTTCTGAATGAAGATGTGAATACTAAGACCAAGATAACTCAAGCTTATATCATTGATTTTCATGAGCCCCTGCGCCTGTCAGGTCACATGAGGATCTACTGCTCTTGCAGATAAGGCGTTGGCTGAAAAACAAGAGAGATAACCGAGTTTTCTCACTGTACCCTGGACTGCAGATTTCTGACGTCATGAGAGGCCCATCAAGCCATTGTTACCATCACTGTGGCGTCATGATCACACAGTGACTGATAAAAATGGCATGGCACACCTGCTCCAGTTATCAGGAGAAGACAAATGCCCGGATCCAGCCACAGGGAAGGCAACTCTCCTCTTCCGCTAGAACCGGATGTTACGTCGATCTGCGTGCTTTCGTCGTCATATCTTCTAGTGAGAAAGAAACACACCCGTAGGACACTCACTCACAAGCAGCCATCCATTGAAATGGAAACTTGACCTCATTCGCGAAAAAAAAACAAACACACACCAACAACGACAACACAGACAACATGGATAGCTCTCACCACCGACAGGCAAAATCAAAACTGACGGAACAGCAGAGGAGTCCAGCAACTCCATGTTGCACAAACGCAGTCTCTGTGACTGAGCACAGCCCAAGACAAACTGATACCAGTATAACTGAATAAAGAAGTTGAATATTTCTGTTGACGATAAATTGGAGCGACCGTAAAAAAAAATTACGAGATCATCCTATAAGCCTGTGGCTTGTTTTGATCTGATGGAAATTGCTGTTTATCCTCTTACGTATTTTGCAAAGCAATAAACTATTTAAACCAAAAGAATGACCACTTTCAGAACGAAACCCTTAACTCATTCTACCCCAAGACCGAAATCCCCAAATGTTGCCGTTTGTCCTCTGAAGACTGCATTGCAGTGCAAGACACAGATCGACCGACCATGATAGTTCAAGGGTGATGCCAGAATAGCTTGGCGCCCATAGGCGCCAAGCTATTCTGGCATCACCCTTGAACTATCACGCTCGATCCTTATCTTGCTGTGGTGTGTCTGGGGGTAGAACGAGTTAACTCATACGAAACGTGCCGCACCCGGATGCGCGGCTTTAAGCCGCGTATCCGGCTGCAGCACGTCTGGAACGTGTTATCTACTATTGACGACACCATTCGGTGCAAAAGACGCGTAGTCACGCTTCTTCTCGCCGAGGACCACTGTCTGTAGCAACCAAAGGGCTACCAGTTGAAACAAGACCTGACAGGTGTACAAATGAACAATATACTTCATAACTATGTCTTTGTGCCTGAACAGATGAACTAATTGGCATTTCTATCACTTTCCATACGTACCTATTACTTAACCCTTTGCGTGTCGGTAGCGGTTTTTGTCGCGATGATTCCTGCAGGATTTTACTAAGACCTCTCACTATTTCTAGCACGTTCTACTCCATTAGCACACTACAACTGTGACAATATTAAACTATGATGACAAAGGGACAAAGCTAGGTTGTCGTTAGTTAACGATGGTGAAGCCGTTGTCGTAGTGGTTAGGACCGCCGACGTCGTGGCCAAACCGTCAGAGCCTGTGATTCAATTCCGCACAGTTCCTGACGGATAGGGCACAATGCCGGCAGTGTAAATAACACGATCGAATGACTAACCGCAGGCAATGCGTCGTGCGAACATGTCGTGGAAACAATATCTTGGATACACCAGTAAAACCGTTCTTTTTAAAACCAGAAATGTCTTCTACTATGAGCGCAAACAATAATTGTTACCATCACTGTGGCGTCATGATCACACAGAGACTGTAAACACTCTCTCTCTCTCTCCCACATACACACACACACACACACACACACACACACACACACACACACACACACACACACACACACACACAGATTACTGTTATGAGCGATGCATGTGT
>BTPG01000001.1:199466752-199609252 GCA_036245525.1 Semisulcospira habei
GCTTTCTCAGGACGTGCCTGCACTGCATGTGAAAAATAAACTAAACAGAACATTGAATGTGTGTCGCCAGCCGGACCAATACGTTAAATAAACCTGCGACATGGGGCTTAAATAAAGCTAAGACCAATTAGCAACACACATCCAATATCAAGAGCTACAGGCAGCGCAGACAGTAGGGAGAGTTTAAAAAAGGAAAACACAGGTGAATGGACCAAGGGTAGACAGAAAGACATGCCCCAGAATAGAGGGGAAAACCTGTGGGGCTGATTAGGCCGGTGACCCTGGGAACTTTAAAGTAGTTAACCCCACCCAAGTCCCCCAGGGCAGACCGGGTGGGGTCACAAAAAAGGACACAGGACTAACAAGAGACATAAACCCCCATGAGCCCCCGCTGTCGCGGGGGCTCATGGGGGTTTATGTCTCTTGCAGATGGATATCCTTCGATTTTCGCCATCAGTTAACGGGTTAAGATTGTTGTGGCCTCCGTGAAAGTCCTAAGATGACAAAACAGTGATCAAAGTTGAGTTCACCTTGGGTTTCGTCTCAATGAAAGTCGCCTTCTTCTTCTTCAGCGTTCCCGACGAAAGTCAGCCGAAAACTCCAAGTTGAACTCACGGTTCATCAACCCTGCCTGCGGTTAAACTGGGTTCAGTACTTTCAGTCCGAGAAGTACACTTCTTAAACGACTACTAACTGCATGTAGATGCGGGAGATGGATCGACAACCATAGTCTTGGCGTAGCAGAAGATTAGAGTGGCACCTTCTGTGGGCTGGCAAAGTAATTCCACTATTTGGAAAGGAAAACAAAAATTGTGAGTTTAACCTAACCTTTTCAAACAAATTCCCAACAATGAAAGAAACACGCTAAAAAAAAAGACAGTCCCCCCCCCCCCCCCCTACCTTCTGAACAAAAGGTGCTAAACATGGCATAGTCTCTGACTGTGTTAACACCTATTTCGTTATAAAATATAGTTTCATTGATTCACGTACGACACATTTTAGTGAATTGTCGGGTTAAAATCCGTGTAGCCCATTAAGTACGTGTACAGTGTATCTCTATGTCTATCGTTAAATAGGGTTTTATGCCGAAATTTCAATAATTTTGTCGTGCTTGTCATTTTTAAACGTGTTTTCTTTCTTTATCTCTCTCTCTCTCTTTTTTCCCCTCTTCATTTTACGCGTTTGGCAGTCCCCTTTTTTGGTCTGCATTCTGATCTATTTAGCAGATAATTTTGACATTTTAAGAATACATAATTGCATATAATATGGGTGCCTCACCGTGGTATTATTTACGACGCGCCAATCTGACAGATTAAGGAGTGTTTGTCGGCATATAAAGAATGCAGTCGCACATTTCACTCTAGAAATTTAAACGTCTGAGGATCAAGAAGTAGATCAATGCCGACAAGAGGAATAGATTCTCGTGAGCTCCTGCGTTCGCAGGAGCTCACGAGAATCTATGCCTCTTGTACGTGAACACAAAATGAAATTGCGCTTAAAGAGTGGGTTGAGACAATCCTGGACAAAAAGTCACACCGACACAAACATTGCATAATGAAATTCGAGGCGGTTGTTGCGTCTGACATTCGTCACTAATCGTGATTTTTTTTGTTTTTGTTTTGGACACAGACATATGGAGGAGTGGTAGCAAGGCAGTGCACACCCACACAACTCAGTGATAGGTCTACTTAGTAGTGGGTGTCATATCCAGCGAACGGCGATATGGTCTGCTGACATACGTATTCATGCTTTTTACTAGGCGGGATCGGCTGACTGGGTTGAAAGCTGGTGCAAATAACAGAAATATCTCACGCAGATGTTTGAACCGGCGTAGCGCTACATAACACAGAACCTGAAGAAGCAACCAGAATCTCTCGCAATTATATTGCAATAGTTGACATTAAAAATAAGATCAATGTCTACAGAACATTGTTTTCGGTACGAATATTTTAGAAGTATAAGGCTAATCAAGTGACACACATTTTATATTAGGCCTATCTCATGTCATACTGAGGCTAAAAGCTTCAATTTGTACACTGCCATATGCAAGCTACATTACAGTATTTACAGATAAGGATATAGACCAGACTTTAGTTCAAGGGTGGTGCCAGAATAGCTTGGCGCCTATAGGCGCCAAGCTATTCTGGCACTACTCCCCCTTGAACTATTTTAGTCAAACTTATTTCACACACTGATGCATTCCGAATGATAAGGGTTATTTTATAAACATCTATGTAGGCTCTAACTGAAACAAAAATAATTATTCAAACTAGACACAAACAAAATGTACGGCAGCTGTATTCATGTGAGACTATAAACAGTCACACACATCGCAGTTATTTCCACAGTGTTAATAATCTCTTTTTGGGGGGACTGTGCGGTATGTGGGTGACAAAGCAAACAAAGGGACAAAGCGGTCCGGATTAAGGTTACGGATTTCAAGGGAACTCGTTAAGGACTCGACTGAAACGAAATAGGAATGGACACTAGTTGACTGTTTTGTGACAACGGACACACAATGCAACAAGCTGTTTCGTGTTTGAATGAGGGAGCGGGGGTGTAGGACGGGGTCGGGGGGGGGGGGGGGGGGGGGGGGGGAGAGAGTGGACGTAAAGGCTTGAATAAGCTACAATACATTCAAGTGGTGATATGTCTTGAAAAGGACAAAGAAACACCAAAGGGGGCCCAAGAGCCATGCCATTCTGCGAAGATACATTCGTTAGCACCTGCGCCTACTGGCCCACTCCTCAAGAATGTGATGTAACACTGACGCTGATGAAACAAGCAAGAGGCATAGATCCTCATGAGCCCCCGCAATTTGCGGGGGCTGATGAGGATCCATGCCTCTTGCAACTATAGGGCGTTCCACTCGTGATTCGGTCCACAAGGTACTGTGAAGCTTACGTCTCCCAACAAAGAACATTTTAGGCCACTCCCTTTCAAGCAGGTGCAGTACTCCAAGCAATTGATTGGAGGTTACCCAGGGCACGAATATATTTTTGAAGGTCATCATTACTTCGGCACAGGCCTCAAAAGCGCCTTTGTGCGCCAGACATGTCAAAAATGCTCTAAGTGTTTTCTCAACTGCTTAAAATGTGTAGAGTCTCTTCTACATTTTCTGATTAAAAAAAGAAAATTGCTGCTGTGCATAGACGAAGAGGCTTGAAACCAGACATGAAACATGCATGTCCGCTTAAAGTGGAAACAACAGACAGTTAGCTTCAGTTAAAAACGAACTGAATTTGTTTGAACAAGAGAAACGACCATTGTGGACAAGGTATAGCTTCAGTTAAACTCGAATTGAATGACATTCGTCTTTCAACAGAAAAAAACAACAAGAAGAAAAACTGTACAAACTATACAATAATTCCCAGGGCAAGACGCTACCTTTTTAAAAGAGAAGCGACCATTTTGGACACGTTTGGTGATGCTTCAATTCAAATTTACTATTCACTACATCCAAAACCAGCCTGCTCCACTCATTAAGATCCTGATTGAGCCAGATCTTGAGTGCAGAGTTGGTCTACGCAAGATGACGGCCATGTTGGTTCTAAATCGATTTCAAGAAAGGAAGCAGAAGAAAGAAACCGACCGAATCAGAAAAAAATGATCAAATAATTGACTGTGTGCTGGTCTGTGACTGTGGACTTACGGCTTTAGCCGTAAGGTCCACAGTCACAGACCAGCACACAATACTTTCGGGAAAAGGAGTCGGTCTTCCCCAAGCATGTTCAGTCGACGCCAAGATTTAAAGAAGCAATCACGTCAAAGTCTAAGAAATACACAGGCAAATTACACCGAAAACCCGCTCGAGAAGTATGAAAGCACAATGTGAAATCAAGTATATTACCAAAAAAAAAAAAGAAGAAAACTATAAGTTCCCGTTTACAGTTGAGTACCTTTTCATTGCGGAAAATTCCGTCCACGCGAAGGAGCATTTTTGTCCAGCACCAACTCGACAGGTAGATTTCAATTCACGAAGACATTCCACATTTTCCTCAGAGGTTCTCAGGATTCGGAAGTGGTGGCGAAGTTCAATCCAAACATAGACGTGAAGAATGAAGTATTAAAGAATACAGCCCACAGCTAACTCACAAAAGGTCGAACGGTCCCGGCAGCCTAATGCTAAACACATTTTCACTTGAAGACCTTCAGGACTTAATGCACCACCCGGGTCTCACCGGCGGATTTTGGAGTGGAAGATACCCCGAGGCACCGGTGCCTTACACTGGCATACATGCGCGCCGTGGCATGTTAAATAATCGCGCTCTCACACCTTTCTTTGTCAATGGACTTCAAAAAGCCGGCCGGCCTGCCAGCCGTGGTGGCCCCAGTCAGGTCGTGTTACCAGGAGAGGATTGTCCACCAAGGAGTGCATTCGAGCGTACACAACATCGTGTAAGCACCCGGGGGCAAGTTGTACACCCAATCAAAAATTTAAATTATTCCCGGCATCTGCAAGAGGTATGGGGTACTCATGAGCCCCCGCTGATGCAGGGGCTCATGAGTACCCATACCTCCGTTACTCAGGATCCATCCCTTTCAGTACCAGATTCACTTACCTCTGTGTTCCTCGACAGGACAAGCCATCGGGATATCAAATCTTCATTGGTATACACCCATGCATGACATAAATTATGCCCGAGAAACAAAGAAAGGAAAAAAAAAAAGGAGGGCTTGATATTGAGAACTTAGCTGGAACGGAAACCAAGCCCATGCAACAACCTTGTACTCGAGAGCAGAGACAGAGTGCGGCCGCTTGGCCACACCAGGCAGGGAGGGCACACCACGGCACAAAGTCCAGATCTGTTAAAATCTGCGTAAGACTACAGCACAGAAAGACTGAACTTACAACCCCAGAAGCAGTCAGTACAATGTACAAGAGACATAGATTCTCATGCGTCCCTGCATCCGTAGGAACTCATGAGAATCTACGCCTCTTGCTGGCGGGGATTGGTCACATTTACGTCTTAAATCCGCGTAAGTCACAGGGTTTAGGTGCGGAGGAAAGAGGGAGGGGGGAAGGGTCGTACCAATGGTATGACGAAGCCAGGAGGGGACGTTCGGAGGGAGGTCCTATCACAAAGCCTAAAACTGGACCCCCTGCTCTTTTGTTGGCTGTAAAGGGCGCTGGGATTGGCCAATACAGGTGCAGAAGTATCCCGTCGGCCCTCTTTCGGCAGCATGACCGCAGGGAACAGCCAATCAGAGCGGGGATACCAGGCCATGGAGGAAAAACCGCAAAAATGCAAAGAGAACTCAGCGACTGAAGAAATCTACAAGATGCTAAGAGAGAGAGAGAGAGAGAGAGAGAGAGAGAGAGAGAGAGAGACTTGTTTACGCCATCCTGAGAAAGAAAGTTATGCGGTAGGGCGCAGGGAGGGCGGTCAAAGGGTGTGGAAGGTGACAAAAACAACCTCACGGCGGGAATAAAAAATTTCCAGACGAGAATAAAACTTGCTAGTCAGCAAAACGCTACGATCTAGACTAGAGAATAACAGTTAGGCGCGTCTGGTCTTCTAAGAATAAGGACGCCATGACACTTTGCAGAGTTTGCATGATACCATTGGGAACTAGTTGGATGCGGTACCGCATCATAAATATGAAAAATATTGCAAATCTGAAAATGTTGGAAGCAGAATCTGAAAATGTCCTGCTGCATTTAAAAAAAAAAATGAATATATAATGAGTCAGTTTGTTGAAATATCATTCAGTGCGGACCGTGTACGAAATCAGATCAACCCATTCCGGCGAGATGTGCGCCATCTGGATTCCCGGCAGAAACGAACCCAAAACTGTCGTAACTAAACATCTCTCTACTCTCCGAGACGCACAACCACATCCAGGCCAGCATCGGCAAGAAGCATAGATTTCCATGAGCCCCTGCTACAACAGGGGCTTATGTAAATTATGTAAACATATGCTTCTTGCATGCCTTTCAGTTGCACATGAAAATCTGAACACCTCTTGTTGGTCAAGGTGATCCTCAGTTCGCAATAGCAGGAGGCCGTGAGCATGTTTTTTTTTTTTTGTTTTTTTTTTAATAATTTTATTTCTTATGCCTTTCAGTTGCACATAAATATCTGAACACCTCTTACTGGTCAAGGTGTTTCTCAGTTCGCAATAGAAGGTCATGAACATCTATGTTTGTTTTTGTTGTTGGTTCTTTTTGCACACCTCTCAGATGCATGCCTCATAGTTGCACATAAAATCTGTACACCTCTTGTTGGGTTGGTCAAGATGACCGGGTGTTCCTCAATCTGAGGGTGTTGTGGACACGTGCATCAATCGTGGCTCGCCACTCCTTGCGTACACCACCGTGGCATCACTAACGTCAAATCCCCACCACACCTGCTGGTACGTTGCCACCCCCCCCCCCCCCCTCCACCCTCCCGCGCGCATCCACAGTCTGGAGTAAAGACTGAATGCGTTATTGCAATGTGTATCAATGCACTGCATCGATTGCTTCTGCTCGCTGTAAAACAAGACACCTATCTTGTGACCAGAAGCAATCAATAAATAAATGCGGTACATTGATACGCACATCGCGAACACGCATTTCTGCCTACAAGCGTTCAAAGTGCCTAATGCCTTAGTCATAGCGATCTGCTGATGCCTGAACACAAGTAACCTTTGGACCACTGCCAAACGTCGACTCACCATCGCTGCGTGTGCTGGTCTGTAATTTTGGACCTTACGACTAAAAGTCGTAATTCTAAAATCACAGACCAGCACATGCTGAGCATGTCATCATAACCCCGGTGTCTTCATTCCTTCAACGAGAAAATGCAGCGTACAAATGCAACATTCTTGATAATGATGATGATGATGATAATGATAATGATGACGAAGTCCATTTATATACTGCGTGTGTCCAGTCATAAAAGTCGAGCACTTCGGGAGAAATTTGAAAAGAAGAAAGATACATAAGAACCATTAAAAAATAAAAATGTTCTAGGACGCATTGTTTACACTAATATGGAAAACGCGACTGAATATGCCGTAATAAAAGAAAATTTTGTATGTAATTAAATGCAGTGGAATCAGAGACTTTAGTTTTTATTTACTTTTGTAGTTAGACATTTGTTAAAGCTAATATTTGCTGATGTTAAGTGAGGTTTTGCCAGTTGAAAAGCACGGTTTTAGATCACAAACAAACGTGTACTTTGGGTTTATACAACTGTACGCTCGACGGAAAAAAATACAAACATAACTAACAATCAATCAATAAATCAAAAAATAAACAAACAAACAAATAAATTCAACGCTTTTCTGAGTAAATATATTTTTCTGCTTCGCGAACTTAAACTAGAAAAGTTCAACATATTAAAAACTTTTGCAGCTTTCGAACCATCGAACAAGAAAATGACATACTATATACTTTTTTCTATAAATTGACGCAAAGTTCGGTCACGCATATATTTGTGCGCGGGCCTGTGATTTTGGACCTTACGGTCGTAGACCGTACGGTCCTAAATCACGGACCAGGACATAAATACAGAAAATAGAATAAATAAATGTGCGGTCTATGTCTCTGAACAACAAAAGCTTTCTCAATAAAACCGTACCAGCGGAGGAGGGGGGGGGGGGGGGGGGGGGGGGGGGAGGGGGCTGTTCAAAGCCACCTCAGAATGTAATGGCCAACAAACTCGGTAACTGATATGTTACCCGTGTTCACGCAGACAAACTGATAACAGGCTAAATTACTTCTTTGCGCAAAACACTTTTGTCCGAGCGCTGTCGTGCAAATAATTATATTTTAATTTATGAGTCTTAACTCATTCAGCCCGACGGCCGTATTTCCCAAATGTTGGAGGCGTCATCTAATGACTATGCACCAGTTGCAGGAGATGGATCGATCATGATAATTCAAGGGCAGTGCCAGATTAGCTTGGCGCCGACAGGCGACAAGCTAAGCTGGCACTGCCCTTGAATTATAATAGTCGATCCATTTCCTGATGTAGTGCGTCAGGGCTGAATGGGTTAACCCTTTGAGTATCGGGAGTGAATTTTCTCGACAATCACCTAGAAAAAAGCGTTACCGACACCCAAAGGGTTAACAAAACGCTAAGGGGTGACAATGGCTTCATCAAACACATTATGTTACGAATACAACCAAAATAAACTATTTTCTTCCATCGTAAGATTTAAAATATTAAACTAAAATATTCCTTCAAAGCCGAGGTCGGATTTAAAGGAGACCTATTTACAATTGCAAGATGTTTATATTCTCATGAACCACTGCAGCTTCAAGGGCTTATGAGATTCTCTTTTATTTAAAGACGGAAAGGACTGACAATGTTTATGTCCTAGGGTCCACAGAGAAGGAAACTTTACTTCAAAATTTGAAAGACGAATACTTCAATTATGTTCCAAAACAGAAAGATTTGAAGAAAAAAATGAATCAAACTTACCGAATGCCTTGCAACTTAGGAACGCATAAATTTGCTGTCTGAAAGCCTATAGAGCCAATTTTTAATCCGAAACAGTCAACAGAAAAAAACACCTTTTAAATTCTAACAAGAATGGTACTCACAAACAAAATACGAAGAGACGCATTGCAAAAACTAACATTGCACGTCAACAACAGAATGGTGTCATATCGTTCTGAACAATGCAAATGCTAACTAAAAAATCGATCAACCCCTTCACCGCCGAGGAAACCTAAACACGATCCACCTGCAAGACATAGATCTTCATGCGCCCCCGCAGTTGCGGAGGCTCATGAATATCTATGTATCTTCTTGACACCGCTTTTGTATGATCCATATTTCTTGGACAACCGGGGCTTCTTCTGTCTGCGTTGAATGAACGAAGATTCCAAAAACTACACAAATCTGCGACCGCAGGCAGCGAAGTGGATTATGTCCCTGGAATTGCAGACAAACAGATGAATGCTCCGGCTATTGTCCTAATAAATTACCGGTCGAAAATAGCCAATGTCTCAAAAGTGCTGTCCTCTTAGTGCAGGTCAATGGTTTTCACGCAGGAATCCAGAAACTTCCGGCCCGCAATACCTGTTCGGTCGGACCAAACCTTCCGCAAATGAAAATGTTCCGATGGAAAAAAGAGAGGAAATACAGAAGCCAAAAACGTTCTTCTCTCGATTCACGGCAGATTTTCCTGTTGCGGCGCACCTTTCCAGTACCAATGCAAAACATGACGTTGCGCGGTCGGAATACCTTCTGTCTGGATCCTCCTTTGTCCGAGGACCGGCAACACAGCCCAAAACTGCAATCCCGTGCAAAAACGCACAGATCTTCATCATACGTCTTTCAGGGCAAAGATTGGCACAACTTACATCAGTGGTTCTCAGACAGGAAGACAGCAAATCGGTGTTGCTTTGTCCGGAGACCTCGCGAGATCAAGGTCTCGCGCGCAATATGGCGTCCACTTACGCGCATGCGCTGTCAGGGTGCGCCGGGCGTGCTTCCTATGAAACAGTGAGACTTAAACGCTCCTGACTTCCTCTGTCCCGGACACATAGAGTAAACATTGAAGAGCCTTTTAGCTCAGCAGCAAGAGACATAGATTCGCATGAGATCCTGCAGCCAGCTGCAGGGGCTTATGATAATCTACGTCTCTTGCCGCACGCAACAGGGGGTAGCAGAGAGACTGGGAAACCGTGAACACTGTCGGTGACATTTTGTTTTCAGTCAGTGAACGAACGGTCTTCTGAAGGAGGCTTTCACGCAATTTACATCAAGTAGTTCGTTATTGGGGTATAACGCCGAGCAGGCGACTAAGGCCATCTCACGGCGGAGTTACATCAAGTAATGGACTAAAGTCGCACTTAGTAACTTCTTCTTCTTTGATTATAATAATGACGACGCATCTGGTTAAGGGGAAAACTTTCAAAGACCAGACAGAATGCGTATCAAATGCGACTGCAATTAATGTGATTGGGAGACCACAAAAAGATGACACAGCGAAGTATTTTGGGACTGTCTGCTTCAGCGAAGACGAAACAAAACAAAGAGCTTTGACGTAAACACGTCTGTCAACAAAGTGCTGACAAAAACAAGTCAGTAAACAGTCTGTCTGTGACCTCGAAACTATGACGGAGCATGCTTTTTCCGCACTACTGTCACCGCCATGTTTTTCTATACTCGCAATAACAAAAATATGAGATGCTGACTAGACATCTGACCAACTGCTAGTAGAAGTTCCGCATTATACATGTACACAATGAAAGAATCTACATGTGTACTGGTCTTTGAATTTGCAGCTTACGGCTATGGCCATAAGGTCCAAAATTACAGACCAGCAAATACAAATTCGCAAAAGGCATAAAATCTCAGACGCCCAATAGCGGAACGCCATCGTGCAAATGTGAAACACCGCATGCATGTCCTGTCAGCGAATTGTCGAAAACATGTGACCAAAACAATAAGACATTAAAGTAACATTACGCGTAAGTTTCAAGACATATTTCAGCACCAATTGTGTTTATTATGCCTTGTCGACATACCTAATGGACTTTAACAGCAGTTAGGACACGCAGCAAAAGCACACGCGTAATCGGCACTTATTTATTCTGCTCAGCCATTAGCGTGTCAGGCTATTTTTAGCAGTTTCTCCTACTGATTCTGTTGTATTTCTAGAACGGAGTGGAGTCATTGTCAGGTTACTTGATATAACGACGACGTGTGCTGAACTGGATTGTCCTGTGCCTAAATGAACCGTAACTAGACCTGTGTGTAGCGTTTCGTAACTATCTGTGACAGAAGTGTATCTTTGAGCAGTTACGGCGGTAGTGGGCCTTTAAATTAAAAAATGCGAGGCAACAGACAGCAGGTGTTAAAGGACCACTACCGCCGAAACCGTTGAAAGATAAGCTTATGTAACAGATGAATACGAAACGCTATAAACAGGCCTAGTTACGGTTCATTTAGACACAGGACAATCCAGTTCAGCGCACATGTCGTCTGACAATGACTTTACTCCGCTTTATAAATACAACGCTTTCAGTACGAGAAACAGCTAAAATAAGATCGACACGCTAAAGGCTGAGCAGAATAAATAAGTGCGATTAGGCGTGTCCTTTTGCTGCGTGTCCCAACTGCTGTTAACCCTTATCATTTGGAATACACCAGTGTGTGAAATAAGTCTGACTAAAATAGTTCAAGGGTAGTGCCAGAATAGCTTGGCGCCTCCAGGCGCCAAGCTATTCTGGCACCATCCTTGAACTAAAGCCATTGGTCTGTATCCTTATCTGTAAGTACGATAATATAGCTTGAATATGGCAGTGTGCAGATTTGAAGCTTTTAGCCTCAGTATATGGGTTAAAGTTCATTAAGTGTGTCGACAAGGCATAACAAAAACAAATGGTGCTGAAACGTGTCGTCAAATTTACGAGTAATGGTACATTAAATGCATCTATATCGAAACGACTCTAGTCCTAAACCATTACAATATCATAAGTAGAGCAGAGTACAGTCAGATATATTTTGAACAAGCACAAAATTAACCCATTTAACCCCGCGGCAGCATTTCCAAACGTGTCAAGGTGTGTAACCTAACGACTATCTACCAGTTGCAGGAGATGGATGGACCATGATAATTCAAGGGTAGTGGCAGATTAGCTTGGCGCCTGTCGGCGCCAAACTAATCTGTCACTACCCTTGAATTATCATGGTCCATCCATCTCCTGCCGTAGGGCTCTGGGGCTAAATGGGTTAATTTGGAAATAGTGCTGTAGACAAATGAAGATGGATTGGACGAAAACAGTTAACGTGTTGTGCCTGACTAGCTTGGCGCCGTAGAAGCGACAAGTTAATCAGACAATACCATTCAGCTATCACGTTCGACCTCCCTCACCTAAAGTTAAGGCTTGACACACGCACTTTTATGATTTTCTGGCATTCGGACTCGGGAGGTGTAGCGGACTACAAAAGATGACAATGAAGTAATAATAATAATAATAATAATAATAATAATAATAATAATAATAATACCTGTTATTATATAGGCGTTTTACCCAGTTCTGCGAATCGTCTCACGCGACACCCATGTATTCACTCTGAAGACAAACACAGTACAAGACAAACAAGACAAGTTTAAACGGCTTAAAGGCACCGATTTTGGTTTTAACCCCTTCGCTGTCGAGAAAAAGGGAACACGAAATGCTAATGCGGCATGATTTTCCCGTTATATATTTGTTGGTCTGTAATTTTCGCCTTTGGGGCGTAGAGCTGTAACGTCCAACATCAGAGACTAGCGCGTATAAACAGACCTACGCCCAGTTTTTACAACGTATGTCATGAATCAAGTTTACTATGGAAAACAAGTTACTCATGCAGCTGGAGACTCCCGCCATCTGACGGTGCTACTCACCGAAGTGACCGACGCAGGCAAAAAACAAGTCCATGCGTGTATTGCACGAATAAAGCTGAACAATTCTGCCACATCTCTGAGTACGCACCCTAAATATAAAAACATGCCCGATAGTTGGGAATTTTGCATTCCAGGAAAGCTGTGCAAAGGATCAAGTGGGTCGCGGGAAACGCCCTTGAAAAATAAAATTAATTTTTAAAAAAATTAAAGAAGTTCCTTCCAGCTGAGAAAACCCACAAATTAACCCTTTGGCTGTCGATAAGCGGTTTTTCAAAACTGCTACCGACAGCCAAAGGGTTAAACAGGTGAGGAAAGTGCGCGTCGATACAGTACATTTACCAACGTGAATATTTCTCAGCGCTGGACAGACAAACGGTCAGATGTCCCTGCCCCTGTTTTTCAGTCGCCAGCCCACGAAAACATAATTAAATAAAGTGCAAAGAGCGGTCACGTGTATCACTTGTGAAGAAAAAGTTTAACATTTGGGGGGTGGGGGGTGGGGGGTCTTTCTTTCACATTTCACATTTCCTGAAAAAGAATGTCAAATTCCAGGAATTCATCACTTCTGGTAGTCACATTTCACATGCCTGAAAAACAATGACGTCAAATTTCATGAATTCATCACTTCCGGTAGTCAACTTTCATCCACGTACAATAATGCTATAACACGCACACACTGATAATGCGATGGCGTATGGAATCCGTTCATCTCATCTAAAAGAGATGTCAAAACCCTTCACAATTTTGTACTTGGGGAGTAAAATTAAATCGGAAATTTCACATCTTAAAGATGTGAAACTTCCGATTTACATATTACTCCCCATGTTTCCAAAAGATGGTCTTAGGGTCACCGCAAAGTGATCAAATGGAGTAATTATCTGAGCGTTAATTTGTGATTTTTCGATATAAGCCCGTTTATGCATCATATCTTTGTGGTGAGAAAGCCTGTAACGTGTGCCTGTAACGGGTGCCTGTTACCCGACGTTCAACGGAGCCACCGTTTCCCTGGCACTGGTCGCCGAATGTCTTCTTGAAAGATTTATTATTTTCAACATACACAAAAAACTAGTCCGCCCAAGAAACACGTATTTAACACATTATACCCCAGGTACGAAATCCCCAAATTTTGAAGTTGCCCTCTGACGGACTGTACACAATTCTAGAGGGCGCCAAGCTATTCTGGCACCACCATTGAACTATCATGCTCGATCTGTGTCTTGCTGTGGTGCGTCGGGGCTGAATGAGTGAAATGGGTCAGCAAGAGGCACATATTCTCATGAACCCTAGCCCGCCGTGAGATGGTCTTAGTTGCCTGCTCGGCGTTAAACCTAAATAACTACTCATAAGCTCTAACAATGCGCTAACATCGTGATGAGTGATTGGCGGGTTTTTTTTTTTTTTTGTCCCCCCCCCCCCCCCCCCCCCCCCCCCCCCCCCCGCGATTCGTAAATGCAGTTATTTGAATTTCCGTCATCCGATTTTCCGGGCAGTTGAGTGTTGTGCAAGCTGCCTCCATGCACCATGAACATAAATACAGTCCCAGTTTCGAAACGGGAACGCTATTTTTATTTATTTATTTTTGAGGGGGAGTGTTGGGGTGGGAGTGTTGGGGTGGGAGGTTGGGGGGGGGGGAGTGGTGGCGTGGGGGGTGCGGGGTTGCGGGGTGTGTGTGTGTGTGTGTGTGGGGGTGGGGGGGTCGTGATTCGCAAAATAAATTGTTGTAAATTCGTGAGACAACGTGTGCAGAACTGGAGTCTCCTCCCAATAGGCATGACGGCCGCAGAGAGCCTGCGCACGACTGTGCGCAGGCCCACTACTGCTGTCGTGGGCCGAAATACGTTTTGCTACAGGGGCTGTGTCTAAATGAACCATAGCTAGCATATGTAGCGTCCAGGCAAAACGAAGGGCTTGTTCTGATAGCATCTCCGTTATAAGGTCCTGGTAAATCAAAGTGGAACAGTTTTGATGGCCGAATTGTTCAGTGTTCAGGTCGTACTCTATAGGCAATAGCTGTCCTTGACCCCCATAACCGCCCGCTAGGGCCGTCCATTATCACTCCGGTGCCGTGGACGTTAAACCCCCAACTAACTAACAAACAAACTAATTAACCTGTAAGTAGCATTTTGTAACCCATCTGTAGCAGAAGCATTTTCTGAACAACTACGGCGGTGGTGGGCTGGCCTTTTTACTGGCCATGAACATGGGATCTAACATATGTCACATAATTATGATGGTACAGTACATTGCACTGGAAATTAACCCATTGCGTGTCGGTAGCGGTTGATAAAAATTAAAAAAACTCAAAAATTTCCTTCATAGCATCCAAATTTTCACTATATATTATGACTTGCAGAGGGAAATGCATTTAAGTTGTACAGTTTCCATGCGATCTGGCTGTTTTCAACATCATTTTAAACAGCTGATGAAACTGCATTCGATGGACATATTTAAAACATTGTTAACCCTATATTTGATAGAAACCCTAAGGGCCAAAGTTTGGTTAGGGTTACCGTTATGTTTTAGTGCTAGATTAGGGTTAGGGTTATAACCCTAATGGTATGTAAGGCACATTTTGGGTCATTTTTTTTTTTTTATGGTGCCATTTGATAGGCCATGTGGTACTGAGTCCAGAAATGCAAATACAACTTTTGTATTCCAATTTAAACATGTGTTATCGCCCTTGAAAAAAATCGCGGGAAAAGCACATTATCGGCTCTCGTGTCCGTATTTTATGTTCAGTCTCTCCCATTTTCATACCCGTACTGCAGCTGTACTATTTTTATCGATATGTTTATAAAGCAGGTGTAAATACTTTATAGTTTTTTTTTAAATATTTTTTTTTCCCAAAAAAAGTGCAGGTCACCTTTTTAATTCAATAATTTTCCTCCCATTCACAACACCTAGACTTAGCTTGCATCAAAACGTTCAGGTCATGCAAGTGCATCCGATGAACATAGATAAAACATTGTAAACACTAGATTTAACAGAAACCCTAATGACCAAGTTTACCGCGTCAGTATCAGCAATACCAACTCTAAAAGCTATCTACGTCAGTATTTTTCTTACACAGTTTTCACCCAAACCCTGAACACATTTATGACACTATGCTCATAAAGTACGTTGAAAGACCCTGCAAGTTGTGTTGCTCAGTTTTTATTTGAAAAAAGTTGCACGTCTAGTGCCAAACCCTGTCAGTCCAGTTTATTATGTTCAGTGTACTCCAGCTTCATGGCATTTCGGCAGTACCATTCTCTGGGGTTCAGTTTTGTTTGTTTTTTTTTGTTGTTTTTTTTTTTTGTTGCTAAAGCCAGAATCAACCTGAACTGTGACACACCCACAGACACAATATCATTGCACAACCACTATCATTCAGCCACATTACTCTTAGACTAGTGGCATTTATTTGACTCCCTTCACACTACAACACACAATTACTTTACGGGATAACTGAACCACCTACAATGACGGCACAGTTTTAGGACCATATCAGTATCCCTTCCCAACCTTATAGTTCCTGTAGAATCATGCAAAAACACTCTCAAGTCCCAAGGAAAAACGTTTGCATTTATATCATATGTTTACAGATATCAACAGAAATAGTACAGCCGCAGCATGGCGGTATGAAAATGGGAGCGATTGAACATGAAATACGGACAATGCACCTCAGAAAAGCCTGGTTAATTTTTTTATAAGCACTGATGTGGCACCGAGAAAAACAAACAAACAAACAAACCCAACAACAAACAAGCACTGACACAAACAAACAATTCATCTATTTATTTACACAGGTCAGTCATTAATTTGTTCACACGAGTCATATATAAAAATCTGATTTTGGAGACACATGCAATCCGTGTGTAACTGAAGTATGATATAAATAAATAAAATTTAAAAGGAAACAATGATACAATTTACGTTCAGTTGTATTATAAAATCATCAAAATATTTTGTGTGTGTGTGTGAAAATAAATATAAGGTAACATAATTTATGATATATAATCGATTCCATTGCTAAAATGTTTTAAGAATTATAAGAGGGATTCAGTTGTGGTTTATCTATCTGCACCATTATGCCTGAAAGTGGCAAGAAAGACTTCCTTATCTTTGCAGGGTTGCACTGATGGCAGATTGAATGGTGTTCAAGTGGGAGAGTTCCTCTTTCAGGTCATATTACATATTCAAATCTGGGCAGTTGAGACAGTGCAAGGACCGGTGTTTTTAAAAATAATTTTTGCCTTGTTTAAAAATTTGTAGTAGGGTTGAATGTTGGAATTTGCTGGAAATTTCTGGTTAGCTGAGAGGAGACATGTTTGATGCTTTGATTCATACCATCCTGAGCTTATCCAGTGGACAATTGTGGGTCTATGTTGAGTTGCCGCTGACTTAGTGATTTGAGGGGCACGCTGATTTCAGCTGTGCTTGGGTGTGGGGTTGGTAAGGAATCAGGTTCATAACCAAGAAATGAGACTGTCAATGTGCTGGTTTTTGTTGTTGTTGTTATTTTGTGCATGGCAAATGTGCAGCTGGTGGGCGGTAGTGTTTTTAGGGGATCCTTGAAATAGTAAGGGATGCCTGGGACTGACTAAAGCTAAGAGACTGGACAGTACGGAAACGGCACTGTATTCCGTGGCCAAAAGGGCTGAACATAAAAATGTAGAATGCACTGAATGTGTGTGTGTGTGTGTGTGTGTGTGTGTGTGTGTGTGTGTGTGTGTGTGTGTGTGTGTGTGCGTGCATGCGTGAAAATTACGGCTTGGTTACACACACACACACACACAAACACAAAAACACACACACACACACACACACACACACACACACACACACACACTCAGTCCAATGGAACAAAGAGGGGATAGACTGTGCCACAATTAAAATCACCTATCCTTCTATTCCATGCTTCGGGCTTTTAGTCCCTTTCACTCTGTTAGAATAAACATCCGATGCGGATCGGTTTCCAGCAATGAGGGCCACATGTGGGGCCGTGTGGCTATCACTACTGGACACTGACCGCGTCCACATTCATAGGAACATCTGGGGTGGATTACGTTTGGCATACAGGACAGGATCTCACGAGCCCCTGTGACTGGTAGGGGCTAATGTGAATCTATTTCTTCTCAGGCAAAGGGAGGGAGGGGGGGGGGCAGGATGGGAAACTGTACAGAACTGCAGCGTGTGTGTTGGTGGGTTATATGAGTCTTCGCGGACTCCAAAATCTTCAGTGATTAAATTCTCCCTGCACATTCCATTTAGTTCTGTTCCCTAGTTAGAGTGTACCAGAGACGACTTTGCTAATTTCCACGTCAGTGCCCTCCGAAACTAAGCTGCATCAGCCCAAAATACACTCAAAACAAAAACTATTTCATTAATTGCTGTCCATTTTTAAATGAAATTTTATCACTTTTTGTTTATTTTGCAAAATCACATTTTGAATGAAATAGGCGATAGATAAAAAACCCACAAGAAACGTTATAAAAAGAAAAGCATTTGACGAGAGTTAAAAACAAAGATGGCCGACTGCGTCGTTAGCAATGGAGCCAGTAGTCGGCATTACCGACGTGAAAAGGCTGAGTTTTAAATTTTGGGAGACGAATGTCTCAGAGTCAGTAGTTACCAGACTTTGCAGCCGTGAACTAAAGATCTGGGTCAGTGCCTGCTCTGGTTGTGTTTCAGTACAGGTCAGTGTTGACCTACGGCCGCCCAACCCCCAACCCACCCCTCTCCGGCCCGGCATTCAGTGAAACCAGATGGGAGGCGGCGCGTGCCGTCCCTATTAAGAAATTTCTGTCAACAAAAGGGCTACTGGGACGCTTGTGATGATATGAACATGGGATCTAACATATGTCACATAATTATGATGGTACAGTACATTGCACTGGAAATTAACCCATTGCGTGTCGGTAGCGGTTTTCGTCGCGATGATTCTTATAGGAATCAATTCTTATAGTAATTAATAACAACATGAAAACACGTATTTCTTAATAGACGATTTTAAAAGAATGCAGAAAACTGCGCATCTTCTGACGCAAGCAGTGGATGAAAGCCCGCACTGATACAGCATGTTTGTCGGGGCTATTTATCCACTGTTCTCAGACGACACCAGCAATTGTGTCTTATTCCTGATTTCTGAACAATGTCCAACTTTATTTAGAGTGAGGCCAAAAAAGGCCAATAATTACACATTGTAAAAAGCTCAGATACTGTTTATTGCCATTTGCCTCAAGAAACATAAAGAATAGGAATTTTCGACCATACTAACTGGGAGAAGTACATAGTAGGAATTCATGTACATACCTTGGCGAATACAGTTCCGAGAAGAATAAGAGAATTAATTTCCGACTCTGCTGTTAGTCCTGTTATTGAGAAATGTCGAAGTGTGCTGACATTTGTGAGCCGATTGATCCCATATATCCGCTTTGGCCACAGCGCCAAAATCCCATTCATTCACAGGCACAATCCAGTACACGCGCGCTGTCTGCCGAGTCCATCTGACACACACTCGTGTATGCCGTGAATGATAGCTTGCCTTCTATTGGCTTGTTGGCGGGGTCACGGATCCCACGGCGGGTCATGGCAACGTGTAAATGACGATGTACCGTCGACGCCACGTGTAAACCAAAATCGCCACCATCCACCGTGGGATACAAGAAGATGTACGCCGCCCAAAAGCCAATCCGAGGAGCCGGGCTATCGTTCACGGATCGACATTTCATTCATGCCGCAGAGTGGACTAAGCTCGGGGACTGAGAGTCACACTGCTACTTCCCACTTGTTTTATAGTACACCCCATGTGCGTGTAGGCGAAACCGGCAGTGTCGCAATCCTGCTGACTGAGATTCGGCCGTGCATCTCACGTGCAGCACCCATACAATTACCCACTCTAGTATGTTTATATTGCTGACAGGTGCTGGCACGTGATAAAAACAAATGTATACCTGTCGCAACACTGACACTGTTTTGGAAACAATCCAAGACATTCTGATGTTTTGCGTCTCACCGTTGTCCAAAAAGCACCGGAGTTTCTGTCCCCCATACATCATTACTGGCCGGTACTGCGTTAAATTGACGCCCAAAATATACAGAGTAATAGTATTCGTTAACTCAATAACGCCTACTATTTCGTAACATACGGAGGCGCATGCCAGGTTCAGATGGCACGGCCATTATGGTTCAAAGGTAGCGCCAGATTAGCTTGGTGCCTTTAGGCGCCAAGCTAATCTGGCACTACCTTTGAATTATCATGCACGATATTGATCCACCCACCTCTCTTATGGCGAATCAGTGACGTACGCCCTTCGGAGATGCGACATCGTAACAACTAATTCTGCCCTGAAAATCGTCCTGTGTAAAAACCAATTACCTTCGCACGCACGCTACTACGTCTTTATCTACTTGTGTCAGTCCGTGTCAAGCTTGTAAGGTCGGTACATGCGCAAATATACGTACGGCAAAGAAAACATTCCGATCCTATCTAGCAATGACGTACCGCCCTTTCAAAAAAACGTCCCATGCACTGGCTTGAGCGTTCGACGCTTAGTCTTCCAATGCACTGGTTTTGGCGTGCCATGCTTAGTCCTCAAACGCGCTGATTCATTTTTTTGGCGTGTGACGCATAGTGTTCAAACGCACTGACTGACGTGGCATGATTAGTCTTCAAACGCACTGATTGTTGTAATATATATATATATATATATATATATATATATATATATATATATATATATATATATATATATATATATATATATATATATATATATATATATATATATATAGCGTCATAATAATTATGTCAGCCTTAAAATGTGTGCTGGTCTGTGATCTTGGACCGTACTGCTCAAAGCCGTAAGGTCCAAAATCACAGACAAGCACGCACACTTACGGGTGAGCCTGTACTCGATCAACAGATTTCCGTGTAGACCTTTTAATCAAATGTCGTGACTATCTTCTTTGTCTTTTTCGATCCGCTGCATCTAACAAACAAATTTTCTTTCTAATTTCAAATGCTTGCACCTTCGTTAAATTTACTTAGTACACGTGGACTTTAGTCCTCTTTTGAGTCTCCCCAAACACTTAAAAATCTGTCGTTTGCTTGCGTACGTATCTTGTCCGATAAACCTAACCCTGCGTCAACATTCCTAATCGTCAGATCACTGTCTTACGCACATTTCATCACTTACATGTATCGGGTAGCAAAACAACCGACTGGCTCGTTGGCGGTGTATATCATCCCATATCCCACGGTGTATGCCGGTGTATATCGTCACATATCCCACGGTGGTGGACTGATCTACGCACTAGAAACGTCTCAAGCAAGTTGCGTCTGCAACTAACAAACAGCATGTTTGGACAGGTTCTGTGTCATACACTTGCGTTTCATTCGCTCAGTTTTCTTTTTCCTGTACACAAAATTCATTGACATGCCTATCGTTCTCTGATACCCCACGCGACACCATTTTATTATGAGAGCTAGCGTATGAGGCAATACCGACCGAGTGTCTCCTACGGCCAAGCTGGTGCCAGCAAAACAAATGGCTGAATGAACAATCAGTCGAAGCAAATAAAATGACAAGCAAAATACGCAGCAAGACACGACTAATCAGCAAGAGACATAGATGCAGGGGTTGATGAGGATCTACACCTCTTATGTATCATGTTCGTCTACGCTAATCGAACGTAGGAGGTTTGTGAATTTCAGCGTGAGACTGCTCGAATCATTTGTTACACACGAAGGCGTAGTGTGTGTACTCCGCCGCACCTAACCACCCACGGTTGCTATCACAACTTTACTGCGTAGTAGGCCGACGGAGGATCGAGTACGTACGCACGTCCTCTTGTGAATGAACTAACCGTGGACCCTTCACGCACAGACTACATGACACGAAGCCGTTATAAGGTGTATCCGTTTTGATGTGGCCACGTCCTTTATTAATAAGATGCTCCGAAAAAGAAAAAAAAAAAAAAAAAGCCGCGGTACGGGTGAAAGTCACAAAGTTAACACATTCTACCCCAGGACCAAAATCCCCAAATTTTGAAGTTGCCCTCTGAAGGACTGAATTACAATTCTAGAGACTGATCGAGCATGATAGTTCAAGGGTGGCCTATGGGCGCCAAGCTATTATGGCCCCACCCTTGAACTATCATGCTCGATCCATGTCTCTTGCTGGTGTCTCCGGCTGATTGAGTGAAGTCGTGTCATTTCGTAATCTGAATCAGGAAGTGTAACGGTAAACGTGATATCACGTGTGGTACTTCTTTGAATTCGCTTGGTTTGTGCTGGGTTCAGTCACATTTTTGCTGAGCTGGGTCGAAACCAGTTTTTAGCTGACTTCAGTTGAGTTCAGATTATTTAACCCATAACATCCTGAGGCTGATTTGCTTATTGTCCTATGAAGGCTACGTTACAGATTAGGAAGAAAGATCAACTGTTTTTAGTTCAAAGGTGATGCCAGAATAGCTTCTGGCACCACCCTTGAACTGATATAGTCAAATCAATTTCATGCAGTTGTGTATCTGGATGAAAAGGGTTAATTTGTTTTCTTTTAATTCTCATCGATCTGTCAATCTTGACGCATACACACACAACAAAGCGTGTGCCAGTCTGCTCTCAAAACAGCACTTTAACTACTATCAAGCATGTACAGACCAAACGCTCACAGCTGGAATTCCCTTTCGACGACTTCAATTCATATTGTACGCATATGACTGCACGCCTATTTAAAGGCACACTTAGGGCGTAAGGACAGAGAAGGCAAGAAAATGTTTAGTGTGGGCAGGCCATTTTGTATGAGCCGATTCAACCACAAGCCTCACCCAAGCAAACCATACCTAGTTACAGCCCCAATTATAACACACAAACATTTAGCCGGGCGGAATATGAATCTGCCGTGATGGCTCAAGGGTAGTGCCTGTTTAGCTTCGCGCCTAACAGGCGCCAAGCTAATCAGGCACTCCCCTTGAGCTGTCAAGACTGACCCAACGACACGCATTTTTTTTCCCGAGAGATCGCTGTTAGTGAGTCCACTGACCCTGGATATTAAAAGTCATGCAGGATGCATGCAACACCTAGGTATTTCCCACTTATTTCAAAAGGATATTCGCCTACAGGTTTTAACATTTTTCTGTGTGCGTGTGTGTGTGTGTGTGTGTGTGTGTGTGTGTGTGTGTGTGTGTGTGTGTGTGTGTGTGTGTGTGTGTGTGTGTTATAAACCGAAGTGCGTAGAGATCGCTGTTAGTGAGTCCACTGACCCTGGATATTAAAAGTCATGCAGGATGCATGCAACACCTAGGTATTTCCCACTTATTTCAAAAGGATATTCGCCTACAGGTTTTAACACAGTTTTCTGTGTGTGTGTGTGTGTGTGTGTGTGTGTGTGTGTGTGTGTGTGTGTGTGTGTGTGTGTGTGTGTGTGTGTTATAAACCGAAGTGCGTAGAAAACAGCGGGTGACAAATAATTTGTTGTTCTAAGTCTCTGCGCGTCGACCGCCGCCTTGTTAACCCCTTTATATTCTGATACACCCATTTGCTGGAAATACATTTGGCTATGACAGTTCAAGGGTGGTGCCAGAATAGCTTGGCGCCTGAGGCGCCAAGCTATTCTGGCACCACCCTTGAACTAAAACGGTTGATCTCTCTCCTAATCTGTAGTGTAGCCTTCATAGGAAAAGCATTTTTTTTTATATAAAAAAAAATCAGCCTCAGGTTGTAATGGGTTAAAATGACATAGCCATTCCTATTGCGGTCGCTGCTCCCGGGGTTTTATGGGTGCATTTTTTTTTTTTTTTTAATGTCTGTAATATACTGAAGCAGCGTCCGCGCAGAACAAGTAGAAATCCATAGACGGAACAGCTCAGCTATACTCTGACTGCATGAGGACCGATGAAGAAAACATTACTATCGTAACGTTACCAAGACGTTTTCACGGATCACGGAGATCATCGTTTCGTGGCCTTCACGTTTCACGGCGCGTAGTTTTTTTTTTTTTTTTTTTTTCAGCAAACGATTTTAGACGTGGGTCAAAACTGCGCGTGTTTCGGCGAAAATAGTTGTTCAACCCTTTAACTCCTAACTCAAAGAACTAAATGACTTTCATTCTACTGAATGAGAGTCATTTAGGTCTGGGAGTTAACGTGTTAAAACCCGTGCGATACCGGATGTCTGTGCTGGCGTTTATTTAATTCACCGTTTTCGTGCACTTTTGATTCACTTCTGATTTCTGAACATCTGTTGTAATACTGCAGCGACGAATGACGACAGAACAAAACAAAACAAAACAAACAAACAAAAACGACAACCACGCAGAATTAACCCTCCTCCACCTACGATGTCAATTTTAACTGCGACGTTGCCACTGAAAAGCACTATGTAACTTCCTTTTTCATGTTTCAATTAAGAGGCATATGAAATGTGTGCCGGCCTATGATTTTGGACCTTACGGCTTTCATCCTTAAGGTCCAAAATCACAGGTCAGCAGAGTAATAATGTGCAGGTATCCCTCAGCAGAATCTGCAAAAGGCATAGAGACATGTGACACCCTACAGCCCCAGAGAATCAAAGCCTTTTGTTGGCGGAGATCGATTACATTTGAATCTTCCAAACCGACGGCAGGCAGTCTTTATGGCATCAAGTTTACGACTGTGTAGGTGTTATACGCTTTTTTTAATTTTATTTTATACCAAGCCACTCTTATGCGATACTGGTGCAACAACGTGCGCGTTATACCACGCAAAGAAAGCTGCTTGACTGACTGCGCAGATACCAAAGGCGGGATAGAGAAATGCGTTTTCACCATCAATGCCCAGTATTTCGTTCTTTCATTCTAATAACTGTAAAACTAATGTTGCTTTTACGGTGAATAGAAAATACCAACTGCTGTGCATTGATACAAATCAGAAATGCGTATTTCTCTACCCCAGCCTGTGACAAAAATAATGATGAAGTGGGGATTGATTGTACATTGCTTAACGTCCCGACAGCAACAAGGCTTTCTCAGGACGTGCCTGCACTGCTTGTGAAAAAAAAACTAAACAGAAAATTGAATGTATGTCGCCAGCCGGTCAAATACGTTAAATAAACCTACAACATGGGGCCTAAGTAAAGCTAAGACCATTTAGCAACACACATCCAATATCAAGAGCTACAGGCAGTGCAGACAGTAGGGAGAGTTTTAAAAAGGCAAATACAGGTGAATGGACAAAGGGTAGACAGAAACACATGCCCCAGAATAGAGAGAAAAACTCACCCTGTGGGGCTGACCAGGGTGACCCTGGGAATGAAGTGGGGAACTCGAATTAGGCCAGTAGGTCATGGATATTATTATACAACTGAGCACGTGTGGAAAGCGTGAAAGTACATTGAGGTTTTCGTCTCGAGTCGTAGCATGGTCGATAACGCGAGTGCTGGTCTGTGATTTTGGACCTTGTCACAGACCGACACACAATAGTCCTGAGAAGCGGAAGTTCGAAGGGAAACATTTACGCGTGAAATAAATACGCAATGAACCGTAGATTGACAATCAATTCTAAACCTAATGAGCAGGTGGACTTTCCACAATCAGGACTTCCTTTGAGAGACCATCTGTCTTTTACGACCACTTTACTCTTGCAAACAAACAAAGTTTTAATACCTTGTAAGGATCCAGTAGCATTTCACTGTAAAATACGGGCAGCCTCGCCGGCACTAACCTATGCACACTATCAGTCAAACAACCGGGATCCTTACAAATTGTCGTTTGACCAGCGCGAATACCCCCCCCCCCCCCCCCCACACACACACACACACACACACAATCAGAAGTAGGTCAAATATTGCATGGACGCATTTAACCCTTTTAGCCCCAAGGTCCCATTTCTCAAATTTTGGAGGTGTTGCATAACGACTATGTACCAGTTAGCAGATGGATTACTTACTTTACTTACGCCTGTCACCCCTACCCGGGTATAGGCCGTCGACGAGAGGCCTCCAGCAAATCCTGTCCTGTGCTTCTCCTTCGATTCTACTCCAGGTGGTTCCCAGTCTCTTGATGTCTGCTTGGAGGTCTCGACGCCAGGAGTTTCTCGGCCTACCTCTTTTCCTCTTTCCCTGGGGGTTCCTAGTGATACTGGAAGCTGGCTTTCTCAGGCTGTGACCGATCCATCCCCATCTTCTTCGCCCAATTTCATTCTCTGCTGTTATCTGCTCTGCTCTGTCCCAGAGTCTGACATTGCTGATCTTCTCTGGCCAGTGGATTTTCAAAATTCTTCTAAGGCAACTGTTCATGAAGGTCTGTACTCTGTTGACTGTGGTTTTTGTCAATCTCCAAGTCTCTGCTCCATATAGGAGAACTGCTTTTACATTGGAGTTGAAAATCCGGACTTTGGTGTGTTGTGACAGCTCTCTGGAACTCCACACTTTTTTTAACTGGAGAAAGGCTGCTCTGGCTTTACCGATTCGTGCTCTGACATCTGCATCAGTGCCGCCTTTTTTTTGTCTATGATGCTCCCGAGATAGGTGAAGGACTCCACCTCCTCCAACGGGGTGCCAGCAAGCAAGATTGGTTCTTCCCTGGTTGTGTTCAGCCTCATTGTCTTTGTTTTCTGTTTGTGAATGGTGAGGCCCACTTGGGACGAGATGTCAGCAAGCCTCGTGGTCTTGTCCTGCATTTGTTGACGAGTGTGGGACAGTAATGCCAAGTCGTCTGCAAAATCGAGGTCGTCAAGCTGTGTCCACAGTGTCCACTGTATTCCACTTCGTCTGTGCTCTGTGGTCATCTTCATGACCCAGTCTATGGCCAGTAGGAAGAGGAACGGAGACAGCAGACACCCCTGCCTGACACCAGTTCTCACCTGGAGCTCCCTCCCTGGTGAACTGCCCTTCGTGGATCATGCGACATGTCATGCCATCATAGCTGCTCTTGATCAGACGGACGAGCTTTGTGGGTACACCGTAGTGTCGTAGGAGTTTCCACAGAGTCTCTCGGTCCACGCTGTCAAATGCTTTCTCATAATCGTCAAATGCTTTCTCATAATCCACAAAGTTGACGTACAGCGTGGAGCTCCACTCCAGAGACTGTTCCACGATGATGCGGAGAGTGGCGATCTGGTCTGTACATGATCGGTTCTTCCTGAATCCTGCTTGCTGGTCTCTCAGCTGGGGGTCAACGGAGCTCTTCATTCTCTCTAGGATGATCCTGTTGAAGACCTTTCCTGGTACTGACAGCAAGGTGATTCCTCTGTAGTTGGAACACTTGCTGAGGTCGCCTTTCTTGGGAAGCTTGATTAGGTACCCCTCCTTCCAGTCAGCTGGCATCACCTCCTCTTCCCAGATCTTTCCAAACAGTGGGTACAGCATCTCCACTGTTGTCTCTAGGTCTGCTTTCAGAGACTCCGCTGGGATGCCATTGGCGCCTGAAGGCGCCAAGCTCATCTGGCACTACCCTTGAATTATCATGATCCATCCATCTCCTGCTGCAGTGTCCCGGGGGCTAAATGGGTTAAGACGGGTCGGATCCGGATACGCGGCTTTATGCCGCGTATCCGGATGCGGCCCGTCTTGAATGAGTTAAATCCGCTCTCTCTGACGCATATTCACACTGACAGAATGTGTCTATTGCTCGCAAGCAGTTGAGTCGTTCACATCCACATTTAAAGTAATTATCCGGTATTTGTCTCTTTTCTCTTTTTTTTTCTTCTGTTTCCTCTCATGTTTTCATTATTTAATTTCTCTCCCTGGTCAGGGCAACGCGCATGAAATTTCTTCAAGCAGATTTTAAATTGTGTGCAAAGTAATTGGACTGGACTGTCTCTCATCACTAATATGACAATGGGACTTTAAACTGGAATTAAGTACTTAAGTAACTGGACTGGATTGGATTAACAATACAACTGTTGTATGGGCGCACGCCACAGTGATCGGTTTGATCCGGCGAAATGTCCCTTTAGTCCTTATTATAAATACAATACAATACAATACAATCCAATACAATGGCATGCAATGCAATACAATACAACATAATACAATGTTCATTAATCCCGCATGCGGAAATTCACTGTCTGCCTATACAACACATGGCATCATCATTCACTCAGTGCCTTATGTGGTTCTAGTGTCAGCAATGCTGCAGTGAACTACTGAATGGGCTAGTACAAAATAACGAAAGAATGTTGATATACATTATCTACTGATATTACTGTTGAAAAGGACAAAACAGTTGGCATAACGTGATGTACTACTTAGGGGCGCAACCTACTATCTTTCCTGACAATAAAGGGGCTCAACCTACTATCTTAACCTAATTCTGATTTGCTTCTTTTTTTCTTTTTTTTTAATATTAATTGTATTGTATTGCATTTTTCTTACGCCAGTAAGTCAAAAGCATATGGCCTAGATTTTCACGACAGTCAATCCCTGACTTGTTATACACGTAAATGACATCGGCCTCGTTGACACGTCCTCAAACAGAGAGCGTGGTCATCCAGGTTCCAATAACATGAGCTGACTGAAAATTATGACAAGTCATCTTCCTTCTTCCTAGTTCGAATCCGTGATCCGTTTGACCAATCCTCACCGGTGGCACTGACGGTCGGCAGATGGTGTTGTGTGATGAAATGGTCAATCGATATCAGTCCCACCACGCAGGTCATCCGGCTGACGTGGGCCGCTGTGGGCCCGCGCGTCAGTGCAGACGCGGGCCCACTGTGGCCCAAGTCGGCCCGAGGGTTGTTGGCTTCTCGGGACGATTGTTTCCTCGATCGTGCCCTTAACACCTGTAGTTGTGTTGATGTCAATCTAGGACCGGATTTGGACTGAAAATTACGACGAAAGCAACGAAAATCAAGGTTATTGTTTAATCTATTAAGCCCTGAAGCTCAAAACTCGGAAGCTGTTGCCTGAAGGACTGCACACCAGTTTCAGAAGATATTTCAAAGGTGTTGTCAGGAAAGCTCGGCGCCTAAAGGCGCAGAGCTGTTCTGGCACCGCTCTTGAACTATCGCGTTCTATCCATCTTCTTGTGTGGTGTATCGCGGCTTAATGGGTTAACTCATTCGGTGCGGACTATGATTTTGAATCTTGCGACCTACACACGCAAGGTCCAAAATCGCAGACCAGTCACACACGTATGAACTGCCGAGTGCTGTTCATTCACTGAAACAAATGGGCCGGGGACACACTGACAAAACAGTCGCAAATAGGCGTAATTTGTGTTAAGGCCATCGAAAAAAAGGCACAATCGTTCTACAAGGAAGAACAAAACAAACTGATTTTTTTTCTTCTTCAGATAGCAGCGTATAAACTGAAGAGGCTTGAAAAAAACAGTTTAAATGAACACTTCGAAGTGAAAAAAAAATTATTTAAAAAACAAAACAAAAAAAAAAAACTGCTACATCAAGACAGAGTTTGAAAGCCCACTAGCTCCGTAACTGTTCAAAGATACACTTCTGTAACAGATCTTTTCGAAACGCTATACACAGGTGTAGTTATGGTTCATTTATACACAGGATAATCCAGTTCAGCACACGTCGTCATGACATCAAGCCTTTAAGGCCCCGCCACACGAGCCGGTTGTGCCCTGATCTTGAAGCCGATTCCGATCCGATTGCGATCGGATGACATCAATTATCCGATCCGGTCCCAATCGGCTGGGAATCGGGTGT
The DNA here is from genome assembly GCA_036245525.1 of Semisulcospira habei. NCBI lineage: Eukaryota > Metazoa > Mollusca > Gastropoda > Semisulcospiridae > Semisulcospira > Semisulcospira habei. Next base: position 199,495,721 of record BTPG01000001.1, read on the forward strand.
CTAGAACCTGCTCTATTTTCCCGATCCGATTCGGTTGTAAACTTCAACCAATCAGAGCGCGACTCGCAAAGCATGTCGTAGTTTGCAAATGGCGGAACACGCCTGGTGTGATCAGTACCACCGCCGTTGCCGCTGATGTTTCGCACGCCTCCTCCCGAATATGATGCAAAACTGCTGATAATGCAAGCACATCATCATCACTGTCGAAACTAGCAGTCATTTTGCAGAACAGGTACGACTTTGATCTTCGGTTCAAACCGGTCGGCTAAACAAGTCGGGAAATGTCAGTGTGGCAGTGCACACGTTTTTTTATTCCGGCCCGATCACCTACCGATTCGAAAATTGATCGGGAATCGGCCTCAAAACCGGGCTCATGTAGCGGGGCCTTAACCTGACAATGACTCCTCTCCGTTCTGTAAATAGAACGCTTCAGTACGAGAAACAGCTAACCACAGACTGACACGCTGCACAGAATAAATAAGTGCGATTACGCGTGTGCTTTTCTTGCATGTGCAGACTGCCATAGAAGCTCATTAGGTGTGTCGACAAGGCAGAACAAACACAAATGGTGCAGAAATGTGTCTTCAGATTTATGCGTCACGGTACATTAAAGATAAGTCTTTTTCAAAGTAGAATCTGAATAGGTAAAATGTGGAAGAAAACAAACAAAACAAAACAAACAAACGAAAACAGAAGAAACTAAACAATGGCTTGAGATTTCTGCATTCTATGTTTCGTCAAGTTCAAGCTACGAGAGTTCCGTTCTCAGCAAAACCTGTCGTGAGCGACCACCCTGAGAGATCACCTGTCATTAAGGGCCATCGTTCAGGTGGCTGTACAGCCACCTAAATGATGGTCTTTAATGACAGGTGACACTTTTTACCTTCAACACTTCTCTTGAAACAGCATTTGTCTTTTAACCCATTTAGCACCGAGTCCCCTACAGCAGGAGATTGATTGACCATGATAATTCAAGGGTAGTGCCAGATTAGCTTGGCGCCTTCAGGCGCCAAGCTAATCTGGCACTACCCTTGAATTATCAGGGTCAATCCATCTACTGCAACTGGTACATAGTCATTATGCAACACCGACAAATTTGGAGAAATGGGACCTTGGGGCTAAGAGGGTTAAGACCACTATTTTTCTTTCATAAAAACGAAGTTGCCCAAAATAATTTATGTTTTGCACTTCTAGCAGATAGGCAGGGTTTTAACACAAGTTAGTTAGTTATTTGGGTTTAACGCCGAGCAGGCAACTAAGGCCATCTCACGGCGGGTTTAAACACAAGGAGTGACACCTACACTATTCGTCTAGTTGACGTGTTCCTCACCAATAATTACACGCGAATTTTCTTTACGTCTGCTTAACCAAGCTACTCCCGACGCACTGCAGCAGGATAATTTAAGGGTGGTGCCTGATTAGCTTGGCGCCGTGAGGCGCCAAGCTAATCTGGCACTACCCTTACATTTTCATGATCGATCCATCCATCTCCTGCAACTGGTACATAGGTGTTAGATGACAACTTACAAATTTGGACAACGCGGCCTTTTGGGTTAATTGGGTTAATTTATGTGGATTTATTCCTGTGACTGACAGCTCCGAGTCATAAGGTCCAAAATCACGGATCAACGCACACCACTTTCAAGGTAACGCTGTCGAGGACAATGCCCCCCCCCCCCCCCCCCCTCTCTCCTGTTTTTATGCAGCTGTTTATGTGACGCGCATCAGACACTTTTTTTTTCCGCATAATTTACGCGATATGCATGTCATTATCCGCGCGCACATATTAACGTCGCAACACTGGACTACTAGCCTATCCTCCGGCCAATATTTTTTCCTTCCGCAAGAGGCATAGATTCTCATGGCCCCTGCTGTCGCATGGGCTCATGAGAATCTATGCCTCTTGGGGTCCAAGTTCGGCCTCATTTACAACTTAAGGAGGGATATGCATTATGAATTAATTACATGCGCAGTGCATGGAAGCGAACAATATTAATGCGCCGCACAATTTGCGTCACACCTAATCTGCACCGGACACAGGTGAACGGCCGTTTCCAACGCGTTCAGCTGTCCGAACCCGTAGCCTAGTACCTGCGCGCCCATGTGCACCCATATCTACTCTTAGCAAACGTTGGGAAAACTGACCTATGCGACCCGGAAGTCAAAGCGAAGCTTTTTTTTTCCAACTTTACTCGTGAATATGTTAATTCTAAATGTGTTCATTACTGGCCTAGCTTTGTCGTTATTATCATTATTATTATTATTACATATATTATTATTATTTAGAAAGCGGGAAAACCTGCGAGTGGGATTTTTCTTTTCTGCATTACCTATAGCCTAGTGAACCTGGACAGACAGGCGGACGGACGGACGGGCAGACAGAGGGACGGAAAGAAAAGAAGGACGGAAAGACAGACCGGCAGACTGATGGAAGAGCGGACGGACGGACGCTGGACGGACGGACGGACGGATGGATGGGTGGATGGATGGATGGATGGATGGATGGATGGATGGATGGACAAAATAACATTAAATATAAAAAACCGCACTATTAAGCCTTTGCGTGTCGGTAGCGGTTTTTGTCGCGATGATTCAGACAGGAATCATCGGGACAAAAACCGCTACCGACACGCAAAGGGTTAAAAACTGCATACAGTGATTACTCACCCTCAGCGCTTCTGACAAGCTGTAGACAAACAGAAAAAAATATATTGAATATTAAATAATATACTGAAAAGGGCCCAATTAAATGCTCTATACCCTGAGGACCATCATGTTAATCTGCAATAAGGGTCACCTAACCAGCCAAGGGACACGACAGAACTAATATGGTCGATCAGTCTTCGAAATTACTTCGTAGTCTTTTCAGGACAACTCCCAGCGTGCGGAATTTAGGACCTCCAGGGTAGAGAATAATTTAAGACTCTGGCCTTTGAAAAAAAAAACCTGCTCAGTTTCAGAATGAAAAGGAATTTGTGTGTTGGTAGCTGATCTCCACCACCACCACCACCATATATACACGCACACATACACCCACCCCCATACACCTCGCTTAACCCTCCCCACCCCCCACTACCACCATCAGCATCTCCCCCTTCCTCCTCCCCCCAAACCCCCACATTTTTTTTTCTTTTTTCTTGTCTGCTCATCAATGGGATTTTACCACCCACTCATCCGTGACCGTTTCAAGCGCTACCTATTACCATTGGGCTGACGGCAGTACCATGAGGCAGGGCGATCATAATGAACTATTTCGTTATCAACTATGGACTCCTTGCGAGCTAAAGTGCCCCGGGTTGACATAGGCCTTGATTGGCCAAAACAAATGAAAAAAAGAAGAAGAAGAAGGAAATACTTCGGTTGTTGGGACCTTCCTTAATCTTGCTTTTAAACTGAATATTGTGACGGACAACAGAAACAAGCAACAGTGTATGTGTTGGGAAGGGGAGATTGGGGCGGGGGGGGGGGGGGGGGGGGGGGCGGATACGGAGACATTAGGTCACATTACATATTCAAATGAGGTAGGTGAGGCAGTAAGAAGACCGGTGATTTATTTTAAAAAAAAATAAAAAAAAATCTTCTGCCTCCTTTGGCATTTTGTACAGAGGCAGTATGCTGGAATTTGCTTAAAATCTCTTGATAGACGAGAAGAGACATGTTTGGTGCTTTGATTCATACCCGCTGCTTTGGCTTAACCAGCGGACTCTTTTTGGCTTAGTTTGAGTTGCCGAGCAGATGGTGATTTGAGGCGTGTACCAGTTTTGCCGGCTGCGCTTAGATGTAGGGTTGGTTCAGAATCATATTGATAGCCAGGAAACGAGACGGGTGGTGTCCTTATTTTATTATTTTTATGTTTGGTTTGTGCATGGCAAATGTGCAGCAAGTGGGCGGTAGTGTCGTTTAAGGGTTGAAAAATTAGGGGATGACTGGGACGACTATGGCTAAGGCATTTCAACAGTTGGGACAGCAGGAGAGGCCGTCTGTGTGCTTTGACCATTAGGGAGTGTAGGGAGTGGGTAAGACAGTATGTGTGAATTTCAAACCGTTCCTGTATCAGCCTACGGCCTGTGCTTTCTGTTCAGCAATAGTCACGAGTGCATTCATTCTGAAGGAATAGTAGGCGATGTCGTCATCCGGCCGTTTTTATTTTCACTGACGTACACCTCTAGGCCGTGACTCTGGCTTTAGATAACAATCCAATGCGCAAAAGCCGTCGGGCCGACGTCGGCCGCCGTTGGCCCGCGCACAGCCGTGCGCGGGCCAACGGCGACCGATGTCGGCCCGAAGGCCTTTGCGCACTAGGAATTCATGCTCCCATCGAGTAACAACGAGTAAACGGGCAGGTCACGTCGGAGTGCGGGTTAACCAGTGTGCCTGTGTGTAAGTCTTCACTGCCCCCACTCGGCCCAGTGCACGTGGGGAAAAGAAAAAAAAACTACTCATGAGCCCCATGTAGGGCGGGGCGGCGCCAAGCTAGTCTGGTACCACCGGCCTTGAAATTTCATGTCATTGGTCGACCCAGTTGGGGGTGTAGTGTGTTAGCAGTTAGCTTACAAGCCATTTGATCACTGGCCTTTGTTAACACATTCTGCCCCAGGACCAAAATCCCCAACTTTTGAAGTTGCCCTCTGATGGACTGTATTACAATTTTAGAGACAGTTCGAGCATGATAGTTTATGGGTGGTGCCAGAATAGCTTGGCGCCTATGGGCGCCAAGCTATTCTGGCACCACCCTTTAACTGTTAAGCTCGATCCATGTCTTGCTGTAGTGTGTCGGGGCTGAGAGAGAGAGAGAGAGAGAGAGAGAGAGAGAGAGAGAGAGAGAGAGAGAGAGAGAGAGAGAGAGAGAGAGAGAGAGAGAGAGAGAGAGAGAGAGAGAGAGAGATGTTGACAGAGGTCATTTCAGGCGCATTATAACGGCAATATATCTGTTTATTTATCAATAGTATTGTCCTTAGAAGGCCATTTTTTCCTCAAGGGATGGCTACATGATAAAATTACTCCGGTTAACATATAAATGAACCCACGACTTTTCTCAGTGCAGTCACGTTTCTGACATCTGTCTTTGTCCTATTTCCGGAAGCAACCTCTGCGAGTTTTAACCCTTATCATTCGGAATACACCAGTGTGTGAAATAAGTTGACTAAAATAGTTCAAGGGTATTGCCAGAATAGCTTGGTGCCTTGAGTCGCGAAGCTATTCTGGCACCACCCTTGAACTAAAGCCATTGGTCTATATTCTTAGTCTATATCCTTATAAGGCTTGCATATGGCACTGTACAAATTTGAAGCTTGTAGCCTCAGCATGATATGGGTTAAGTAGATCAATATGCGTGTGCTCAATCCTCCTCAGACACCCGCAAAGAAACACAGATCCTCATGGGTAATGTTGTGAGGGCGCACAAGATCCTATCCCTTTTTCTGGCAACAGTTGTCAATTGTGGATTTTTTTCCCTCTCTCGGACAAGCGGTTTCTTGATTCAACGCATTTTCTTTGAATATTGAAAGCAGAAATGAAAAAATACAGAAAAGCAACCTATCTACAAAGGGCACAGATTATCAGTAGGCCCCACACGTTTTCGGAGGCTCATGAGGATCTATGCCTTTTGCTACGTGCGGCACTGGGATCTGTGGCTCGGATAAGTCTTCGATCGAATGTGGCCAGACAATCACACAGGCTAAGGTGAATGTTGTAAAACTGTTGCCGCAAGGGTTTCACGTGAAAGGAAAACAGAAAATAGAGGTTGAAAACCCTTTAATTAAGTTAGAAACATGGCTGTACATTGCTTAACGTCCCGACAGCAACAAGGCTTTCTCAGGACGTGCCTGCACTGCTTGTGAAAAAAAACAACTAAACAGAACATTGAATGTTATGTCGCCAGCCAGTCAAATACATTAAATAAACCTAACACATGGGCCTAAATAAAGCTAAGACCATTTAGCAACACACATCCAATATCAAGAGCTACAGGCAGTGCAGACAGTAGGGAGAGTTTTAAAAAGGCAAATACAGGTGAATGGACAAAGGGTAGACAGAAACGCATGCCCCAGAATAGAGAGATAAACCCACCCTGTGGGGCTGACCAGGGTGACCCTGGGAACTAAAAAATACCTAACCCCACCCAAGTCCCCCAGGGCAGACCCGGGTGGGGCTAGAAACATGAAACACGACGTTCGGATCAAAGGTCCTTCTTCTCGGTGATACGGAAACAATGAAGAACAGAAGAGAACACACGATAACAAGAAAAAGAAAAAAAACGTCATCCTGTATAGATTAAGGTGAAGTAATATGCGCTGTTACGATATGCGTCAATTTACAGTGTACATTCCTTCTGGACACTGTAGAAGACCGTTTTAAGGTAACTATAGAAGAAAAACAAATTTTCACCCCAAGCTTGTGGAGAAAACAACAACAACAACAACAACAAAAAAAACCAAAGCCAAGACAACCATCTAAAGACGCCGCTTATAAGATCCTCGCGTTCAAATTCAGATCCTATGACGGTCAGAAGGATGTCCTTTGCTTTATAGTCAATGACTCTGGTGACTAGAAGAAGGCCTCCGAAGAGCACGGTCTCTCTACTCTCTTTCCCGGTAGGCAAAAGACCTTCAGGCCGGCGTCGGCCACTGAGAGGGTCCTTTTCTTAGTGGATTGAGGCCTCACGCAGCTATCTAGAGCGCCACCCGCGCTAACATCATAATGAATCGAGGCCTCGGTCACATTACACACCTGTTATAGCATTCATCCACGCGCTGCGATGCAAAAGTCAGTCGACGTCCGCGTGCAATCTCGCAAGTGCCGTTTTGGCGCCAAATCATGTTTTCCTCTGATTTGTTTTTCTCCAACATGCAGCTCAACAGGAAATGCTGCGAACAGTCTTGTGACGAAAGACTCGGATCACGTATTCTAACAAAAAAGTAAACAGATCTTCTCGGTGTTTTTGTTTGTTTGTTGTTGTCTTTGTTTGTTTTTTGTTTGTGTTTATTTTTATTATTTTCTATTATTGATTTTTATTTGTTTGTTTGTTTGGCTGGTTTTTGTTTTTCCTTCTTTGGTTTTGGTTTTGTTTATTATTGATTTTTTTGTTTGTTTGTTTGGCTTCTTGTTTGTGTGGTTGTTGTTTTTTTTGTTTTTTGTTTTTTTTTTGAGGGGGTTAAGTTTGATTAAAAGCACAAAATTATTGAGAAGGATTGAGATATTAGGCGCACAGGTCTTTCTTCCAATCTATCCTTGCTACAGCTACTGACATACAATAACAGGCAAAGTTACGTTACACTCACACGAAAGTAATTTGAATTACAACACTACAAAAAGCAACAATGATTTAACAAAACACACACTGAGAGAGAGAGAGAGAGAGAGAGAGAGAGAGAGAGAGAGAGAGAGAGAGAGAGAGAGAGAGAGAGAGAGAGAGAGAGAGAGAGAGAGAGATGTGCATCATAAATTACTCCGGTTGACATATACATTATCCCACGACTTTTCTCAGTACAGTCACGTTTCTGACATTTGTCTGAGAATAAGAGAGAGAGGAGTTAAAGTGATTTTTTTTTTCAAGGATATGCAGTTAAATATGAGAACCTATTCTTGTAAACTCCTGTTTTTAAGTAATGGGCACGTGCGCAACAGACATTCAAACCCTGTTCCTTCAGTCTAAAAAAAACAAAAGAACACAAATGTAAAATACACTGACTTAGTTCCACCCACAAAAATAGGCCACCCGTACCCCTGAACTAAAGGCAGTAACTGCTGGTGTCACGTTAAAATCTTTAATCTTCAAGCCAGCTCATATTTAACAGATCTGCAAGAAGCATAGATTCTCATAAGCCCCTGCAGCTGCATGGGCTCATGAGAATCTATGCTTCTTGAGGGCTCATATAGTCGCACTTTAGGCCTTCTATTTATCTACTTCTTTTCAGAATCTAATTATTTTACTTCTTTTTACAATAATGACGTGAATGCCCATGTGAATTTCCATCCTCGATGTGAGGATGAAAATAGTGCGGCTGATTTCTGTGAGAAAAGCGGAGTACAATCTCATGAGCCCCAGCGACTGCAACAGGCTCATGATATCCTGTTCCGCTCTGGCAAAACGGAAGGTTAGAAATGTTTGCAAGACAAACGTGTGGTTTCACAATCACCTCAGCCAACACGGTTCGTTTAAGGTAACGGGGCGGGCGGGCACATTATCGACTGAATATAGTTACGCTGTCACTTAATCCCTTCACTGCCGAGAACAAAATTGAGCACCACTCAAAATGCAAGAGGTATAGATCTTCATGACCTTCAAGAGGTATAGATCTTCATGAGCCCCCGCAATTGCGGGGGCTCATGCTGATCTATGCCTCTTGCTGTGTGTCGATGTTCCTTTGACTGTATCTCTTAAACGCTGCAATCACAATGATTATTTTCAGAAACACAGTCCATAGCAGCGAGTGAGTGGGTGAGTTGTTGGGGTTTAACCGGCCGAGCAGGCGATTAAGGCCATCTCACGGCGGTCCATGGCAATGACGGTATTAAACTACTACAACGCTGTTCGCAATTTATGTTCATTAACCATTTGTAAGATACAGGCCTTGGTGGCTCGTGAGCTTCTATGCCTCTTGTTGTTATTTCCACCTCCGCCGCATCAGTCAGATCAGAAAATACCTCACTACCAAAGCTGCCACCAAACTCGCTGTCTCTCTCATCTTATCTCGCATCGACTACTGCAACTCTCGCCTTTCCGGCCTTCCTCACTCTACCACTCTCACTCTTCAGCGCGTCCAGAACAATGCTGCCCGCCTCGTCCTCAGAAAGAAAAAATCCGACCACATCACTCCCCTGCTCAAGCTCCTTCACTGGCTCCCCATCCCCCAACGCATCCAATACAAGATTCTGTCTCTCTGCTACAAATCCCTGAACAACTACGCTCCTACCTATCTCTCCAACTTACTTCACCCCTACACTCCTTCCCGCTCCCTCCGCTCCGCCTCCGACCCTCTCCGCCGCCTCATCCCCCGCACCAAACTCAGCACTTTCGGCCCCCGCTCCTTCTCCGTCCAGTACGGTCCATCCACCTGGAACACCCTCCCACTCTCTCTCCATCAGAAACACTCTCTCTCCTCCTTCCAGTCCGCCCTCAAAACTCACCTCTTTCAACAATTCTAGCACTATATCACTACTCTCCCCACCCCAAGCTGACCGTCGTAGTGTATAGTTTCACTATTTGTGGTACGTGAGTCATTGTCTAAAGCGTGCGCATGCGTGTGCGAGTTGTGGGTTATAATTATTATAAGATAAGCGCATTATAAATACCGTAATTATTATTTATTATTATTATTATTATAAGTGGTCGTTAACAGCAGGAGCTCACTGAGCCGTTGTAGGCTTGGGCGACGGGACCATCCCTTGTCTAGAACCGACGGGATGGATTGCCCTGAGTCACGTCTGTGTACGTGCAGTTATCATCCAAGCCCTCTGCATCTACGTCAAACTGATTCACATCCGTAAAATGTTCACGAGGATACATGTAGACTTCAAGTCTGCTGATGGTTCCCATTAGATCCAGACATTACTCATACTCGGGTTGTCATCTTATCTGGGTTTTCGTTTGTCAGCGCATGACTTCATGTTACTGACATGGGGTCGGAGTCTTTACCTCTTTTAGTGACGGAGCACCTTGCCGGCTTGGTGACTGGCATGCAACCGACTCTCAGTCGGTTCATGTTGTTCTGTCTTCTTACGACAAGCAGTAAAACAGAAACCAGCACTGACGTTAACTCATTCGAGACACCAATCAGCAAATGACGTTAATCCAATCAGTACAGGACCTCGGTCACGCTTGTGCCGCCCGTCATGGGTCTGTGCATCAAAGAGTACAGAGGCTTGCAGTCCTACTCTTTCGTGTGCATGCAAGTTTGCGCTGGGAAGCGAAAAGCTCGTAAATACAAGAGCACGTTGACATACCGACTCGCTCCCACCGTGGTACACGCTGTTATCAGTCAAGTGGTTAGGGTCAAACGTGAAGTGTTTTTTCTACGGGTACCTTAATGTATCTGTTTGCAAGGGCAGAGATTATGTACACGTTCGCACAGAGGTGGGTGATTCCCCAATAGACGATTTCCGGCAGTGAGGAGGAGGTCAAAATTGCACATGTTTCGATGAAAACAGTAGATTAAAAGCCTAGACAAGCAAAGGGTGTAAAAGAGTGGATTCAAAGTCCGGCCAAACATGCGATGTCGCATGTTTGTCTGTGCTTTTAATCCACTGTCTGTGTCAAAGGACAGTTTTTTAATACTTTATTTCTGTGGTGTCCGAACAACGTATAATTCACAGTAAAAACAATGCTAAAGACTCCAGACTGTCCATGGGCGGTCCCCCACTCGGGTCTGCCCTGGGGGACTTGGGTGGGGTTGACTACTTTTTAGTTCCTAGGGTCACCCTGGTCAGCAGCCCCACAAGGTGAGTTTTCCCCTCTATTCTGGGGCATGTGTTTCTGTCTACCCTTGGTCCATTCACCTGTATTTTCCTTTTTTAAACTCTCCCCACTGTCTGCGCTTCCTGCAGCTCTTGATATTGGATGTGTGTTGCTAAATGGTCTTAGGTTTATTTAGCGTATTACACCGGCTGGCGACATACATTCAATATTCTGTTGTTGTTTTTTGTTGTTGTTTTTTTCACAAGCAGTGCAGGCACGTCCTGAGAAAGTCTTGTTGCTGTCGGGACGTTAAGCAATGTACAACCATGTACAACCGTGGGCGGTAACTAATGTCAAATTAATGTCAGATCTAGAATGTCTGCTTGTATGGACAGGGTATTCAAGTGTCATGTCTGTGTACACAAGTGTTTGTGGGAGAAGAGCGTGGGGCCTGACCCAGCCTGCAAGCCCGTGAGTACCTCGGTACTCATGGGCTTGCATGCTGGTAAGGAGGTAGCTGAACAGCCAACATGTTCAAAACTGATCACAGACCAACACACACACATATACACACTTTCTCATACTTATTGCGTTTGGTATTGACTACTACAAGAATTCGACTTCAGTGAGTAAACCAGCCAAACCACCCGCCCCCGCCGACTACCGTAATAGAACCGTTATCGTTGGCGCGGCAGTCCTAGACGTACCCCTCAGCCCCCTCCTCCGTATGACAATGTAAAAGCGCTTCATCTCTACCAGCAAGAGGTCTACCTTTCTAACGAGCCCCTGCCTTTGCGACTCAGAATCTTGACCTCCGCAGATGAGGGGGTAGTGTGAGTCAGCTGCATTGGTGAGCTTAGTCCTGCGCCAACCCTCACTAAGCAAGGTGCTCTGCTGTAGCGGAGCACCTTGCTTAGTGGCTGGCGCAGGACTAAGCTCACTCATGCCACTGACCCCAGATCAGGGTGTGTTCTGAATTAAGCCTAAGCTATCTTTATCTGTCTAGTGAAATACGGGGATTCAGCTAATCAGGTTGCGACGCGTTGCGGCATGTTGAAAAAATTACAGAGCTAGGTGCAGGGTTTGTCAAAATTTTTCGAACATAATCAAATCCATGAAAACTTTTCATATCAGTGTCATCTCCACATACAAGTACCATTTAATTCAGCGCCGGCTAGTGAGTCAACGCAGATCAGTGACAACTATCACAAAGAATCATTGTCTGTGTCCAAAATGTATTTGAAGTGTCTTCTCTTGGGGAAGGTGCGCTCGAGAATAATAATAATAATACCGAAAAGAAAAGGGGAGACTGCCAGTGCTAATATTTTAGGAAGGTTACAAAGTAAAGTAGATAATAGCACTGTCAGGGGAGAGAAGTGTGCATGATCGACCAGTGATCATAGATTTAGCTCTAGGTGGTGGCATGGAATGTATGCCCCTGCAGACACCACAGTAACATGTGGTTGTCATTGCAGGTAGGCAGAAATTCCTGCCTCCTCCGTTATCGCCGATGGTGTGCTGAAGAGGTCGCCAAGACCGAAACAGCTGTCCACACCGGCTAAATATCTGGACCCCCCTTGGGGGGACCTAGATTTAAATTTCCATGCACTGAGTGGCTGGAACAGTGGGATATGTGATACGCCCCCCTTCGGGGGGGGGGGGGGGGGCTTCCATATGCATTGCTTTCAGTCACTTTTTTTAGCGCCCCCTCTCTTTCCTATCTCTTTTTTTTTTTGTGCTTTGGCCACAGTGGATCTATGATCATGCACACTTCTCTCCCCTGACAGTGCTATTATCTACTTTACTTTGTAACCTTCCAATAATAATACTGGTTATTATGTAGGCGTTTTACCTAATTCTGCGAATCGGCTCAAAGCGCCACGAACTGAACCCAACACGCACGCTCACGTGACACACACGCATTCACTCTGACGACAAACACAGTACAAGACAAACACAGGGCATTCAACGTGGTGCGAAGGGTCAGCTCAGCTACAGAGGTTTCGGAAATTTTGATCGCTTGTATTTGAAATTTTATTAAGTGGCCTGAAACCGGTACCAGGTACGGAGGGGGAGGAAGAGCCGGAGTACCCGGAGAAAGAACCCCCGACGATCCGCCCGAATTAACGGTGACACTTACTAGAAGAGAAAAGTCCGACGCCGGAACCCGTAATCGAACCTCGCACCTTTAGCATTGGTGGCAGGCGCCTTAACCACTGCGCCACGGAAGGCTCGTTACAATATACAGTTTGGCACACCGAGACGTCTCACATGGGCCCAAGTAATCACAGGGTCGAAATACAGCCCGAAAAGGTCGAAAACTCTTTAGCTGCAGTGTGGAGTGCCAAGGCTGATGGGTTATGCAATAAAAGTGTAGCCTATACATTACGTCATCCAGCAAGACACTACATCATCACTGAAGCCAAGACGCTAGACTGACGTGACAAACCTCAGTCTGTGACGAGCGTTGCATGCAAATCATTGTGACAAGGCGCTGTCTTCTGTCAATCTTAATTCACCGCCCACGCCGCCCACTCCTTCCGTCATGCGCGGAATACCAGCCAGACAGACTCACAGACCTAGTTTAACAGCGAAATCTTTTAATCTGAGAGAACGAGTCGGCACAGACTTCTGTAAGGCCCTGAAGCAACAAGGTCGTGCCACGGTTCAAGAGATTATGGAGTACTCTGAATATATTGCGCCTCCATAGACCGACTGTACGGAGGAATTTTTTTTACTCTTTTTTTTTTTTTCGTCCCACATGTGTAAACTTGACTTGGACTGGGGGACGGGGAGGACTATGCGTCGCTACAGTAGCAGTCCAGAGCCACTCGTTTTCGTGATAATCAACAGCAAATCAACGCTCTCTCGGCTCAACAGGCGTAACACATTCGAGACGTGCCGCATCTGGATACGCGGCTTATGCCGCGTATCCGGATGCGGCACGCCTCAAATGAGTTAACAGCTGTCAATAAACATGCATGCCGCTCGTATGTCATTTTGGACCTCAGTCTCTGACGACCAGAGACCGGCATTGAATTTGAAGTCATGTTCCTCTACTGCCCACGTGCTGAGAATGTCATATAGATAAGAACTGAGGATTACACTCACACCGTACATATTCGGTACTAAGAGCCCTATGTCTACATGGACTGGATCGAGGGAGGTAACCAGAGTGGCTTACCCTCTTAACGACAACTCCTGCTGAGAATCGCAAGGGGTTGTCTTCCGTTCATTAAGAGTAATACGTCACGTCTATAAACAGGAGCCGTGCAGTGATGGCTGGAGGGGCCCCCAGCGCGGAGTTAAGCTACTACTACACAAGTGCTGACCAGTCTGTAATTTTGGACTTTACGGTACAGAGCCCTAAGGCCCAACATCACAGGTTAACCATTTCCCTTCCGCCGGACGCATATTTTTTTTTGTTTCTGAGGCCTCATTTATCGACCAAACGCCAAAACTGTCCAAGAAGCCGACACAGACACAACTCAATTAGTCTCAGCAAGAGACATAGATCCTCATAGGCCTCACGACGATCTAAGTCACTCGCAGTTGGACCGCGTTGACGTTTTCTTGGCAAAAAATACTGAATACAAAACGTTTGTCAGAGCAATGCGAGGGACACGCACTCATGAGGAATTCCGCCCAATTTAAGCAGTGCTAGGCCGCCACAGGCAGATGTCGTCTACAGTAGGCCCGCGCACGGCTGTGCAGCCGACGTCGGCACGACGACCTTTTGCGCACCGGGGGCGGACACGTCAGCTTAGTCCTGCACCACCCACTAAGCAAGGTTCTCCGCTATTTAGCGGAACACCTTGCTTAGTGGCTGGCGCAGGACTCATGCAGCTCACTCGTCCTGCGCCAGCCACTAAATTTGGACCTCAGCTATAGCGGAGCACCTTGATTAGTGGCTGGAGCAGTACTAAGCTCAGTCATGCAAGTGGCCCTGAAGAAAAACGTGGCGGGGGCAGGGTCGTCAACGATCAACAAAAACATGATATGTGTCAGTTTTAGGCTGGTCTACTATGAGTACAACCTTTACACTAGATCAACAAAAGCATGATATGTGTCAGTTTTAGTCTGGTCTACTATGAGTACAACCTTTACACTAGATCAACACAAACATGATCTGTGTCATTTTTAGGCTGGTCTACTATGAGTACAACCTTTACACTAGATCAACAAAAACAGGATATGCGTCAGTTTTAGGCTGGTCTACTATGAGTACAACCTTTACACTAGATGAACAAAAACATGATCTGTGTCAGTTTTAGGCTGGTCTACTATGAGTACAACCTTTACACTAGATCAACAAAAACATGATCTGTGTCAGTTTTAGGCTGGTCTACTATGAGTCAGTACAACCTTTACACTAGATCAACAAAAACATGATCTGTGTCAGTTTTAGGCTGGTCTACTATGAGTACAACCTTTACACTAGATCAACAAAAACATGATCTGTGTCAGTTTTGGGCTGGTCTACTATGAGTACAACCTTTACACTAGATCAACAAAAACATGATCTGTGTCAGTTTTGGGCTGGTCTACTATGAGTACAACCTTTACACTAGATCAACAAAAACATGATCTGTGTCAGTTTTAGGCTGGTCTACTATGAGTACAACCTTTACACCAGATTCAAAGAAGTTAAGGCAGAACTTGGTTTCGAGCGAACACGCATAATGAAATATCGCTTGTCATTAAAGGCCAACATTAACTGGCTTCAGCCACCTAAACGATGGTCCTCGGGGACAGGCGACACTTTCTGCCCTTCAAGACTTCTCTCAGGAGCCGCCCGTGGCATGGCCTCAGTCGCCAAATCGGCGTTAATCCCTACACTGCCGAAAAAAGATGAACACCACCCAACTGCAAGAGGTATAGATCCTCATGAGCCCCCGCAATGGCGGGGGCTCATGAGGATCTATACCTCTTGCTGAGATCAATTTGTATCCACGTTCCTTGGACGGTTGTGGCTTTAGGTCCTTGAATGATCAGAATATTTCAGAAACAAGATGTTCGTCCGCTGTCGGGGAAGAGGTTAAAACCTCCCAAAAAAGTTCAAAAGATGTCCTATACCTTATAACACGCGCGCTTTGGGTGCTGCATTTTGGATCTTACGGCCTAGAGCCGAAAGGTTCAAACCCACATACCTATGCATACAGCAAGAACGAATATAAAGAGGACTAACCTGCAGCTGAGGTCCACACGCCAGTAGACAGACGCGGGGACAAGACAATGGATGTCCCCACTGTGCGCTCTAATCACGTCACACCATTCCATCACAGTGTCCACGCGTGTGTTTCCCAAGCTTTCATCACTGCGAGTTCCAGTACCGCTTCAGGTCCCGTCGCACAGTCCTTGGGATGTCGTTGAAAAAGTCTGAACAGAAGTTGTGCATTGTGAGCTGCAGGACCATTTCAGTTCCCTTGCTCCAGGCAGCTCTCGCAATATCGTCGACACAGTGGAAAGCGAAACGGTTCCTTGCCAAAAGTCTACAGAAAGTAGACGCGTTTCATCAGTTTTGTTACGTTTTGTTCAGTTCATTGAAGATGGGATCTCTGAGCTCGAAAAGGTCCATATATAGGCCATCCTATCCCATGCTTCGAAAGCCATCCAGGAGTTCCATTCCCAAGGACGACGACTCCCAGTCACAACAGCAGCCAGCGCCATCTGCAAAAGACAAACGAATGAGACATAAGTCTCTCGCTATTGAACGGAACATCTATTCATGAACACATTCGAGACGTGCTGCATCCGGATACGCGGCTTCATGCCGCGTATCCGGATGCGGCACGTCTCGAATGAGTTAAGACAATTCGACGGGCAATATGCAAAGGGTAATAAATAATGACCAGAAACGTAGCACATCTTATCTGAGTTAATCTTAGCTTTCGTTTGATTTGCATGGACATCAAACAAAATCTAACATGAACTAAAATTCACAGCGTGTTTATGACACTCGCTTTCTTGCGTACATACGCTGTGGTACAAACTCAGTAGCGCGGCAGTACTACCGCGCAGCCGGCATCGACACGCTTCACGCTCGCCCGAAACCGTATCCTCCCCGAAAACTGACTCAACCGTGAACGGCTCCGCCTTTTATAAACAATCAACCCATTGAACGCAACATACCCTCGTCCGCCCGAGAAACTAAGAACAGATGCACATCTGAATCGATCCTCACGGCAAGTTTATTCTTGTGCCAGCAGGAGGAAAGACCTTCTCGAAGCCGCACAACCTCATGCGACCAACAAAGACATAAAACGATGAAAGCAAGAGGAATATATCCTCATGAGCCTCCGCACGCCTGCTGGGGCTCATGGGGATATATTCCTCTTACAGATGCTGTGGCGTTCTCTGCTGCAGCGTAAAACTAACAAAGCATCTACATCTGAACGAAGGTGGGGCCCAAACAGACAGAAAAAAACAACAACTCGGAGTTATATATTTTAAAAAAATTGCACCTGGCAGAGTAAGGTTGGGCACGGGCCTCACAGATCCAGGTTTTACGTGACTCACAGAACCTCATCTCAATGGCGAAGTCAATCTAGAAACACCCGTCAGTCTGAGGCTTTTACTTGGGACTGATGTAAATGTCTGCCAACAAGACGTATAGAATCTTATGAGCCCCTGTTGCTGCAGGAGATCATGAAATTCTATGTATCTTGCCAGACGAAAGGGGGGTGGCTGAGGGACTGATCCGGACAATCCCAAGTTTTCCTAGCTTCAGCGCAGTGTGAGTGAGTTAGTTGCAACGCATGGATGGGGTTGCGATCGATTTTACCGTACCGGGGCTGCCTAACGAGAGATTACACAATGTTAAACAAAATGTTCAAACTCGCACGCCGTCCCTGTCCCTACCTTCGTATGCTGAGTTTAGAACAACCTTGCAATTACAATACAGCGCGCAGATAATCAGACGTGTGCTGGTCTTGGATTTTGGGCCTCACTGCTGCAGGATTTCAAA
This sequence comes from Semisulcospira habei, assembly GCA_036245525.1. Taxonomy (NCBI): domain Eukaryota; kingdom Metazoa; phylum Mollusca; class Gastropoda; family Semisulcospiridae; genus Semisulcospira; species Semisulcospira habei. The sequence goes on from BTPG01000001.1 coordinate 199,513,084, forward strand.
GCCTTTATTCGGGTGAGGGTTTATCGAACTAAGGTGCGTGAATGCTTGACCATCCCATAGCATTCTACCTGGGGTTTTACCGGCTTTTTTCTGCGCCGAGGGCTTTCATTCATTCCTGACTAATTTACTCAAGTTGGATCGATTTGACAAGAGTGCGTGCAGGTCCCAAGAAGCAAACACTCCTCGGTCCGAGGGCTGATGACCTTTTAGCATATTTGGCGAAGTCCGTCCATAGGCACTTGAAATTAAATTGCAAGAAGCATAGATTCTCATCTCATAAGCCGCTGATAACAAAATACAGTCTCTTTTTTAATTTTTTTCAGCAGCCGAGTTCTTTGCAAACAAAAGGTGTTCTTGAAGTCTTGAAATGCGCCTAAATGATGGTCTGGTTTGTGAGAAGTCTTGAAAGGCGAAAAGTGTCATCTGTCATTAAAGACCATCATTTAGGCGGTTACAGCCACAGTCACAGCTACAGCCACAGTCACAGCTACAGCCGCCTAAATGATGGTCTTTAATGACAGGTGATCCCCCATGTGGTGGTCGCTCAGAACAGGTTCTGTTGTACAACAAACTGCACGTGAGGAGCTGCAGATCCGTTTCGAATTTCTCCACAAAAAAAAAAAGGCAGGCCACATGGCCCAGAAGGACATATTTCACTGAACTGACTCGGGAGCAGAATCTGTTTTCGAGAAATAGCGAGTTTGCTTGCACTTGCCAAGTGGAACACGCTGGCCCAACCGTTGGCAAAAGAAAGAAGACAGAAAGGTGCGCGCCGATCTGTGATCTTGAGCCTTACGGCCACAGTCGTCACGTCCAAAAGGGCAGACCAGGACACGCAAGATATCACGTGAGTCTTACTTTACCGACTTCTTCCGCTTGTGCACTACGCAAAGTAGCGGTGAGTGCATCGACGTATACAGCTCAAAATGAAGATACCACCTCTACCAAGCGTTCACCCTTTGGCTGTCGGTAGCGATTTTGTGGTGGCGATTCCTGTAGCAATCACCACGACAAAAAAAAAAAAAAAAAAAAAAAAACCTCTGCCGACAGCCAAAGGGTGAGAATCACAATAATACCGCTCATTATATTAGCTCTTTAGCCAGTTTTGTGACTCAAAGCGGTTCAAAGCGCCGCGAACTGAACCCTACACGCACGCTCATGTGAACCACACGCATTCACTCTGAAGAATAACACAGTACAAGATAAACACAAGACAGGGCATTCACGTGGTGCGAAGGGTCAGCTCTGCTCAGCTATAGAGGTTTCGGAAATTTTGACTGCTACACACACACGCCTTCTTCCTTCATTACCCCCCCCCCCCCCCCCACTCCCCCGGTCGTTTGATTTGTTTGAGGCCTTTTGTGTCAGGTTGTAGGACCCAAACCGAAAAAAGTTGGACCCCCCCCCCCGTCCCCCCCCCCACGACGTAACTGATCCGCCCCTGGTTCTTATGACTTGGCGCGTAGTCAGTGCATGAACACTTGAACATAAAAACACACTGGTTGTCGCCCTCAGTCCTCCACGGTGCCGGGTATCGAATAGAGGATGACATTTAGTCTGTCGTAAAAAAATATATTACCATTCGGCGTTAAAATAAACGGTACATACAATGCAGTCGTACACGGAACACCAAAGAATCAACATACTAATTTTTTTTTTCACACTGCAACGTCCGGCTACAGGCGAGCCAAACCAATAAAATAAGCGTGCTTGAATCATATAAGCAGTGCAGGCGGGGGCTCCGTCGAATACCATCGGGCCGACCTCGGCCGCAGTGGGCCCGCGCACTGCCGTGCGCGGGTCCACTGCCGCCGACGTCGGCCCGAAGATCTTTTGCGGACTGGGGGGAAGTCTTTCTGTGTGTTTGTGAAGTAGGCTGGATGATGGCCTCGAAATTAACAGTGACCGAACAGCGACCCGAAACAAAACAAACAAACGAACAAACAAACTAACCAACCAAAAAAAAAAAAAAAAAAAAAAAAAAAAAAACCAAACAAACGGGAATTCCCACAAGCTAATTAAAGACTTGCCCAGCCCTTCCCTGTCACACAGACTCTGCGACCTTGTGACTCAGTGACACAAAGCACTCCAGACTCCTCAGCCCAATCTATGGCAGCTGAAACCCTCGACTCTCCTCTACATGGCCGAGAAACGCCCACATCTTCCTCTATATAATTAGGATTTTGGTATTATTATTTTGACTATTATGATTATTATTATCATTATGTTTAATGATTGCTTTTATATGAGGAACACAACGCTAGACCAGTTCATCTCAAGGCTTACAGAACTGCATGACTGCAGAACCATAATTTGTGCTCAGAGTCTGCGATTTTGGACCTATGGTTTTCAGCTGCCAGGTCCAAAATCACAGGCCCTTCCAACCCTTCCAACCCTTCCAACCAGCGACAGATTTTCTGAAGAGATCCCACAAGATCCCGAAACGACGTTATGTTCCCTGACAATAGTTGTGAAACGTCCAAAGTTATAGTAATATCCTGCTGACGCTCGGCCAAGCCAGGGGCATACAACTACTGCATTTCCCCGCCCCTGTGCCAGGCTCCTGGCAAACTCCGCCGGCGTCATGCTTGATGGAAAGGATTTCGACGAACGTGGGAAACAACACACATCACTCACAGGCATCGATTCGTTCTCGTCAAACGCACGCGCACACTCTGAGTGAACACGTGACTCCATCTGCATCAACTTCAAGCCGCCGGCGCCAAGTTATTATGGCACACATCCATTTTAACTCATTCGAGACGTGCCGCTTCCGGATACGCGGCATAAAGCCGCGTATCCGGATGCGGCACGCCTCGAATAACTTAGTCAAAGTTCAAGAGACAGTGTTTTGTGATAAACATTTAAGTATTTTGTTTGTTTTCAAGTACTAGTACACTGATGAGCAAAAGAAATGCGACATTTTTGGAATCATAGAGGACCTAGTTCGACTAATAGTGAGTGTGACAAATCTTAATATACCCCCGTAGACGGGGGTGTTTATTAAGATTTGTCACACTCACTATTAACGCCCCGTCAGCGGACCGGATCGAGGGATGTAGCCAGTGTGATGTCCGCAATGCCGGAAACCAGTGTAAATGTCACGTCTGTGTTTACACTAGAGTAACACCCCCCCCCCCCCCCCCTTTCCGTCCTTTCCCCGCTAGGCGTTCTATCTGCGATTCTTCCTGACCTGACGTTAACCAACCAGCCTACAAAGTACAGGTACATGTAACCCCTCCACCGCCGAGAAAGGTGAACGCAATCCAACTGCCAGAGACATAGATCCTCATGAGCCCCCGCAGTTGCGGGGGCTCATGAGGATCTATGCCTCTGGACGAACTATTTTTGTGTCCGGCCATGTTCCTTGGACGGGCTGAGGCTATTTGGCGTTGAATTACCAAACATTTCATCCGGACACACAGTTTGCGACCACTGGCAGCGAGTGAGGGTTAAAACAAGTGCATCTGAACTCTCAATGTAACATTTGCAGACAGCAATATTTTGTCGGTCGATATTACCTTAATTTGCATACATATACCACACACGCGCGCACGTGAGCGGCTTGCCGAGCCCAGAAGCTATCAGCTAGCGCTGACACAATACTTCCGAGGTATTATTACGCAAAGTGCTGCACCGGAATGACTTTTCGCCAAATTTTAAAGCGGCTGTCGACAAACTCGCATCCTTTAGTGCTGGCCAAAACACCAGAGACTATAGCATAGAAAATTATGCGTATCAATGTAACTGTATTGATTTCTTAGATTCGGAGCCAAAGAAAACGTTGATACAGTGACTGGAGACACTGACCTCTGTAAAAACTTACTTATATTACAACGGATGATGCTCAGTGATACTTTAAGTGTAGGCCTCCTTTATATCCTGACGAGTAAAAGAAATGCGACATTTTTGGAATCCAAAAATGTCGCATTTCTGTTGCTTGTCAGTATACCTCTACCATATTACAAATACGTAAATGCCCCAATAAATCAACAAATAAATCAATAAATAAATCAATAAAATTGACACTGGTGTGACAACAACATCAACACTTAAATATATAAAACTTGTGTGACTTGCAGGAAACATTCTAAAGCTCTGCTTGTTCGGAAACAGAATCGATAATTCTCTGAGTGAAATTCCTTTGTATCTCTGACCTCAAGCTGTAACCTCCCTTGTGCATGCAGCCCCCGATACTGGAAACGTGCACAAGAGACCTAAGCATGATCTGGCAAGGAAATGCATGTTTAAATCCTTGATTGTGTGCGACCGAATTTCTGAGGGAAAACCACAGTTCGTATCCAGTGTCGGACGCTGAACACGAGACGCGCAAGTCTCTTAGACGGTCTTATTTTTAGTCTTTGACTCGACTGACATTTTGAAATGTCAACATGTCATGCACTTTCGTGAACCATATGTTCGATATGTGTTGTTTTGTTGTGTTTTTCTTTTAACTGCAGCATAATGAACAACGCATAGTAAACTCCTCCTCAAACAACCCCCAACCAAAAAAGAAAAAAAGCAGAAAATCTAAACTAAAAAAAAAAAATCAGACACATGATCATAACCCTCAACAAGAAGCATAGGTCCTCCTGAGCCCTCGCAGGATGAGAGGGCTCGTGAGAGGGTGTATGCCTCTTGCTTATGTCTTCGACATTTCTTGTTTCTGAGGCGGGGCCCAAGCAATTTGAAATCTGAAGTTTTCGATGCCGCATGCATCAGAAAATCTATATTATCCCCGAGAGAGAGTGAAGAATTGCCGAGAGAAAGTGAAGAACACGACGCAACTGCAAGAGACACAGATCCTCATGGGCCCCCGCAGTCACGGGGGCTCATGAGGATCTGTGCCTCTTGCTGACACCACTTTCTAACCATGCTCCTTCGACAGATAGGGCTCTGGCGTTGAATTAACCCCCTTAACCCTTATCATTCGGAAACACACCAGTGTGTGAAATAGGTTCGACTAAAACAGTTCAAGGGTAGTGCCAGAATAGCTTGGCGCCTCTGGGCGCCAAGCTATTCTGGCACTGCCCTTGAACTAAAGCCATTGGTCTATGTCCTTATCGGTAAGAACTATAATGTAGCTTGCATACGGCAGAGTACAAATTTGAAGCTTTTAGCCTCAGTATGATATGGGTTAAAGCGCAAAATGTAACTCAATAGTCCAACCTCATGCGGCTGCGGGTGCTCACGGTGATCTACGTTGCTTGCTGGCGACACGTTCAATCTATGTTCCTTGGACGGATTTGGGGTTCTCTGGCGTTGACTTTCACTCATTCAGCCCGACGCACGTATTTCCCAAATTTTGGAGGCGGTCATCTAACGACTATGCACCTATTGCAGGAAATGGATCGACCATGATATTTCAAGGGTAGTGCCAGATTAGCTTGGCGCCGACAGGCCATGATAATTCAAGGTAGTGCCAGATTAGCTTGGCGCCGACAGGCGCCAAGCTAATCTGGCACTACCTTGAATTATCATGGTCGACCCATCTCCTGCTGTAGAGTGTCAGGGCTGAATAGGTTAAAGGCAGATTGTAGAACTTGAACACGATCTGCGTCAAATGGCCTTGAAGGGGTTAAAAAATAAGCCTACATATGTTCCCACTCCCACTCCTTGCGAGCAAAAAGAAAGGGAAAACCTGAAGGTTGTTTTATTTCAGATTCCTGGCCTAATGTATTTCCAAGCTGGGAGGCGAAAAAAAAAAAAAAAAAGAATCAAATGTAATACGATTTATAATGAAAAATGGTGGAATGATCCGGCAATATAACGTGCTACAAGTGCAGCAAGTACAAGCTTATAAATGTATAATAAAATAAAAAAAAACTTTGCAAAAGAGAATACAATATTATGAATTTATAATAACAAAAAAAAAAAAAAGCGATCCAAATAAAAACGTAAGTGCAACAAGTACAGAACATGTTATTATAATATTGTAGAAAAACATGTTTTCAAACGTGGAAAAAGACTGTGGGCGGAACTGAGAGAGGCGGAGCGGGGGGGGGGGGGGGTGGGGGTGGAGATGGTGTGCTATGGGAAAAAGACTGGAGTTTTGTAGTTTATTTGCTTTTGTTTGTTTGCTTTTTATTGGGGCGGGGGAAGGGGTGCGTGTGTCGGACAAACTAAAAACATTCTCAATTTTTTTTTATTAATTGACATTTAAATGAGGTTGAACCTGCGGTTCACTCTCACCCCATCTGACAGCCCCTCAAACACTCCCCCCCCTAGCCACCCCCCCCCCCCCATTCCCCCTCTCCCCCAACACCTTCTACTGTTGCTTGCCTGACACAACAGAACAACAGAATATCAGAGGCCTGACAGTTTAATTCATATCATACTGAGGCTAACAGCTTCAAATGTGTACAGTGCCATATGCAAGCTACATTATAGTACTAACAGATATGGATATAGACCAATGGCTTTAGTTCAAGGGTAGTGCCAGAATAGCGTGGCGCCCGGAGGCGCCAAGCTATTCTGGCACTACACTTGAAATATTTTAGTCAAACTTATTTCACACACTGGTGTATTCCGAATGATAAGAGTTAATTAACATGAGAGTGATGTGAGACGTCACTAAAATACAAACAATTTGATGACGCACAGACGGCCTAAACTGAAACAAGCAAGAAACACAAAAATTAATATTGGCATGAGCCCCTGCCTTGATGAGAATCAACATCTCTCGTCGATTGAGGCTGCCTGAATGACAATAATGCCCGATGACTGTTTATGTTTAACCGTTTGGCTGTTAATAGAGATGATGTCAGAGCATATTTCTCATAACCCCCGCCCCACCCCTTTCCAGCAAGAAAACTACAGTCTTATGTGCCCCTGCATCTGCAGGTGCTCATGAGAAGCTATCGCTATTGAACTTCGAGGTCACTGGCTCTCAGGAACTATATACACACACGCCCAGTGAGCGCTGTTCACAACGGTGATGTCAGCGTCAGCCTCTTAGCTCGGGCTGCAGTGCCTGTAGTAAAAAATAGTACATTACTCACGATAGCATTGCGGCCAGGCTAGAAGTACAAACAGTATTACTCACGATCGTGACCGACATTTTGTCTCTTGTTCCTTTGGCTTATCGCCAGGTCCCATTCATGCCAAAGGAATCTGTTGGGTGCTCATTGATGAAATCAATGCAACGTCCGCGCAGCGCGGCGCCGCACGTTTCTGCGCCAGTTTGACAATGGTCACAGGCACGGGATTGTCGTTCAAATATCACTGCCAGTCGTGTTAAGGGCTGGCTTAACTGGGCGAGACAAACCCGAACCATGTCTCGGCGAGACACCCGAGACAGTCAATGCGAGATACCCGTTCCACCCGTTTATTAGGTTCGGCACGTCTGATCTTGTCTCGGAGAGTTCGCCGAACATAATAAACGGGTGGAACGGGTATCTCGCATTGACTGTCTCGGGTGTCTCGCCGAGACCTGGTTCGGGTTTGTCTCGCCCAGTTAAGCCAGCCCTTGAAGAGGTGGCCCATTACGCAATGATCAACCCGCTTAGTTCGGGGTTTAACGTCCACGGCACCGGAGTGATAATGGACAATGAACCATGAACCTTTATTTTACAACGGTAAAAGCATCTAGTTACAAGATCAATTTTCAAACCAATTTTCAAACTTGCCGTTGCTACAACTAAACAACAAATTACTCACACGCATAATCACAAACACGAAACAGCCCAAAATAGTCCTAACGGGCGGGTCACGGTATGATGGACATGGACAGCCATTACCTACTGAGTACGACCTGAACACTGATCAATTCGGCCTTGCACTGCAACTGTGCCACTTTGATTTACCAGAGCTTTTAACCCATATGATACTGAGGCCTAAAGCTTCAAATCTGCTCACTGCCATATGCTACATTATAGTACTTACAGATAAGGATATAGACCAATGGCTTTAGTTCAAGGGTGTGCCAGAATAGCTTGGCGCCTCTAGGCGCCAAGCTATTTTGGCACTACCCTTGAACTATTTTAGTCGAACATATTTCACACACTGGTGTATTCCGAATGATATCGGTTAACAGACAAGCCTGAACAAGCCTGTCGTTTTGATTGGACCGAGGCATCACAGGCTGATCGTTTAAATCCCACTATCCCTGTAACAGTCGTGATTGATTATGCAACGATCATCCCATTCCTGTAGTAACCATTTAGACTGAATGTAGAGAATTCATTCTCTCGAGGGATGGATGGACTGAACAAAATGCTAAAGAAGGAAGGATACGGGGGTGTTGGGGGGGGATGGGGGGGGGGATGGGGGCGGGGGGGGGGGGGGGGGGAGTTGGGGGGTCGTGAAGATCTATATGCGGAAAAAACGACGACATGCGCACCGATCGTTCAATCTTAACCCTGTGCGTGTCGGTCGCGGTTTCTGTCGCGATGATTCCGATAGGAATCATCGCGACAGCCAGAAACCGCGACCGACACGCAAAGGATTAGCATCTCCATATACAAGGATAAGTTGTTGCTACAAGGATAAGTTGGCACAACCGAAATAATGTTAAATTCAATCGACTTCAGTTTATTGTCCCACGATGGTGAACTTTGGGCTGCCTTCCCTGTGGACGACGCGTCGTTGCGCCACGCGACCTAACCCCTTGTGACCGATTTTGCGGTTCCGGTCTCATAATGTGCCTGCCTAGAGGTCAATTAAAATGCAAATCAATCTCGGGACAGCCTCTCTCTGGTACGACCCCAGGGGTCGAATCTATGACGTCTCATGAACAGATCCTCACACAACCATAGCGAGAGGCACGGAACTCCATTCCTCTTGAACGTGAAAAAAAACCTAAAACGTTTTTGTCTCAGTGATCACTTATTACTCACGTGTCCACGTGTGCTGACGTCATAGCAGTGCAAGCGACACAAATCAAAGTGAGACGCAGGCGGGCCTCAAAATCATGAAATGACTGGGAGTAAGAAAGATCAGCTGGCAACCATTAACCCATATCATTCGGAATACACCAGTGTGTGAAATAAGTTTGACTAAAATAGTTCAAGGGCAGTGCCAGAATAGCTTAGCGCCTTATTCTGGCACACACTGCTTGAACTAAAGCCATTGGTCTATATCCTTAGCTGTAAGTACCCTAACGTAGCTTGCACGTGGCAGTGTACACATTTGAAGCTTTTAGCCTCAGTACGATATGGGTTACGCACCGTTCAGTTGACCGAATTACGACACACGGGCGGCCTACGATTAGGAGCTGGTCTGTGATTTTGGACCCAAGGGCCTGTAGCCATGCGACCCAAAACACAGAACTGCACACTTGTCATTAACCATCCCTTTACTGCCAGTGCAGGACGCAGACCGGGCTTTTTTTTTTTACCGGCATTGTAAAGCCAACGACAAAATCGCCGGCCGTCAAAGGAACGGACGTAGACACAGAGCGGTTTCAGCAAGAGACATAGACCTTCATGAGCCCCCGCAACTGCGGGGGCTCATGAGGTTCTATGCCTCTTGCCGCTGAGTGATGTTCAACTTTTCTCGGCAGTGAAGGGGTTAAAGATCATCTTTTAGGCAGTTGACGGTCTTTAAATGACAGGTGATTCTGTTTGCCCTTTCAGATTTCTTTTGGGAAGAGGTAGGTCGGGTCAGCGGGGAGGGGGTGTCGATAGGCTTACAAAGTGCAACAGTTCAAAATTCACCAAAAAACAAACAAACAAACAAACAAACAAAAAAACACCAAAAAGCAAACAAGCGGTAGTCGACCAGTCTCGAAAATATTAAACTTTTTGTTCCCCAAAATATACCCCCCTCTTCTAATCCCCCCGATCTGCCCCCCGCCCCCCTTCTCCCCCCCCCCCCCACACACACACACATACTGGTTCCTCGGCCTACGCCACTGCAACGCAGAGCACGGTTGACGACTGACACAGAAAACCTGAACTGAGCGATGAGTTGCAATACCGATTTGTTGTCCGCATTCATTTCCGCCATTTATTGCGTGCGTACGTCTTTGGCGTGATTGAATCCAATCTGTTACAGACACAGACCTTCTCGGCTGCAGGTGTTCATCTGGACTGATACTACTTGTTAGAGATATGTGTATGCCTTCCTAGCCCTGGAAGAGGTAATCAACGGTTTCGGCAGCTAGTGATGCCGCGTGCGTACTACTCCTGCGTGGGTGCGTGTAATCAGATACGATCCAGTTTGTAACCGGAAACGACCGAGTGTATTCTGTCTGAAAAACAGATCCTCACATGACCTTAGCTAGAGGCGTAGATCTTCATGGGCCCCTGCGTGCCGCAAGGGGCCTATGAAAATCTATGTCTCTTCCGGGTTCGAAAAAAATGTTTGTGGCAGTGATCACTTGTTACGCAAGTGCCTACACGACTGACGTCATAGCAATGCGGACGACACCTGGTGGCCTGAAATCTTACCAGCGGGGGCGTAATGACAACTGAGAGGCCCAGTTATATGACCCTGCTTCATAATCCGGGGAGAAAATCTGCGCTTTATACACGGCAGTAAACTCCTGATATTAACAAATCGCCCGAAGATCCTGAGCGAGTTACATTCGATGTGAGCTGGTCAGAATTACAGAACAGCACAGAAATGTGATGGCGGTTACCTGTTTTGAGTACAAGAGATCACCTGTCATTAAAGACCATCATTTAGGTGGCTTTAGCCACCTAAATGATGGTCTTTAATGACACTGAGGTGACACTTGAATGTGCCCTTCAAAACTTCTCTTGAGAGAGCGCATGTCTTTTAAATTATGACCACTTTTTCTTGCAAAAAAGGCGGCTTCTCAAAAAGAATCTATTTTCAAAATATATACTAAAATAATATATATATATATATATATATATATATATATATATATATATATATATATATATATATATATATATATATATATATATATATATATATATGCCGAGTCTATCTCGGCTACGGCTATAAGGACATAGCGAAGTTAGTATCAGAGACATAAAGGGCAGTAGCAGTCATGAATGCGTAAATAAATGAGTATTCTTGCTATTGTTTCAACTAGACAACTTTTTTTTGTCATACCATTAAAATCAGTGGATGGCGGAATGAATGGCCAAATTAACTTAGGTATCAATATTTAGCTTTATTCAACTGCCGCAAGAGTTTTCTCACCGAGCGTGAATCAAAAGCGGGCCGGACAGGAAACAAAGAGAAATCATACGCTAACTAAATCATTCTCCACGAACACCACAATGATATGACAGGGTGCCCAGCTGACCCATAGATAGGAGGCGCCGGCTTTGTCTGACCGTGCAGTTAGTGGATAGGCGTTGTTACACTACACTATGGCCCGCCGGACGGTGACCTCAGCAGAAGGCAACGTCCGGTCAGGTAAACCCTTCCCTCCCCCCCCTCCCCAACCCTAAAACCCCCTCCTCACCCGGGACCAGATGCATAGCCTGAGCTTAGTCCTGCGCCAGCCACTAAGCAAAGTGCTCCGATGTAGCGGAGGACCTTGCATAGTGCTGGCGTAGGACTACGCTCAATCATAGAACTCCACCCCCCCCCCCCCACCCACCCACCCACCCCGAGCCATTGTCCTACGCCGCCCCATCCCAACACGCGGTTCCTTTGTCCACGCCAGTGCGCTGGTCTGAGATTTTGGACCTTACGGCCCAGGGCCGTAAGGTCCAAAATCTCAGACCGGCGCACCACCTGACCTCACACCTGCAGACGCCAGACCTTTTCAAGTAACTGACAGTGCAAGAGCAAATTTATTCCACTGACCTCAGCCGGCCACCGATTCTCATGACTGAAGGCGCGGAGGCCACAAACAATTGGCCTTCAAAAGAAGTGAGAATTAATGGCCGTGGTGGGTCTAGTTGCACGTAATTTTCAATAGCCAGTTACCTGCCTGCCATACTTCCAACGGCTGTGCTTCGAATTGTCTTTAGTCCCACGCAAAAAAAATCTCGCCTCAATACAGCGAGGGATAGTTGGTTGGCAGTTACTGCACTGGAAAAGTCTCCTGCAAGTGGTTCATGACTCTACGTTCCTCTGCCAGAGGCCCAGTGTACGCCATCTGCGCTCAATATCTCAAAGTGTCGAGTGTTCTGTCAATGCCAAGAAATGGCTTTATCAGTTTCAGCCTCTAGCCTTTGTTCTTCGATTCGCGCGAATTCTATAATCATTAATTAATCAATCCCAAAACTTTATCGTCTGTGTCCATTTGCACTTTAAGAGGCATAGATTCTCACGAGCCCTTGTTCATTATTGATGCCTGTTGCCCGCAGAGGCCGTTCCACTCGTGTCTAATCCACAATGGCATTCCCAAGTGTCAGGTTTTCTGTCAAAATTGTTTTAGCCTCAAGTCGTCTTTCTTCGAACCGCTCGACTGAGTTGGGAAACAGTTGAAAGACCATCTCCTGACGTCTGCAAGAGACACAGATTCTCACAAGCCCCTGCAGATGCAGGGGCTCATGAGAATCTATGTCTCTTGCTGGCTGTGCCGATCGGATTACATTTGCACCGGGAGCAGACGGATCGGCAAGGCTGACCGGGGGCCAAATACAAGCGTACGTGCCCGAGGAGTGGTCACTGACGGCAAAGGTCAGGTCACACGCGATGAGGTCAGACAGGCTGGGTCACGCGAGGTGGGATATTCCGTGTTACACCACAGGGAAGGCTCTTCCCATTTGTTCTTCCTTTGTGTGTTGGCGCGACTGAGTGACTGCGCAAATTTGACCGAATGAGAAATTTGACCGGGTGCCGCCTGAGCGGAGGTTCTGGAAAATTTTACTCGGTTTATTTGCTCGAATCGACATCATTTCCCTGTGTTTATTAACGCATTCGAGAAGTGCCGGACACGAGAAACTATTTATAACTAACGCAACGTATCCGGCCTAAAGTCATACAACTGAAACCGGAGAGCGCGTCCTATTTTCTAATACCCAATCAAAAGACCCTTTATACTGATCATAATTATGTGCGCTGGTCCGTGATTTTGGACCTTACGGCCGCAGGCTAGCACAGACTAGCACACGTTGCCAACTAGTTACGATCTAAAAGGCATCTTGGAATGATGCATCTCCTGTGGAGCGATAAATGCTAAAACTGAAAAAAAAATCGTTTAACGCACAACGATTAACAGCCGCCGGATACGCGGCATAAGCATACGCCGCGTATCCTGTGGCGGCATGTCTCGAATGAGTTAACACGCAATTCAGTGACTTCGCTTATAACACTGTCGGATAAAGAGTCGGATCCAGTCAGTACTGATAACTAAGCTTTAACCACACCTCTATGTAAATTTCGCCGCTTTGGAGTAAGGCTTCGGATAATACAAACAGAAATGTTGGCATTACGTTGTAACCGCAGTTGTTGTTTTTGTTTGTTTATATACTTGTTTGGTTTGTGTGTGTGTTTTATTCATGTGTGCATTTTTCTTAATTTTTTGTTTTGTTTTGAGGGGAGTGTTTTGATGATGTTCGTCTGTGTCTTGTTTAGTAGTCGGTTTTTGTTTGCTTTTCTTTAAGGGAGGGGAGGGGGGAGGGGCGATGGGGTGTGTGTGTGTATGTGTGTGTGTGTGGGGTGGGGGGGGGGGGATTTTCACTTTCATCAACAACAACAAATGCGGTAGAGAAATTAATTATCAAATTTCAACACTAATTACCGAGTGCGCGCGCTGCAGGCAAATGTCAATATTTTTCTTTAAAGCAAATTACGATCGAACTGAATTTTCTGGATTTTGGGTACTTTTTTTTATATCTCTTTCCTACATAAACAACTCACAAAATAAACTAAACCACTGATGTATCGGCCAGTTAGTAAATGGTCTTCGGGCCGAAGGTCGGATCGAGGACATTAATTTTTAGCTTACTGATTTTCCGGTGAAGGCCGGTCAGGAGGCTGAAGGAACAAAGTCAGTGACCGACTTACAGTGGAGCAAACCGCAGGGAAGAGAACTCGGAAGTATGGGGGGGGGGGGGGGGGGGGGGGGGCTTTAACCCTTTGGCTGTCCGTAGCGCTCTATTTCTTATCGAGGTGATTCCTGCAAAAAAAAAAAAAAAAAAAAATAGAGCGCTACTCACAGCCAAAGTGTTAAAATAAAGAAGTCAGCCAAGGCCGGTTCTCCGCCGCAGCGGTTTTCGACATCCGTCATGCCGACCAAGAATGCTGTCAAGTAAACCAAGTGCATTAGTTGTGGCAGAATCACATAAACAGACCCCCATGAAGCTACTCCCTCTGGGGGACACACGGGTAAAATAAGTCAAGAAATAGGGTAGATCCGCATCATTGAGTTCAACCCTGCAGTCTAGACCAAGGCAAGTGGATCACCGCAATTATGAAAGGAAAACGTATTACACAAAACAACAATAACAAGAACAAACAAATCGTAGACGATCCCGCAGACATAATTCGATCGTCTCAGAGACAAGAACGCTCCGTCGTACGTAGGTCGGAGAAAAAAAAAAAAAAAAAAAAAAAAAAAAAAACAAGTAGAGGCTTTCGTGAGATCCCTGCAGACACGTGAATCGGACTAGCCGTTTGAGAAACAATCTAGAGCATTCCCGAGACGAAATAGCTCAGGGTCAACTTGACCAATGAAACAGACATATGTATAGATGGACGTACATCATTATAATTATGACGATGATGAAATCACGCTTAGATTGCCAAGTTGGTTAGTGAGTTGGGTTTAACGCCGAGCAAGTGACTAAGGCCATCTCACGGCGGGGATTGCCGAGTGGTAATATACAGAAGTATGTAGACTGACGGGGTTAACAAGAGGCATAGATCCTCATGGGCCCCCCGCTTTCGCGGGGGCTCATGAGGATCTATGTCTCTTGCAGATATTGGGGTACATACGCTGTGTATAAGGACACGGGTACCGAAAAAAAACGTGAAGTTGTAAACAACTCGTTTATTACCGAAAGTCTTGATCGAGACCGACGGCATAATAATGGCGTAATGGAACTGAAAGTTGAATGCTTGGGGGTGGGGGGGGGGGGGAGAGTGGGGGTGGGGGGTGGGGGTGGGAAGGCTGAAGCACTCCAAACACGCGCGCGGACGTCTCAACGGCGTTGACCGCATATGGCGTAATTAATTTATCACTGTCAACGTTCAACAACAGCAAAAGCGTATTGTGTTAACCACACGTCTGTTGTCTATGCTGACAAGCAGGGTAAAAACAATTAATTTTATAGTACTGTACAACCATCCCAACCTCTTACAGTTTAGTTTAGAGAGGGTTGGGGGTGTGGGAATGAGGGGATGGGGGTAGTTGGTGGGGGGGGGGGGGGGGGAGAAGGGAAGGGACTTCGTGGTATACAATTTTCTGCTTTGACAACACCACCTCTATTCCGCTTAGTAAAAAGTTCGGATATAACACAAGTCGGATATAACAACACATTATTTATTTAAGGCCCCGATAGATATCTTTCTACGTAAATAGTAAATTACTTCGCTTATAACAAACTTCGGATATAACAAGCAGAAAAACGGGTCCTCTAGTGACTTGTTAAATCCAGAGTCTAATATATATATATATATATATATATATATATATATATAATATATATATATATATATATATATATATATATATATATATATATATATATATATATATACCTTCCCTAGCGGGTTTCAAGCTTTCAAAGGTAGGTCCCAAAAAACAACAACAGACACACAAAATGCTTAATTACACGTGTTTCTCGTTTTACTCAGGCGTATGTAACTGAAAAAAAAGGAAGAAAAGGTGCACATAGACGGGGACTGGGATAAACAGGGCAAGAGTTTTATGTCTCAGAATTAATAATAATAATTGCCCCCCACCCACCCACCCCCATCAGTACGCTTAACCTGCTGTTTCACCCTCAATTTGAGGAATACCTGGAACAGTCATGGCGCCCCGCATCAATAGCTGCGAAAGTGTCGAATAGCGTTGCCGGCGGCAACGCTATACGACACTTCCGCAGCTACTGATTCGGGGTGCCTCGAGTGAGTTCAACACGAGGCACATAGTCCCACGAGCCCCCTGTTGCAGAATCTATGCCATGGTGCCTCCTCCCTCCTCAGGTGCAGACAAAATTACGTCTTGGCGTCGCATCTGTGTACGCGGCTAGACTCTCCATCCGGAAATGTCAAATTAATTACTGACTATTATTCATCCAACACCGCTACTACCAGAAACGGAATACTTGGAATAACGTTTAGCACGCACACGCGGTTTTTTACATCCTGTCGTGCAGATGCAACAGTCTGTCGCATTTTAAAGTGCAATTACACCATTGGCTGCCCCAGTGTCCACGAATTTGGCGTCTAAAACCAATGCAAACTGACCGATCTTAGCGTGACAAAGACAAATTAATTGTAACCCAAAACTGGCAGAGAGAACACAGGACTAACAAGAGACATAAATCCTCATGAGCCCCCGCGACTGCGGGGGCTCATGAGGGTTTATGTCTCTTGCAGCTGGGTAGCGTTCGCCGTGCCCCGGCAGTTTGGGTTCGTTAACCTTTTAGTATTCACTCATACCACAGACATCATCAGGTATGACGGAGAAGAGGTAACTTTTTTTTATACAGACCGTCGCAGACAAAACCATTTGCCGCCAATGATTTGTTTTCCAAACGGCCCTCACCAGAAGATTAGCCATTTGGATGTTGCAGGAATCATCGCGACTAAAACCGCCACCAACACCCAAAGGGTCAATGGCAATCATCTTCAATAATCATTACACAAAAAAACTTCGGATGTAAAAAGACGCCGGGGGACCCAACTTTTCATGTTGTTATATCTTAACCCTTTTCATCCTGATACACCCATTACCTGAAATAAATTTGACTGGTAGTTCAAGGGTGGTGCCCGAATAGCTTGGCACCCGAGGCGCCAAGCTATTCTGGCACCACCCTTGAACTAAAACTGTTGATCTATCTCCTAATCTGTAATGGAGCCTTCATAAGACAATAACCAAATTTTACAAAATCAGCCTCCGGATGTAATGGGTTAAGTTCGTTATAAGCGAAGTAATTTGCAGAGAAAGAGTGCTGTCGGGTCCACAGACAAAACGTTGGTCATATCCGACTTTTGAAATATCCAACTTTGTCTTAACTCATTCTACCCCATCACCGAAATCCTCAAATGTTGCCGTTGTCCTCTGAATTGCAGTGCAGGATCCTTATCTTGCTGTGGTGTGTCTGGGGTAGAATGAGTTAAGTGAAGTAGACTGTAGTAGTTGTCCAGTATCACCCATTAAAGCACCATTACGCGTAAAACTTAATACAAATTGCAGCACTATTTGTGTTTGTTATGCCTTGTCGACACACCTAATGAGCTTCTATGGCAGTTGGGGCATGCAGCAAAAGTACACGCGGAATCGCACTTATTTAAGTTCTGCGCAACCGTTAGCGTGTCACTTTATTTTAGCTGTTTCAGTCGTACTGACAACGTTGCGATTTATAGAACGGAGTAGTCATCGTCAGGTTATTTGACATAAGACAACCTATGCTCAACTGGATAGTCATGTGTCTAAATGAACTGTAACCAGACCTGTGAGTAGCATTTTGAAACCATCTGTTACAGAAGTGTATGTTTGAACAGTTAAGGCGGTAGTCGGGGCCTTTAAGTTTGAAGCGACCTTGTCCAGGCAGAGCAAAGCGTGAAGAATTCATACCATCTCCTTGATGAACGAAGTTGGTATGTTTTGCAATGTTGCTGCACAAAAAGACTAACCACACTTTGTTTAACTCATTCTACCCCAGACACACCACAGCAGGATAAGGATCCACCATGATAGTTCAAGGGTGATGCCAGAATAGCTTGGCGCCTACGGGCGCCAAGCTATTCTGGCATCACCCTTGAACTATCATGGTCGATCTGTGTCCTGCACTGCAATGCAGTCTTGAGAGGACAGGGGCACAATTTAAGGATTTTGGTGTTGGGGTAGAATGAGTCAACACGCGAGGTTATTTGTCTCGGTCAGCACAAGTCGCAAAAGAAACATCTCTTATGTGCGCGCACCTACTCACAGAGCATGCGAAAAGAAGGGTAGAAACGTTGCAATTACGGCAATTACGGCAAGACAAAACTGAGAACCAACACTGCCGAAGTTTTAGCAATCGACACTGGCGAAGATTGGTCCCTTCGGATCATTGTAACGTTAAACCGATTGGTCGCTTCAGATCATTGTAACGTTATGTTTGTCTAGTCCTTCATGCTCATTCATTCAACTCAAGCTCATTGATTCGCGTTGACATTTTTTTTGTTGTTGTTCCGATTAGTATGGTCCAAACGACACCCAACGCGCAAAGAGGCCGTCGGCCCGCGCTCGGGCCAACGGCGGCCAACATCGGCCCGATGGCCTTTGCGCACTGGGCAGTTCCACTCAAAACAGGATCTTTTCCTTTTTGACTCCCGTCGTGACAATGGCAAATATGAGTTAACCCTTATCATTCGGAATACACCAGTGTGTGAAATAAGTTTGACTAAAATAGTTCAATGATTGATTGATTGTACATTGCTTAACGTCCCGACAGCAACAAGGCTTTCTCAGGACGTGCCTGCACTGCTTGTGAAAAAAAAAAAGCACAAAAAACCCCAGAACATTGAATGTATGTCGCCAGCCGGTCAAATACGTTAAATAAACCTCACACATGGGGCCTAAATAAAGCTAAGACCATTTAGCAACACACATCCAATATCAAGAGCTACAGGCAGTGCAGACAGTAGGGAGAGTTTTAAAAAGGCAAATACAGGTGAATGGACAAAGGGTAGACAGAAACACATGCCCCAGAATAGAGAGAAAAACCCACCCTGTGGGGCTGACCAGGGTGACCCTGGGAACTAAAAAATACCTAACCCCACGCGCCAAGCTATTCTGGCACCACCCTCAAACTAAAGCCATTGGCCTATATCCGTATATGTAAGTACTATAATGTAGCTTGCATATGGCAGTGTACACATTTGAAGCTTTTAGGCTCAGTATGATATGGGTTAACTCATTCTACCCCAGACACACCACAACAAGATAAGGATCGACCATGATAGTTCAAGGGTGATGTCAGAATAGCTTGGCGCCTATAGGCGCCAAGCTATTCTGGCATCACCCTTGAACTATCATGGTCGATCTGTGTCCTGCACCTCAATGCAGTCTTCAGAGGACAAAGGGAAAACTTGCAGATTTCGGTGTTGGGGTAGAATGAGTTTAAATACATAATTACTGACATCCATGCAAGGAACAATTACATGGATATAAATGGGACCACCAAGAGGCAAAGAACTTCCTCACTGACTGACTAGCCCCTGCAGATCAGTGAAATTATTTGCCTCTTGCAGTGGGGTGGTCAGAGTTCGCGTTTTCGCGGCAGTGACGGGGTTAACGTAGCTGCGATATCTTGCTGCTATCTTACTATACCCACGAGCTTTCACGGTATTCAGTTTCACGCTGGTTGGCGGCAGAAAACGGAGTGCGGGGCTAAGTTGTCGATGAAAGCGCAAGAAGTGGGGTGCGCCGCTAAAAGGGTTACGACAGGAAAGCGGTTAGCAGCCGGTAGCTTACAAGCGGCAAAGCTGATCAGATACTGCCTCTGAGCTACCGCGGTTGCTCCGTCACCTTACAAGCAAGCTGACGGTAGGAGTTAGTGTGCCTGTCCTTGGACTTCAAACTTGTTTTCGCGGATCTTGAATGTTTGTTCAACTCACCTCTCTCTCTCCCTCCACCCCCCCCCCTCCCTCTCCGGTAAAAGCGAGGCCACGTGTCACGCTGACCTTGTACACTGTTGGTTTCCGAACCGGATGGAAAATACGTCAATACGAAAATACGGGGCGGTCCGTGGCGCAGTGGTTAAGGTGCCTGCCACCAATGCTAAGGGTGCGAGGTTCGATACCGGGTTTCGGCGTTGGATTTTTCTCCTGTAGTAAGTGTCACCGTTAATTCGGGCGGACCGTCGGGGGTTCTTTCTCCGGGTACGCCGGTTCTTCCACCCCCTCCACTTTGGTACCGGTTTCAGGCCACTTTATAAATTTCAGATACAAGTGATCAAAATTTCCGAAACCTCAGTAGCTGAGCTGACCTGAATGTCCTGTGTCTGTCTTGCACTGTGTTTGTCTTCATAATGAATGCGTGTATGTCACGTGAGGGCACGTGTTGGGTTCAGCCTGTTCGCGGCGCTTTGAGCCCATTCGCCGACTGAATTGGGAAAAAGCGCCTATATAATAACCGGTATTATTAATACGTAGTAAGTGCCTAATGTATGGCTGGTGTAGGCGCCAACTAATCTGGCACTGCCCTTGAATTATCATGGTCGATCCATCTCCTGCAACTGGTGCATAGTCATTAGATGACGCCTCCAAAATTGGGGAAATACGTGCGTCGGGCTGAATGAGTTAATCATTTCTATTTGATTTACCCAAGACTGAAATTGATATGAAACTGTTGAGGGGATGAATAAGTAACGATAAAATACACTACCAAAAAGATGGACGGATCCCAACACTGTAAATACTGTAAGTTGTACTTACACAGCTCTAAGACGATGCTGAATTTTCATGTATGTGTCTTTTTCAAAAGACAATGCTGATTTTTTGTGGGCGAGTCTTTAAAAAAAAAAAAAGCGATGCTAATTTTTCGCGCATGCGTCTGTTGATTTCCATCTTAGAGCTTTGCCAAGCATGGTTGAAAAAAAAAAAAAAGCAGCGCAGCGGCAGAAACATGACGCATGATCAGTTTAATTACGAAATAGACGCCAAAAAGAAATCCTTCTGCAATGGTTTTTTTTTTTTTTTTTTTTTAGTCTGACGTACATACAATTGGCACTGACGTCAGTCCACTCGGCTGGCCTGGCGTTTCTCTGAGTGTGAGACCCCTTGCACCAGGGTACTGACAAAAGCACTGTTAGGCGATCGGTGCGCCTAAAATTCCTCCAGATAGTATAGCACACCCCTTGACTGCTTCGACACCGTACGGCGGAAGAAGACGAGCAAATACGCGTGTTGTTTTCCACCTACTGACGATACCATTCGACGGAAAATACGCGTAACTACGCGTCCGGAAGATAGCGTCAGTAGCAGTCAAGGGACTAATGACAATCTATTGCGCACTGCGTAGCACATTGCTGGACATGATTAACTCATTCAACCCCAAGGCCGTATTTGCCAAATTTTGGAGGCGTCATCTAACGACTATGCACCAGTTGCAGGAGTGAGATCGATCGTGATCATTTAAGGGTAGTGTCAGATGAGCTTGGCGCCGACAGGCGCCAAGCTTATCTGGCACTATCCTTGAATTATCATGGTCGATCCATCTTCTGCTATAGTGCGTCGGGGCTGAATGAGTTAAAACGTACAATCCGCCGCCATTCGTGCAAATGTTTGACGCACATCCGCGTCAAAATGTCATTTCAAAGAAACATTTCCACTCGATTTTCAATTTTTTTCCCCCATAAAGACCAGGGTTCAATTGCTTGAGAGTTTAGTCTTGCGCAAGCCACTGAGCTCAGTGACTTGCGCAGGACTAAGATTACTCATGCAACTGACCCCAACGCGGAACAAGGAAAACAAATCGCTCACAATTTGTGATCGCGGCTTCTGTCCAAGGAATCTGAAACTGCAGCCAACACGGAAAACGAAAGCAATAACAATCGAGTACTTTGGACTAGGTTCAACATCAATAGGGCACTTTGGCCAGGACTTATAGAAATGAAGTTCCGTTTTAAAACGACGCGTTCCTAACAGGCAAACACAGGATAATAGTTCGCAATGTTTCCTTGACTGATCACTTTTCTTTGCCGCACAAAAGTATCAGTCTAAATTATGTCTGAATGTCTCAAAATGAGATACTTTCCTGTTCTTCTTCACCTTTGCTATGCCGGCAGAAGAGTTCCGCAATGGGCATAAAGACAGCAAGGACACGTGTCCCTTCTCACATGGCGTGTGAAAAGATGGGTAGGATAAATTAAAGCGAGCTGCTCTAGTCCGCAGTAAAGAGTGAACAATTTAGTTCGCAATTTCATAAAGAAATAAATGTATACATGTTCTTAGTATGTCTTACAATAATGCTGGACAATGCCAATAGAACCAATTTAAAATTATGACGATTGAATGTCGTAAAATAAACTATCTTTTTTCCGCTCATCCTCGGCTTCTCAGTGTGTACACACGAGAGTTCCTTCCATTAGGCCCAAAAGGCGGTGGAAATTCCCTGGTACGTGTGCGTAGCTGCACACACGGATTGGGAAAAGAAGTGTAGAAACGTCCTAGCTGATGCAAGACAACACTGAGAACCCGTTGTGTCGGCGAATTTAATCAATCAAAGCCTGCCATGGAGAGGAATTATTTCTCAACCCGCTTTGTCGGAGAATTTTAGCATTTCAAGCCCAACCTGGGGTAGATAACTCAGGGTATCATATTAACCCTTATCATTCGGAATACACCAGTGTTTGAAATAAGTTTGACTAAAATAGATCAAGGGTAGTGCCAGAATAGCTTGGCGTCTCTAGGCGCCAAGCTACTCTGGCACCACCCTTGAACTAAAGTCATTGGTCTATGATTATACTTATCTGTAAGTTCTATAATGTAGCTTGCATATTATGTCAGTGTGCAGATTTGAAGCTTTTAGCCTCGGTATGATATGGGTTAACCCATATAGCCCCGACGCCAGTAGGAGATAATAATAATAACGGTATTTATAATGCGCTTATCTTATAATAATTATAACTCTAAGCGCGCACTCACAACTCGCACACGCATGCGCACGCTTTAGACAGTGACTCACGTACTACAAATAGTGAAAATACATTACGACGGTCAGCGTGGGGTGGGGAGTGTGGTGATATAGTGCTAGAGCTGTTGAAAGAGGTGAGTTTTGAGGGCGGACTGGAAGGAGGAGAGAGATTGCTTCTGACGGAGAGAGAGTGGGAGAGTGTTCCAGGTGGATGGACCGTAGACGGAGAAGGAACGGGGGCCGAAAGTGCTGAGTTTGGTGCGGGGGATGAGGAGGCGGAGAGGGTCGGAGGCGGAGCGGAGGGAGCGGGAAAGAGTGTAGAGGTGACTTGGAGAGATAGGTAGAAGCGTAGTTGTTGAAGGATTTGTAGCAGAGAGACAGAATCTTGTATTGGATGCGTTGGGGTGTAGGGAGCCAGTGAAGGAGCTTGAGCAGGGGAGTGATGTGGTCGGATTTTTTTTTTTCTGAGGACGAGGCGGGCAGCATTGTTCTGGACGCGCTGGAGAGTGAGAGTGGTGGAGTGAGGAAGGCCGGAAAGGAGAGAGTTGCAGTAGTCGATGCGAGATAAGATGAGAGAGACAGCGGGTTTGGTGGCAGATGGAATGACCATGTCAAGGGTAGTGCCAGATTAACTTGGCAAAGTATAATGGTCATTCCATCCCCTGCAGCCCTAGTTACGTAACACCTCCAAAGTTTAAAAATGCGCCCGTGGGGTTACATGGGTGAAGAATACTTTAAGGACTGCAAGTACCGAGTGACGGCACGTACTTGACGTGTACTTATGGTAATGAGAGTTCTCCCTTTAAGCAATTAGTCCATTCACTGCCGAGAGGGGGGAAAATAGCCAGCACCCAAATGCAAGAGGTACAGATTCTCATAAGCCCCCGCAGATGCGGGGGCTTATGAAGATCTATGCCTCTTGCTGACACCACTGTGTATTAATGTTCCTTGGGGGGCTGGGGATCTTTTGACGTTGAATTTGCACTGGCAGTGAAACGGTTAATAGTGATACTACAACTCCTGTCAAGGGGTTACCATTTAAGTGAAATTCGTGCAATCATCGGCCCATTAACCTTTGCACTTCTGAAATTGCCCGTACTGGAAACTGCAGGAGTTAAATCTCCTGTGGGAGGTGGCTAGACCGTGTCAGATCAAGGGTAGTGCCAGATTAGCTTGGCGCCTCGGGCGCCAAGCTAATCTGGCACTGCCCTTGAACTACGTGTTTTCATTGTCAATCCATCTCCGGCTAATTTGAATGTATTCATTTGCGTTTGAACACTGTCATGAGCGAAGGCTTTTAAAAACAATTTATGAAGCAAAGTAGAGAAATAAACAAATATTAATACATTGGGTTGCAACCGTCATTTCTATGCGTGCTTCTTTCTCGTTGGGTTCTTCTGTGAGAATTTATAGCTCATAAGTATCGCGAGACAATGATGTTGACCTAGGTAGGTCGAGTATGGATGGCATTATTTAAACAGCCGACGGTAAGCAGAAAAAAACATTCAAGATAAAGTATTTCATCATTCATAATTTTATAAACATCGGGCGGACCTCCACGTAAGCGGCATCTAGTCACCTCAATCTTTAATCACTGATGATGCGTCTAAATATAGAAATGACGTGTAGGCCAAACGTGCTCAGTCACGAGGCATGGTAGGGGAGTTTCTCGAAAACATTGATAACCGACATAGATCCGCTTAGATCCGCCCACAGAAATCCACGAAACAAAAGACAAAGTTTATACGAACTACTGAACAAATAGACAAGCAAACACCCCAGCACTATAAATGAATGAAGAAATGAATGAAGGAACGCGAATGTGGTCTTTTGCGCATTGGGAAGCTGTTTCAAGACACAAACTCAAGTAAAAAATTGTTAATAATAATAATAACAAATTATTATTATTATTATTATTATTATTATTTATCATCAATGGGCGTGGTTCTTTTGGTGAAGCATATGTGGGTCTAAATACTTTCCAATTAGACAAGAGAAGACGTGAGGATATATCGGATGATAAACAATGGGTACTGTGACGTACAAACATGACAGCCAGACACGTAATCTAGTTACATGACGCAAAAGCTAACGAATGCAGACATTGCTGCAACATGTTTCTCTCACTTTTTCTACGCCCCAGACCCGCACCTAATAGGATTATCAGTGCACAAACTGGCAAAAACTCTAAATCTAATCACAGCCCTGTGAAGGCAAAAGATGGTAAGTGTTTTTTTGTTTGTTTGTTTGTTTGTTGTTTTTTGGTTGTTGTTTTTTTGTTTGTTTGTTTGTTTTTTCGGGGGGTAGATTTTTATTGTATTACAAAGAAAATCTACCTTTAAAACAGAAAATGAAATTTGTGTCTTCATACAATAAAAAATCTTACGTTACACAATATAATTCTTGTCTTTGTACAATGAAAATCTTGCTTTTCACTTAACCCTTTGCGTGTCGGTAGCGGTTTTAGTCGCGATGATTCCTACAGGAATCATCGCGACTAATGTAGGAATCATCGCGACTAAAACCGCTACCGACACGCACAGAGTTAAACGGACTTCTCGTCTCTTACCATCACAGAGTTTAGCCGTCCGGCCATGGCCGATGAGACCGAATCATGGATGTAAGCAAGTTCCACTGAAACGCTTTTACGAGTACGTCAGGGAGAAAAGGTCGGGCATTATGATCTGCATTATAGCAACGACCAATGAGGATACTGACATACATCCTGCTATTCATTGCCAGTGGACGCACATTGTGAAATCATACGAAAAAATTCAGCGTCAAAGACCACCAGCCGTCCAAGGAACATGGATACAAAGTGGTTTCAGCAAGAGGTATAGATCCTCATGAGCCCCCGCAATTGCGGGGGCTCATGAGGATCTATACCTCTTGCGATGCAGTGAAAGGGTTAAGCCAGCAAGAGGCGCAGATGACCATGAGCCCAAGCCGAGATCCGGCCGCTGATACGGGATACGGGACGTTCCCCTGCCGGGTTTTGTCTTTATTTTCTAATAATCATTAAGGAGGTGTACGTGGCATTCGGCGCCCGGATACGCTTACCTCAGTCTAAAATATAAAAAAAAAACTTTTCCTTGATCGAGAATGATCATAACCGGTTATAACGATGCAGGGTGCGCCGCCATATGCACACCCACTCTAGTCACTTTTTTTTTTTCTTGTTTGTACTCGAACAATAAAATACGTTGATGGCGTTTCAGAAATAGCGTGCCCGAATAGACGCTCTTGGGAAACTCATCCGGCAGCAGGTAAAAACTGCACGTCAGTGTTTCGCGAAAACAGTGGGTTGAAAAGCCCGGACAAACATGCGATATCGCATGTTTGTCCGGGCTTTTCAAGCCACCGTTTTCGTCCAAACACTGACGTGCAGTCACTGAGTTGACCTACTTTCTGATTGAAGTTCCGGAAATCGTATATTTTGTATTTTGTTCAAGAGTGTTAACTGGAGCAGAGGCTCTCGGTGTCAGTTACAGACCTTGTTTGGCGACGTCAGCGTCGTGCAGGATGTAAGTGGCTCACATGAATCATGCCGGCTACTGAAGGCCGGGCCGAAGAGCCTATAGTTCCGAAGGCGGCACCGCCAGCCGCGCGGCACGCCGCCTACCTCACCCAAGGTAGCGACTCGTTCCAGAACAAAGAACGGGTGTGCGATCGGCGGAATAGGGCGTACTAGTACTAGTGGGTCAGCTGCATGAGTGAGCTTTAAATCCTGTGCAAGTAACTTAGCAAGGTGCTTTTCCGCAACTGAAGCAACTTGCTTAAATAATGACGTGCGCAAGTATTTAACCCATGAATCGGTCCCAGACATGAGGCTGGCCACTACAGCAGGACATGATGTGGATCGACACCACCCTTGAACTATCATGGTCTTATCTGTCTCCAAAGCTTTGATGTAGACCTAAAAAAAAAAAAAAAATTTTTTTTTGTAATGGCAATTTATCCTCAGGATACGACTGAGTTAAAGCCGCCCAACCGTGACTGTGCAACTGACCCCACGCGAGTCGATTTCAAACCAGACTAAACCAATGGACGAGTTCTAAGCGAGTTCAGTTCTCCATGCTGGCCTGTGATTTACAACCGTAAGGTCCAAAATCTCAGACCCGCAGCACACGCACAACCCTTCATTCTTTGCTACCGAGTGAACTTCCTTGATTCAGTGAGGTCCTGAGAAAAAGAAAAACAATTCCCACCGACCCCACAGGCTGACGTGACCAGCCAGTACATAACTGCCGACAAGTTTGAACCAGGAACACCAGACGCGGTACATAACCTGAAACCGGACGCACAGTATACGAAGAATCAGATTGTTGTCATGTCCATCGAGTGCAGTTTAGGATAGTGCGCAAATGCCCGTAAGCCAGCGAGGTGACTGAACGACTGACTACGCCGAAGGCCGGTGCAAAACATATTTTGGGTTTCCGGTTTGCGTTATGGGCAAAACTTGCAAGCAAAACCTACCATGCCGATTTTTTCCCCCTTTGAATAATAATAATATTTTTTTTTAATTTATTTATTTATTTATTTGGGTAGGGTAGCAACGGCAAGGACGGGAAATGTTATGGGCAAAACTTTAAAGCAAAACCTACCACGCCCAGTTTTTCCCCTTTGAATAATAATAATAATTATTAATATTATTATTATTTTGGGTAGGATAGCAACGACAAGTACAGAAAATATCCCACGTACTAATTACTTTATCCATTGGTAAATAAAGTTGTATTTTTCATAATCCATTTTATTTCGGTCATGGCCGTCTGTTCTGTGCTGACCGGTTCTGACCGGTGATCAGTTTTGGACTTTATGGTCTCCGGTTTTAACCCTTTTAGTCCCGGATCCCTACAGCGGGAGACTGCAACTGGTACATAGTCGTTAGACAACACCTCCACAATTTGAGAAATGGGACCTTGGGGCTAAAAGGGTTAAGGTCAGTTCAAAATCACAGATCAAAACACAATTCTATTAAGATATAGTTCCAATACGGAAAATATATCACTGAGTGACATGTCCATGTTTACACAGTTCAAATCGTGACTCATATATTAAAACTGAGGATTGCGGCTTAGTTCAAGGACTCAATGATTGAGTCCAAGCCGCAATCCTCAGTTTTAACACATTCGAGACGTGACGCGTTCGAATACTCGGCCTTGCCGCGTCATCCGAACGCAGTACGTCTTGAATGTTCGAGCTTTTATCAAGCGTTCGAAACTGCATCAAGTTATAGAGAAACAACATGATACAGACATTACTGAAAATGATGTAACCTATCGATCGGACGTATCATGCCTTTTCAATGAACAATGGACGCTCACAAAAAAAACAAAAAAAAAAAAAAACAACAACAACAACAAAAAACCACTGAAGAAGACAGTTTCATTTACCAAGACTGAACTGACATACCCAGAAAGCAAAAGCTATCTTTGAAAACGTTAGCCCGAAGACGTTCAGTTTGTTCGCTGGCCGGTCAGATGTACCGTGGAACACTGACAGTCGGAACTATGACTGACAATCTCATTCAGTTTCCAGTCCAAAATACTGTTTAGTCATCCGCTGACTGGGACTCGGATACGTCCGAATCCACGGCGCAACACGCTGGGCCGCATCAGTCACTGACAAAGCACACAACTTCAGACACCCCACCCTGACCACGCTGGCCGTCACGTCTGGGATTTGCCGCCCCGAAGTTGCCGCATCAGACAAAGGTCCCGGCAGTTAGCGTGTAACGATTACAGCATTTAGAGGTGAACGTACTGAGAGAGAGTCGGTCCGGAAAGTCACGCTCAGATAAATAACTCAACTGACGACTTAAGTCGCAATAACGTTGCATTTCGTAACACCCGAAAAATATTGACAACTCATTGTACCCCAAGACCGACATCCCCAAATTCTGCCGTTGTCCGCTCTGAAGACTGCATTGCAGTGCAGGATACAGATCGACCATGACAATTTAAGGGTGATGCCAGAATAGCTTGGCGCCTATAGGCGCCAAGCTATAGGCGCCAAGCTATTCTGGCATTACCCTTGAACTATCATGGTCGATCCATATCTTGCTGTGGTGTGTCTGGGGTAGAGTGAGTGAACTGGCAACGCTGGCGCGCGGCCGATTGCGAAACAATGTGGGTATTACGAAAGTGTCGCATATACCGTGTATGTTCGTATATATGCGTGTAAGATAACTTGACACTGGGTTTCTATGTTAATATCGCGAAATTGACATAGAAACCGGCCCAGGGTAAATTAAACTTGACGTGAAACTGAACTTTCACTAACCTTGCACGTGCGTGGAGAGACAGACAACCGCGTCAGTTTTTACAGTTCAGACCACGAGTAGAGGAAGGGGGCATCGTCTGATTACCGCCACAAGTTTCACGCGTGCAGTCTCTCCCCAGTCATCTCTAAAAATCTCCACCAATGAAACAAACAGGATACTGCGCAGTCACCACACAGTCGCAGGCCCATCTCCCTAACATTCCTCCGTCTGAGGCACCCGATGAAAACTTAGTTATCGTTTGTCAACGAGAGGCACAGAGACCTTTGAGCTTCTAAACTGTGAAGGTCTTACAGAGATCCGGCTTGGGATGCGCATGAGGGTTTATAACTTCAGCAGGTAAGTTGGGGTTCGCTTGACACCCCGGCAAGCGCGCGCCGACAGTCTAGGTCACATGCGCTGTTGAATGCCACGGTGGCGAGTGTTTTTTTGTTACGGGGCTCGCCATTGGCTGGCCGTAAACCTTGTGACCTCTCGTGGCCCTGATAATCCAGTTACGGACTTTGTCTACTAGACGGGTGCGGCCCCGGCGGCTCTGGCTCGCGTCTTGCAGTGACTAATTCTGAAGGAAGTACTCGCATAACCGAGCAGCGGCAGAGATAATCCTGAACACTCGGCCCGCATTCTGAGGAATTTAACTTGTGACACTTATACAGATTTAATGAAACCCTATCCAGTTGCAAGAGGCATAGTTCCTCATGAGCCCCCGCAATTGCGGGGGCTCATGAGGATCTATGCCTCTTGCTGACACATTTTTGTGACCATGCGGCCCCATGCACAGCTGGACCTCTTTAGCGGCGTGACATCAACACGGAAAGATTTCCGGCATCATCATGACTGATCAGTATCTGATCAACATCCTCATGACGGACTGTGATGGCGGAAACGAATCGAACTATCATGAACACGTCAATTCTGTCAAGGGCTATCCGTTTCCGTCCTCAGTGCTGGCATAGCTGTGTGCTGACTGAAACCGGAAGAACACACCTGGCTCAATTTTAATATCAGAAAAACATGAATCGACACGATCTTGTCCTGCACAACTTGAGGCGTACGTGTGGGATTTGTCAGTTGGGTCCCGGCCAACCCCGGCCAGAGCGACATATACTGCTCAAAAATAGTAAGGTATATTAACTTTTCAGCTTGAATTACTAAAAGTCCTCAGAATCGGTATAATCACGGGTATTAGTGACTAGCCATCCGGCCACTGGCCTACACCTTCACAACATTGGTGTGACATAATTTATACTGCTCACAAAAAGTAAGGGACGTCATAATTTCAGTTTGAATTACTAAAATGTCGGAAAACACCGGAAAACTGCAGACACTTTTTTGGTTTGATGAGGACATTTTAATAATTCAAGCAAAAAGTAATATGTTCTTTACTCATTTTTTTGTAAGCAGTATATGTCACGCCATTGTTGTGAAAGGATAGGTCAGTGGGATGGCTAATCACTGATATACCCGTGATTATACCGATTCTGAGGACTTTTTAGTAATTTACGCTGAAAAGTTAATATCACCTTACTCTTTGTGAGTAGTATGTGTCACTTTGGCCGAGGTTGGGTCGACGCCGAGGTTGGGGCCCAACAGGATTCTCATGAGCTCTTCCTCAGAACTTTAAGCCTCTTTCTGGTGAAACTTGTCGTCCGATCAGGTCGATTCATCAGTTCTAGATGTGCCGCATTCGGTATACGCGTTATAGTGGCGGTGGCACCTTGCCTAGTAGTCTATAGTGGCTGGTACAGGATTAAGCTCGCTCATGCAACTGGCCCCTGGGCCTCAGTCATGAATGTGTTCAGTAAAAATATAATTACCAACTCAATCGGCCACTATCTTTGTCTCTGATAGCCTTAGCACTCCAAGGGACGTTAGCATTCAACGAACCAACGACGAACGAATCGGGTAGTGGTACCTGACTCGGATGTAGGGGAAAAAAAGTGAGGCATGATTCGCGGCGGATGCCGAAACCGTACGCTTCTGTAATAGATGGTTACGAAACGAATACAGGTATAATTATGGTTCATTTAGACACAGGACAATCCAGTTCAGCACACGTCGTCTTTATTATCAAGTAACCTGACAGTGACTCCACTGTTCTAGAAATACAAGTCTTTCAGTACGACAAAGCAGCTAAAAATAGATTGTCACGCAAAAGGATGCGCGAAATAAATAAGTGCGATTACGCATGCGCTTTTGCTGTGTTTCCAAACTGCTGTTAAAGTTCATTAGGTGTGTTGACAAGGCATTACTTACTTACTTACGCCTGTCACCCCCCACCCCCCACCCCCACCCCCCACCCCCACCCCCAGGGTATAGGCCGTCGACGAGAGACCTCCAGCGACTCCTGTCCTGTTCTTCTACTTCGATTTTACTCCAGGTGGTTCCCAGTCTCTTGATGTCTGCTTGGAGGTCTCGACGCCAGGTGTTTCTCGGCCTGCCTCTTTTCCTCTTTCCCTGGGGGTTCCATGACAATGCCTGCCTAGTGATACTGGATTGATTGTACATTGCTTAACGTCCCGACAGCAACAAGGCTTTCTCAGGACGTGCCTGCACTGCTTGTGAAAAAATAAAAAAGAAACAGAACATTGAATGTATGTCGCCAGCCGGTCAAATACGTTAAATAAACCTAACACATGGGCCTAAATAAAGCTAAGACCATCTAGCAACACACATCCAATATCAAGAGCTATAGGCAGTGCAGACAGTAGGGAGAGTTTTAAAAAGGCAAATACAGGTGAATGGACAAAGGGTAGACAGAAACACATGCCCCAGAATAGAGAGAAAAACCCACCCTGTGGGGCTGACCAGGGTGACCCTGGGAACTAAAAAATACCTAACCCCACCCAAGTCCCCCAGGGCAGACCCGGGTGGGGTCTAGTGATACTGGAAACTGGCTTTCTCAGACTGTGACCAATCCATCCCCATCTTCTTCGCCCAATTTCATTCTCTGCTGTTATCTGCTCTGTTCTCTCCCAGAGTCTGATGTTGCTGATCTTCTCTGGCCAGTTGATTTTCAAGATTCTTCTAAGGCAACTGTTAATGAAGATCTGTACTCTGTTGACTGTGGTTTTTGTCAACCTCCAAGTCTCTGCTCCATATAGGAGAACTGCTTTTACGTTTGAGTTGAAAATCCGGACTTTGGTGTGTTGTGACAGCTCTCTGGAACTCCACACTTTTTTCAGCTGGAGAAAGGCTGCTCTGGCTTTACCGATTCGTGCTCTGATATCTGCATCAGTGCCACCTTTTTTTTGTCGATGATGCTCCCGAGATAGGTGAAGGACTCCACCTCATCCAGCGGGATGCCAGCAAGCAAGACTGGTTCTTCCCTGGTTGCGTTCAGCCCCAGTGTCTTTGTTTTCTGTTTGTGGATGGTGAGGCCCTTGGGACGAGATGTCAGCAAGCCTCGTGGTCTTGTCCTGCATTTGTTGATGAGTGTGGGACAGTAACGCCAAGTCGTCTGCAAAATCGAGGTCGTCAAGCCGTGTCTACAGTGTCCACTGTATTCCGCTTCTTCTCTGCTCTGTGGTCCTTTTCATGACCCAGTCTATGGCCAGTAGGAAGAGGAACGGCCGACAGTAAACACCCCTACCTGACGCCGGTTCTGACCTGGAGCTCCCTGGTGAACTGCCCTTCGTGGATCACGCGACATGTCATGTCATCGTAGCTGCTCTTGATCAGGCAGACGAGCTTTGTGGGTACACCATAATGTCGTAGGAGCGAGGAGCTCCACTCCAGAGACTGCTCCACGATGACTGATGCGGAGAGTGGCAATCGTTGACATGATCGTTTCTTTTCCGGAATCCTGCTTGCTGGTCTCTCAGCCGGGGGTCGACGGAGCTCTTCATTCTCTCCAGGATG
The DNA here is from genome assembly GCA_036245525.1 of Semisulcospira habei. Classification (NCBI taxonomy): domain Eukaryota; kingdom Metazoa; phylum Mollusca; class Gastropoda; family Semisulcospiridae; genus Semisulcospira; species Semisulcospira habei. The sequence goes on from BTPG01000001.1 coordinate 199,545,897, forward strand.
ATCCTGTTGAAGACCTTTCCTGGTACTGACAGCAACGTGATTCCTCTGTAGTTGGTTGACAAGGCATAACAAACACAATGGTGCTGAAACGTGTCTTCAGGTTTATGCGTAATGGAACTTTAAGCACCTTACTTAGTCGGGCTGGATCATAAAGCTCACTTATGCAACTGTTGGCCCCTAATGCCCAGCAAGCATAGGTCCTCGGGCCGACGTCGGCCGCACTGGGACCGCGCACGGCTGTGCGCGGTCCCACTGCGGCTGACGTCGGCCTGAGGGTCTTTTACTTACTTCACTTCAGCTCATCGTCGGGGGTTCTTTCTCCGGGTACTCCAGTTCTTCCACCCCCACCCACCCACCCCCCACACTTTGGTACCGGTTTCAGGCCACTTTGTTCATCCAGCCCCCACCCCCCACACTTTGGTACCGGTTTCAGGCCACTTTACAAATTTCAAACACAAGCGATCAAAAATCTCTGAAACTTCAGTAGCTGAACTGGCCCTTCGTCTGTCTTGTACTGTGTTTGTCTTAAATGGCGTAAATCCGTGTCTGTTACGTGAGTGTGCGTGTTGGGTTTCAGTTCGCGGCGCTTTGAGTCGATTCGCCCAAAAATTGAGAAAAAGCGCCTATATAATAACGGTATTATTATTATTTTATCGTGAACGTAAAATATATTTCCCAACCGGCAGAGTCTGAGAATCCCGCCAGTACTGACTCAATCAGTTTTAGTGAAGGGAAGATGACACTACAGTCCAAGTCGCTTATACAGTCTATATCTCAACGGACACAGAGATTACTCTGAACTGAGGTAGTCGCTACCGAAACACATGGCCCCACGAGCTCCTTAGCATCCGCGTTATCGCGGAATTGTTTATATTACAGCGGACGGCAGATGCAGCCGTCCCCGTTAGTCCCTTCCTTTTTGTCCCTTGTCTCCTTGACTGCGTGAGCAAAATAAGGTGAACTTGTGTGAAATCATTGAAAATTCACATCAACTTCATTTAAACAAAAATGAACTTTAGAATTTTTTAGTGCGTGTACGGGTTAGCGCATTTTTTTTTTTTTTGGGAAACAATAAGCGCACAGGCCTCTTTTCGTGTTTGTCCTTGCTAAACTACAACATTCTCACAGGCCTCTTTTCGTGTTTGTCCTTGCTAAACTACAACATTCTCACAGGCCTCTTTTCGTGTTTGTCCTTGCTAAACTACAACATTCTCACAGGCCTCTTTTCGTGTTTGTCCTTGCTAAACTACAACATTCTCACAGGCCTCTTTTCGTGTTTGTCCTTGCTAAACTACAACATTCTCACAGGCCTCTTTTCGTGTTTGTCCTTGCTAAACTACAACATTCTCACAGGCCTCTTTTCGTGTTTGTCCTTGCTAAACTACAACATTCTCACAGGCCTCTTTTCGTGTTTGTCCTTGCTAAACTACAACATTCTCACAGGCCTCTTTTCGTGTTTGTCCTTGCTAAACTACAACATTCTCAGAGAGAAAAAGAGAGATGAAATGAAACTTTATTAAGAGAGAGAGAAGACAACAGCCTACTGATAATAAAGTGTAAAAAATGGTTATAACTAAATAGTGTATACACGGTATAAGTGAAGACAGACACAGTCGTACTATCCGTGAACTGAAAAACTCGAAAAGCTTTTGGTCAGGGAGCCGCCGGAGCAAAAAAGGAGGGGAGAAATACGCTCGCGGCGGGTTTGATATGTGCCAGATATCTCTCGCGACAGCTTGATGATAACTGACTCGCACTCATACTTGCCGGAATTCAGGGACCTTTTTTTCTCTGTCCGTTGAGTTATAGACTGTATAACAAGGGCCGGATGTAGCAACACTTGTTCACAGCTCTCTTTCTAGGTAAATTACTTCGCTTATAACAAACTTCGGATATAACAAACTTTGGACAAAACAAACATATTTTTAAGATCCCGACAGCACTCGTTCTACGTAAAATACTTTGCTTATAACAAACCTCGGATAAAACAACAAGAAAAAATTGGGTGCCCCTGATGATTTGTTATATCCTAACTGTACTGTACACTACTTAACAGTACACACATCTTGAAAGTATACTTCTCAACCAAAGCCTGTGAATTCGACCAACACCTCAACCGCCCGCGCCGCCGTGAGATGGCCTTAGTTGCTTGCTCGGCGTTAAACCCAAATAACTAACTCAACCGCCCGCGGATTTACTACACGGTCTCTTTCAGCGGTGTATGACGGCACCATGAAATATGCGCCTTTTCACCTTGCAAATGACTGCAATGGAAGAGGCTTGCGGATTTTGAGGGCTCACACCAAGCGGCGTAACAATCCTGGTTACACGTACCGAGCTTCATACAGCGTGGCTACACCGCGGCAGAAAGGGTTAACTTCGCTACATATTGTCATAAAGTAAATACTACCCAATGCGCCAAAGACCTTCGGCACTGTCGTGTGCGGGCCAACGGCGGCCGAAGTCGGACCGATGGCCTTTGCGCACTGGGGAACCGTTTGTGTTACTTGGCTTATCCACTTCCCGAAATAAAAGATCATTTGTACAGCGATTGTACAGCTGCTCAGTTCGACATGCAACTTGATTTTTCAGTTCAAAGCGTGCTCCTTTCTCTGTGAATTGCGACATGACCCTTTCATCACCGTGTGCGCGATGGCCCATTGGCAGGTTTTGTTTTGACAGGTCCCAACATTCGCCTACGTAATCCACGACATAGACCTTTGTGTGACGTGGAGCGCGGCCGGTCGAAAAAGCTGCATAGTCGGTCACAGGGGAGGTCACCCGGTAGATTTGATTAGTAAGGTGACCCGCGAGTGCGTTCAGCAGATCAAGGTCACTGCGTGCGTACACACTACTACTACTACCACTGCTACTACTACTACTACTGCTACTACTACTAATAATAATAATAATAATAATAATAATATGAACAAATTATCAAACTCTAAAAAGCGATAAAAGGGAAAAACATAAAAAGCAGGTGCTCAGCGGTCCAGCCCGCTGTCACCTCGGCAAACTTCCTCCCCTATGCACGTGCTCAGCGGTCCAGCCCGCTGTTACCTCAGCAAACTTCCAAGCTTCTTGAGAAGGTTGTTCGCAACCAGCTCAACCTCCACCTCACCGACAACAACCTCCTCAGTCCATTCCAGTCTGCCTATCGCAAACATCACAGCACTGAAACAGCCCTTCTACATATCTTAAACGATCTGCTTCTCTCCACCGACTCGGGCAACGTCTCTCTTCTTACACTACTCGATCTCTCTGCCGCATTTGACACTATTGACCACTCTATCCTCCTCCACCGACTACACAACTCCTTCGGCATCACTGACTCTGCTCACTCCTGGTTTCTCTCCTACCTCTCCGACAGACAGCAGTCCTTCACCATCAACGGCGTCTCTTCCAACCCAGTCACGCTCTCCTGCGGAGTTCCACAGGGGTCCGTCCTGGGCCCGGTCCTTTTCACACTCTACACCTCTCCCCTGTCCAACATCATCCAGTCTCACCACATACACCACCACCTCTACGCTGACGACTCTCAACTGCCAGACAAAGACAAACTCGACAACACTAAGTCACTACTGATTCGCACGGCTGACTGCTACGAAGACGTGAAAAACTGGATGACAGCAAACAAGCTTAAACTGAACGACGACAAAATGGAAGCCATGCTGGTAGGCACTCGCCATAAACTCTCCCAGCTCCCTCCCTCTCTTCACCTTCAACTCGACAGCACCCCCGTCTTCCTCTCTGACTCGGCCAAGAACCTCGGCGTTATCCTCGATTCCTCTCTGTCCATGACGAGCTTCGTCTCCGCCACGGCCCAGGCATGCTATTTCCACCTCCGCCGCATCAGTCAGATCAGAAAATACCTCACTACCGAAGCTGCCACCAAACTTGCTGTCTCTCTCATCTTGTCTCGCATCGACTACTGCAACTCTCTCCTTTCCGGCCTCCCTCACTCCACCACTTTCACTCTCCAACGCGTCCAGAACAATGCTGCCCGCCTCGTCCTCAGGAAGAAAAAAAAAATCCGACCACATCACACCCCTGCTCAAACTCCTTCACTGGCTCCCCATCCCCCAACGCATCCAATACAAAATTCTGTCTCTCTGCTACAAATCCCTGAACAACTGCGCTCCTGCCTATCTCTCCAACTTACTTCACCCCTACACACCTTCCCGCTCCATCCGCTCTGCCTCCGACCCTCTCCGCCTCCACATCCCTCGCACCAAACTCAACACTTTCGGCCCCCGCTCCTTCTCCGTCTACGGTCCATCCACCTGGAACACTCTCCCACTCTCTCTCCGTCAGAAACATTGAGTCTCTCTCCTCCTTCCAGTCAGCCCTCAAAACTCACCTCTTTCAACAGTTTTTCGCACTATATCACCACACTCCCCACCGCAAGCTGACCGTCGTAATGTATTTCACTATTTGTGGTACGTGAGTCATTGTCTAAAGCGTGCGCATGCGTGCGCGAGTTGTGAGTGCGCACTTAGAGTTATAATTATTATAAGATAAGCGCATTACAAATACCGTAATTATTATTATTATTATTATAAACTTCTTCCCCTATCCAAACTTTCTCTCCTATGTAAGAGATACAAATTCTCATGAGAATTTACACCGGCCTCTTTATGACAAGGATCGGGTACAAATGATCCTCAAACTAAGGTTAGCATTTCGGATTAACCCCTTTGCAGCCAGTGATCACGGATTTTGCGTCTGAAACCACTCCCCACTGAAAGAAGACAAAATGAAATGGGACCAAAAATAGACACAATGAACACGGGACTAACGAGAGGCATAACTCCTCGTGAGCCCGGGACTGCCGGAGAGGGGTTGGGGGGTGGGGTGGGGGTAAGACTGAAGGGCGCATGATGATTTATGTCGTTTGCAGGTCGATAGCACTCGCCGTTAATGGGTTAACCTGAGCTCACGAGTGTTGGTAAAAGATTAAAAAAAAAAAAAACTTCTTGCACTGCAGCCTCTTAAATATCTAGATAGCCGTTTCGTGCGGTTAGGTTTAGTCACGATCCGGATGTGTCGGACAGAGCTAGGCTTTCAATTCGGGCGATTTTTTTTTTTTAAATGTGGTTGTTTTCTAGATGTCCTGACTGGCACAGGTTAACTGCGTCACTTGTAAAAGTGCATCTGCACTGCCTGGAGTGGACAGCAGTGGTCACTGACGTCACTTCCATGTCGCTTTAACCCATAAAGCCCTGGCATGTTACGATAGGATGTCGAGAGACCATGATAGTTCAAGGGTGGTGTCAAAATAGCTTGGCGCCTGTCGACGCCCAGCTATTCTGGCACCACCCTTGAACTATCATGGTCGATTTGTGTCCTGAACTGTGAAGTACATCTCAAAGGATATTATCTACAACTGTTGATGGTTTAATTTTCAGGATGAACCGAGTTAAATGGGTAAAAACGACCAGTAGCTCAGTGTCCCACCTCAGTTCTCCCCAGTGGCTGAAATAGATACTTTAGGCCAGCGTAGCCCACAATATCTGAATGAAATCATCCACTAATGCCCCCACCCCCACTGCCAGTAGTCGCAGACCGAGTGTTTGTGAAAGCTGTGTCACCTGCTCACGATCATTGTTGAACGCCAAAGAGTACATACTTCCCACCCCATGCAACAACTGAACATGGATACAACGGTATCAGCAAGAGGCATACATCCTCTTCCGCAGAACCTGCACAGTTGCAAGGGCACGAACACTGACATATGAATGTGCCTTCCGCAGAACCTGCACAGTTGCAAGGGCACGAACACTGACATATATATGAATGTGCCTTCCGCAGAACCTGCACAGTTGCAAGGGCACGAACACTGACATATGAATGTGCCTTCCAGTTCTGTTGAATCGTCAGTGTTGACTTTTCCTCGGACGTTAAGGTATTCAGCCACAGGCAGTCACTCTCTCGGCGAAAGTACTAAACAAATGACCAATTACTTCACTATGACATTATATTACATGACCTGGATTCCGACACCCATGTTTACAGTGACAACAATCCGTGATATTGTATACTGACGAGCCAAAGAAATGCAGCATTTTTGAAATCGTCGGAAACACTAAAGTGTTTCTACTGTAATGACTCCAAAAACTGTCGCATTTCCGTGTGGCTCACTAAAGTGTTTCCGATGACTCCAAAAATGCCGCATTTGTATTGCTCGTCAGACATGCAAACGAAATGCGACATTTTTGGAATTATCGGAAATACTAAAGTGTTTCCGATGATTTCAAAAATGTCGCATTTCACTTGCTCGCCAGTATAATTGACACTTGTAACCTATCTGCTCGCAGTCACGCTCATGCCCTCATTTACACCGGCACAAGGCGGCAAAGCCACTTTGTGAAAACACTCAAGTCCTGACTGATACCACAGGCATGAGACGGATGATCGTAGCGTCAATGCTCTCCTCGGCATATCACGGGTAGTAGGAAATGTGCTGTTTCATACACTACCAGATTAACAAGGTAATCGATGACGCAAAGATCGTGCCATCCCATGCCTGTGACGGAGGCGCTCGCCCATAGATATGTCAGTTTGCTGGTCTGTGATTTTGGACCTTACAGCTTCAAGCCGTAAGGCCCAAACTCACAGACCTGCACAAAATAGATTTCTTGTGTATCGTTAAGTTAAGTGTATCATCACAAACAGCTGAAGAACTGACTGAAGAATATACTATTGAAACAATACACAAAATATGCATACTCTGAACGTGTACACGAAAAACCTTAGATTATTATATTGAGCACAGGCATTGGAAGATCGTTGAGTAGTTGGTCACTTCTTAACTTCTTAACAGCGCCTATTTAATTACTACTACTGGTGTTTAAGAGGTGACCAGTCATCAACGACCATCCAATGCCTGTGAGAATGAAAGAGGTCGGAAAAAATATCCACACTTACGCTATAACGATCATCTAGAAATTAATCTCCCGATCATTTTTCCTTCTCAGTGAAGTAGACTCGGCTTGCTTGACAAATCTACTATCCAGCTGTCGCATCATTGACTTTGTTCTGATTTTGCTGTCTGTGACTGAAAAGAAACCAACTGGACCCGCGTCCCGTCTTTTATACTAAATTTTAACCATATGAGCACTAACTTCCTTAGCACCCACTAGCAATGTGCAGTGTGAATGTCCTGGTTATTACCCTGGCAACCTAATCCCAGCCTTTAAACAATTGTCGTCAGTGCAGGCTTTAACCCGGATGATTTCCACAATGTAAGGATCAGAGTTATTAAAAGTGGGCCGATTTATGTTGGCAAGAAGCATAGATTGTCACGGCGGCACGGGCTCGTGAGAATGTATGCTTCTTGCAGAGGGAAAAGGCTGTCAGGTCCTTGTTAACTGTATGCATATCAGCCATGCCAGCTAGCTGAAGGGTAGGGACTTATAACGAGTATGCCGGGTCTGAACAATAATAATTATTATGTCCTGTTAAAGTCCCACTGAGCTGCTGCGTACACAAAGGAAGCATGAGAGCTATTGGACTACACGTTCTGAGTGCAGCTGACTTTTAACAGTCCATTGATGATAAGCATTCAAAGAGATTAAAGATCTAAGTCAGAAAAATAGGGCCGTGTAGTAACCATTTCAGGTGTGCCCGATGCCATTTAATTCTCTTTTGTAAATACGCCTATATTTGATTAGTGTGTCTGTTGCAGTTTTGATCATATTGAGACAAAGTCCATTGTATTTTAGGCCCAGAAGACACCGCGCCCAGTGTTAAGATTATGCGCAGTCTCATTTAAATGATACAAGGTTTTTATTTATTGACAGAAGAAACGTTCAAATGTTCTCATTCTGAATTATGTCAAACTGCTTACATACTCTTTAACTCATTTTACCCCATCACCGAAATCCCCAAATTTTGCCGTTGTCCTCTGAAGACTGCATTGCAGTGCACGACACAGATCGATCATGATAGTTCAAGGGTGATGCCAGAATAGTTTGGCGTCCATAGGCGCCAAGCTATTCTGGCATCACCCTTGAATTATCATGGTCGATCCTTATCTTGCTGTGGTGTGTCTGGGGTAGAATGAGTTAACCAACATAATTCTTTAAATAACGCATTCGAGACGTGCTGCATTTGGATACGTAGCTTTATGCCGCGTATATGAATGCGGCACGTATCGAATGAGTTAATCTACAAACGCAAAAAGCACTGAGCTATATACTACACCTAAGCTACAATGGGCCTTTAAGCTTATTGTTTCAATACTAGAAGTGTGTCCTGAAATGTTTCGCACTTCAGAATAACCTCGGAAAACTTCCTCCTGGTTATGAAAACAAAACTGACAAATTCTACTTTCCTCCTTCCTGTACAAATCCCATCATTTCCGTGTGGGGGTGCATTATTTATGGCTCGTGTCTTGTCAGTCCCCGGTCTCGGATCAGTCTCAGTAAATGAACAACACCACGATACACTAAAGTCAAATACAGTGCAGTTAATCAGTGTCGTAGGTTTAATCCTGGATAACTGACTTCCCTTACACTGAGCGGTATGCAAATTGGGCCGATCTCTGCAATAGTGTCTGATGCCATAGTTGTAGTTTAGTAATCCTCCTTGTTTAGACTGAATGCTAATTAGAACATATTATGTATGCATTGTTGTTTAGTTCATTGTAAAAGTGGTGTGTTTCGGGTATTGTCACAGTTTTGTTTGTTATATGTATATGTCATTGTATTTTTATTTTTGTGTACAGTTTGTAAAGCGCGTAGAGCTTTTAATTAAGATTAAGCGCTCTATAAATACTCATTGTTATTATTATTACTATTTACATACTTATGTACGTTTCAAATTGAGGAAGCCATCTTGGTTTTAGTCTGCGTGTGCGCACTGAAGGTGAATAAGGTAGGGTCCAACCTTGAGGAGTAAAAAAAAAATCTCTTCCACATCCAGGATCAAAGGTGGGGGATGGGAAACCATGATAGCTGAAGGGTGGGCTTCCGGGCGCCGAGCTGATCAACACCACCCTTTTCGCTATCATGGTGACCTATCATAAAGGTTTCGTGACTTGATAATCACTTTCGTACTCAATTCAGCCCTGACGCAGGCTGCAGAGAGAGATGGCTCGACCATAATAATTCAAGGGTAGTGTCAAAATAGCTTGGCGCCTGTCGGCCCCTTGAATTATCATCGTCGATCCATCTCCTCCAACTGGTGCATAGTTATTAGATGTCGCCTCCAAAATTTGGGAAATACGGCCGTCGGGCTGAATGAGTTAAAGATGTGAATCACAATCGGTTCTAGGAGTAAATTAGTTGGGTTAACGCGCCTTCGGTGTTGAGATATATAGACCACAATAATATTTCGGTCGATTTGTGAACCTCTTCGCCGCTAGCGTTTCGCAGCTTCGCGTTTCTGACATCATACTTTGTCCGTTCCACCGCCGGCAGCGCCAAAGAGCCACAGAAGCCGCCCAAAGACGGAAGATGGATTCAAAGCTGTGGTGTCAGCAAGAGCCATAGACCCTCATGATCCCCCGCAACTGCGGGGGATCATGAGGGTCTATGTCTCTTGCAGCATCGCCTTTATTTTTTTATTTGTCTCGGCAGTAAAGGGGTTACGTATAACTGCTTCCTACATAAGTCCGCGGCCAGTCACTTAGTTCTTTTGATCTAAATTTGTGCGCTCGTCATCCGCATATGCCATTGAATCTGCTACAGGTATAGACTCCCATCGGTTCCGGCAGGCTTGGATGGGCTCATTAGAATCTGTAGGTGCCCTTAAACGGGAATGTGTCAATCGGTCCCATGCTGCGCGGCATCCTCAAACAGGGGACGTCACCCAGGCTTACTACGTCTGCAACTGGCTATTTTTGTGTGTTTGTGTATGTACCTGTATGACCCTACGTGGTGTCACGGAGTCCAAGAACCCGAAGGTGCGGGAGATAATTATAGGCTGCAGTACGGTTGTCGACGTTTCTTAATCCTTTCGCCTTGAAAACTGAATGCAAATAGCTCGCAATTGAGAATAATTAACCTAAAATATATTCATAAAAATCACTGACAAGTCACGGAGGGCAGGTCGAAGGAAGGTCATCAAGCCCCGACGGGGCATGAGTGATCTGAAATTGAGTTGTCCTTCGGTTTTGTCTGACTTCCCGTATCTGTGTAGATCAATCCCGAATCACCATGCAAGTCTTAAGAAACATAAAGTAAGGTAGCGTACATTTTCAAATTACCACGCGATTCAGACGAAAACTAAGGTATGCTCAATTTCTAATCACCATGCAAGTCAGACGAAACCTGGGGTCTACTCCATGGAAGTAAGACAATACCTAAGTTAAACTCAATTCCAAATCACAATGCAAATCAGTCGAAACCTAAGGTATAATCAATTTTCAAATCACCCTGCAAGCCAGACAAACCCTAAGGTATACCGGCTCAATTTTCAATCACCGTGCAAGTCAGACGAAACTTATTAACCCTTTTCATACTGAGGCTAAAGGATTCAAATTTGTACACTGCGATATGCAGCTATATTATAGTACATACAGATAAGGATATAGACCAGTGGTTTTAGTTCAAGGGTAGTGCCAGAATAGCTTGGCGCCTAGAGGCGCCAAGCTATTGTGGCACTACCCTTGAACTATATAAGTCAAACTTATTTTACACAATAGTGTATTCTGAATGATATGGGTTAAGGTATACTCAATTTTCAAGTCACCTTCCACATCGGACGAAACTTGGTGTACACTCCATGGAAGTCAAACAAAACTTACACCTTTTGCGGTCCGGTAGCGCTAATTTTAGTCGAGATGACTCCTGCAGGAATGGCCTCAAATGAACCGCTGAGCACTACCGACAATCAAAGGGTTACGGTAAACTCAATTCAGTTTTCAGAATCACCGTGCATGGAAGTCGGCCCATCAAACCTAAATTAAACGCAATTTCAAAATTGATATAATTCAACCAGTGTACGTTCGAAGGTTTGCGGCAGTACGTCAGGGACCCCGTTCAATCGAATTAACACCTTTGCTGCTAGTCTTTGTTCACGAATCTCGCGTCTGACACCGGACTGAACACTCATGACCGATATTCGTGTAAAAAACAAAGATGTACACATATATTAACACAATAAAAAGGCATAACCACCGTACGCATAAAAAACACAATATTATTTACAAGAGACATAAATTCTCATGGGCTCATGAGGGTTTATGTCTCTTGCAGCCGGGTATAAGTCGTTCACCTTGCCTCGGCGGTAAAGGGGTGACAAAAAAAAAAATTACATCCAGCTACAACTACATAATCATGTCAGTACAACCAGAGCAAGGACCTCGAGGGTTGTGAAGCCAAGGTCCTTCCTGTTTTAAAAATAAAAGATAGAAAAGAAAAAAAGAATTTGAATAGAGGGGTAGGTGTGTCTAGTCACGGAGTGTGTGGGGGGGGGGGGGGAGGGGGAGAGAGAGAGAGAGAGAGTGCATCTTGTTGTGCAGGTGTTTCTGTCAGAATGAGTGGCAGATTTGTGTCCCTTGTGTACATTTAGCGGGCTACACTGAGTTACACGATCGTGCACTCACTTCTGTTTCACCTCACGTATTATATATACATCATCTACAAATCATGGGCACCAACACCTCTGTGGTCATGACTGCCGGCCTTCGCTTGAGGAAGACAGTTTTAAAATCGTAGGCGGCTCACATTCCTGTGAGAGCCTGCAAAGGCAAGGGTCAAGCCCATGAGAATCTATTTCTATGCGGCATCAAACATCTGGCGCGGCGCCGGCCTAGCGCTTAAAAGGCGCCAAGCTATTCTGGCACCACCCTTGAACACTCATGGTCGATCTGTCTGATGAACTTAAAAGCTAAGGCCTCCAGAATTGATTGGGCATTCAATCGAGCTCGCGGCAATTCTTGGCGGCCGAGTACCACCGCCGTTAAACGCCTATTGGATACGTGACGCGGCATCTAGACACGCAATACCATATCAGCCCGCTACCGGCCGAAAGCAGAACGGCTCAAATGAGTTAACAATATACGCCTTATAATGTGTGTGTCATGGCCGCAAAGCTGGACGATACTATCCAGCATGATTTGCTTCAAACGCTGACCAACACTGATCAGTGCAGTCAGTAAAATATTGATTTGGACTAGTAGATGTATTATGGTCTGAAAAATAGTTCATCTCGGCCCCCCTAGTATAATTCCGTCACTGCTTAGGTGCCGCGGATCGTTTGTACGTCTTGATAATTTGAATCATCATTTCGTCCATTTGTGAGTCCATCAACCTATATAGTGATGTTTGATCCTGTGACTGAATCGGGAACTTTGCACAGTGGTCCTTCCATTCCAGTCCAGTCCGGTCGAGTACTGAAACAACGGGCTGAGGGACCGAGCGGACTGACTACCTGTTCAGCCATAGGTCATCACACACACACACACACACACACACACACACACACACACACACACACACACACACACACACACACACACATACGTCAGTCCATCTACCTGTCCATCATGAAGGTCATGCATCCATTTAATGAGTCATCCATCCATCTATCCAAGTGACCAGATAGTCGTGACCCATTTTGGCCAGTCATTCGCACACCAACCCATTGCGCAAAAATCGGGCCGACGGCGGCCGTCGATCGGCCCGATGGCCTTTAGCGCATTGGGAACCCGTCAATCCATCCACCTGTCCGTTATGAGATCCATGCATCCATCCATTCAAACACCCACCCGTCCATCCATCCTAGAGTCCCTTCATTCATTCATCCATCCGGCAATCACCTCTCCACTCCCGCCACTCCACAAATTCGTCGGCATCCATCCCAGTCAACATGAGTTCGTCTCCCGGCGGCGGCGTCGAATCTGCAAAGCCGCGGGAAACCGGCTTCGCAAGAGTAAACAGGATCAATGATCTTTGGTCGTGAAGAAAGGCAGTAAATGCCGGTAAAATCTTAGACAGAGGACAAGACAGCCGTCAGTAGTGCCAGGATGCCCATACATAGGCATCCCGGCATGACTGACGGCGGCTCTCTTGTCAGTCCTTGCCGTAAGAGTTCAGTACTGACAGTACGGTCACTACTTTTTTTTTTTCAGTCACGACAGGATTATGAATAAAAAGCCGAGCACAACAATGTTTTTACCTTCCAGAGATACGTTATGGATACGTTATAGATCGATGTCTCTGAATCAACTAAATAACACCACCGGCATAACACTGAAAAGCCGTATTGACTTGAAACAGGGTCTTTCGGAAACTTCAACGGTTTCCTCTAGCACCGGCTACTAAGTCCTCCCCCTCACCAACCCGCCCCCCCCCCCCTTTACTCCCCCCCCCCCCAAAAAAAAAAAAAAAAAAAAAAAAAAAGAAAAAACAAACTTACGAGGCGTGTTCTTGTGCCACCTCAACGTGTCAGTCAGAGCGAGCGCCATTCACGCGGCGCGCGCAGGGACCACCTACGCCTTTTTATCCGTGTTGCCATTGGGTGAAAACGGGTTTTTCCAGCAGGCTAATTTGGGTCCATTCACTTCCCGTTTCGTCAGGTTACGTTGTGCGTGAGTGTGCGGGCGGGAGCTTGGAGGAGAGGGCACGTGGTGGGGTAGGGGCGGCGGGGGGAGGGGGGGGTGGGGGTGGGGGGGGGGGGTGCACTGGTATCTGACTCATCCAGTGAACACCGAACATCTGCAAGAGGCATAGATCTTCATGAGCCCCCGCATACGCGGGGGCTCATGAAGATCTATGCCTCTTGCACTGCCTCCAGACAGTCTCAATCGTCATCTTTTAGCCGCATGGCCGTGCCACGTGAGTTGCTCTTGCTGACCTCATTGGCATGTGACGGTGTTTCTCTATGACCGGGGCTGGTCGCGGTGCTCGCAATCGACTTTTCTAGGATGGATGGATGTATGCGAGTTAAGTTGATCGACGGGTTTTGTGACAGCCGGCCGCCTGCCATGCTCGCCGCTCTGATTTGACATTGCTCTCTCTCTCTCTCTCTCTCCTCTCTCTCTCTCTCTCTCTCTCCCTCCAACAATTTACTGCGTTGCTCGATGTATATTAGTGTAGAGTAGAAGGACAGTTTTTAAGAAAGGCATTCACATGCAACGTTACATCATCATCATCGTCATCATCATCATCTCTCTCTCTCTCTCTCTCTCTCTCTCTCTCTCTCTCTCTCTCTCTCTCTCTCTCTCTCATAAACATTTCAAGTCATCATCACTGATCATCATCATTAAAATTTAGTCATCATCATCTCTCTCTCTCTCTCTCTCTCTCTCTCTCTCTCTCTCCCCGTCTCTCTCTCTCCCCGTCTCTCTCTCTCTCTCTCTCTCTCTCTCTCTCTCTCTCTCTCTCTCTCTCTCTCTCTCTGAGTCATAAACGTTTCAAGTCATCGCTATCACCATCATTATCATCATCAGTCATCATCATCTCTCTCTCTCTCTATCATCATCATCAGTCGTCATCATCTCTCTCTCTCTCTCTCTCTCTCTCTCTCTCTCTCTCTCTCTCTCTCTCTCTCTCTCTCTCTCTCTCTCTCTCTGCCGCTCTCAGGCGCTTGGTTAATTTTTGGAGGACTGACCGGAAACTGTAAAAAGACGAACAGGGTCTCACTAATCAGATGCGAGCATGCTGCACGTCGATAAATTAGTGAACTATTCAGTTTTCTTTCATTCCGTCACGAAGGGGTTCAACTAATGTCAGGCCGCAACGGGGAAAGGGGCAGGCCCAGTAAAAATAAACAAGACGTCCGCTTCGGGTCCACGACGGCCGCAGTGGGCCCGCGCACAAGGCCGTGTGGCCCGGGCCCACAGCGTCCGTCATGGGCCCCAAGACGTTTTGCTACTGGGTGTGGTTGAAGTGTAAGCGTACCTTTATGGTACATAAACTACATACTGAATTTCGGCACACGGTCTCATAGCATGATGCCGGAAAAGAAAAGGACACACTGAATCGACCCTACGGCCGGCGAACATAGGTCAAATCAGTCAAAGAGTGGACACCAAAGAAACTCAGGATCAGCACAGTTTCGTTAAACTCCGAAGTTCCGGCAACTGAACCCGTTTGAAACATTATATAAACACCCGCAAATTAGTATATACGTATGTGCAAAGTAAGGAGAGGGTGTGGTCACATAAGGAACTATTCAGTAGTTCCCCCCCCCACCCCCCACCCCCACCCCCACGCCTCCCTTTCACTGCTGCTGACGCCTGATACCGCATGCACGGCGTCTGTACTGAGTAGCTACGCGTCTTTTCCGGCGAGCGGTATAAGTCAGTGCCCGTGAAGGGGTTACATACAGTATAACTGTAGTACGGGAAATGAAATTTGGGACCGGTCCTTGGCGCTTCAGTAGTATTTCAGAGCACTGCCATTGAGCTATCAGATTGGACCAACCACTGCCAAGTCAGTATCCTCAGCAACATATGCGGCCGATTCTCGAGTCATGTCTGCAGCTTGAAATTTCAGAGCACTCCATTGAGATGTCAGACTAAATCTCTCTCAACATAAAAGAGCAAAAACTTCTCGTGTCAGTCAGTCTCTGCAGCTTGAAAGTTCACAGCACTGCCAATAAGCTATCACCTGAGACTGCAACACATTCTCAGTACCATCAAGAGTAAAAAATCCTCATCATGAGCACTTGCGGGCCTTGCAGGAGCTCATGAGGATCTTTGCTCTTGCAGATGGAAGGCGTTGGCACAGCTGCGGGACTAATTAAATGCTCTGAGCTTGTCACTGAGCTCACCGGACTCTTCAAAAGGAATGCGGGTCAGGTAGTCAATAGGTTAAAAATAGCGGGCAGCCAGCTTACCTCTCCCTCCAGGCATGTGCGACATTTGCTTTGTTTCCAAGTTGAAAAGTTATGGGGCGCCAGGTGCTTAACAGTCACGCACATCATCAGTAGTATCAGATAAGTAAAGTACGCATACTACTGAACTAGCCAGAGATGGGCGATTTAGCCAGTTTAACGGCTGAATATTGCCAGATCAAGTTGATGTCTTCCGCCAAGCTCAATCTCCAGTGACCGATGTCGGCCAGAAGGCCTTTTGCGTATTGGGTCTGGCACTACGGCTGAATATTGCCAGATCAGGTTGATGTTGTTCCGCCAAGCTCAATCTCCAGTGGCCGATGTCGGCCAGATGGCCTTTTGCTCATTGGGTCTGGCACTACCTAATTAGCCCTTTTTTTTGGTCAGTTGTCACGAGTAATTGTGCGTCAGAAATGCTGACTGCATGGCCGATATTCGAGTGAAAAACACTGACGGAGGAAAACTGGGACAAAATTAGGGGTAAAAAAGATAGGACTAACAAGAGACATAAATCGAATGCGTGGACTCATGAGGGTTTATGTCTTGTGCAGCTAGGTAGCGTTTGCCTTTCCGGCCCCAACAGCCCGGCATTACCGAGTGAAAATGTCCACTGATGAGAGGTACACGGTAGAGAACCCTTATACTGAAAGCCTTATAAGCAACCTTTACTTTGCTCCTGGTGCTCAGTGGTTCATCGTGTCTACCCGACTGAGTAGTGTATGCCTCGTCAGTCTTGAAATGCGGTGCCGGCAGGAATGTCAATGACTGTGTGCCTGCACTATAAGTTGTACAGTGAACCAATTTGTAAGAACTGAGTGAATTACTGTTAAGTTGTACAGTGAACCAATTTGTAAGAACTGAGTGAATTACTGTTTGTTAGTGGCCCTGATCAAATTAATGAGCATCTTTCCGCAGCAGGCGACGCCTCAGTGTCCCCTGCCAATGCGCAAAAGGCCATCGGACCGATGTAGGCCGCCGTTGGCCTTTTGCACATTGGGTCTTGCTGCTGTTTCTTTTGGAAACTGTAGCAACATGGGGCGCCCGCTGCATGGAGCTTCATCATTGAGTGACTTGTCGCAGCTTCGGACCTTTTTGCATGTGTTTCAGTAACTGAAGTGAAACAATGTCATTCGGACAAGTTTAAAAGGCGGAAGTACACTACACTGGACACATGTGCATATCAGTTGTACAGACCACACTTGTAACTGTTCCTGTGCATACTGCTCTATACAATCTAGTAAATGGCAACTCTGCTGAAGCGATGCCCACTTTCAGAACTTGAGTCGTGCGCTTATCTCCTCCCAGTCGCTCTGTTGCCGCCACGCTTTGAATACTGTGAGCACGCGCCTCTCTTCAGTCTATAACTCAACGGACAGAGAAAAAAAGGTCCCTGAATTCCGGCAAGTGTGGGTGCGAGTCAGTTATCATCAAGCTGTCGTGAGAGATACCTGGCACATATCAAACCCGCTGCGACCGTATTTCCTCCCCTCCCTTTGGCTCCTGCGGCTCCATGCCTGACCAAAAGCTTTTCGATTTTTTCAGTTCACGGATAGTACGACTGTGTCTTCACTTAGACCGTGTATACACTATTTAGTTATAACCATTTTTTACACTTTATTATCACTAGGCTGTTTTTTTTTTTTTTTTTTTTTCTCTCTCTCTTAATAGTTTCATTTCATCTCTCTTTCTCTCTCTAAGAATGTTGTAGTTTAGCAAGGACAAACACGAAAAGAGGCCTGTGCGCCTATTGTTTCCCCAAAAAATGCGCTAACCCGTACACGCACTAAAAAATGCTAGAGTTCATTTGTTTTTAAATGAAGTTGATGTGAATTTTCAATGAGTTCACACAAGTTCACCTTATTTTGCACACGCAGTCAAGGAGACAAGGGACAAAAAAAGGAAAGTGAGAAACGGGACGGCTTCGCCTGCCGTCCGCTGTAATATAAACAATTCCGCGATAACGCGGATGCTAAGGAGCTCGTGGGGCCATGTGTTTTTGGAGCTGTAGCGACTATCTCAGTTCGGAGTAATCTCGGTGTCCGTTGGAGTTATGAACTGTCTTCATCACCGTCCTCTCCTTCCAACCGTCTTCTCTCCCCCACCCCCTCCCCACAATCCCCCTCATCCTCCCTCACCCTCATCCAGCCCCCCCCCCCCCCCAGTCCAAGAGCCCATGTTTGTTTGTTTTTACCATTCCTTTTACCATGCATCACCTCAAGTTCCACTCACATACCCATATCATCAGTGACTCCACAAAAATGAAAAGTGACTAGAGGTAGTCTGGGTCAGCCCGCCAGAGGCACAGATTCACATGTCCCTACGACAGCAGGAACTCATGCGAATCTGTGCCTCTTGCAGGTGGACTATTTTCAGCTGGATGAGGCACCAAGCTCTCTTATCATCCAATTTTATATAGGAGGCGAGTCGTCTGTCACAGAGTGGCAGGGGTGTGGCAAAGGAGTGACGGACAGGAACGTGAAACTAGGAACCAACCAGAGGCGCGGGTTTCAAACGTGCCGTTTGCGCCGTTTACAGTATCTTTGTCCAATACAGCTTGAGAGTCCAGGCCGTTGGTTCAGTCACTGACTGGTTTTATCCCTCGATTCGCTGCGCAGATCATCGATGGAGACAACCAGTGTGGAGCTGGTTAGTATGTCCCACCCATGACACCTCCCACGCATCACGGGGGTACTTGATATCCCCACCCTGCCCCACCTCACCCCTCCCCGACATTCCTTTAACCCCTCCCCTTCCTCTTCCGTCCACAGAGCTTTTGTATAATACTGGCGTCCCCCCCCCCCACACACACACACACACACCTCCTCCCCCACCCACACCCCACCCCCTGTCCCGACCCCCACCACCCCAACCGTCAAAACACATTTTAAAAAAAAATAAAAAAAAAAAACATCCTGGCAAACAACCAGATCAGCAACAACAAGAACAACAACATTAGCAGCAGCAACTAAAAACAACAGCAACACGAGTAACCCACAGCAACAACTTGTGACAGCTGCAGCAAGAACAATAATAACAGCAAACAACAACAAAACCACTCCACCTCATGTCAGTAAAAGACTCACTTGCAAGCGCTTCAACATTTTGTGCTGATCAAATTCGATTTGTATTGTCACGTGTAAATGGCCCTGCAAGATGGATATCCGAGTGATCCCCCATGGCCGCGTCGGGTGCTTGAGGATCTGTGCAACTCAGTGTAGCTTAGAATGGCGGATTGTTCTTACACTATTGACTGAAATGACCAGGTCAAAATTTATCGACAGGCTCATCTCTACAGATGAGTCGGGCAATCCTAACCAGTGCGTTAAGGCCATCAGGCCGAAGTAGGTCGCAATGCGGCCTACTTTGGCCCGATAGCCTTTTGCGTCTAGGGTAGTCCAACAGCAGACTCCTTTCGCTGTAGGACAGCAAAATACAATAAGTCTATTTTTGTGAAAAGCGAGATTTTCAATGTTTTACAACAAAAATCGCGCTTTTCACAAAAAAATACTTACTGTCTTTCGTCTTCCCTGGGCTGCGGGTTCCTAGACACACGCGAACTGAACACCCCACGATCTCCCCCGTGTGAGGAAAATGCGTGTTTCACTTCACTGTCTTGACCGACCATTACTTGCTGCATCTACGAGTCTTGTAGATAGACGGTGTTCAACGTTGCGCCGGCGCCATCCTGTTCCACAGGGCGGACTAGAACTCCTGGCGCTGTTTGACGCCAGTTCTACGCCCTGTGGAGCAGGATGCGCCGGTACGAGCTTCCATTTTCCATCACTTCCATTTCAATCGAACAAAGCTAATAATGTTGTCAGACGGTTCCTTTCCGCATAATGGGGAGCTGGGTGGCTCGGTGGTAGAGTGTTCGTCTTTCGACCGAAAGGTCCCAAGTTCGAATCCAGCTTGGGTCAAAATTTGTTCAGTATTTCGGTGCCCGTTTTTAAAATCACCTTCGTGGTGGACAGAAGACGTTAAGGCCTAGACGTTTTTTTCGTTTCCGCATAATATGTGTGTGTGTGTGTGTGGGGGGGGGGGGGATATGGGAGGGACGTTAAGGGTGTGTGGGAGGTGAGTGGCGCGTTAGGGGAGAGGCGGGGTTGGGGGTATGTGTCGCAAGGGGTCTTTGGGGGGATGAGGCGGAAGTGGGGGGTGTGTGTGGGGGGGGGGGGTGTATGTGCAGGGGGATGTGGAGGGTGGGCGGAGGAGGGAAGAGGGGGAGGAGAGGGGGGGGGGGTAGCGGCGTGTGTTTGCATAGATAAAAAAAAAAAAA
This sequence comes from Semisulcospira habei, assembly GCA_036245525.1. Lineage (NCBI taxonomy): Eukaryota > Metazoa > Mollusca > Gastropoda > Semisulcospiridae > Semisulcospira > Semisulcospira habei. Next base: position 199,565,959 of record BTPG01000001.1, read on the forward strand.
CAGTGTGTGCGCCAAAGCCTTTTGTCACAGTGACTGTTCCCAGTAAGCAACGGTCCCCGGGCCCACGACGGCTGCAGTGGGCCCGCGCACAGCTGTGCGCGGGCCCACTGCGGCCGTCGTGGGCCCGAAGACGTTTTGCTACTCAGTATTGAGGAGTGGCCTGGTGCATCTGCCATTTCGATCACAACCTGATGTGACCTGGATTTAAGCCACAGCCGTGCACACTGAGCTAATCATATTACTGACATGGATCCACTCCGCTCATATACCGTGGATCCAAAGTGAGGTATGCAGGTACCAGTCTTTGGTTCGGTCCTGGCAAGAATTTGAAAATTGTACATTTAATGGCAGGGATTGGAAGCAGGGTGAGACTGAGAAGGCCGGAACTGAGGAACTTGGGCTGAGTTGAACGCGGGAAGGAAATGAATAGGAGGCTAGCGACGCCAATGAATGAATGGAACTTGACGGATGGATGGATGGATGGACAGACGGACGGACAAACGGCCGGCCGGCCGGCCGAACGAAAACGAACGAACGATTGAATTGAATGAATGAATGAATGTGCAAATGAATGAACGAATGCATGAAAGAATGAATGAACGAATGAATAAATGAACGAATGAATGCCGGAATGAACGAACGAACGAACGAACGAACGAACGAACGAACGAACGAACGAATGAATGAATGAATGAATGAATGAATGGGACAAGAAAGGAAGGAACTGAGAAAGGAAGCTCTGATTGCATAATTATATAGGTTAAGGTAATTATGGAAGAAAAGGAACGAATGAATGTATGAATAAATGACTAAGGACCGCACAACTGACAAGTTCTGCATAAGTGGCATGTCAACGTATAACCCGGCGAATGAGCTAAAACATGAGTACATGGCTGACTCACTGATTGACTAACTGTTTGACTGATTAACTGACTGACTGACTGACTGACTGAATGAATAAATGCCGTGAATGGTTTAATGCATTCGAGACGTGCCGCCTCCGGATACGCCGCTTTAAGCCGCGTATCCAGAGGCGGCACGTCTCGAATGAGTTAAACCCAAAGAGCCCCTCACACATGCAGAGCGGAAAGGAAAATCAAGCAAACTCCCCGATGGAATGTCGGAAACGCAGACGATGCAGGCAATGCAGGCAACAGAATCGACAGATGCAGTTATTGTACTCATCGAGGAACAAAACACCGCCCTAGCGTTTACAAAGGGCCATATGTCGTCCCTTGCACAGTTTCTAACTCATACGCAGACATCCACTACTCTACGCAGTCTGAAAAAACAACGATGTACATTTTAAAGCAAGCGGCATAGATCCTCATGAGCCCCTGCATAATGCGGGGGCTCATGAGGATCTATGCCTCTTGTACAGTTAGACGAGGATTCAGTGAAGTGACTGCCCCCACCCTCTCCATGAAACACTTTTTGGTCACGGCCCGGTTATTTCTGAGTCATGACCTCATCCGTATGAATTTAGTCCCGTATCACGTCGGTGCAGAGGGACACAAAAATGGATAAAACGAACGAATCCGTATGAATTTCGTGTGACCATCAGTGAAAACATCCAGGCAAAACACACACACACACACACACACACACACACACACACACACACACTAAGACATACACACACACACACACGCACACAAGAAAGACTGACAGACAGAAAAGGACATAATTATAGCAAATCGTTGAACAAAGACATCAGTCTGTTGAATTGATCGGTCATTGTCGCCAGGAGCATTAAATGAAAGATTAAAAAAAAAAAAAACAAACAAACAACTGCAATCCAACACCTTCCGGCAAATACCCTTCCTGAGTTGTTATTGTTGTTGTTGTGTTGTTGTTTTTCTGAACTTCTTAGTGCATATCAGTACAGCTGCTGTTGAGTCGTGAAATTCACCCCTTGGCTGCTAATGATCTCTACTTGCACGTCTGTAACGTTGCACACTGATCCACACACATGGAACAAAATTAGGCATAAATAACACAGGACTAACAAGAGACATAAATCCTCATGAGCCCCCGCGACTGCGGGGGGCTCATGAGGGTTTATGCCTCTTGCACTGAGTTGGGTAGTGTTCGCCTTGCCCCGGCTGTTAAGTGGTTAATCTGTATGATCTACCTCAATGCACATGAAGCAACATCAGTCAGCTAGAAACGCCGAATACAGCAGAACATGTTTTGAGCGGCCAAGGATGACACTGAGACGGTCTGTAATTAAAAACCAAAACTGGCTGTTGCCTCCTAAGAAAACAGCCTGGAATGTGTGAGCGACACTTTTTGCCAATGAAGAGCATGTCTTTAAAACCATTTTTTTGCCTCCCCCCCCCCCCCCCCCCGATCCTCCCTCCCCCCCCCCCCCCGCCAAAACAAAAAAATAATAAAATAAAAAAATAAAATAAAATAAAATAATAAATAAATAATAAATAAATAAAATAAAAATAAAAGAAATAATAATAAGTAATAAATAAATAAAAATAATAATAAATGAATGAATAAAAATTTAAAAAATAAACATAATAAATAAATAATGAATCATAATAAATATTGCATAATAATAATAATAACAAAATTAAGAAATAATAAACAAACAATAATAACTATTAATAACAATAATAAAATATTTACAAATAATAAAAATAAAAAAAAATGTATTGAAAAATAAAATTGATTTGAATTGAACAAACTTTATTGTCCATAAAACAACAAACATAAAGTGAAAAATGTTCTAAATAAAAAATAAAATAAATAAATACATTTTTAAGCTGATCAAAACAGGTTTCATTGTATCTTGTTCCTGTTCTGTATCTGACAAAGAAGGATCGAAGTTTGTGAACTGAAACGTGACTATGTATGGCTTTTTAAAAAATTGTTTATAACACGCAGGATTTACAAATAACTGAACTTTATTGTATCTATGCGTCAGCAAGAGGTATACATTCTCATTGACTCATGCGGTCTGTTTGTCCCTGCCCCAGTAGCAAAATGTCTTCGGGCTCACGCCAGCCGCAGTGGGCCCACATGGGCCAGGTTTTGCGATCAAGCCACGGCGCTCTTGGCAGGTGTGCGGCGCTAGCTTTGCATGTGACTGACTACGCAGACAACAATAAGTATGTAACCCGATCACGAGGACCCGCACTGGCCCCAGACGCGTATAATCACTGTTAACGCACGTGCAAAACACAAGATCAGATGCACGTGGGGCACGTGGGGCGCGCGTGACTGTGGCCGGTGTGTAATGAATAACTAATGAATGGATCGCTTTGTCACCGTCACAGTCCGGCTAGATTGAGAGAAATGTATTTTCTGCGCAGTACGAAACTCAGTAATGACAATAAATGTTTTGTACTATGTTGTTGAAGTTGTTAAAAAAAAAAGAAAAATGAAAAAAAAAAAAGTAGTTCTACACTGGCCAGCACTGAAAAGGAATGCTACATTTTTTAAATCGTGGGCCGGCGGAAATACTCAAGGGTTTCCTAAGGCCGATCATCCCCCTCACCCCCCCCCCCCCCCCCAAAAAAAAAAAAAAAAAAAAATGTCGCATTTCCTTTGCTCGTCAGTGTACTATACAGCTCTCACGTTTTACGCGCGGGCCCACTGCGGCCGTCGTCAAGTTGTCCCCGCGGCGAAGAAGATTTGGTACTGGTCAAGCCGCGCTGGCAACTTGGGACAACACACACACAAGTACAACACAGTTTAGTTGAATGATTATCAGGCTAACTCATTCGAGAAGTGCCGCCTCCGGATACGCGGCAAACGCCGCGTATCCGGAGGCGGCACGTCTCGTATGAGTTTACCCCTTGGCTGCTAGTGATCGCCGCGAATTGCATGTCAAAAGTCTCAGGGACTGAAACCATTATACACTCGGACTGATGCTCGGGTCAGAATAAAACAGATGTGGAAGTGGGAAAGATAATAGGCCGCATGCAAAACGCAGAACTAACACGAGACATAAATCCTCATGAGCCCCCACGACTGTGGGGGCACATGAGGGTTTATGTCTCTTGCGGCTGGGTAGCGGCGTTCGCCTTGCCTAGGCAGTGAAGGTGTTAACGACCTGCGTCAAACTATCTCCATGCGGACAACTTGTTATGGGTCAGTCATAGCGATCTGCTTCATGACAGGCTGTGGTTGTCAGTAAAATTCGCCAGCGCACAGGATGCTCATTGTTGTCTTGCCTTAACTCATTCGAGACGTGCCGCCTCCGGATACGCGGTATAACTTGCGTATTGCCTGCAAAGGATCGCTTATATTTTCTATGCAGGTAATGCAACTAAAGCGGAGATTACATGAACAATATGATAATAATAATACACGAAGAACTCAAAAATAGGGAGCCCACGCACCAACCTATCCGGCATCCATCCATACGTCTGTCCATTCATCCATCTATCCATTCATTCCTCCATCCACCCACTCATCCATCGACCCGACCATCCGTCCACCCATCCACCCTTCCATCCATTCGTCCATCCACCCACCCATTCACCGACCGACCATCCGTCTATCCATCTGTTCATCCGTCCACCCATAAGCCATCCATCCATTATTGCACTTGATCAATCAGTTCGAACTGGTTGACGAGGACAAACGCTCCCGCAACAGTCCTTCTGCCAGATAAACCTGCAGTGGGGCATAGAACCTCATCATCCCTTGCAGTCGCAGGGGTTTATCTAAAGCTCTTGCCGTGACCGCGATGAGCTGCAACTTTTCCTTGTACTTACGGAGCCATCCAGCGGTTAGTTTACAGCATTAAACTGCAATGTTCTATTTCTAAGACAGCAACAAGTCAGCCTAACCTTTTTCTCTGTCGGTACTGAGAGGCAGACTGTGTTTCTGAAACGTCCAAGTACCACGGGAGACACCGGCATTGGTGTCAGCAAGAGACATAGATCCTCATGAGCCCCCGCAATTGCGGGGGCTCATGAGGATCGATGTCTCTTGCACTTGGACCGTGTTCAGTATTTTCTCGACCGTGGAGGGCCGGCTAAAACTTAGCGAACCCGGAAAAGAAGTGAATAATTTGAAAATAAACAGACCTGCCGCTCGGCGGTGGATCAGTCAACAAAAGAAGCAATTAAAAGAAATAAACACTAAACCGTGGAATATAGGCCTACTGAGCGTGAAGATAATGGGTTTGCACTACTGTCTGTCCCAGTGCGCCATCTGCGGGCGCTGACGACGTCGGCAGTATGATCAAGTACTCACTGAATTTGATTGTACACGGAGAACTGAAGACAAGACACAAAGTCAGTACAGAGAATGGAGCAGGCAAACATATGCAGTGATGTAAATAAATGAAAAGGGGCGTTAGTTTAAAATGCCCAAGAGGAACTGATTCTCATGCGCCCCTGCTGTCGCAGGGGCTCATGAGAATATATTTTTCTTGCATGTGGAGGGGTTAGAGTGAAAGATGCTGCTGTCATGAGGTGAAGAAGACATGTCAGGAGGATGGGGCGAGATCCGGTTTACACGGCCGTGAAGTTCAGTGAGTTGGTTGGTTAGTTCGGGCTTAGCAAGGTAGTGATAATAGAAGGCCCTGACGGGCGGGTTGTGGGGGACAAGGAAATCTATTGCCTATGGAGTACGTTAGTTAGTTATTTGGGTTTAACGCCAAGCAGGCAACTAAGGCCATCTCACGGCGGACCTATGGAGTACGACCTGAACACTGATCAATGCAGGCGCACTGCAACTGTTCTACTTTGATTTACCACTGAGGCCCTTTCAGTGAGAGTAGCACCGAGTGTTCTTTTTGTTAGCAGGGTCATGAACAAACAAACAAACAAAAGTGAAACCAACAAGACAAACACAAACAATGAAACAAACAAGCAAACAGAAAAGAATGAAAGAAGGAATGAAACAAAGAAACAAATAAACAAACAGGAATGAAACAAACTAACAGGCAAGACAATAAGAATAGCTGGCCTTTTACCCATTTAGCCCCAAAGCCTGACAGTAGGAGATGGATCGACCATGATAATTCAAGGGTAATGCCAGATTAGTTTGGCGCTTGATCCATCTCCTGCAACTGGTACCTAAGGTGACACTTTCAAAATTTGATAAAAGCGGCCGTGGGGTTAAATGAGGTCAAGGCCGTTTGACATAATCATCTTCACCCGATAATATCAATCTGAATTCAACACAAGGAAATGTGTATCTCTATACCAGGAACTTGCTCAACAAAACACGAAATCGTCACCGACTGCACCGACATCTTGTAACAATGACTTAAACATCTTCCCTGCCACTGGAAGACAATTGTGATTCTGAAATCTTAAGTACCATTACGCATAAATCTGAAGACACATTTCAGCACCATTTGTGTTTGTTATACCTTGTCGACACAACTAATGAACTTTAACAGCAGTTTGGACACGCAGCACAAGCACACGCGTAATCGCACTTATTTATTCTGCGCTGCCTTTAGCGTGCCACTCTATTTTTTAGCTTTTTTTTTTTCGTACTGAAAGCGTTGTATTTATAGAATGGAGTGGGGTCATTGTCAGATTTGTTAAATATAAAGGCGACGTGTGCTGGACTGGATTATCCTGTGTCTACATGAACCATAACGTGTGTAGTCTACATGAACCATAACGTGTGTAGTCTACATGAACCATAACGTGTGTAGTCTACATGAACCATAACGTGTGTAGTCTACATGAACCATAACGTGTGTAACGTTTCGTAACCATCTGTCACACAAGTGTATCTTTAAACAGTTACAGCGGTAGTGCACCTTTACCTCGACGGCCCCACAGAAAAGCATAACCGTCCCAAGAACGTGGATACAAAATGGTGCCAACAAGAAGCATAGATCTTCATGAGCCCCCGCAACTGCGGGGGCTCATGAAGATCTATGTCTCTTGCATTTGGAGCGTCAGTGTTCACTTTCTCTCCTCGACAGGGGAGGGGTCAATACACTTTGCAGAGCACAATGCTGATTTTGTTTCAATTTCCTCTTTGAAACGTTATTAGTTAACTAATTGTTGGGAGCGATGCGGAATGTGTGAATCTGTCAGACAATTTCGAAGACAAAGATAGTTGCACTCCGTCAACACTGACCATGAACGAGCACACAGAATGTGTGAATTCATCCAGACAATTACACATTAAGACAGTCGCACCCCGTCAAATTATGCCTGACCATGCAAAGAGCCGCGACAAAACACAGATGTAATGGTAACGCGTGACAAAACCTGACTGAAAATGCGCGACATTGTTAACCAATGTAACCCCAACGCCCTACAGCAGGAGATGGTTTGACCGTGATAATTCAAGGGTAGTGCCAGATGAGCTTCGCGCCTGAAGGCGCCAAGCTCATCCGGCACTACCCTTGAATTATCACGGTCGATCCATCTCGATGCAGCTGGTACATAGTCGTTAGGTAACGCCTGACAAATTTGCGAAATATGGCCCTGGGGTTAACCTGGTTAATTAACTCGTCATTTGAGACGCCCCGCACACGGATACGCGGCTTATTGCGGCGCGTCCGGGAGCGTATCGTCTCGAATGTATTTAACGGAAATGACCTTGTGTGTGTGTGTGTGTGTGTGTGTGTGTGTGTGTGTGTGTGTGTGTGTGTGTGTGTGTGTGTGCGTGCGTGCGTGCGTGCGTGCGTGCGTGCGTGCGTGCGTGCGTACGTGCGTGTGTGTGTTGTTGTTGTTGTTGATGTTGTTGCGGAATTATTATCAGCACACTGACAGCTGGTGCAACTGATAAAAGTATGTGCCGGAATAAACGCATCTTCAATATGCTGGGTCACTGTTTGACTGTCACTGTTTGACACAGTCAAGGATTGAGGGCAAACGCAGCCTTGTGGTGACAACTTCTAGTAATTGTTTGTATTATAGGCCGCTTGACATCGGAACGCACAACGTTTTTCCCAGATATCTCCGCAAAGAAACTCTTGTCTGTACCACTTTAAGAACAACTATCATTTAGTGCCAATTGACCTAGTATGAAATATTTTTACTGAACTCATATTATTTGTCGATTTTGCTGTAAAGTCGTAAACTTACTTACGCCTGTCACCCCTCTCCTACTCAGGAGGACCAGTGGTTTTATGTCGGGGTCACCTTCCCTTAGACCATGTTGGTTCACGGCACCTTATTTCATTCGGTGTAGCCCTCTCGCGAGGGACCCCCTATCCACCACCCAGGGGACGCGCCTCAACGCCATATGGTCACAGCGCGAGGGAAGTCGTAAAACTTTGGTGAAAAGACAAGAAACAGCCGTTTTCAATGGAACCCTAAATAGAGCCCCGGCAGATTTCAATATCGAGGTCAAGCATGCAGACTTCATACATGCCTGCGAGCCAGGTTTGAAAACTTGGCCAATTCACGTCAAAAATGGATCTTTCTCATGCTGAGCTTAATATATTTGGGGAACATTTAGGGATGTAAAATCAGTTACTACATGAAAAAAATAAAATCCGGAATTTTACGACTGTACTTCAAAACTGACGGACACATTGTTCGATTTTCTCAAAAGTAAATCGTATTAGGTCAACTGTCACTGAATGATATTCGTTCTAAGACTGGTATAGAAAAATGGCAGTTCCTTGCTGGAGAAATTTGCGGGCCGAACACGTTGTGCGCTTCAATGTCAAACGACCTGTACAACAAGCAAGCCACAGACACATGCCGGTCAGGGGTTGCGGCGTTTGCCCCCGCCCTTGAATGGGTCAAACTTTAACCGGGCCCTTTGGCTGTCCATAGCGGTTTTTGTCGCGATGATTCCTGCCGGAATCATCGCGACAAAAGCCGCTATCGACAGCCAAAGGGTTAAATTTAACCTGATTTCAGTCGTTATTCCTGCTACGTCGGGATAATGCTACGCGCGCCAGCTCCGCAACAACTGATAATCCGTTGTACTGACGCCAAAATCAGTAAAAACTCTACAATTAACCCGATCAATGCCGGCTGACCCAGACTGTGTTTCTGCAATCTTTGCCTTAACCCATTTAGCCCCGAGTCCCTACAGCAACCAAGCTAATCTGGCGCTACCCTTGAATTATCATGGTCAGTCCATCTCCTGCAACTGGTAGGCTACATACATAGTCGTTAGGCAGCACCTACAAACTTTGAGAAATGGGACCTAGGGGCTAAAAGGGTTAACTCGACACCAAAACACACTAGATGTCCCAGGAACATGGATTCAAAGTGGTGTCAGCAAGAGGCATAGATCCTCATAAGCCCCTGCAACTGCGGGGGCTGATGAGAAGCCATACCTCTTGCAGCTGGGTGGTGTTCAAAGGGGTTAAGTTTTGTTTTCTTTCAGACCAGGAAGGTGGCTCACTGCCAAGCGTAAAATAATGCAAAAGAAATTCTCATTAGGGAAAGAACCAGGCTTAGAAAGGTTAGTTAGTTAGTGGGGTTTAACGCCGAGCAGGCAACTAGAGACATCTCACGGCGGTGCTTAGAAAGGGCATGTGTATCATCAACATTAAATACATCGTGTCAAGTACGCTTAGAAAGGACACGTATATAACACAATGTATTATATTTTAACTAAAATTTGGGAGGATCTGAGGGGAGGAGGGGGGGGGGGGGGGGGGGGGGGTCCGGAACCCCGACTCAGAATTTTTTTTAGTGCGATAACAGTCTGTTTTGGGGGTGTTTGGGACCCCCCTCCCCCCCCCCCCCCCCTCCTCGCCCTCCCCCTTCCCCTCCCCCCGTTGTTTGATATTTTGGCGAGTCTTCACACACACGCGACTCCTCTCTCTTTCTCTTCCCCCCCCCCCCACCTCCACCCCAACCCCTGACCGCTTTTCGATTTTTTTGGCGACTGGAAGCAAGGGTTTAACGTCGGGGAGGCCTTCTGCATCAGGTTGAAGGTCCTAAACAAAAAGTTGGACCTCCCCCCCTCCCCCCCCCCAGGTAACTGATCCGCCCCTGAAAAGGGCTGGAACCCTTCTTTACAAAATACATCTAGTACAGGCAGATGTAGACTAAACGTACTCGTTTTTCAATGAGGCAAGATGCCCTTTCTTCCGTCATTGAAAAAGACAAATACATGCTGTCCATTTCTGTCTGTATACTTGTATAATTATTAGCCTTGCATTGTGGTATTTTAATAGCAGGTGCTTCATAAAAAGAGCAGTGAATTTTTGCATGCGTCGGCATGCGCGACAATGAATGATTTGCGATAAAGTGCACATGAACAAGGAAACTGTACAAGGAAGTACTTCAAAAATGTGATAAATTCGACCAGATAGCCGCTTGGTTTTGGTGACCTATAGACTGGTTGTCTCCCTCGATTCGCTGCGCAACAAGATGGGGCCACCATATCGTTTTCATCAGGAGACAGTCAACACAATCTTCCGGCTTCGACGTCGTCCCATTAACACCTTCACCGCCGAGAAGAAACGTAACACGGTCCAACTGGAAAGAGGCACAGATCCTCATGAGCCCCCGTAGTCGCGGGGGCTCATGAGGATCTATGCCTCTTAGAGCATATAACGGCCTTGCACTTTTTTTCCGTCTGGGGATGATCTTTACCGTTGAATCAATTTTAAAGATGATCAGAAACACAGTGAAGAACCAGTGGCGGAGAAGGGGTTAAAACTACATCCAATTAACGTTTGATCGTCTTCTTGAACTCAATCATCATCATCATCATCATCTCCATAATGACAGCATTTATAGTATAGCACTACAACCCAGCATTAATAACGATAGCTCTAAGCACTTGATGAGAGGGCTCGAGTAAGTTGAAGTTCTGCTCACTAGTTAACTCATTCAAGGTACCAGGGATCAATAGCTGCGGAAGTGTCGTATAGCGTTGAACGACTAGGACGCAAAACTTGAAACTTACTCGGGCCCTCTCATTAAGTACCCAAAGCAGATATGACGATCCCGGCCGCTGCCATTTACCGTGTCAGGCCACCACTTGTCATGGATTGATTGTTGAGTCAGTAATTGATTACCTATATAAAACGTGCTGTGTGCTATTTCCCGTATTACAGAGCCCGAGTGAGCCGGCAAGGATCATCGGCCATGCCCATGGTACTGCGGACCCGGCTATGCCGGCACTTTCGACTCTATACAACTACATGTGCTCATGAGTGATATGATTACGCTTCTACAGTCTGTTTGAGCAAAGCGTGCCTCGTGTTTTCAGTTTTACGATAACATTTGAACGCATTTGATTTCAACGCAAATAAAAGAAGAAAATGATCATCAACGTTGGTCTTAACTCACTGTGCCCGAGGTACGAAATACCGCCCCACTCAGAGACACTGACGCATTATTTATTCCTGTGAACTTCCCGCTCTCCGTGTTTAATGTTGAATGCCTTGGTCTTGCCGCGATACGTCTGATCCGTGCATAGCTTGTCACAGTTTCAGCGTGAGTGATGCAGGGCAGTGGTCACTGGGGCCTAAACAAGGTAGACGTTTCAACTTTTAAGTAGGTCATCTCCATGATCTGCCGAGGGTAGTGGCTAAACCGTTATATATATATATATATATATATATATATATATATATATATATATATATATATATATATATATATATATATATATATATATATATATATATATATATATATATATGTGTGTGTGTGTGTGTGTGTGTGTGTGTGTGTGTGTGTGTGTCCTGCCGCGCAGATGGACTAATTTATCGTTAAATTATTGAATTGAATTGAATACACTTTATTGTCCATTAAATAACAAGCATAAAAATTAATGGAAAATTTTCTTTGGCTCACAGAAACATAAAACACACAAGTGAGACATAAGGTGGCGAGACGGATTTCTCTTTTCGAGATAAAAAAAAGTATTCTTATTCTTATAATAACGTAAACTAAGAGAATACTAAAGATAATACTGAAACATGAAAACATGGCAAAACCAACTGGCGCTAGAACTGCGATCGACAGAAGGGCAACTACTCCTGAGGGCACAAAAAATTGTAATCAGTACGAGTGAACTCCCATACAACAACAAAACCAACTGGCGCTCAGCAGAACTGCGCAGTAAACTGACTTTACCCTTTCGTAACTGCACGCAAAACAATCGCATCTTTATTTTCCACCGCCAACTTCGGGATAAAGAGCGATTGTTGAAGCTCAAGGGTAGTGTCTGGTTATCGCATGGCGCCGGAGGCGCCAACTAACCAGACATGAGTTAAGGCCCTTGAGTGTCACGACGGACTTCGTCTGGACACGCAGCAATGATGCAGTGATCGACTTTATTTATCAGTGACATTTATATCTTACGACTTCGACCATTATTCAGCTGTGCGTTAGAACCTTTTTTGAAAGGCGAACAAGCTTGGCCGTCGTGAAAGAGGCACAGTGAAAAGGGCATGACCTGTGTCAGCGCGAGTGAGCTCACGTGATATTACGTAATAGTGCGTGATTTAGTAAAGAATGTAGTTAGCTAGAATAAAAAGTTCAAGCAACTAGGAACAAATGCTGAGCTAGAGTGGAACAAATACACACTCTGGCCCCGCACGGAGTCACATGAGGACTGTGGGTACCTTCCATTGGTTATAATATAATGGGAATCACAGCGCTGGACAGACAACAGTTAGATCCCCTGCCCCCGCCTATCAGGCACCCAATCGCCAGCCCACAGAGAAATACGCAGGTATAGAATAAGACAATCATTTCCATTCCATGGAATGGAAATGATTGTCTTATTCTATACCTGCGTATTTCTCTGTGGGCTGGCGATTGGGTGCCTGATAGGCGGGGGCAGGGGATCTAACTGTTGTCTGTCCAGCGCTGTGATTCCCCTTGGTTTGAGTACTGACAATTCTGCCAGCGCTAGCCTCACCTATCTGGTTTGTGAGTATAATATAATGGGCAGAGCCAGTCAGAGGATCAGCCGCTTACATTTACTTATGCCTTTGCTTTTTTCTCTGTTTCTCCCCTAACCCCCACCTCGTTGGCGTCAGTGCACAATGTGTGTACAATTATTACTAATTGTGTGTGTGTGTGTGTGTGTGTGTGTGTGTGTGTGTGTGTGTGTGTGTGTGTGTGTGTGTGTGCGAGTGTGTGTGTTGTGTGTGTCAGTGTATGTACTAGTAATATGTCTGCGTTGTTTGTTTGTGTGTGTGTGTGTGTGTGTGTGTGTGTGTGTGTGTGTGTGTGTGTGTGTGTGTGTGTGTGTGTGTGTGGGTGGGTGGGTGGGTTGTGTAAGTGGGGTATGTATCAGTGTGTGTGTGTGTGTGTGTGTGTGTGCGTATGTGTGTGTCAGTCTGTTAGTGTGTGTGTGCGTGTGTGTGTGTCAGTCTGTTAGTGTGTGTATGTGTGTGTGTGTACGCACTACCCGGCTACATAACCCATTTAGCCTCGACGCACTACAGCAGGAGACGGAACCACCATAATAATTCAAGGGTAGTGCCAGATCAGCTTGGCGCCATCAGGCGCCAAGCTGATCTGGCACTACCCTTGAATTATCACTAATGGTCGATCCATCTCCAGCAATTGGTACATAGACGTTAGGTGACACCTCCACATGCATGAAATATGACCGTAGGGTAAAATGGTCTATCAACAGGTAAACAATTAGAATCTACTCATAGCGCACATCGGGGGGTGGGGGGTGGGGGGGGGGAGGAGACGTTTGCCGTGTACGACTTACCTGAAGTGACAAGCGTGACGTAATGATAGGGGACTGTGATGGCCAATTTGGTTACCGGGTATAGTCCACCTTGCCGCGGGTTCGCCTGCCGGACCGAAAAGCGTCACTGATTTGATGCATCCACCGCTGTGTCACAGTTTAGTGACAAATATTTCTTCTTATTCCTTAGCACTTTACTGCCAGTGTGGGCGCAGATTGTGGTGTGGTTTTTTTTTTTTTTTTTCTTTTGGTGTTTTTTTCAGTCTTTGTTAATTCTGCGAGAAAAAGCCCACAGCCGCAGGCTACAAAATGGACACAAAGTGCGGTCACCAAGAGGCACAGATCTTCATGAGCCGCCGGAAGTGTGGGGGCGCATGAGGATCTGTGTCTCTTGTACTGACTTGGATTTTGTTCAGGGCTTTCCCTCGCAGTAGTCAGAGGTTAATTTATATTACAGATATTTCGTACACCCGAGCGGGAGATGGACTAGCCCTGATCAGTCCATGGACTGACTATCCGTTCTGACTGAGCTAGGGCCGATGCTGGCCCGAGGACTGTTTGTATACTGGGAACTGAGGTCGGTTCCTTGACTCATTCGAGACGTGCCGCATCCGGATACACGGCATAAGCCGCACGGTATCCGGAGGCGGCACGTCTCGAATGAGTGAATCGATAGAGACAGACACTGAGTCCATAGCACAGAGAAAACTGGGTCAATGCCTCCACAACTTGGTACTCCCGGACCAACAGTTTACAAGCGACTACCAAATAAGTATATACATGAATAAATAATTAGAAACACAATTTTAAAAATAAAATTAAAAAATCATGTCGGACGAACTTTTAACTGACTGTCCAAGACTGAACAACCTTCTTGGCACAACTGAACTGCCAGAGAACAACAGGTTTCAGTGAAATTATCCCTTTCGACAGTGCCGAGAAAAACTGAACACCACCCAGCTGCACTTAAAGAGGTATAGATTTTTATGAGCCCCCGCAGTGAGGATCCGTATGCCTCTTCCTGACACCAATTTGTATCCATGGTTCTTTAACGTCCGGGGATCTTGGACTCTGAATTTTCATTGAAACACTGACAATCCAGGTAGTCTTCAACTAGCAGTGAAATAAAAATATCCACAACTTCCTACATGAAATTGTCCACATCGTATATTCTGATACCGCAAAGGCCCCGCCTTTCACTAACACCGACACGTGTACAACCTACACTTCCCTTTCGTAAGCTGTTGAAATGTTACCCTCCAACGAAAACAAATAACACGCGAGTTCACGCAGAACATTCCATCAGGAATACATACCACGTACCAGCAGTACGCGAGCACCGAATCGAGTCACACTTTTCTGCGCGCGCAGGCTTGCTGACTTTGCAGCCAAACGACTATGGCTCTCCATGCGGACCGTATGCATTTCGACACTGATCTGAGAGGCATATAATTCTCATGAGCCCCTGCACCTACATGATAACCTATGCCCCTCTGTTGCAAATAAAACTAGGATGAGCCGTTTATGGAAAGCTTCGCCGCTTGTATAGGAATCGTACGTAGTAATAAATGGAAAGAAAAGGGGAGACTGCCAGTGCTAATAATTTAGGAAGATTACAAAGTAAAGTAGGTAAAAGCACTGTCAGAGGAGAGAAGTGTGCATGATCGACCAGCCGTGATCATAGATCTACAAAAACAAACAAAAAAAAAAAAGATAGGAAAGAGGGGGTGCGCTAAGAAAGTGACTGAAAGCAATGCATCTGGAAGCCCCCCCCCCTCCCCCCCCCCCCCCGAAGGGTGGCGTATCACATATCCCACTGACTGTTCCACTAGCCACTCGGTGCATGGACTTTTGGGACCTAGATTTAAATTACCATGCACCGAGTGGCTGAAACAGTGGGATATGTGATACGCCCCCCTTCGGGGGGGGGGGGGGGGCTTCCATATGCATTGCTTTCAGTCACTTTATAGCTCACCCCCTCTTTCCTATCTTTTTTTGTGTGCTTTCACCAAGTAGATCTATGATCACTGGTCGATCATGCACACGGCTAACAGTGCTTTTACCTACTTTACTTTGTAATCGAACCGTACGTAGGCTCGGGAGTCGTGTAGGCCCCCAGATGACTGAAAGACGTACTTTACAGAAGTCCGGTCGGTCAGTGACAATAATATATCGATTCAGCAGTTTTGAACTGGAATGAGTCTTGAATGAAGGAAAGAGAAACTGTGCAAAGACCTTGCAACCAGGCCATTTAATTCCCTGGGTAATCTGATCGCAACACAAAAATCAAACTTTTTTTCCTGGAGGGAAGGGGACGGGAGGAGGAGGGGGTGGGGGTTGGGTTGGGGAGGGGGGGGGGAGGGTACGCGGGGCATACTCTGGCCACCCCCCCCCCCCCTTCCCTTATGTTTTCACTGAGGGTGGGGGCGCTCACAACTTTATTACCCCCCCCCTCCCCTATCACCCCCGCCCCCTCCTCTAGCAGGGTGAAGTTCCTGCCTACGTTACTATGATGTGCTTTATGTACTTTTGCTGTTCATATGCCGCACATCTTGCATAGTTGTTCCCATGTAAGTCACCAGAACTACTGAAACTGCACCGAACAATCCCCCTGAGCCATAGCGGTCGACATCAGCCATGACATCAGCC
Organism: Semisulcospira habei; assembly: GCA_036245525.1. Classification (NCBI taxonomy): domain Eukaryota; kingdom Metazoa; phylum Mollusca; class Gastropoda; family Semisulcospiridae; genus Semisulcospira; species Semisulcospira habei. The sequence goes on from BTPG01000001.1 coordinate 199,582,192, forward strand.
ATGCGTAATGATAAACTGGTCAGTGACCTGCCTTGCAGATAATGCAGTTCCTCACCTACCTTTCATCTGTAACAGGCATACATTCTGATGAGAATCTATGCCTCTTACAGATGAAAGGTAGGTGAGCGCCGGATCAATCAGTTTTCAAGGTGGGGTGCTCAACTTTTATTTTTTTCTATTGCCAAAACACCACAACCGAAACTGTTTTTCTGACGTTTTTGAAAGTTTCTAACTGGCGTTACGTACGGCACTGAAACACAAGCGTTACAACTCAATTTTAAACACACTTATTTATAGTTTGATGCCAGCCGGGAGGGGGGGGGGGGAGGGTGTGCTGTAGTACCAAAGCACCCCTCTGTATCCGGCCCTGCCTGCAACTTTAGGGTCTCGTGAGAATCTATGCCTCTTTCAAGGCGGAGCTCAGCGTCATTTACATCTTTACATTGAGGAGGTTTGAGTATAAGTGAACAACTAATTACAGAAAATGTGTTTGCGTGGATGGACGAGAGATATCTACACTTATACAACAGACTATCGGCCAGCAAAACAGCTTATTTTGCATACCATAAATAGGCTGTCCCTAAAATAAAATTAAAAAAAAGAAGAGAAAGCAAATAGTGCACGCAGGAGCGGAGCTAGGAGCGGGCGGGGTAGGGGGGCTAGGGGGTTGCGGGGTTACAGGGGTTACAGGGGTTACAGGGGTGTAGAATCCCCGGGGCCATCCACCTGAAAAAATACTTTAAAATACTATCGTTTTCCCTTTTGGGGAGTACTGCCCCCATCCCACCCCATTTCCACGCCCCTTCTCCACCCCCAGTTTTTGTCGAGGAATCCTGCTGGGGGGGGGGGGGGGACGGGGAGGAGGGGAGGGATGGTGGGGAATGAGGGGGGGGGGGAAGGAGGGGAGTGGGGGATGAGGGGGGGAGGAGCTGAGGGGCATCGCAGTCTACTTGATCAAGAGCTCCCCGCGCCTGATTTTAGATCGCCATACAATGTTTTAACCAACCGACACAAAGTTAACCCTGTCCCCGAGGCCGCATTACCCACACTTTGGAGGTGTCATCTAAGGACTGTGTACCATTTGCAGGAGATGGATCGACTATGATAATTCAAGGGTAGTGCCAGATTAGCTTGGCGCCATCACGCGCCAAGCTAATCTGGCACAACCCTTGAATTATCATGGTCGATCCATCTCCTGCTGTAAGGGTTGGGGGTTAAATGTGTTAAACTGAGTAAAATTATGCATCCCCCCACCCCACCCCCACCCCCATCTACCCACCCCCCGCCTCTTCTTCTGGCTGTGTCATTAACCCCCCACCCTTCTACCTACACCTACCGTCCCCTCTATTGCTGGTTACGAGTGTAGGCGTCTCATCTACCCACCGTTTTTGTATTTGTTTATTGCTACCTTAGTAGTATCATTTTCTGTACTGCGTGTGTCTGTACTTATTTAGTTATGTTTTTTGTTTGCGTTAAATATTTTTTGTTTGTCTTCATTATATTTCATGTTGTAGCCGAACGTTAGAAACGGCAAGTTTGAAAAATGACGTATTTGTATCTGTCAAAACTTCTACCGTTATGTAATAAAGTTTCATCATAAAGTTTCATCACCGTAACTAATCACAACAACATATACTCAAGGCCAGACAGCTTAACCCATTCAGCCCCTGACGCTCTACAGCAGGAGATGGGTCGACCATGATAATTCAAGGATAGTGCAAGATTAGCTTGGCGCCTTTCGGCGCCAAGCTAATCTGGCACTGCCCTTGAATTATCATGGTCGATCCATCTCCTGCAACTGGTGCATAGTCATTAGATGACGCCTCCAAAATGTGGGAAACACGTGCGTCGGGCTGAATGAGTTAATTTGTCTTTTTGGGACGGTTTGTAAATGCACATGTACTGCGAGACGGCTCACTAGAATTATTATCACTATCACTAGTCCTTCACACTTCAGCATGGTCTGCTGATTAGCACCTCACAAGCGCTGGACTGAAAGTTGTATTGTCAACTATGGCAGCTCAGTCGTAGTGATTTAAGAAGTAGATTTTGTTAAATCTTTTTTACATAAGACCTGTGTTTGGAGCGTGGCTTATTTCTGGATTGCTTTTTGACAGATTCTGAAATAATAATAATAATAATAATTCCGTGTGGACTGAAATGACGATCTTAAAGAATGATATAAAGTCGTGTACATGATAGTTAAGTCCGATCCCTCTGTGTCCTTTTGCCCCAATGGGCCCCTCGACAATAAATGTTGTTCTGTTCAGTCTGTTCTGTTCTGTTCTGTTCTGTTCTGTTCTGTTCTGAGTACTTGAATAGCGCCGAACCTCGGATTAGAGCTCTAGGCGCTTAACAACAAAAATTGTACGAAAATAACTAATTACAAAAATGCAGTTTACAAAAAGCATTTTATTTAAAAAACAAAACAAGACACAAAAAAACAAGACTTGTCAGTGGAGTTAGACTTTGATTACCCTGGCGCCAACGCGTGAATGATAATAGTTCAAGGGATGTGCAGGCGTCGAGTTAATTAAGCACAACTCTTGAGCTCTCACTGTCGAGCCATCTCCCATTTGTAGTGGCCGTGCTGACTGGAAACATGAGAGACAGGCAACTAAACGTCGACATAAGCCTATGATCTATAAGTAGAGGAGAATCGCGGAGGGGTGGGGGTGGGGGGTCTAAGGGTTCCGGGGCCTTATTCCCCCCCCCCCCCCCCCCCCCGGTCCACACACACTTTTGTTTACTTCAACATTTCCTTAAAATGCTATATCAAAGTTTGGAACAACCTCCACCCCCCCCCCTCCCCCCCGCTGTTGAATATTTCGACGGGTGATGGTGAAAAAGAGCAAGACTGAGGTTCTCTCCCTCCTCACCCCCCCCCCCCTTCCACCTTTTGATTTTTTGGCCACTGGGAAGCAAGGTCTGGTGTCCGGAGGCCTCTCCTTTGTGTCAGGTTAACACATTCTACCCCAGGACCGAAATCCCCAAATTTTGAAGTTGCCTCTGGAGCACCGTATTACAAATTCTAGAGACAGATCGAGCATGATAATTTAAGGGTGGTGCCAGAATAGCTTGGCGCCTATGGGCGCCAAGCTATTCGGGCGCCACCCTTGAATTATCATGCTCGATCCATGTCTTGCTGTGGTGTGTCGGGGCTGAATGAGTTAAAGGTCACAAACAAAACGGCGTTGGACCCCTCCCCCACCGGCCCTGGAGGTAACTGATCCTCCCCTGAATTTAGTTTCATAATCTGCCGGATGAATTGTTACACGTGTTGTGCAGCTCAGCACTGTGGTCAAGGCGGCAGGTCAGTGCACTGACGCAAATGATCGTCTCAACTTGGGTATTTCTCTGTGGGCTGGCGATTGGGTGCCTGATACTAATAGTGATAGGCAGGGGCAGGGGATCTAACTGTTTGTCTGTCCAGCGCTGAGTGATTCCCCTTGGTTTGTGTATAGTGCACTGACGGCCTTGCGTCTGAATTGCGGCTAAGCCCTAGCCATCTTCAAAACAAGGAATAGTCAACGGCATTGATCCTCACGAGCCTGGGCCCAGACTGCTGAAGAACCTTCGTTATGGGAACCACAGAGCTAAATAGGCTAAGCATGACACTGTAGTACAGAGCATCATGCCAGGGGAAAAAAAATCAGTCTCAGTATGCAATGGTCCCCGGGCCGAGGGTCCTTTGCTTACTGGGGTGTCAGTATATCTGTGCTGTTGTGTCATTTTGGACCTTACTGCTTGAGTCGTGAGATGCAAAATGACAAACGCGCACACACGCAGACACGTACGCACGCGCACACGCACGCACGCACGCAAGTAGGCACGCACACACACACACACACACACACACACACACACACACACACACACACACACACACGCACGCACGCACGCACGCACACACACACACACACACAACCAACCCCTCACCCCCACCCCCCCATCCCCTCGCCTCACACACACGTTACATTTACATAAACACATTCGAGACGAGCCGCATTCTGATACGCGGCATAAAGCCTCGTATCCCAATGCAGCGCGGTCTCGAATTGGTTAAATCAGTGATGGCGATTAGTTCATATTTAAAACTGCACGCATATGTCTTTCTTCTACGGAGACTGACCAACCCTACTTCATTCTCTCAAACCGAAAAAAAAATCATTTAAATATCAAATATTCAAATGCATTATTATATCCTTATGAGCCCACTTCTTTCAAAAGCTAATGCAGAATAAACAATGCCGGTAAGTACCGTCATCGAATTCCACGCTTATGTACCTCGTACGGAGGAGCTTACTGAAATTCAGCCTACTACCTCAGTCACACAACAGAGGCAGACAAGGTCACATGCGCAGAGCTGTTATTTTACGAACTGCCAGTGTTAAATTAAGGTAATACACAGAGAAGATATTAGATTGAAAACACTGGAGCCTGTTTTGAATAACAACAGAAAAATGGTATTAAGAGAAAGGTGCTTTCTCTAGCCAAGTCGTGAAAGGCAAAAAGTGTGGAGAGTGGCGAGCTTCGTTTCATTTCAGTACGGGGTGAATCATTTGAAGATATCAATAAATTATTGGTATTACAGGCGATTTTCAAATTCAGATCCAACATGATACCCAATGCGCAAAAGGCTAACTGGTCGATGTCGGCCGCCCGCCTTTGGCCCGCGAACGGTCGTGCGCGGGCCAACGGCGGCCGACGCGGTCGCCGGCCAGATGGCCTTTTGCGCATCAGTTGAGATACCCCCTGTCGTTTCATTTAAACAACTTGACAGGACATTTCTCTTGGTCTGAGTTTTGCCATAACCAAAGAATAATGTAAATGTGGAATGATATCTTATGTAGTAACATGTAATAACATTACATGTCCAACGCCAAAGTGCAAAGTTCTCCATTAGAAAATTGTCCACTAGAAGCCTGTTTGGCGCAGGGATAGTAGAGTTTATTCCTAAGTTAGGATCAGGTTAAAGAAAGTAGGGTGTACCCTTCCCGGCTGTATCTTTCTGACATCAATCACTGTGACTCCTTCCTCCAATGAAAGTGAGGACGCTTAGGCAATCTGCCTACAACAGCCACCCCGCCAAAACCTGAATCAAAACAAAAACAGCCACAGCAACATCGTGCCCAGGAAAATTTAGGTCACCTGACAAAAAGTACGCACGCACCTGCATGCACTGACGTAGCACGGAGACGAGTGCTGCCGGCACTTTTCAATCCGTGCTCTTGCGCCTGTTTCATCCCGTACGGCGCACGTGTCAGTTCTGTGTGTTGTTTTCATAAGATGCTGTGTCTGTTTGTTTGTGATTTTTTTTCTTCAAGTAGCAAACCTTAACGTTTAGGGCTTAACCCATATCCTAATGAGGCTAAAAACTTCAAATTTGTACACTGCCATATGCAAGGTACAGTACAGTACTTACAGATAAGGATATAGACCAATGGCTTTAGTTCAAGGGTGGTGCCAGAATAGCTTGGCGCCTAGAGGCGCCAAGCTATTCTGGCACCACCCTTGAACTATTTTAGTCAAACATATTTCACACACATATTCCGAATGATAACTGTTAAATTAACTATGCGTCCCGCGGTGACCGTACAAACCTGTTACATTGATTTCCGGGCATAACTGCATCATGCTTCACTCACAGACATATTAATGAAGACACCTGACTGTGATACAGCCCCACAAAGGCCGTTATATCAGATCGCCAGCTACTTTCTGTTTTGCTCGAGGACCTGTAGTTTGGAGCTATAAATAGCTTTTACCTCCGTCGGCTCTGACGACGGCTTGATGGAGTTGAGCGGCGTTTAAAACGGACACCAAGTGATGTAATCACGCCGTTATGAACGAAATAACAATCATAGCCACTGATTTTACATAACTTATATCATCAGGTGTTGATATTCGTCAAACAGTTTTATGCAAAGTTGAGAATGCGCCGGTAGTGCTTATGGCCTTTAACTGACAACTGTTGTCCACCATGAACGTGACTTCAAGTCAAAGACCGGCCACCATCCGTCTGAACATAATTTGACCTCGGTTGGGTTCGAACCCTCGACCTTCAGGACGACAGTCGAATGCTCTACCACCTGACCTACTCAGCTCCACTGTATAACTTTTGAGACCTCATACATGTCATGCATGATTGAGTTTAGTCCTACCGGCGCCAGCCACCAAGCAAGGTGTTCCGCTATAGCGGTTTGCGCAGGACTAAGCTCACTCATGCAACTGTAGGCAAAACCCCAAGCATATGCAAGAGGCATAGATCCTCATGAGCCCCCGCATGATGCGGGGGCTCATGAGGATCCATGCTTGTTGTTGGATTAGGTTACCTCTGTGCTGTCATGTTCATGCAACCCGGAGATGCATCGTACGCTCGGTTACCCACCGTGTGAATGTTGTTTTCATATGATACCGTGACTGTTCTATCGTCCTTGACTTTGTCTTCAGATTGCGAAGGACGCAATTGATTTCTTCTCCGTCTGCTTGCTGTGCATGTTTGTCTGCTTGGAACATAAGAACCAATATACGGTGTCGTGTACCGAGAGCAACAGATTTGGAATAAAGACAACTGCATATTCAAGGTGGGCATTATCAAATTATCATCGCAGATAAATAGTCAAGTATCTTTACTTTGTAGGGTCTGCTTCTAATGATATAGATATATTAACCGCCTGGTCCTGGATGTGAAAGAGGTTAACAAAAACAACTACAAAACAAGCTCATAATCGCACTTTCTCTGTCAAATACAAAACAAGCTCACAATCGCAAATGCAGTGTTCATTTTTTAAAAAAAATAATATTATCGTTGGTGGTCCGGCATGCAATTTCGTGAGTGACAGTTTGGCGAGAAATTATGTTTTGATGTGTTTGCCTCCTTTGATATTTCCCATTATTCCCACGTCTGTTTATCTGCAACTCGGCAGAAAATGCTCGTAACCGCCTTGCGGAGAAAGCTTTATATCACAGTTTCTGACCAAGACTATTCTGGTTTGTGTGTGTGTGTGTGTGTGTGCGTGTGCGTGTGCGTGTGTGTGTGTGTGTGTGTGTGTGTGTGTGTGTGTGTGTGTGCAGGGGCGGATCAGTTACCTCGAGGGCGATGGGGTGGAGGGGGGGGGGTCAGCTTTTTGTTTAGCCGGGACCTTGAACAAGACACGAAAGACGAAAGGCCTCCCCTACGCTAGACCTTGCTTCCAGGGGCCGAAAAATAAAACAACGGGGGGAGGGGGGAAGAGAGAAGGCACGTGTATGCGAAGACTCTCACCACTTTACAAAATATCAAACGGGGGGGAGGGGGGGTGGGGGTGGGGGGGTGGGGCGGGGGGAGGGGGCTTTGTTATAGCGCATTAAAGAATTTTAACGAATTTTGGGTTGGGGGTGGGGTTGGGGTTGGGAGAGGGAGGTGTTCCGAAACCCCTGCCCCCCTCCCCCCCCCCCCCCCTCCCGATCTGCCCCTGGGGTGTGTGTGTTTGTGTATGCGCCCGCGCGTGTATTGCGTGCGTGTCAGTGTCAAGTTTGTTTTTCTCGGAGAACAAACAATTCTGACTTACCGTTGTATGCGAACAGCATCGATAGAAATCAGATGCAAAACCTGCTTGTTGTCAGTAAAACCAGCAAAGCGGAACGGACGGAGACACACTCCACCGCGTAAACACCTGTCGTAAACACATGCGGAACGTCAATCGATGTTATCACCCAAGTTTAATTGTCGCTTCTCCATACAATCAGCCACTCATCTGCTCTATCGCCCCAATTTCAGTCTCCGTTCGCAAAACTTAATATCTAGATAATTCACACAGCGCGGATTTGATCGTTTTGACCAAGCCAATGCGCAAAAGGCCATCGGGCCGACATCGGCCTGCCATGCGCGGGCCAACGGCGGTCGACGGCCCGATGACCTTTTGTTCATTGGGATACGACTTTCACAATACCAGGTTCACTTATTTTCAATCACAAACCGCATTATTTACACAGTACAGGGGCGGATCTGGCGAGGTTACATGGGTGCCAGACCCCCCCCCCCCCCCCCCCCCGAAAAAAACAAACAACAACTTTAAAATGCTATAACGAAGTCCCTTTTTCGGGTTTTCGGACCTGCCACCCTCCTCCCCCCCCCCCTCTACCCTACCCCCCCCCCCTTGCCGTTGTTTGATTGATATTTTGGCGAATGACTAGAGTCTTACCACGCACGCACCTTCTCTCTACCGCCCGTCTTGTTAGACTAAACAGCCGTAGATCAATGTTCGACAATTATTATGAACACATGACTTGCCGATCAGTGCCTCCATCAAGTTAATCAGAAACCGCAGGTCTATGTACATTTTAACTCATTCGAGACCTGCCGCATCCAGATACGCGGTATTGAGCCTCCTATCCGAATGCAGCCGGCCCCGAATGTGTTAACTGTTGGGTCGAACTGACTCTCTAAGCGATGTAAGAAAAAAGCCATGCGAATGGAAACGTGATGATGAAAATAAGAGATCTTCACATCATTATTCTCAGTATACACCCGGCTGTTAGGTTAGTGTGGGTCGATATATCTTATCAGTTACATTAACCCTTTTAGCCCCAAGGTCCCATTTCTCAAAATTAGGAGATGTTGCCTAATGACTATGAAGTAGGCGATAGATTGATCATGATAATTCAAGAGCGGTGCCAGGCTGATGAGCTTGGCGCCTGAAGGCGCCAAGCTCATCTGGCACTACCCTTGAATTATCATGATCAATCCACCTCCTGCTGCAGGGTCCCGGGGCTAAAAGGGTTAACATACACACTGACGAGCCAAAAGAAACGCGTACGTCATCTGAATCATCGGAAATACTGAGAGTTTTCCCCGAGGATTCCAGTGATGTCGCCTTTCGTTTGGGTCGTCAGTGCATAAACACGCGCTTGTTACGCGGGTGTTTCTCTGCGTACTGATGTTAAGCTTACACATCTAGAGTCATTAGAGCCGCAGCGTCACCACGTCATGCGTGAGCCTGCTAAATGTATCGTAAATATTAGACAGTTTCAAAAAAAAAAAAAAAAAAAAAATTAACCCCCTTGTGTGTGCATTCACCGACACAGTTTGCAGTACCGGGTGGCTCAATGCATGCACAACAAGGGGATTCACCCTACGCCCTGCCGATCATCACGAATATCGCGTCAGAAGAGACTGCACAATGACTGACATTCTTTCCGCGATAATATTAGGTAATATTAGGTAATATTAGGCAGGACTAACACGAGACATAAATCCTCATGAGCCCCCGCTGTCGCGGGGGCTCATGAGGATTTATGTCTCTTGCAGCCGGGTAGCGTTCGCCTTGCCCCGGCAGTTAAGGGGTTACAAATTCATAGGCATTAATATTTTGGTCTTAACAGTCAACAACAAACAAGGAGTGAGTTGATTAAAGTAGCACTGCTGAGAGGGGGGGGGGGGGGGAGGCAGATATCTCTAAAAACACATACGCTTACTGAATGAATGAAAAGTTGAATGATTTGTTGACAAAATCCGACTCAGACAAAAACATACTCAAGACACGCCGTGTTTTGTAGTTTTTCTTTCAGATAGAACTTTATCAAGAAATGTCAACTTTTCTTTCACTTACACATAACTCTAGCGGTCAATTGTTTCTAGCCATTTACGCTTACTGTCTGTTGAAAGAAAGGCGTAAGGGTCTGATTTTTTAGCGGCGGGGTCCCACAAACGGGTAAAAAATAACGAATTTGTCTGCGACTATGATAGGGCTGGCGGAGGAGACTGGGCCGGGTAAGGGGAGGAACGGATAGCTGGGGCGGTTTTGGAAGGGGGTTTCTCCAGGGGTTCCGGACCCCCCCCCCCCCCTTCCCCGACCAAAAATTTTTTTAAAATGCTATAACAAAGTCCCTTTTTGGGGTGTTTGGACCCCCCCCCCCCCCCTAGGGTCTAGCGTCGGGGAGGCCTTTTGTATCAGACTGAAGGTCCCAAACCAAAAGTTGAACCCCCCCCCCCTTCCTCCGAGTTAACTGATCCGCCCCTGGATAACATACTGATCGGTCACACTCAAATCACATGTAGGTCTATTTGGTGTGAGATGGATTGCTCAGTAAGTATTAAGGTAAAAGAATAAAATAAAAATAAAAAGCGCATATCTTCCGCCTGTGCTCTTTATAATTTTTTGAAACTCGTGCCCGAGGTACGAGATTCCCACATTTTGGAGTTATCCTCTGAAGACTGCATTACAACTCAGGAGACAGATCGACCATGATAGTTCAAGGGTGGTGGCAGAATAGCTTGGCGCCTATGGGCGCCAAGCTATTCTGCCACCACCCTTGAATTATCATGGTCGAACCATATCTTGCTGTGGTGTGTCGCGGGGCAGATTTTTTTTTTTTCGGGCAGAATGAGTTAAATCATATTTACACTCAACACAAAGTCATACACCAGCACTACACGTACCGAATACTATTAGTAGAATGACCACCCCTACGGCCCGTTCAGTGTATAACGACGCAGGGCCGGACCCAGGGGGGGGGGGGTTACCTGGGTTCCGGGACCCCCCCCCCCCCCCAACAAAAAAAAAAAAAAAAAAAAAAAAAAAAAAAAAAAAAAAAAAAAAAAAGAACAGTGAATTTTTTTTATGCAAAGGGAGTTCCAAAGTTTTATTATTTTTTTATTGTTTTTAAAACATTGCAGTTTTTAGTCACTTTTGATCCAAGGCACAAAGAGTTATTTATAGACAATTCAACGGAAATCCATTTCAAGGGATCCGTTTAAACGTCCAAAACGTTTTCCCGTTGAAACAACCAAGTAACCCAACCCCTAACCCTAAATTAGTAAATGCAGCCATATTTTCTTGTTCTGGCCACAAGCCTCTTCCAGCGCCTTCACCTTGATACAGCCCTAATCCCCCAAAAACGACTTTTTAGAAAGATTAATTAAGACGCTAAGTTGATAATTATGATAATTCGTTGTAACGAACATCCGTTGAAACGACCATCGTTGAATCGTCCAAAAACATCGTTGAAATGGATTTCCGTTGAATCGACCAGGTACCCAAAAGAGTTGCTTTCCTTCAGTGCATGTCTTTCCGAGAAAGATCAGTGAAAAGACGTCTGACGTCATTAAGGTTTGTGGGGGGAAGTTTAAATCTAGATCTATTTTCTTTGGTAACACTTCACTTTTGCTGTCTTCTCGAAAATGCCGAAACTGAAAAAAACAGATGCTGATGGCAGTAGGCGACTGTCATGCTGGTTTTCATCAAGCTCCATTTCAGAAGGTGGGTACATTTTTAAATCCAATTTTGTCTCATAAAAGAAATGTAGTCAGTAGAACTAGGTAAAATTCACCCATTTCGAATTCGATTCAAATGAGCAGGTGGCGATGGCGCCGGTACTTCCTTCCTGTGAGTGTAGCCTATGCTGTAGGAGCTGATACTAGCTGCATATAATGAATATCATAGATATAAAACAGCCCCACTTATTAAAATACCAAAACAGGTAACAATTAAAGTAATGCATAGCCTAAAATTTATTTCACAAAGTATTATGATATATAACTTTAAAAATGTCAATTTAAAGAATAAAGATATCGGCATCAATGATCAATATTGCTTTTATATTTATAAAAAAAAAATCTTTGGACGGCAAAATATTGTTTTCAATAACAAAACCAAGGGCTAAGTTATAAGGTATCGTTTTCACTAGTGCAGCTTACAAGCTATGTATTGTGACGTAAATCTCTTCGGAGAGCAGAACAGAACCGTCTTGATGGCTGACTATGGAAACCATAGCCTATCTGACACCACTTTGACAGCGTCGCCATCAATTGTGACGGCAACATAGCCTTTCCGGGTGCGAAACCGTCATGACGACTTCGGTTTTTGGAACGACAAGAAGCCATCATGACGGCATCCCAACCACTGCCTTTTTCACATAATAAAATGGAAAATAAAAATGTGCTGAAATTTTGCCAACTGCTGAAAATCAGCAAATTTGTTAACAGTTCCTATGCCTGTGAACAGCGTGCTACAAAATAAGATTATTCACCCTTAGGCCTTTTGTTGATGAAATTTAAAATAAGCTAAGAACTAATCAGAAAACCACTGTTTTTTTATATTAAATTATTATTATAAAATTGTAGTAGACGTGTTAACACCTGCAATGCATAATCATATATAAGATGTTGAAAAGACAGTTCTATTTTATTTTACATTTTTGTTGTTGCTTTTAGGATAATTTCATGTTTTAATTTTTATGTTATGTCTTTGTTTTTGTTTTTTTGTTTTTTTTTCTTTTTGTTTGTTGTTGTTGAGTAAATTGTAAAGCGCTTAGAGCTGTTTACAGGTAAGCGCTATATAAGAAAACCTTTAATAATAATAATAATAATAAAAGTTGTTTTTCTAAACGGCAGATGATGCAGTTCCTCAAAAGAGACAAAAATCAACCCAAAGTGAGACCACTGGCAGTGGAGTTCGAAACAGTGACATGGGAACAAGTAAAAGCAGTGTTGGTGAGTAATTTACTGCCCCGCCCCCCCCCCCCCCCCCCTCTCAAAAAAAAAAATTAAATTAAATACAACCTGAAATTGATACGTGATTGAGTGTTTCAATTTAATAATTAATATTAAACAAAATGACTGGTGTGTTCCATTGGCTATCATTAGCCTAAGAAGACTCTACGAGTCCTAAGGTAGCAAAGATTTTGTCCATCATTTGGGGGGAGGGGTCTAAAAAGAAAAGCTGTTATTTCAGATCATAAATATATATCTAAGCTTGACTGAAGTGTGTAAACGAAGACATATATATGCTTTAAATGTAATTATCTTGTTGCAGGTCTCTCTCTCTCTCTCTCTCTCTCTCTCTCTCTCTCTCTCTCTCTCCTCTCTCTGATCTCTCTCTCTCTCTCATCTCTCTCTCTCTCTCTCTCTCTCTCTCTCTCTCTCTCTCGGCTCTCTCTCTCTCTCAGTATGTGTGACTCTGTGTGTGTGTGTGTGTGTGTGTGTGTGTGTGTGTGTGTGTGTGTGTGTGTGTGTGCGTGCGTGCGTGCATGCTGTGTGTGTGTGTATGTGTGTGTGTGTGTCGGCGTGAGAGAGAGAGAGAGAGAGGGGGGGGGGGAGATAGCACCTGCATACATATTTGCCCTTGCTGTATGAACTTTAATGTACTTAATGATTCTTTGTTTATTGCTTTACTTTGTATTTTTACTCATTTTATATTTTTGTGCGTACGCGTATGCGGGTAGGAATGTCTGGAGTGCGTGTCCGAGAGCGTGTGTTTGTTTTTGTGCGTATGTGCCTGAGTGCGTGCGTGTGTAAGTGTGTGTGTGTGTGTGTGTGTGTGTGTGTGAGTGTTCGTGCGTGTGTGCATGCGTACTGAATTGCGGTGTACATGAGTGTGTGTGTGTGCGTGCGTGCATGCGCGAGTTGTGATGTGCATGCGTGCGTACCTGAGTGCGTGTGTGGGTATGTGTGTGTGTATGTGCGTGGTACGTGCGTGCGTGCGTAAGCGAATGCAGCAGTGCATGCAGCAGTGTGTGGTATGTGTATGTTTACATGTCTATGTCACTTATGTAGTAGATGTAGCAACGGCAAGTTTGAAAACTGGTCCTGTTACCAATAACTTCTACCGTTGGAAAATAAAGGTTCATTGTTCATTGTTCATTGTTCTCTTTCTCTCTCTCTCTCTCTCTCTCTCTCTCTCTCTCTCTCTCTCTCTCTCTCTCTCTCTCTCTCTCTCTCTCTCTCTCTCTCTCTCACAGGTACACACACAATCGTTTTAGTATTTCAGACTTCTCATAGACCCAACTTTTATTTGTATTTCAGACTCCTCCTCAAGCATTGATCAGCCTGCCGGGGGCCTGCTTTCTGAATCCTCTGCCATGCCAATGACCAACCAGCCTGATGTGAGCCTGCTTTCTGACTCTTCAGATTTCTCCTCTCAGATCACCAGCAACAAAAATATCGATTTTGGTGAAGTTTTCAAGAAACACACGCGAGTCGTTTCACTGTCAAGCCGTGACAAGGAGCATCTTCTAAGGCAACACTGGAGACCATCACCTGGTTTTCAGTTTCCAACAACAGTGATAAACAACAAGAACCGAAAATTTCAGCATGAGTGGTTGCAAAAGTACTCCTGGCTTGTGTATTCTCCTTTCGAGGATGGGGCTTACTGCAAGTATTGCCTATTATTTGCAAAGTCTACTGAAAACCTGGGCAAGTTTGTGAAGACGCCATGCAAGAACTGGAATAAAGCCTGTGATCAGATCAAAAAGCACTCGTTATTACAATACCACAAAGATGCAATGGCAAATGGAGAGCAGTTTTTGACAATCATGGATAAACCAGAGCAGAGCATCGCCAGTGAAATCAATCAGAAAAATGCAGAAAACATCGCTGCAAATCGACAAGTTCTGACAAGCCTCTTCAGGATTGTTGAAGTGTGTGGAAGACAGGGGTTAGCTCTGAGGGGCAACTGTGATGATGGCATTCTTCAGAGTGAGAACAGAAGCAATTTCAATGCCCTTTTGAATCTGTGCATCAATGCAAGAGATGAAACTCTCCGGAAACATCTAGATACATGCGATAAGAAGGCCACATACATTTCAAAAAGTACACAAAACAGACTGATAGAGGTTCTTGGTGATCAGATCCGCAACAAGATTCTTGCAGAAATTATTGCAGCAAAACAGTTTACCGTGCTTGCTGACGAAGTCACAGACAGCTCAAACTGGGAACAACTTTCAATTATATTGAGATTCGTCGATGGAAGTCTGAAAGTTCGTGAAGAGTTCCTGGCTTTTGTCCAGTGCAGAGATACCACAGGTGAAACACTTTACAACAAGATTGTTGAGTGTCTGGGCTTGTGGGGGCTTGATTTCAACAATGTTAGAGGACAAGGTTATGACGGGGCCGCAAACATGGCAGGAAAGTTTAAAGGAGTGCAGGCACGTTTTCAAGCAAGGAACAACAAAGCACTGTACTTTCACTGTGCTTCCCATAGCTTGAGTCTCTGCATTGTAAAAGCATGCGGCTTGCCTGCAGTGAAGAACATGATGGGAGCACTGAGGGAACTGTCACTGTTTTTCTCAAACTCTCCAAAGAGACAACGAAAACTTGAAGATACCATCGAAGCATCTCAGCCTGACACGACAAAGACAAAGCTTGTTGATCTGTGCAGAACAAGATGGGTAGAAAAACATGAAGCACTGGAGGTTTACACATCTCTCTTCCTGGTTGTTCACGACTGTTTGGGACAAATGTGTGAAGACAGTGACAATTGGGACAGTGAGACATTGACCAAGGCAACTGGCTTTCTCCACACCTTGAGCAGCAGTGTTTTCCTCGTTGCATTCGTTGTCGTCCGCAATTGTTTGCGTTACTTAAAACCCTTGACAGTGAAGCTCCAGAAAAGAACAAAAGATGTTGTCCATGCCTACAGGGAAATCAAAGAGGTCAGTAACTGCATGTCTTCTATTAGAAGAGATGTCGACACAGCGTTCGTTGCCTGGTTTGGTGAAGTCAGCAAAATGGCAAATGCTTTGACAACTGATGTTGTTGTTCCTCGTCAAGCATCCCGCCAGACTCTCCGTGACAACCAACCTGCGGCCACTCCAGAAGAATATTTCAAGATTAGCATTGCCATTCCTTTCTTGGAACACCTGTCAACCGAATTGGACTCGAGGTTCAAAAATGCTGACCTAGCAGTTGATGGTCTCTGTCTGGTGCCAAGCACTTTAATAGACAACCAGGATGGTTTCATGCAGGTTCCAGAAGGGGTGAAGACACTGGCAATGTTGTGGGAGTCTGACCTACCAGACAACGCTACCCTTGATGCAGAATACCAACGGTGGGTTTGCAAATGGCGAAGTGCTGCTGAGAATGCGACAGCTATCATCCCATCCACGGCATCAGAAGCACTGAAACACTGTGACAGGGATTTTTATCCCAACCTGTTCATCATGCTAAAGAACCTTTGCACCCTGCCTGTCACTACTGCCGAGTGTGAGCGTTCAAACAGTCAGTTGCGCAACCTGAAAAACTACCTGCGCTCTACAATGGGGCAACAGAGACTCAATGCACTTGCTTTACTGAAAGTGCACAGGGATGTTGATATTGACTTCAAAGAGGCAGTGAACTGTTTTGCCAGAAGATACAATTCACAAATGGTACTAATGCCGAGGAACCTAGTGCAGCAAGACTGAACTGAAGTGAAAGCAGGGCCCTGATGTTCATAAACTACAAGGTAAAGCTTTATACCGTTAACGATCAACGAAAAGTAGTGAATAATAATAGTATACAAAACATCTCTGTTGATAAATAAATGTTTGTGTGTGTGTGTGTGTGGGTGTGGGTGTGGGTGTTTTTTTTAAGGGAGGGGCAGGTGATAATTTTTGTACCCCAGAGTTTGACAGTTCGATTGTTCAAAAAGCTCAAAGTCCCCAGACCATCACAAATGGCTTTTTCAAGGCTCAGATTGCACCAGATTGCACCATTTTGCATCCTTGAAAAAAAAAAATTCCGGGGGGGCATGCCCCCGGACCCCCCTAGAAGGCTCGGCGCTTCGCGCCTTCGCTTTATACTGAATCTGTAACCCCCCCATCGACTTTTCCCAGGTCCGGCCCTGCGACGGGTATGCAGACTCCACCGTGGTGTCGTGATGCCCTTGGTTTTTACTCAGTCGTAGTATAACAACTGCACCCTTAGCTATAGACTCCGGTGCCGCGGACGTTAACCCCGAACTAGCCAAACTATCTCCGTGGTATTACGACTGGTATACACCACTGACGACAGACTCAACCGCGGCTTAACAACACTGAGCTATAGACTCCGGTGTCGTCTACAGACTCTGGCGGTGTCGACTAAACCCCGAACTAGCCAACCTTACTGGTACACACCATTGGCTACAGACTCAAGTCATGGCATAACAAGAGCTCCCTTAGCTATCTATACACTCCGGTGTCGTGGACGATGAACGCCGAACTAATCAACCCACCTACATCAGACAATCGTGGTGTAACGACTGGTCACCACTGGTTATAGACTCAACGGTGGCATATCATCTACAACGTTAACTCATTCAGCCCCAACACACCACAGCAAGACATGGATCAAGCATGATAGTTCAAGGTTGGTGCCACAATAGTTATTCTGGCACCACCCTTAAACTATCATGCTCGATGATCTCTCTCTAGAATTGTAATACAGTCCTTCAGAGGACAACTTCAAAATTTGGGGATTTCAGTCGGTCATGGGGTAGAATGTGTTAACAAAAGACTAAACAGTGGTATAAAATAATAATAATAATAATAATAATAATAATAATAATAATAATAATAATAATAATGACTGAAACACACCACTGGCTATAGACTCTTTGCAGAACGCTTCATGGTCATAAACAGCAGTAGATTTCTACCGACAACGTCATCACTGAGTCTCAAGATGTAAATGGGAACGTCTCTTCCGCAGGCCGGACTCATGAGAATCTACGCCGCATGCCTCATGCAGACGCCGCGATAAATACCGGTATACCCCAACGGTTACTGACCTCCTGGCTGCGAGCCAGATGTTGATGAACTCCGACGCAGGAATGTATCGAACTGCATGTAGCCGCAGAGTCCGGCACTGAGTGTGTTGGAGCATATTTTGCATGTCACAGCCCCAAGACTGTGTGCTATTCCGAAATAATATGGAATTCAGGATTAACCCCTTTTCTGCCGAGAAAAAGCGAAAACCATTCGCCTACAAGAGGCATAGATCCTCATGAGCCCCCGCAGCTATGCTGCGGAGGCTCATGAGGATCTATACCTCTTGCTGTTAAAGCTTTGTTTTCATGTCCTTCGGACGGCAGGGACATTTTGGGCATTTGAATGAACACAGATTTCTTTTTAACAAAGAGAAACAGAATCTCAAGTAGTGAATGGGGAAAAGCCAAACGCCGCATAATATAGAACGGTTAAATTCTAAGGCTGACATGCTGGGACTACATCATATTTTGAAAAAAAGTTATATACGGCAAGAGACAGAGGCTAACATATAAATAAGAATGGCGTTAACCCTTTGGCTGTCGGTAGAGGTTTTAATCGCGATGATCGCGACTAAAACCTCTACCGACAGCCAAAGGGTTAAATTCAGCGTTTGCCTCTGTTTTGTGACGGTTCTCGCATACCTCTAAGTCTACAACTTACATCATCTGTATATACAGTCAAACCTGCACATAACGGTCGCTAAAGGCCACAATCGATTGGCGAATGAACAGGCAGGTGACCGTTTCATAAAGGGTCTTTATATTTCGTATGTAGCAAAAATGAAGAGGAGGCACACTGTACTTCTTTGGTTTCGGCTACCCTACTCTATAAAGGTGTCCGCTAGAGCAGGTTTAACTGTATATGCTTCAGTCTACATTGCTTACTGCAGAAAAAAAGTGTTACCTCAGTCACCCATCGGAAGTTCAGGATTTCACTGTTCAGTGTCTGTGAAAGACGGTAACTGTGCGTTCAGAAAAGCCCATATGCACTCCACCACATCTGTAAAACTCCGTCTGCGACAGCAGTCTCTGCAGTCGTTACTGTGTCAGGATTTTACACACGAAAACACGTCAAGTCTTGTCGGTCTAAACTGCCATAAATTAAGTGCGGCCGATAGCTTCATCAGTCTCGCGACTATAAATGGGCAATTCTCTTCACTGAGACCCCAGCAGCATGAGGCGTAGATCCTCATGAGTCCGCCATGAGAGTCTATGTCAGTCCGCACCTGCAAACGAGACGAGTGCCGCTTAGTATACACCATCTACCACTGCACCTTGCACATGTCTATGTCTCTCTGTTCAAACCTTCGATTCTTTTCCCGATATAAACATGTGCATTGGTTCTGCTGAGTGTGTCAGTGTGGAAGCGTCCAACATACTGCCGCGCATTACAAGCCGATATAAACACGTGCATTGGTTCTGCTGAGTGTGTGTGGAAGCGTCCAGCATACTGCCGCACATTACAACTGAGCCGGGCGCAGAAGATGCCGGACAGACCCGCAGAATGACTGACAAGACTTACTATCTCGAACTTTCTGAGAGTATTCGTTAATCTTAAAGCAAACCCATCTCCTCGGTCACAAGAGGCATAGACCCTCATAGGCGCCCGCAATTGCGGCTCATAAGGGTCTACGCCTCTTTCTCTAGTCGTGAAAATTTAGCGCATGGTTTTGAGTGTACGGATACCCATGCTTGTTTTGATCGGACGGTATGGCGGCTACGTAGCAATGCTGCGTAAATAAGTCGATCGCGCGCGCCGCTACACTCATCGCCAAAAGATGAGTAAGGCTGGAATATCTAGGCCTATGACTGGTCAGCTGGACAAAACGAATACAACTTTGACAGCAATTCGGAGTGTTTTTAATACACTCATGGACCAAGTCATCGCAAAACTGAATATGGTGAGTAACGCTAAACTTGACAAACCCAGCCGGCCGACAATGCCGGTCCGGGTGAGCCAGTAACACATATGCGTCAGAGATAAGAGAAGTACAAATGACGGCACCCTGAAAACAAGACGGTAATTAACCGTCTTGCGCACGCAGCCACCGTTACTGTAAAACGGTACCGGTGGCTGCCCCACATGCACAAGGGGTTAAGGTTGCATGTATTGACTTTTTCAACAAGTTTCCTGTTATCTGGCAAAATGTTGGCAAGTCTACTTTTGAAAAAAGCGAGATTTCCATTGTTATAAAATGAAAATCTCCCTTTTTTCTTTAAAAATGAACATACTAGCAGAATTTCCTGGTTCCTGGATCCCTGCCAAAATGCCCTCATCCCGGCCAAGATCATGCACATCCAGGCGCACGGCGAACAACACTGTATGAATCAGTAATGATAAAAGTACCTCTGAGGCAATCTAGTCAATGTTTATCTAAAGCAATGACGCAGGTGATTGTTACAGTTTCTTCAGAGAAATGTGACTCACACACGCCTGTATGAGCAAGCTGAACAAATGAGGATGGAGGGAATGAATGAATAAATAGTAAATGGATAGACGGATGGGTGGTGTTACACAGTGCTAGTCCCCCATAACCCAGTTGGTAGTGAGGACAGTAAATTGGAAATAATGAATGAATGAATGGATGGGTGGTAAAATGGAAAAAAAATAATCGGTTGAATGACTGATTGAGTGAAAAGATGAATAGATGGAGGGAGGGAGGGATGAAGAAAGGGAGGATAAAATGACTGACTGACTGACTGACTGACTGACTGACTGACTGAATGAATGAATGAATGAATGAATGAATGAATGAATGAGTAAGCAGATGGATGGGTGGTAAAGTGGATGAAACAAACGATTGAATGTCTGTCTGAGTGGGAAGATGAATAGATGGATGGATGGACGGAGGGAGGGTGGAAGAAAGGGAGGGTAAAATGACTGATTGACTGGCTGATTTGACTAACTGGCTGACTGACTGACTGAATGAATGAATAAAGGATCCGCCCATCTATCCATCTATTCATCTTTTCACTTAGTCAGTCATTCAATGGTGAACAGATCGATAAATTGATGGATGGTAAATTGGATGAATAGATGTTTTAAAGAATGGATGGATGGATGGATGATGATGATTTTGCATGATGACCTTTCACAATGATGACAATAATGATAATGGTGATTTATGAAGACCCCAATGCATGAAAAACAAGTAAAAGAACTGTAATGACTACAACCACAACTATAATGACACTGATAATGATAACAATAGCGATTTATCTATGCACCAACTGTATGACTGATCTATGAATCATCACAACAGCATCATACTCGAAATCTGTATCATTGCATGTGTGCTAGTCTCTGAGTTTGGCCCTATACCTAGTAGCAAAAAGTCTTCGGGGCAGTGGGCCCGCGCACAGACGTGCGCGGGCCCGGGCCACTGCGGCCGCCGTGGGCCCGAGGGCCTTTTGCTTACTAGGAACGGCCAAAATCAGAAGTATGCCTACAAAACAAACTGTGGGTGTCGCATGTTTGTCAGGGCTCTTAACTCATTCTACCCCAGACACACCACAGCAAGATAATGATCGACCATGATAGTTCAAGGGTGATGCCAGAATAGCTTGGCGCCTATGGGCGCCAAGCTATTCTGGCATCACCCTTGAACTATCACGGCCGATCTGTGTCCTGCGCTGCTAATGCAGACTTCAGAGGACAACGGCCAAATTTGGGGATTTCGGTGATGGGGTAGAATGAGTTAACCCACTATTTTCGCCCCAGACATGTGTATTATTTTTACCTCCTTCCGATTTCCTAACAACGTCTATCATGTACGTTGTTATTGTTCACTCTGGCCTGTCCTTGACAAGTTAGTCACGTAACTTTTGAATGTGGCTATACGTCAGTCGCATTCTTCACTGGGAGCGAGAACCCCGCCCCTTTGTCAGCAATGACGCTGAGAAGGTCACCATCGCGCACTTTCCTTCATAATTCTTTTGCAACAACAATAATAATAATTATAACAAAAGTCAGATATAACAACACATTTATCAAGTTTTCGACATCTCATTTTTACGTAAATTACTTCGCTTTTAATAAACTTCGGACATAACAACAAGAAAAACTGGGTCCCCTGGTGGTTTGTCATATCCGGAGTTTACTGGTGTATTATTATTATTGTTATTATTATTATTATTATTATTATTATTATTATTATTATTATTATTATTATTATTATTATCATTACTATTATTGTTGTATTATTCCTACTGTTACTACTGATAAAAATAATCTAAACTACACTAAAACTACGTGTGTACCTGGATATGAAGACTTTTTGTCAGCTGGAATACTCATAACTAGGGGCCGAATGCCGCATCGTGAGTCTGGCAGGTGAACGGTGGGCAGCTGCTGCAGGTTGGCACTATGCTCTCGCGCTGGTTTAGTATGCAAATGACACATCGGCACTGCGCGTACCTCTACATACCCCAGCAGCCAGCTTAACCCTTTGAGTGTGGGTAGCTGCAGGAATCATCGCGACTAAAACCGCTACCGGCAGCCAAAGGGTTAAGTATTATATATGCAAGACACCCTGCAGAAATACGGGTGCAGCTGGCGCAGAATATATATATACACACACACACGGTAATAAGGCTTGTGTGTACACACACACACACACACACACACACACACACACACACACACACACACACACACACACACACACACACACACACACACACACACACGCCTTATTTCCGTGTGTTCTGCAATAATAGTAATTACATCCCTGGGGGGAGCTGGGTGGTTCGGTGGTAGAGCGTTCGACTCTCATCCGAAATGTCCCGGGGTTCGAATCCAGCTGGGGTAAAAATTTGCTCAGACTCTATTCGGTGCCCCGTCTTTGAAATCGTGGTGGACAAAAGACACTAAGCCCAAGCCTTTTTCTCTTTTTTTTAAACATTTTGTAAATTGCGTTTTATAATTAGCAATTTTTTGAACAATTTTATTTTTTAGAGCGCCTTGAGCTCTGCTTTCAGAGGTTAGGGTCCATACAAGTACTCCATATATTATTATTATTATTATTATTATTATTATTATTATTATTATTATTATTATTATCATCATCAGCAGCGTTTCTACTTCATGGCCTTAACTACACCTCCATGGGGTATAGCTACCGTCACCTAAATGATAGTTCTTTTAGTCAATAGCAGGTGATCTCTCTTAATCCTTTTCACCCTGATACATTCCTGCTTGAAATTAATTTGACTATGATAGTTTAAGGGTGGTGCCAAAATAGCTTGGCGCCTAAGGCGCCAAGGTATAATTTTTTTTCTGGCATCACCCTTGAACTAAAATGGTTAGATGATATATCTCCTAATCTGTTATGTAGCCTTCATAGAACAACAGGCAGATTTTTAAAACATCAGTCTCATGATGTAATGGGTCAAGGGTGGTCGCGCAAAACAGGTTCTTCTGTGCATTAATCTTGCATGGTCACATCTGACCTCGGGTGCACTCGCTTTGGACCAAAACCACGCGACACTGACCCATTCAGCCGTCAGCCTGCTCTGTGCCGGTCACGCGCGGGCCACGAGAGAAGAACATCAGTTCGTTTTTCCTTAGGCAAGAGGCATATATCTGCCTTGTCTGCCTTGATCGTTTGGCGAAAGGACTAGTAAGATTGTCCATTTTTGGGGGGTGAAAAACGAGATTTTCAATGTACATTAAAAATCTCGCTTTTCACAAATGAATGCACAAGCGATATTGCCTTTTGTCAAAGCAGGGCAGTTTTAATCATGTTCGTGTTTGATCCCTCAGAGAGAGTAGGTCAGTCCATTGGGGTTTCAACGTGGAAGCTTTCAGCGCACCACAACACGTCGAACGCGGTCACCCATTGCGCAAAGGCCATCGGCGGCGGCCGACGTCCGCCGGCGTTGGCCCGCGCACGACCGTACGCGGGCCAACGGCGGCCTAGGTCGGCCCGATGGCCAACTACGCATTGTTGACAGCCTCACAAAATTATAACGTCATGTCTATTTGTAGACCAAAACTGTTCATTGTTTAAACATGCATTATTCAACATTTTAGTGTCCCAAATCACGTTAAGTCGATTGTATTAGGTATTCGAAACCACTCATCTCTTATCATTGGCAATGTCCTAACCATGCAAAGTCGGGTTAGGCACACACGCACACGCATTATCAATGCCTCAACTCGTGCAAAGTGTCAGTCATTGTTACTAAATGCATATTACTGTGTTGTCTTTTGGTTTCAACAATGTTTGAACGCTCGAGGGCCCGGGCGTATCGATGTCAGCGAAGCTGATCGAGGGAGATAAAAATGGTATCGATAGACCGTATAAAATGGCTTGCAGTAAACAACAAAACATCGAATGCGTCGGGTGAATTCCGTTAGCACTACGAGTCGATAGAGCTACGGCCGTTAGAACTACGTGTCAATAGCACTACGTATCGATAGCACTACGCTTGATAGCACTATGCGACACGTAGTGCTAGTGGTCGTAGTGCTGTCAACACGTAGTGCTAGCGATCGTAGATCTATCGACACGTAGTCTGTCTTCCTCTTCTTCGTCCTCCTTGCACAGTGCCTTGCAGGATTGTTTTGGCAAACCCTGCTGAACGCGTGACATGCCCATACCACTTCAGTTTGCGTTTTTTCACAATGGCTAATAGGTCTTCATATGGCCCGATGGCTTGCATGATTCTGCTTTCCACTTCCTCGTTCGTGGTGTGATCTCTGTATGAGATGCCAAGCAGCCTTCGAAAACATCTCATTTCAGTGGCTTGTATCCTCCTTTCAAGATCTGCTGTAAGGGTCCATGACTCACAGGCATACAAGAACACTGAGATGACTAAGAATCGCATCAGTCTGATCTTGGAGCAGAGCGTGATGTTTCTGTCCTTTCATATGGTCTTCAATCTTGTCAGTCAGCTGTTGTTGTCTGCGCAATCCTGGACAGAATTTTTGGTTTTGATCCCTCATCTGTCACAATGGCTCCGAGGTATTTGAATTTATTAACTGTTTCCAGTTTTTGGCTTCCAATCATGACGTCAGTGCCAATGCCACTGATGTTATTTGTCATCAGTTTGGTATTCTCTGCACTGATTTCCATCCCATAAGCAATCGCTGTACTGTCCAGCTTTTCCACCAGCTGAGCTAGCTCCTTCTCTGTTCCTGCAAGGCCATCAATGTCGTCCACAAATCGCAAGTTCGTGATTGTTCTGCCTCCAATACTGACAGTTCCTTCATGATCTTTCAGAGCGTCTGTCATGATTCTTTCCAGGAAGATGTTTAAAAGAGTAGGTGAGAGCAAGCAGCCTTGTTTGGCTCCGACTGTAGTCCTAAACCAGTTTCCGTTTTTGCCATTGAAGCAGACTGCGCTAGTGGCCTTGTTGTAAAGGTTTGCTATGACTTTGATCTGGTTGGCATTGATGTTGTAGAGCTTCATGGTGGACCAAAGGGCTGCATGCCACACCCTGTCTAACGCTTTCTTAAAATCCACAAAGACATGATAGAGGTCTTGCTGGTGCTGGAGGTACCTCTCACATAGGTTGAAGATCTGCTCAGTTGTGCTGCGCCCTGGTCTGAAGCCTGCCTGTTCCTCAGCTATGATTTCCTCTGCCTGTGGTTTCAGCCTGTTCAGTAGGATCTTTAACATGACTTTGCTTGGGTGGCATATAAGACTGATCGTGCGTCCATTCAAAGATGTACGAAAAAAGGCAGTGCAGATCAGTGTAGATAAGTATTGTATGTTGTCGAATGCCTGTGTCAGTGTTTGTTGGCTGCTTTGTGGTGTTACAAGCAAGGTCAATCGGGCGAGGTATTTGTGTGTAGGAGAGAGAGAGAGAGAGAGAGAGAGAGAGAGAGAGAGAGAGAGAGAGAGAGAGAGAGAGAGAGAGAGAGAGAGAGAGAGAGAGAGAGATGAACAAAACACCTTGACCTTTCAAGACAGCGATAAACAAGCCGCAGCTATGACGGCCTTCGAAATAATAAGCTTGAAAAAAACAAGAACAACTATAAACGATAATTAATACAAAAATACGAATTCGTTACAGTGGAATAATATAAGAAAGAAAGAAAAAAATTCTGAAAGTGAAACAATAGTCAATAATATTGATCTATACGTAATAGTAGTGATTGTCCAAGACAGGTCCCTTGGTACATACGTAAGTGTGTGCTGGTCTGTGATTTTGAACCTTACGGCTACAGCCGTAAGGTCCAAAATCACAGGCCAGCACACATATAAATATCGTGTTGGAGGTCGGACACATTGGCCGCTTACAAAACGCCTATTGATTATTCTGGGCGCACGTGAACTTCGCCTCGTGTTTATTGCATTTGCAGTTGGCCTGTTCATTTGAGAAGTCTCTCTCTCTCTCTCTCTCTCTCTCTCTCTCTCTCTCTCTCTCTCTCTCTCTCTCTCTCTCTCTCTCTCTCTCTGTGTGTGTGTGTGTGTGTGTGGTGTGTGTGTGAGCAAAGACATGATTGAAAACAGGTCTATGGCCTAATAATTTATCCTTGGAAAATAAAGTTTCATTTCATCTCTCTCTCTCTCTCTCTCCTCTCTCTCTCTCTCCTCTCTCTCTCTCCTCTCTCTCTCTCTCTCTCTCTCTCTCTCTAAAAAACCCTACTCTATCTAAAAACTCTATTTTCTGACAATAATAGGAAAAACACGAGAAATAGTTCGATCCACCTTCCAAAATTGAGATTAGACATCTATAAAACCAGCCTGTCCTTTTCAGGCGCTAAAGCGTGGAATATTTTACCTGCACACCTGAAATCAATTTGTAAGATTAGCTTTTTCAAGGATCACCTCCATAAATATTTACTTCAGAAGTAATAGTATGTTCGGCTCCCATATGCTACTCAATTGACAAGTTTCCTATTATAATAAATAATAAATAATTACGGTATTTATAATGCGCTTATCTTATAATAATTATAACTCTAAGCGCGCACTCACAACACGCGCACGCATGCGCACGCTTTAGACAATGACTCACGTACCACAAATGGTGAAATACATTACGACAGTCTGCTTAGGGTGGGGAGTGTGGTGGTATAGCGCTAGAGCTGTTGAAAGAGGTGAGTTTTGAGGGCGGACTGGAAGGAGGAGAGAGAGTGTTTCTGACGGAGAGAGAGTGGGAGAGTGTTCCAGGTGGATGGACCGTATACTGAGAAGGAGCGGGCGCCGGAAGTGCTGAGTTTGGTGCGGGGGATGTGGAGGGGGAGAGGGTCGGAGGCGGAGCGGAGGGTGAGCGGGGAGGAGTGTAGGGGTGAAGTAAGTTTGAGAGATAAGCGGGAGCGCAGTTGTTCAGGGATTTGTAGCAGAGAGACAGAATCTTGTATTGGATACGTTGGGGGATGGGAAGCCAGTGAAGGAGTTTGAGCAGGGGAGTGATGTGGTCGGGTTTTTTCTTTCTGAGGACGAGGCGGGCAGCATTGTTCTGGACGCGTTGGAGAGTGAAAGTGGTGGAGTGAGGGAGGCCGGAAAGGAGAGAGTTGCAGTAGTCGATGCGAGATAGGATGAGAGACGGCAAGTTTGGTGGCAGCTTCGGTAGCGAGGTATTTTCTGATCTGACTGATGCGGCGGAGGTGGAAGTAG
>BTPG01000001.1:199611752-199634252 GCA_036245525.1 Semisulcospira habei
CTGGTCAGCTAAGATCAGAGGACTCTGACCACCATAATAGATGTGGAATAATTATGAGAAACAGTAATGGGTTCCTTTGATAGCTAGGATCAGAGGACGCTGACCAGCATAATAGATGTGGAATAATTATGAGAGACAGTAATGGGTCCCTGGTCAGCTAGGATCAGAGGGCGCTATCCACCAGAGCAGATGGGGGATAGATTATGGGCGACAGTAATAGCTCCTTTGACAGATAGGGTCAGGGGACGCTGACCACCCTGATAGATGTGGAATAATATGGGTGACAGTAATAGCCCCTTTGACTGGTTGAGACAAAGGGGCGATGCCCTCGGCCAGAACGGGTATATATAGTAAGGGAGCTCACAACGAAGGGAACGAGATAGATGAAGAGAGCTCACAACGAAGGGAACGAGATAGAAAGGGAGCTCGCACAATGAAGAGAGAGCACACAACGAAGAGAGAGAGTGAGATAGATAGATAGAGGGAGCTGAGAAGCGAGAGACCGAGCTCCGGTATTTTCGCCATTTTAGTATGCCATGCTAGTAGGTTGGTTGTGCCCAACCTATTAGACCCACGATGACCAAGAAATAAAAGACTCTTCTGGAAACACTCTTGTCTGGCTGCGCCTTCCATCTACAACACCTTGCGTGTGGCTGCGGTAGTGTAACACTACCTTATCTTCTTATTTGGTGCCGTGACCAGGATCTCGGAACGGGAAGAAACAGAGGAACGAAGAAACAGAAAAACTAGACTATCAGCACCAAATCGACAGCCAACGACGCGAGGGTGGAAGAGCAGACCAGAAAGAGAAGAGAAGAGTGCAAGCCAACAACCCGAAGAGAAGAGAAGAGTTCGAGCCCACTTCAAGAAAAGCAGAGTTCGAGCCCACGTCAAGGAAAAGCAGAGTTCGAGCCCACTTCAAGAAAAAGCAGAGTTCGAGCCCACTTCAAGAAAAGCAGAGTTCGAGCCCACGTCAAGGAAAAAACAGAGTTCAGTCGAGCCCACGAGACGTCTGCGACTCATTCAAGACCAACAGCCGAAAGGATCACGGGGTAAGTGACTTTTTCGTTTAACCCTTGTTGAGTCTTATATAGGAGCCAGACCAGTTAGCTAGAGTTGTGTTGTTGTTACATTTAAAAAGAAACAAAAATGGCAGAGGAAGTGTTTAGGATTTTAGGCGAAAAAGTAGAGGAAATGAGTCAGGCGATTAACGCCCAGAGTATAGGGCAGATGGTAGGAACGTTTGACGGAAAGCCTACCAAATTTAGGGAGTGGATAAAAGAAATTGACAAATATGCAGTGCTAATAAAAGCCCTCAACAGGCGCCCGGTCATTGCTTATCAAGCAAGCTCGGGGGTGGTGAGTGATTTTATCCATCGATTCTTACAAACGGAAGCGGCAGGGGATTGGGATGAACTGAAAAGGCAGCTAACCGTAAGGTTCGGCGAAATCGCCGATGAAAATCATGCTTTTGCGTTGCTACAGCGGGTGAAACAAAACCCGAGGGAAAGCGTGCCTCTGTACGCAGAGCGACTAATGACTCTGGCCGGCGAAGCCTTCCCGAGTCAGATGGGCGCTGCTGTGGTACAACGGCAACTAACAAATTTCTTTGTTGACGGATTGGCGCATGACTTTCTTAAGATGAAAGTCCTGAGGGACAACTCAAATACGTTAGACAGGGCCGTGCAGGTGGCCATGCAAGAGGAAAGCCTTCGCCATAGGTTTGAGCTACGCACGATAAACAATCGGCCATTTAGTCAGCCGAGAGCGACAGCTAGGGGTGGAGAAGAGACTATTGAAGTAGACCATGCTCGTCACCGTAATTGTTTTAAATGCGGGAGAGTAGGGCACCAGGCAAGAAATTGCCGAGTGATAGGGGCGGTTGGTCAGCAAACAATGCGTCCCCCGATTCAATGTTGGAAGTGTGGGGAACGAGGTCACATTCAGCGGAAATGTAGAAAGGCCGGAAACAGACGGCCACAAGGTCAAAGAAGGTTTCTGCCGAGGCAGGAAAACTAGAAGGTTCTGCGGCACACGAAGCCGTTACGCAGGACCGGAAAGGTAGAAAGAGTCAGTTGTTTAGCATTAATGTAGCGGGTAGCCCTAAGTGCATAGTGTTCAAAATTGGGAAGCAACGATTTCGTAGCTTGATCGATACGGGAGCAGAGGTGTCTTTGATTAGCAAGGGGGCTTACGATAAACTCAGTCATAAGCCAAAGTTAGGAAAGGGAGATGTGTCGTTACAGTCAGTTAGTGGAGAAGCTTTACAAGTATTGGGGAGTTCAGAATTAGAATTTACGGTAGCGGGGCAAAAGTTTAAACATAAGTTCTACGTGGTGTCAGGGCTCAACAGGAACTTTATTTTGGGAAATGACTGGTTAGACAAAAACGGGGTGAGGATTTATTTTGACTTGAAGAAACTCAGAGTCGGAAGTGTTTATGTGCCCTATGAACAGGACATCCACATTTCGTCTTTGGTCAGAGTGACTAAGACGAAAGTGATAAAACCTCAGACGGCAGAAGTATTCCAGGTACGGATGAAGAATGCTCCGTATTTTGCAAGAGAGACACTCTTAGAGATTTCGGAAACAGACAAGGGATTTATAGCACAAGAACCGGGACTGTTAGTGACAAGCACGGTAGTCAGGCAAAATAAGCACCAGACGTACCCCATACTGATAGTAAACAACACAAACAAGACGTATAGAGTTAGAAGGGGTTGTGTTGTAGGGAAGGTAACATCAGTTCAAGAAGTACATGAAGTACAGATAGGGTCGGTTGATGGGAAGGTATCGGCAGTCGACTTGACGGAAGTCACTGCGCCGGAGAATATGAAAGGTGTAGTGTCAGAGCTCATTACGAACAATCAAGACTTGTTCGCGAATAGCGACCTTGATTTAGGGGCTACTGACACTGTCACGATGAAACTAGATACCGGCGATCATCCTCCCATTAGGATAAAACCGTATAGAATCCCGCTTCAAGATAGAGAGATTGTTGACAAGGCTCTAGAAGAGATGTTACAGGCAGGTGTGATAAGACGTTCTCAGTCCCCATGGTCTTTTAGTTTAGTGATTGTATCCAAGAAGGATGGGTCGAAACGTTTATGTGTTGACTTTAGAAAACTGAATGAGGTTACAAAGAAAACATCGTACCCACTACCGCTGATAGATGACATTTTGTCACTGCTTGGAAAGGCCAAGTATTTTACCAGTCTGGACCTTAAGTCGGGGTACTGGCAGGTCAAGATGGCGGATCAGGAGAGTAGGGATAGAGTAGCATTTGCATGCCACAAGGGATTATTCGAATTCACGAAAATGCCTTTTGGTTTGGTGGGAGCACCGGGATTGTTCATGATGCTTATGAATATCGTGCTAGCCGGTTTAGAAAGCGTTACCTGTGCCTATCTCGATGACATTTTGATCTTCTCAGAAACAATAGAAGACCATCTGTGTCACCTTCAGACAGTCTTTGATCGATTGAGACAGCATGACCTGAAGCTGAAACTCAAGAAGTGTCAGTTCTTTGAGGAAGAAACCAAATACTTAGGGTTTGTCATTAGTAGCCAGGGGATAAAACCGGATGAGGAAAAGGTAAAAGTCATTAGAGCTATGGCGGCTCCGACCTGTGTCAGAGAGTGCCGTTCGTTCATTGGTATGATTGGGTTTTACAGGAAAATGATTCCTAATTTCTCCCAGATGGCTGAACCAATCATAGCACTGACACGAAAGTATGCGAGATTCAGTTGGACAGAGGAATGCCAGAAAGCGTTTGATTTGATGAAGGAGACGTTAGCCGTAGCACCAGTGTTAGCCTATCCAGATACACGGCGTCCGTACATCCTTTACACGGATGCCAGCGACACATGCGTGGGGGCATGTCTCGCGCAAAAATGCGATGAGGATTCAGACATTTCCCCAGGCTCAAAGGTAGAAAGACCTATTTACTTTCTATCCCATAAACTTAGTACCAGTCAGAGGAAATGGTCGACAATAGAGAAAGAGGCTTTTGCGATCCATTATGCGCTTCAAAAGCTAAATCACTACTTGCATAATGCGGAGTTTGTCATCCGCACGGATCACATGCCTCTTAAGTATTTGCTTAATTCACCAATGCAAAATAAGAAGGTGCAGATGTGGGCCCTTGGCATTTCAGGATATAACTGTACTATTGAATATATCCCAGGTCCCCAAAATGTTTTGGCAGACTTACTATCCAGAATGCCGAGTGGTACTCACATGCCAGAGCATGAGGAAGAAGTAGAGGTAACCAGAGAGGTCAATGACAATGCTTTTGTCATAGGAGTCATAAACTCCAACCAATTCACCCCCAAGCAGTTCGCTAGTTGTACAGTAAGGGCAGGGTGTGACGAGAAGCTGGAAAAAGTTGATCTTCCAGGGTTTGATATTATTGAGGAACAGGAGAAGGATTCTGAAATAGTGCGCTTAAAGGACTTATTGATTAGTGAACAAGGAACCATGACAGTCAATAGGAGGTACATGCTGATAGAGGATGTTCTATATTTCTTGTCTCATCCTGATGATGAACCAGTAGCCAGATTGTATGTTCCGTCTCACTTGGTAGAGTACGTAGTCAGACAGTACCATGACGAAAATGGTCACTTAGGAATAGACAAGACGCATGACACAATCAGTAGAAAGTATTACTGGCCTAACATGTACAAACAACTGTATGAATATGTTAGTGGGTGTGTCATCTGTCAGTCTAGAGTGTTACAAAAGAAAAGGGCCCCCATACAGGAAATGGACATTCCTCCATACCCATTCGCTAAGTTGTCATTGGACTTGGCAGGTCCGTTTGACCGCTCTCTTAGCGGGAATCGCTATGTCATAGCATTCATCTGTCATCTGACAGGTTGGGTAGAGGCGTTCCCTGTACCAGATAAAACGCCGCAGTCAGTGGTACAGCTGCTCCTAGAAGAAATTCTACCCAGACATGGCTGTCCATTGCAGATAGTATCAGACAATGGATCTGAGAATGTGAATAGGGTTATGGCAGAAACGCTGGCAGAACTGAACATAGATCATGTCACGACCAGTCTTTATCATCCACAGTCCAATGCTAAGGTCGAACGTTTTCACAGAACTTTTAACGACATTCTGTCCAAAAAGATACAAGAGGATTTTTCGACATGGGACGTGCATATTAACCAGGTACTAGCAGCTTATAGGGTTTGTGTTTCGGAAACTACGCAGGAATCTCCTTTCTTTTTACTGTACGGTCGCGATCCAGTGCTACCGTTAGATAACATCCTTAGATCCCGAAGAAAATACGCTGGTGAAGATTTTCACAAGATAGCGCTTGAGCAGCAACACAAGGCCTTCACCCAGGTGTATCGGCGAATTAAGAAAGCACAGAAGAAGGGGGCTAAGTATGCTAATAGAGGTGTACAGCCTGTCGAGATTAAGGTCGGTGATCCAGTGTACCTTCGTAATCACCGTAGACACAATAAGTTAGACAGTAAGTGGAGGTCGCACTATAGAGTGGTGGAACAATTGTCGCCTGTCACATTCAGGGTGCGACATCAACTAGATGGCACTGAGGTCAGTTCACACGCTGAACACTTGCGGATAGCCAAAATTAGCGAGTGGCCTATTCCAAAAGCCAGGGGGAGAACATTACGTAAAGCCACACAGGTTGTAGCTCCAGAATCATCCGATAGCGACAGTGACGATGCAGTAGGGCAAGAGAACGCACGAGACAGACTGACTAGGGGGGTGCGAAAAGAGCGTGAGAATTCTTCATCCGAGGAGGACGTTCCGTTAATGGAGTTAAGAAAGCGCCTAAAGACAAGAGAAAAAAGATCTCTCTCAGCAGTAAACGTTAGTTGTAGCAAGGGCACATCAGACAGTTCTGATGATGGGGAGATCGACGACAATCGTTCGATTCAGCCTAGTTTACAGACTAATGGGGTTAGGGAAATTCTTGAAGCGATACTGACTCTTCTGCCAAAGAAGGCTTCAAATTAGAAATGCGACTCTCAGACGGTATCTGGGAGAGGACTATTGTAATGTGTAAATCATGAAGCATGATTTGAGTTTTGTCAGAGACAGTGGTATAAGTCTCTGGTGATATCTCGTATGTTGCAGACAACAACAAGATGAAGTTTTTTTTTTTAGTCTGATAGTATTGGGGCTAGCGCAGGGTTTAAATATTAATCACAATGTCGTATTTCAAAAACTTGATGAAGTTACCACTAGTAACTGGAGATTCAGGTCGGCCTGCGCCAGAATCAATGACGGCTCAGTATGACTTAGAACCCACAACAATAGCAGTAGACGCGCAACGTACGCGGTTCGCGCTCCTTACGGAAGCTGAACTTGAAGCTTGTTCCAAACCCTTGATAGGATTCTGTGCGATTCGAAGTGCAATATATCCTATGAACATTAATCAGTTTTGTGTTACGGCGCTGTTTTTAAACAATTCAGACGAAATTGCAACACACGGCCAAACAAAGGTCAAGTTGGGTACAGTGTTACCTATGGCACGGTATATAATGGATGGGCTATGGGTCATTAGTAATCATAGTCCACTAAAGATGAGTATTAGTTGTCACGGTAAAGGGGTCACGTACCAACAAATCAACCACCATTATCGCTAATCTGCCTCAATGAATCATGTACGGCTATTAGTGATAGATTGATGTTAACCCCTTACTACCAACAAGAGAGCCAGTATCAGGTGGAAGACAAATTGATAGGATGGATGGAAAACTATGCATTTTCCAATGTAACGTTATGGAAACCATTTCATAGCGCTTTACCAGACTACGATCCCATCTCTTTGTCCAAGGAGTTAGATGAAATTAAGGAAATGCCAATGGATCATCTAATTGCTCGACTTCAGAGCATGCAATTCGTTAAGCCAAAACAAGAATGGGCGATATGGAAACAAATCATCATTGGTTCTATCGTAGGGACAGTTGTAGTGATCATAATTGGGGTAGGGTGTAAACGATATAAAAAGAAAACTAGCGCATGGTTTGGCTCCATGCTATCACGACTCAGGAAGGGTGAACGTGAGGTCACTGTGCCTACGTTGATTTCGGCGGCTGTGCAATCAGCAGACGTGAATGACGTCGTAAGAGCGAAGGACTCTACGCCGATGATGGAGGGAGGAGTGCCGTTACTCCCCGCCTCGAACGTTGTCAAGTTTTACCCGTCGTTGGGGTAACCAAGGATCAACGCTGTGGCGATCCAGGAAGAATCGTGAAGAATAACGAACACATGTGCAAAGACATAACTGAGTCGACGATTTTGATGTGAACATTTATTGGCGTGATTACGCCGGACAATAATAATTTTTAATAAGGAGTGATCGATTTAAATAAGCGGTCATTCCGAAAAATGATGTATTTTGTAGATAACATGTTTAATTGTTTGAAATGATTTTGTGGTCTGAATATTGTGTAATGAAAAAAAAAACGAATCTTGTGAATTAAGATTCCTTTTTTTTCGGGTAGGTTTGGGAGGAATGTTACACTATAAGTGTATACGGCCAATATCACGGTCGGGTAATTTTATAATTTCCCTTGATATGAAAATAACGAGGGTATAATTAGTACCACGAGCTCACGTGGAGTTGACAAGTGGCCGGCCCTACTAAGCTGGGACTAATGAATGATAATTTCGAGTGGAAATACATCAATCTCACTTTAGCGGTCCCGATGCGGGCGGTAGCGAACTGGGAGCTGGGGCTAATGAGAGTCAGTAATAGATTACTGGTCAGCTAAGATCAGAGGACGCTGGCCACCATAATAGATGTGGGATAATTAGGAGAGACAGTAATAGGTCCCTGGTCAGCTAGGATCAGAGGACGCTGACCACCATAATAGATGTGGAATAATTAGGAGAGACAGTAATGAGTTCCTGGTCAGCTAAGATCAGAGGACTCTGACCACCATAATAGATGTGGAATAATTATGAGAAACAGTAATGGGTTCCTTTGATAGCTAGGATCAGAGGACGCTGACCAGCATAATAGATGTGGAATAATTATGAGAGACAGTAATGGGTCCCTGGTCAGCTAGGATCAGAGGGCGCTATCCACCAGAGCAGATGGGGGATAGATTATGGGCGACAGTAATAGCTCCTTTGACAGATAGGGTCAGGGGACGCTGACCACCCTGATAGATGTGGAATAATATGGGTGACAGTAATAGCCCCTTTGACTGGTTGAGACAAAGGGGCGATGCCCTCGGCCAGAACGGGTATATATAGTAAGGGAGCTCACAACGAAGGGAACGAGATAGATGAAGAGAGCTCACAACGAAGGGAACGAGATAGAAAGGGAGCTCGCACAATGAAGAGAGAGCACACAACGAAGAGAGAGAGTGAGATAGATAGATAGAGGGAGCTGAGAAGCGAGAGACCGAGCTCCGGTATTTTCGCCATTTTAGTATGCCATGCTAGTAGGTTGGTTGTGCCCAACCTATTAGACCCACGATGACCAAGAAATAAAAGACTCTTCTGGAAACACTCTTGTCTGGCTGCGCCTTCCATCTACAACACCTTGCGTGTGGCTGCGGTAGTGTAACAGCCCACCCTAATGGCGGAAAGAACCGTGTGTCCGTCAGTCTTTATTTGTGTGCGCCGACGTGTGTGTTGACTGGATCAGATGTTGGCTTAGAGAGGAAGGAAATGGATCAGCATTATAAGCCTAAAAATATGAACAACTCTTAATGTTCCTAAAAGATAATCGCATCTGAGCTCCAAACAATACAGTAGACTTTGGGATGAAATCCTCATCTTGTTATATTACTCTATTATTCTATTTTCAATGTTGGGTCCTTGTTTCTATTTTCAAGAACTTTCAAAATAATAATAATAATAATAATAATAATAATAATAATAATAATAATAATAATAATAATAATAATAATAATAATAATCAAGGAGATTTGTTAAGCTCTTATTCTAAAAGTAGCTCTAAATTGAAGCGCTGATACAATGAAACGACTAAAAACTAACACGCACAAACAGACACCACACACACACACACACACACACACACACACACACACACACACACACACACACACACACACACACACACGCACGCACACACATATATATATACGTGACGGTGGTGATGAATTGTGCATGGCTGGGGAAATCGGAACTAGTGAAAGGCAGCGTTGTAGAGGTGGGTTTTGAGAAGTGATTTAATGAGAAGAGCGTTTGACAGTTACGGACCGGGGAGGGGAGGCTGTTCCAAGTGGCGGGGCCAAGATGGGAGAAGGCGCGACCGCCACGTGTTTTGCATTTGAAATTGGGAAGGCGAAATTTACGTGTGTCATAGGAAGAGCGGAGGGTGCGAGATGGAGTATACAGATGGTGTAGGTCAGAATATAAGCAGGAGAAGTCAGTTTACGCCTTTATTCTTTGATAAATTAAGTTAGTTCAATCAATCAATTAATCAATCAATCAATCAATCAATTTTTCTTTCTACCAACCCAAAATTCTTCTCATATTAGTTATACACATGAATTAATCTACTCAAAGTTAGTTTGGAATATAACGTTGCCAATAGTGATTATGTGATTGTTTCAGTGCTGAACCGGGCAACTAAAATGTATTGGTGTTCTTTATATGTGTGAACTTAGCTTCATGGCAACCGACCAAACACCTGTCTCGTGTTACTCGCAGACAATAAGCTGAGGAGCCGGAGTGTGGGTGGGGTTGTAGACGGAGAACGGGGGAGGGGAGGGGGGGGGGAGGGGATTGTAAAAGTACGTTTCGTACGCAGACCTGCTTTTCTCCGAGTCAGGTGATCTTGGGTGCTTCCGCGAGAGATTGACGTGTCTCAGAGAAAGCTAACTAGAAAAGCATATCGTATTTCTCAGCCTTGTCTTCTCAGTCGAAGGCGGAGTCAGGGTTACGGTGATTTAGCTGACTCCTGCGCCGGCGCACAAGAGACATAGATCCTCCTGAGCCCCTGCAACAGCAGGGGCTCAGGAGGATCTATGTCTCTTGCAGATGGACAAGGGATCCTCACGAACTCTCAGCTGTATGATCGACTTGTTTTGCTTGACTCGGCTGATAGCTGGGAGCCTTGTCTGTTGGGAATAGACGGGCTTCTGTTTTGTCGCACTGCGGCCGGAGCCCAAAGGGTCATCGTCGAAGCGGTATTGTAAAATTGTGACCGATCATTTTAACCCGTTCAGTGCTGTCTGACGCGGACTGTGGTTTTGCAATTTTCGTTAATTCAACGCCAAAAAACCCTAGCTGTCCCAGGAACATAGATTCAAAGTGGTGTCAGCAAGAGGCATAGATCCTCATGAGCCCCCGCAACTGTGGAGGCTCATGAGGCTCTATGCCTCTTGCAGTTGGGTAGTGTTCCTTTTTTTCTCAGCACTGAACGGGTTAATATTATTATCTGGGGTAGTGTTTTGTTCCCCGCGTTTGTTTGAGTTTTAGTCCAAAATCATGACTACGCATAATATAATGGCAACCCAAACGGCATAAATGATAAGCTCTTAAGGCAACCTAGAGTTGTTGTTTTTTTTTAAATATTATTTATTATTTTTTTAAAAATAACTTAATATGATTGTGATGAAATGGGACCGAGAAAATGTAATTAAAAATGTATTATAATTATCCTTTCTAAGCGTGTTTCCTAGTTTGGCCGGACATTTTTTTGCATTTTACCTGCCTGGCACCCACCTTTTCGGTCTGCATTTCTCATGAAGAAAGTGCGGAAAACAAAAAGTGACGATTGTCGCCCGCTGTGCCAGAGCCAGCAGAAGGCATCACGGGTCGATTTAGGACAAGAGGCTAAAAATAGCTAACTGCGCAGTGGGTTTTCCCCGATCAAACTAGGCCGTCCTGCCTACAGGCGCCGCAAGACCGCATGCCACGTTGTCGATTGTCCCAGATGCTTTTCTTCGCAGACTCCCCGGCTCTTTTTCCGTCCTCACTGAGAGGCATAAATCTTCATGCAGTTGCGTGGGGCTCATGACAATCTATGCTTCTGCGTTGTTGTGGCGGAATGATTCTGGAATGGTTCGGACGGAGAGTGTCAAGGATTTTGCCTGTGCAGGGACGATAGCCTAGTTTTAGGGGTACAAACTGAGTTCCTCCGATTCAGTATCAGTAGCCTGTCTACAGCCCGGCTATACGGACAGCCCGGCATATGGTTAACCCTTTACAGATAATGACATGAGCCCCGCAATGTCAACTCCGGATGCGAATAAATGCGACTGAAGTGTCAAAGTGTCTATTCTAGAAGCATCTTACAAGTCACAGGCACTTGCAGGTGAAAACCGCGGATACCGTGGAGCTATTTGGCCTACTCAATGCTAAAACCATCACCCCTTAATCCAGACCAAAAAGGCGGTGACTGCCAAGCGTATTGTAACTGTTTTTCCTAAGTGTATTTCTTTCTCAGTTGGGTTCTTCTCATCACCCTTTAAGTTCTCCCGCCTCTCTCAACCCTTTCTATCTTCCCCTCCTCCTCCCTCTCCAACGAAGGAAGACTGTTCCCCAAGTCTTGCCATTGTTTCCCTGCCCTTCAGTTATACTTGAGACTTTCAGTCCTACCACAGGAGGAGGGAGAATCGAAGAATTTCCTGCCAAGAGTGATGTGCCCCTGACTGGCTCCGTGCGTCAGTAGCGTACAGTCTACTCCGGTTATAACAAGGTCGGATATATCAAGAAACGGATACAGCAACATTTTTTCAAAGGTCCCAACAACCACAGCTTTTCAACGTGAATTACTTCTCTTATAACAAACACCGGATATAACAACTGGAAAAACTGTGTCCCCTGACGATTTGCTATATCCGGAGTTTACTGTACTATCGCCGGTATCAACATATCCGTTTATTTACACTCGGAGCCGGTCAGGGATACACAATTCTTGGTAGAAAAAAAATCACACCGGCCTGTGACGCTTGAAAGCCAGCCAAGAGCACACAACTCTTGACAGAAATATCTTCGATTTCCTCCCTCTGTGGAACTACTTCCAAAAAACGAACGTCGGGCCAGTTTCATGAGCAAGCTTAGTCCTGCACCAGCCACTAAGCCACCAGCCTCACTAAGCAAGTCCTTGCCCAGCCACTAAGCATAGCGGCGCACTTCGCTTAGTGACTGATGCAGGACAAAGCTAGCTCATACAACTGGCCCCTCTGCCTTAGCAACAGACGCCTTCATCCTTCCCCCTCCCACGCACATCTCCACTCCCCACACCCACACCCCACGCCCCCCCCCCCCCCTGATGATGATGATATTAAAAAGGGATGATTTCGTCCAGGGGGGGTGGGCCAGGGGGGTTGGGGGGTGGGGGTGGCGCCCCCCTGCATCTCCCCCTCCTCTTTACCACCACAGCCATCCTCCTCCCACTTGACCCAGTTAGTCACTGGTCACCGTTACGGTCTCAGCTGACAGTCGTGCATAATCTGACTTCATTTCAGCGTTTACTACAAAGGAAAATCCATTGTAGTAGAGTTCGCTGGAATGAGGTCAAAATCATGTGATCACCGATAGCGAATTGATGACGACAAGCAGGGCGTACGAAATCGCGAGACAATGACTGTTCGAAACTGGCTTTTCCGAAACGCAAGGCTAATAAAGAACTATCCTTCCACTGACTATTATGGTCGATCTATCCTCCGCTTCTCCGCGACTTACACGTTTTATGCTTTGTTTTGTTTTGTTGTGTTGTGGTTTGTTGTCGTTTGGTTTGGTTTGGTTTGGTTTTCTTTCTTTTTTTATTATTTTTTTTTCTTTTTTAGTTCTTTTTTTTTCTTGTTTTATTGTGTTTGCCGGTTTGTTTTGTTTTGTTTGTTTGTTTGTTGCTTTGTTTGTAAGAAGTGGACTACGTGTCTGGGGCTGTTCTGTGCTTTTGGGGTTTTACGGTTCCACGACGGAAGGTCCAAAATAAACGATCAAGCAAACACTCGGCTGTGGCAGGAGTTTCCAAGAATTAACTCGTTCGAGACGGTGCGGCATCCGGATATGTGGGGTTAAACCGCGTAGTGTCGGAATGCAGGGCGTCTCGAATGTGTTAAGTGGAAAAGTGACACAATTCCATGACTAACACTGTACCAGACTGAAGAAGGATAGTCACATCAATAGCACCATCAGTCTTTTGAGTCACTGTGACTCATGTGTCGAACACACTCAGGCTTGTGAACTAAAGGAGTGCGACTAACTCATTCAAAACGTGCGGCATACGGATACGCGGCATGAAGCCGCGTATCCGTATACGGCACGTTTCGAATGAGTTAATAAGATAAGTTCCCGGGACATGTCATCACCGAACAGCTTAAAAAAAAAAAAAAAACCATTGTAAACACTTCGCTGCCACAGAGAGTCAGTACTAAATTGCGCGTCTCAGTGACACCACTGTACACTGACCGACTAGTTTCGCGGAGGAGAAATCAGCCGGTTAAACCATATCATACTGAGGCTAAAAGCTTTAAATTTGTACACTGCCAGATGCAAGCTACATTATAGTACTTACAGATCAGACATAGACCAATGGCCTTAGTTCAAGGGTAGTGCCATAATAGCTTGGTGCCTCATAGAAGCGCCAAGCTATTCTGGCACTACCCTTGAACTATTTAAGTCACACTTATTTCACACACACTGTTGTATTCCGAATGATAAGGGTTAAATGGGACCAGAAACAGACATGCAGAACATAGGACTAACAAGAGACGTAAATCTTCATGAGCCCCCGCGACTGCGGGGGCACATGAGGATTTATGTCTCTTGCAGATGGGTGGCGTTCACCTCGCCCCCGTAGTTAAGGGCTTAAGATACAATATCGTTGTTAGAAATAGACATTGGAGAGGTTCCCAAGCCATTCCTGATGTGACCTGTATCGGAGTGGCCGGACGACATGATTAATTTATCAGTTTATCTTTTGTTTCAATGCGAAATTTAAATGCAAGTTGCAGAAAAAGATCATTTTACATCCAACAAGAAATGTAAAACTTTTTTTTTTTTTTTTAATCAAACGACGGTAGCAAAATATAGCCCAAATTCATAACTTACCTCTTACCTTATGAAAAGGGACTTCGGAAATCGTTCGAACTCCGCCGCAGGTTCCTCTAGAGTCGACAAAATGTCATGACGTCATCGCCGCAAGTTTAGTGTCCGATAATTACATCCGCCTGAAGAACAACAATTTAAAAAAGAAAAGTCAGTAAGAGGCATAGATCCTCATGAGTCCCCGCAGACTGCGGGGACTCATGAGGATCTATGACTCTTGTAGATCATGGCCAGCAAGAGGCGTCAGGAATCTACATCACAGCAGAACCTGTTTTGAGCGTTCACCGTTATTGCTGTACTCAACTAAATCAAGTGATGGTCTTTAATGACAGGTGACACGGTTTTGCCCATCACGACTTCTCATGAGAGAGAGCACCTGTGTTATAAGTCTTTTTTTTTTTTTTTTTTCCTTTCTTTTTTGGTGCAGTTAAAAGGCAGGTTGCTCTAAAACAGCTTGTACCGCCGCCTGATGGAATAGCTCATTTTAATCCAGGACCGTAATCGCCAAATTTTGAAGTTGCCCTCTGAAGGTCTGTATTACAATTCTAGAGACAGATGGAGCATGATAGTTCAAGGGTGGTGCCAGAATAGCTTGGCACCTATGGGCGCCAAGCTATTCTGGCACCACCCTTGAACTATCAAGCTCGATCAATGTCTTGTTGTGGTGTGTCGGGGCTGAATGAGATAGCCGAAGACTTTTGTTGACTGAGATTTTTTATTAGTGCTACGCAGGGCTGTAAAGTTCGACTGGCTTCCAGGCAAAACATCACAATCAATATGGTTATATTGGCCTTGCAGTTGGTTTGGACTCGACCAAAGCTAATTTAGAAAAAAAAAAAAAGATTGAAAGTTTTATAATAATCAAAAGCTGCTCCCGTGCAACAAACTCTGGCATAAAGAACTTTGTGTACTCGCCTTATCATTTATTACATGCGAAACATGCACCTAACCCTTTCCTCGTCAGCGGATCCATCATTTGTGAAACCTCTGTCCATTCAGCGACCAAAAGCCAGTACCGTAGGAGGAACAGGGATATAAATTGGTCTCAGCAAGAGGTGTAGATCTTCATGAGTCCCCGCAAATGCGCGGGCTCATGAGGATCTATACCTCTTGCAGCGGTGAGGTTCAGTTTTTCTCGGCAATGTAAGGGTTAAATGGCACAAGGAACAGTCTCTCTCTCTCTCTCTCTCTCTCTCTCTCTCTCTCTCTCGCTCTCTCTCTGTCTCTCTCTCGCTCTCTCTCTCTCTCTCTCTCTCTCTCTCTCTCTCTCTCTCTCTCTCTCTCTCTCTCTCTCTCTCCTGAAATCATATCCACCCTGATCTCATCTAAGCTGTGTGTGTATTTTCCGATAAAAATATTGTAATACATCGAAAATGTTCAACTTTTCACCCCCCCCCCATTCCCCCTCTCCCCCTCTACGCCCCCTCTCCCCCCCTCCTCCCTACCCCCCCCCACCCCCCCCCCCCCCCCCGGCAAACAAAAAAGGACATACTAGTTTTTTCCATAACCAGGAAATATATCATATGTTGCACAAAGGGTTTACGCACATCAAAAACTCAAATTAGGTACAATTTTCATTGTTTTTCGTTTTCGCTTCACAAAAGCCTTTAACCCATTCAGCCCTGACGCACTACAGCAGGAGATGGGTCGACCATGATAATTCAAGGTTAGTGCCAGATTAGCTTGGCGCCTGTCGCACTGCCCTTGAATTATCATGGTCGCGGAATCCATCTCCTGCAACTGGTGTATAGTCATTAGATGACGCCTCCAAAATTTGGGAAATACGGCCGTCGGGCTGAATGAGTTAAGCGCATGCTGTATTATTTCTTGTTTTTAAATGCCAGCATAAATAGAATGTCATCGGTCATTGAAATTCTCAGTTGAACTCATTGGGGGCCAAACGGGCTATTTGCGCATTTAAATTTGATACATTCTTGGCGACAGACGCCCAAGCGAATACCAGAATAACCAACCAGTTCTTCGTTATAATGATTAGTGCATATGCACTTGCTACCTCAAATTCGAGGTAGAGACACACGTTTTTCGCGATGCCGTATATCAGTCAATGTAACAATGATTATTTCTTCTTGTTCACTGTAAAAGTACATCGACACACATTGTGAAGATCTTTTAATATACCTGTTTTGACCTACACTCTGCGGTGGAGACTGCTGTCTGAATAGCGATGTTTCGTTTGCATCGTACGACTCCCAGCGAGGAACTAGACCGAAGGAACGGCGGATAACAAGCATAGACAACACTCCAAACATCTCCAAGAGGCATAGATCCGCATGTGCCCCACGGGTCTCATGAGGATCTATGCCTCTTGGGGATGTTATGAGTGGTGTATATCCGCCGTGACTTCGCTCCCCTTCGTTGCTGGGAGTCGTTCGTTGCTAACAAATCCTCACAATTACCCACTGATCCAATGCGAACTGAACTGGTCCGATATTTACTTTTCGATTTTGAAACAAAGAAAGTCCCATCAAAGAAAGAAGCACGCTTGGAACGGCTGTCCTTTCTCAGCGTGCTTCTTTCTTTGTTGGCGGACTTTCTTGGCATCTTACACGCTTGTTGATAGTCATCTATTTTGGTCAACATGTCCGAGACTTCCGTTTCGATTTTGAAACAATGAATGTCCCAACAAAGAAAGGGACACGCTTAGAAAGGACAAGTGCAACGTACGTTGTACTTGTCCTTTCAAAGCTTGTTTCTTTCTTTGTTTGGAATTCTCTTCGGCATTCTACGCGCTTGGCAGTCATCTATTTTGGTCTCGATTTTGAGAGAACAGTGCAGGCTGTATAGCCAGAGCTGAGTCCTAAAGATAACGACGGTGTTTCAGAACCGGTGAGCGCCAGTCATGTGTGCCCCATGTGTGAATTAAAAGTCAGTAATTCATGTGACCACAAATAGCAACACTGTTTACATGCAATTAGCTTACGGTATGGGACCTTCCATTTCGTTTAATCAAATCTGAAGAATGCGCCATAGTTATTCTTGGCTCAGTAAAAACTGATTACATCTATTTTAGTTCTCAGCTGGAGAGTATCTCGGGATTACAATTTGTATCTGTTTGTTTTTTTTAAATATATTTTCGGACACTTAATAATAATAATAATAATATTTATTAAACGCATATCTTAAATAGCTCTACGCGCTGTAAAGCTTGGTGCTTAACTCATCCTGCCCGCGACACACCACAGCAAGATATGGCTCGACCATGATAGTTCAAGGGTGGTGGCAGAATAGCTTGGCGCCAAGAAAAATAAAAGAAGAATCCAGAAACACAGCCTTCGCCTAAGGCAGTGATCGAAGTGGTCAAGTTGTCCGGGCTCTTGAAAGTATACGTGGGATCTACCCCAGCCAGCCAGAGGCACAGATCTTCATAAGCCGCTGAGCATGCAGGGGCTTATGAGGATCTGTGCCTCTAATAAGCTTGGTGGGCTTTTGGCTCCGAGTCTTACTATAAGGATTTCAACGGCATACAGCCACAAACGACTGAGTCGGTGGCGGCATTTTAAGCCGTCTGTGCAGTATATTAATCAGCTTGCAGCTGTTGAGACGATTAGACTAAAGGCACTCGTCACACGTATTCTGATATTACACAATATATGACGGCGTCTTCGACTGGGAAAACTCGCGCGCGTGAGGTACGCACTTTTGGGGGCCAGTTGCATGAGTGAGCTTAGTCCTGCGCCAGCCACTAAGGAAGGTGCTCCGCTGAGCTTAGTCCTGCGCCAGCCACTAAAGAAGGTGTTCCGCTGAGCTTAGTCTTGCGCCAGCCACTAAGCAAGGTGCTCCGCTTAGTGGCTGGCGCAGGACTAAGCTCACTCATTCAACTGCCTTTGGGTACG
Source organism: Semisulcospira habei (assembly GCA_036245525.1). Taxonomy (NCBI): domain Eukaryota; kingdom Metazoa; phylum Mollusca; class Gastropoda; family Semisulcospiridae; genus Semisulcospira; species Semisulcospira habei. The sequence goes on from BTPG01000001.1 coordinate 199,629,625, forward strand.
CAACGATTACCTCGAAGAAACTTGTAATAATCATGTATGTCATCAACACGCTTTTGGAATAGAAGAACAGACAAAAGAATTAGAAAATAATAACAAAAACAATAATAATAATAAGAAGAAGAAGAAAAAGAAGAAGAAGAAGAAGAAGAAGAAATAAATAAATAAATAAAATAAAGCGTATTTGAAGAATATCATGCTTGTGTAATGGTTCACTTTTGGTTCACAGTTAAATTTAGCGAATTAAAAAGTGCAGCTGAACCTGTCGAGGCGACTTAATTACAATGGTTTTCATTACAGGTTTCCGATCATGTTTTCACAAACTGATTGGCGGTTCCACCGAGTCGAGTCAATAAAGGTCTGAAAGTTTAATAATACACGTGAAACACACTAATTCTCAAATCCTGAAAGGATCACCTCGACAAAAAAAAAGCGCTACTGACAGCCAAATGGCTGGGAGCGGAATCACCTCAGCAAAAGCTCTATTGACTTCCAAATGGTTGGCAGAGAAATCACCTCCGAAAAAAAGCGCCACTCACAGTCAAATGACTGGTAGCGGAATCACCTCAGCAAAAGAGCTATTGACCTCCGAATGGTTGGCAGAGGAATCACATCAGCACCTCAGTAAAAAGCGCTACTGACAGCCAAAAATGACTGATACATGACATCACAATCACCTCAACCAAAGCGTTACCGATAGCCAAATAGGTTGGTAGCTGAACCTCCTCGACAAAAAACAACAAAGACTGAAACGCTGCTGACTGTCAAAATGGTTAATAGCGGAGTCACCTCAACAAAAAGCTTTGCTGACAGCCGAAAGGGTTCATAAAAGATATCGGGCTCACCTCATCACAAGCGTTACTGACTGGCAACCAGAAGGCTTGACAACGGCCAGAATCATCTCAACAAAAAGCACTGCTGACAGCCAATAGGCTTGATCAGGGTTGATAAAGAAGTCACCTCAACAAACAGGAATCATCGCGACTAAAACCGCTACCGAAACCCAGAGGGTTAATTCAACACCTAAGAGCACCAATAGTCAAAGGAACATGGATACAAAGTGGCTTCAGCCAGATGCATAGATCCTCACGAGCCCTCGCAACTGCCTCTTGCAGATGGGTGGTGGTCAGTTTTTCTCGGTAGTCACGGGATGACGAACTCCAGAAACAAGAAATGTTATCACTAGTACCGTTCAGTAATGACTAAAAATAAATAAATAAATAAATAAATAAATAAATAAAAATCCTTATAATATAAGATTTGTTACTGCTACCCAATGTGCAAAAGGCCATCGGGCCGACGTCGGCCCGATGGCCTTTTGCGCATTGGTTAGCAGCTTTCAGGTAGTATAACTTACTTGACGAAAACTTCCTCTTCTTCTGTCATGCGCCAAACTTCTTGTGTTGAAGATTCTCGCACTGGAACCAGTAGAAGGAACCTGGCAAATATTGACCTGCAGATGATTATTATTCGAGGGCTATAAACACCGGCTGCATTCAGTTATGAATCGCACGCGAAGTAGTCTCGATCCAGTCAGAAGCCCCCTATTCATTTGGTCCCGCAATCACTCGGCTGCTACTCTTTTTATAGGCATTCACTCACGGGTCCGGCACCCGCTTTTTCTGTGACAGAACATTATGCTAATGAGATTGTGTGTCACACCGATGATGCCTTTTTATTTTTAACCCGTTGAGTGCCAGTTGAGGCAGACTGTGTTTCTGCAATCTTTTTTGATTCACACCAAAAAAAAAAAACCAACAAAAAAATCTAGCCTCCCCAGGAACATGGATTCAAAGTGGTGTCGGCAAGAGGCCCTGTATAGATCCTCATTAGCCCCCGCAACTGCGGCGGCTCATGAGGATCTATACCTCTTGCAGTTGGGCGGCGTTCACATTTTCTCCGCACTATACGGGTAAATCTACCATTTCGCATAAATGTCAGTGCATTGCACTGTAGGGGAGGGGTGGGGTGGGGGGGCTCACGAGAATCTAGGTCTCTCGAGGGTGGACAGGTGGGGCATCTGTACGCGGCATAGATGCTCACGTGTCCCCATTTAGACTGTGTCATTTGCCGACCAAAGATGCTTTTTAGGCCACTGCTCAGAATGAAAAAAAAAATTGCATCGAACTGAAAGTGGCTCATGAGGATCAAGTTCTTTGGTATATGGAGGCTCTACCTGCAAGAGGCATGGATCCTCATAAGCCCCCGCAGTTGCGGAGGCTCATGAGAATCTATGTTTCCAGCTTTGCAAGCACAGGGTTAATTAATAGCAATCAGACTACGCTATATGAAGAACTGTCTGTAGCGACAAAGAGATATCTTACTCATGGTAAGAACTCTATTCAGCACTAATAGATTACAACTGAATTAGTGCCAGTCTTATTTATATCTGTGTTCCTCACGCGAAGTTGGTCGTCATCTTTTCACTGTACGACTGATACATAAAACTTCTACTAGTCACCATGTATAAATGTGTTTCTCGCGCAACAGATGCATGCTCAGCGCTTGACTGACACAGAAATCGCCTGCAGATCAATATACCTCTCGGCTGGTTCCGTCAGTGTTGCTCATACGAGGCAGGTCGTGGGACGCTCACAGAATGACTGATCAAAGAAACTGCGTTGGTGAGACTGACTCAAAGACATCGATTACTAGTGTCATTGTCCTCACACTGGTTTGTCACTGTCTATCCTCTGCTGCTGACAGCAAGTTGCGAATCCAGGGAGACTAACCAGAGTGCATCGTCTCTTTTCTGAGAGAACTATTTTTTTTTTTTCTCTCGCAATTTTCAGTCGCACTTTGAGAACGTGTGATCTTGTGTGTGTATGCCGGTCTGTGATTTTGTACCTTACTGCTTTCATTCCGTAAGGTCCAAAATCACAGACCAGCACACGACGAGAGGGATCAAAATTATGATTTGGTCTTTACAACTTGAGATCCCAAAACACACACCGGCACAGCAGAGGAATTGTACCTGTTAACAGCATACGAACACTAATGTTCGCTAGAGCCCCTGCACCGAACAGGTGGCCCTTGAGGATCTATGCCTGTGGAAGATTAGAGGGGTGTGGTCTTGCTGTTAATTTAATTTATGGCGGTGTTTTGACTTTAAGTGTTTTTTTTTTTAATCGCTCACAATGTACCTTAATTGAGGTGAAGGTCTGAAAATGCTCCTCACCCCACCCACCCATCCCCTCCCCACCCCCCCACCCCCCACCCCGCCTCTCTCTCTCTCTCTCTCTCTCTCTCGGCTGTCAAACAACGACAAAATGCCCGTCACCGGACTCCCGTCAGCTGCAGAAGCTGTCCTGCAGTCTGTACTGTCCAGCCATCACACCACGTCATGGAAATTGACCGGGGAAGGGACCAGCCTGGTGTTCGTACTACGGCTGTGTTCAGCGGACAGAGACCAACAGCAAACCGACATTGCACCGACCGGCTACTGGCGACGAAAACCACCGTCACAGGTGCGCAGAGACTTACGGAGGGCACATGCAAGAAACAAGGTAGGCAGTGTGCCTAGCAGTGACAATTTATTGGATGACACAAACGTAAAAGAGAGTGAAGTTTACACGGACACTGATAATTATAATCAAGAATCTACAAATGGCAGTACACTACAGTACACGAAAACCATCACCCAGCCAGACAACACACCGTGTAGTGACCATGCAGCACGTGCAACAGCATCGCCGTTAGCTGAGAACCACGACATCACAGCATACATGGAAACTGGAACACCAACAGAGACAGTGCACGCATGTACCGCTGATGTTGACAATATTAACTGTGCTAGACCTGAAACGGGCGTGTGTGACACAGAAATCAGAGATGCAGAATCACGTGGCTTTGATCCCAAACAAGTGTACACGTTTGTCACCTCTCAGACCGAGTCAACAAAACATAAACTAATGGACACATCGAGGAACCAAAGACTAAAGAAAGTAGTTTCTCACGAAAAGAATGGAAAGAACTATTTAGTGGCTGAGAGTGACGATTTTGTGCTTATGTACGACATTCGTATCTCAGGGACTGTGTGTTATGAAGTCAAGTGTGACCCAGTGACCGGCGGAGTTTTGGAGATGGTGTTTGCTCTTGGTCTTCTGCCGGCTGTCAGTGACAATGAGTATGATCGGGACATTCAACGCATACAGCAAGACTTGCTTGCCTTGGCCAGGATTACACAGTGCTACCTGGCTAAGGCAGGCAAGTCTTGTTGAACATTAGCATGCACAGAAAGTTTTTTTTGTTCAGATTAATCAGTTGTCATTTCTTTCTCCCGGACAAGTTACAGGACTGTGATTTCTACCTGTACGAGATTCTAGGATGTTGTATTCACTGGACCCATCATGTCGCGGATTCATGAACATGACGAAATAAACTTTAATGATATGGATTCCATGTCATTGCACACCCCCACCCCTTCCCCAACCCTACCCCAAATCCCCATTATACCCCAACCCCTCCCCTGTCGTTTTTTGTTTTACTGTGATTATCGTCGCTGTACTTTGCTGATGGGCTGATGCCTGAAGCAATAAACCATTTCGAGTTCGAGTTCGAGTTCTCTCTCTCTCTCTCTCTCTCTCTCTCTCTCTCTCTCTCTCTCTCTCTCTCTCTCTCTCTCTCTCTCT
>BTPG01000001.1:199639252-199664252 GCA_036245525.1 Semisulcospira habei
CATTAGCAGTGCAGGACACTGATCGACCATGATAGTTCAAGGGTGATGCCAGAATAGCTTGGCGCCCATAGGCGCCAAGCTATTCTGGCATCACCCTTGAACTATCATGGTCGATCCTTATCTTGCTGTGGTGTGTCTGGGGTAGAATGAGTTAAAGTCCGAGCACGGACATTGATCGTAAAGCAGTCAATTCCAGCGCCAAACGCAGGAGACGGATCAACCGTGATAGCCTGGAAAGGCGCCGAGCTGATCAGCCACTGCCCTTGAACTATTATAGTCGATCTGGCACTGCCCTTGAACTATCAAGGTCAATGAACTATCATGGTCGACGCGCCTCCTGCGACCTTTACGTGATGCTTAGCTTTTGTCACTTGATAATAGTGACAGAAGTTTTGTTGTTTTTTTTTTCAATTTTTTTATGTCATGCACACACAGTAAGGTCATGCACACACAGTAAGGTCATGCACACACAATAAGGCCATGCACACACAGTAAGGACATGCACACACAGTAAGGTCATGCACTCACAGTAAGGTCACGCACACACAGTAAGGTCACGCAAACACAGTAAGGTCACGCACACGCAGTAAGGTCATGCACACGCAGTAGGGTTACGCACACGCAGTAAGGTCACGCACACACAGTAAGGTCACGCACACACAGTAAGGTCACGCACACACAGTAAGGTCATGCACACGCAAGTTGGCTTTTTAACCCCTTTACTGTCGAAGAAAACTGAACACAATACAGCTGCAAGGGACATAGATCCCTATGAGCCCCCGCAGTTGCGGGGACTCATGAGGATCTATGTCTCTTGTTGACTCTAATTTGTATTCATGGTCCCTGGATGGTTGAAGATTTTTGCCATTGAATTAACAAAGTTTTGATAAACACAATCTGCGTCCACTGGCAGCGAAGGCGTTAAACCTATATAAAAATAAAACAAACAAACAAACAAACAAAAAACACTATTTAATGTGAACGTTAGTCCGTCCGTCGTTCCGAATTCTGAAAAGTATAATACAACAACAAAAAATACCGTTTTTTTTAAAAAGAATGTAACCGATGTTGCAAAGGTCAGGCCACCAAAGGTCATTTACACGAAGGTTTGTGTTTTATTCGAGTTTAAAGACTCAAAACAAGCTGTGTGAATGTCCTCACTCTCACTCTTCCGAATTCTTCTGCCCGGAAGATCTAAAATGTCATCCCTGTTCGCAGAAACTGTCATCAAAGAAGGTAATGCCACTACAATACTGTCAAATCAAAGACGCTGAAAGTTTCAGATAATGTCCGCATAGGTCATGAACTGCTCAGGAGCCAGAAGACATTTAGGAATTGAATCGTCTGTGCCGGGTTGAAGGCGCGAAGGTCTGATAATCAGCTTCAGAGGACTACAAACCACGATGTAACCCGAGACTGAAGTAACCCAACTCAGACGGTTCAATGCCATTGTCGTTCAGTCTAAATTACGCACTATTTGGAGCCTCGAATGTGTGTCTGACGTCAGGAGTAAAACGCCAAATATTTCTGACGTCAGACTGTATTTTCTAGGAACGCGACTCTTTGTGAACAAACTACCAAGTGAGTAGGAAAACCTGGCAGTCAACCCTTTCGGTCTGCTTCTTTGTGAACAGGCTACCATGCCCGGTCGTGCATATGTGCTTGCTTTTGCCGCTGGAATTTCATACGGTTTACCAGTGGTGCTGCTTCTAAGCAGCCAGTGACAAGATCAGAATCTGTAGCAATCAAGTGCGGACTTTTCTCACTGGGTTGAAGCGATAAAACTTGTAAATTTTGAGAGCAGGACTACATGTGATTGTCAAGCGACTCGTCTGACTTCGTACATGAAGCATGTATTGTTGGCATCCTTCGCCAACCGGTACTGAGTTCATACACGCATTCAACAGACTTTATCCGACTTTCCAGCAAAAACCGAAATGGCATAGATCTGTCACATTTTATTTATTTATTTCTCTTTCTCTATTACTGCACGAGTGGCAACAGTCTGCTTTCTAAACAGCATACGTGTTGACATGGAGCACAATGGAAAGTTTCGAGCTGTCTCAGTTCAGAGTTTGAATTGCGACACATTTGTGTAGCACTTGTATAGTGTGCTCACTGCTTGAGTCATGCCGAAATAAGATACAATTCTTTTATTTCCCTATCGTCTACCACCATTTAATCTTTGTGTTTTCCGGTTATTTTTGATATAAGGTGCCAGACAGCCCTGATCTAAGGGTTCAGACGAAAGACCTAGGACAGATTCGTGCGCGATACTAGAATTGTGGTTTGGCCAGCTGATTAAAAATTATAGGTACGGCAATGGTTCTAGGAGGTAGACATTGGGGCATTGAACCCCCTGCGAATTTTAGATGCTGACCAATCACAGTGTCGGAAAATGGAGTGACTGAGCGGCAATGATTTGTAACTCTTAAATGATTGCAAGTGTTTCAGGAAGGAAGCCATAGGAAAATAGTGTGTGTGTGTGTGTGTGTGTGTGTGTGTGTGTGTGTGTGTGTGTGTGTGTGTGTGTGTGTGTGTGTGTGTGTGTGTGTGTGTGTGGATGATGGTGTCACTGAAATATTCAGGCTACATCATACTATTTGGAGCCGGAGCGCTGACGCTATCATCTTCCTGCTATGGTCGCAAACTGCGTTTCTGAACATCGACGCAGTCAAAAATCAGCTCCCAGACATCCAAGGGGTATGGATGCAAAGTGGCGTCAGCAAGAGGCATAGATCCTCATAAGCCTCAGCAACTGCGGGGGCTCATGTGGATCTATTTCTCTTGCATTTGGATCATGGTGACTTTATCTCGGCAATTACGGGGTTAACGTGTAAGTCACTCAAAAGCCTTGCAGCGCTGACAGGTGCAACCGAGTAAAATCTGCTCTGTGCCAGTTGAACCTAACGGTCTTGGGAAGCATGGGCCAAAGTCAGTGAGATCGGCACGCATGTTCCGGGTTGTGTGTGTATGTGTGTGTGTGGGGGGGGGGGGGTGGGGTGGGGATGGGGGACGGGGTGGTAGAAGGGGAGGTGTGTGGAGGGGGGCGGGGTGGGGTGATAATTCCACACTCTTAACCCTTTTAATCCTGAGACACCCTAACATGGGATTAATTTGATCATGGTAGTTCAAGGATAGTGTCAGAACAGCTTGGCGCCTGAAGGCGCCAAGCTGTCCTGGCACCACCTTGAACAATCATGCTCGATATATCTCGGATGCCGCACGTCTCGAATGTGTTAAGCATTTCGCCCGTAAACTATACCTTTCCCCGAGATAATTAGTCTGTTCGCGAACATAGATATATTTATTTCTATCTATCCAGACAGTTGAAGGTCGAACGTTGTTTTGCTGACTGACAGAGGAGTTCTTGAGAATTTCCGGTCATGAATTTAGCGACAAAGAAACCACCAGACAATGAGCTGTAGTCCTTTGTTTGTCTGTTTGTTAACACATCGGTGTTGGTTGGTTGATTGATTTACTGACTGTCTGACCGACCGACCGACCGATTGTTTGATTGATTGATTGATTGATTGAAATAATGCTAAAATTCAATCCATGGAAAGCACCCAGACACTGCTATTGCGCATAAATTAGTCAGTACACCATGCACATCAGTAGTATTTTGCTGACGAGGGAGAAAGTTGTAAGGTGTTTTTTTCCCGAAGTGGCGGGGGTATGTGAGGGTTGGGGAGATGGGGATGGGGGGAAGAGGGAGAGAGACACACCTTCGCCAGATGTATCACCGTCTGTTAGTGTTACTGACTCATGACTGCTCGCTTCACGCTAGAATACAAGACTGGCTTCCTGCTAAGTTCATCCCGGATCGAACCATGTTGATGAATGGCCCGACCGTGCGTCAGTTTAGTCGTAAACTGATAACCACACGACCTCCTACAACGTAGTAAAAGGTACCTATCCCCGCCATCTGCATGAGGCATAGATTCTCATGAGCCCATGCTTCGGAGGGGCTCATGAGAATCTATGCCTCATGCAGATGGCGGGGACCTGTGCTTGTTGATTGCTCTGAAGCTGAAGGGGAGAGGGACCTGGCTTGGATCCAGAATGTGACTCTTATTTCGGGTTTTTCCTGCGGTCCAGTCATTCATAACTATCGATTATGCGCCGTGTTAACCTACTGTGTTATTTTATCTCTCTGTGTGTGAGTGTGTGTGTGTGTGTGTGTGTGTTTGTGTGTGAGCGTGAGTGTGTCTGTGTTTGTGCGTGCGTGTGTGTGTCTTTTATTTGTGTGTATATGTGTGCGTGCGCGCTCGCGCGCGCGCGCGCGTGTGTGTGTGTGTGTGTGTGTGTATGTGTTATTTTTTGTGTATATGTATGTGTGTATGCGTGCGTGGGTGTGTGTGTGCGCGCGTATTTTATTTGTGTGTATATGTGTGTGTATGCGTTCGTGAGTGCGTGTGTGTGTGCATGTTTGTGTGTGTGTGTATACGTGCGTGTGTGTGTGCGCGCGCGTGTATGTGTTTGTGTGTTTGCGTGCGTGCGTGTGTGTACATGTGCGTTCTTGCGTGCGAGCGTCCGTGCGTGCACGCGCTTGTGCGTCATTATTTCATTTCTATGCACGTATTTTTACATGTTCCTGATGCAGAACAATTACAACCCAATGTACCCACTCCATAAAGTTTATCCTTTTTTGACACGTGTACTGATATATTGTATAACAAGCAAATTAATAATCATGAACTTGCTTGATATACTTTCCCCGCCGTGAGATGGCCTTAGTCGCCTGCTCGGCGTTAAACCCCAACAATCATCATCATTGATATACTTTCCGTCCCCGAAAATCCCTTGCACGCCAAGAAGACTCGATCTTAATGATACTTGCATTTTCAAAAACGGAAACGCGAAATATGCTCATACCGCAACATTAACAAACTCCTTGTGTGTAGCAGTAATGAAATACTTCTTAGTGTGTATGAACTCTCAAAATGTATGTCCTATACACACACACAAACGGAGAAAAGACGCCAGGAAACGTGCGAGTCGTTGGACTGACAAATGAAATTGACGAGATGTCGGCTGGCGATATCGACAACCTGAGATTATGCGCGATCTTGTTGCAAGTAGAATTTTCTCAGTAACTCCGCACGGTTATACAATGCACCGATGTCTTCATAGTCAGACGAAATCCCTACGCGCTGAGTCGACAGCGATATGCAGTCGTCCGCCACTCACGTATTTGGTCTGAACACCGCAATCAGCCGCAAAATGAATGACGCCAGACAGTTTTGTTTTGGACTGGGTACATAAATTATATTGAGCAACATCTTGTTTGATATAGTGCCGATAACCGACAGATGTGATTACTTGACCCGAATCAAATGTCCTCGTCTTACGACTCGGACATTTTGATTTCGGGTCTCGTAATCACATCTGCCTGTTATCGGCACTATATCAAGCATAATACTGCTCAATATATTATATTAAATCTTTCATTTTTATGACCTTTTTTTCAAATTCGCGCAGTATTGTCCTAAAAAGGTTACATTACAGATCAGGCGATATGTCAACCATTTTAGTTCAAGGGTGGTGCCAGAATAGTTTGGCGCCTCCTAGCGCCAAGCTATTCTGCACTGTCGTCAAATTTTTCATGCGATATGGTATCAGAATGGAAGGGTTAATTGCCCCCATGAGTGATAAATATTTTTAAATTGACCTGACCTGACTGCACTAAACTGCAAGTGTCGCAATTTATGTGTAAAAAATGACACAACTCTTGACTGCTACTGACGATACCGTTCGGCGGAATGACACAACCTTAACTGCTTCTTTTCCCCTGGGCGTTATCGTCAGCAACAGTCATGGGGTTAAAACAAGTTGTGTCCACGGGCAGCGACCCGTAGTTGTTTGTGTGGGTAGTATGCTCTTTTAGATTTTTGTTTAATACTCCGCCCTCGAGGGCCAGTGGCATTTCAAAGTCGTGTTACGTTACACGAAAACCTCTCTTTAAATGCCAGGATTAGGTATTGTTTGATCGCAAAAAACGAAGAGGGAAAGCACACGCAAAATGTCCTGTTTGTTTGGCAACTTAACGGACATCGATACGGTCTTTGAAATGCTACTGACCGTGTCGCAGGTATATGACATTGTGTGAAATACAAACTCCCACCTATTCTTTTTTCCAGACACTCATAACATAAGCTTATTTTGAAAATCTGTAAAGTTTCGACACCTAAGTGAAAACGATCTAGGGCAAGAGCAAGAGATATAGATCCTCAAGCGCCTCCGCATTCGCGGGGGCTCATGCGGATCTTTACCTCTTGCTGACACCATTAAGTATCCCATGTGCCTTGGCCGGCTGAGGCTCTTTGGTGTTGAATTAACCCATATCATACTGAGGCTAAAAGCTTCAAATTTGTACACTGCCATATGCAAGCTACATTATAGTACTTACAGATACGGATATAGACCAATGGCTTTGGTTCAAGGGTGGTGCCAGAATAGCTTGGCGCCTAGAGGCGCCAAGCTATTCTGGCACTACCCTTGAACTATTTTAGTCAACCTTAATTCACACACTGGTGTATTCCAAATGATAAGGGTTAAGGAATATATCAGAAACAATATCTGCCACCACTGGTAGGGAATGGGGTTAGTGACACGCACGGACATTAAATTGTTGCTATTATATTATATTGAGCAGCATTTTGCTTGATATAGTGCGATAACAGGCAGATGTGATTACGAGACCCGAATCAAAATGTCCGAGTCGAAAACGAGGACATTAGATTCGGGTCAAGTAATCACATCTGTCTGTTTTCCGCACTATATCAAGCAAAATGCTGCTCAATATAATTTATGTACCCAGTCCAAAACAAAACTTTACCTTCGCTTCTTGTCCAACGCCACTCTGTGCGACCATGTTAGGTTTGCATACCGAGACCACTGATCCTGCACACCGAAACAAGACATATGCATATTCACAAAATGATTTTAAATTCAGTTTAATTCATAAGTAACTTTTGGCAATGAAACACCCATATCAGCAATGTGGTTAATAACTTGAAAAAGAACAAAATAGTAGCGAACAAACAAGAAAACAACTTGAACAGCAAATACTGGCGAGACAGCCGATGAGCAAACGCCAGGTTTCTTGACGCAAGGGAGGTAACTGTGTTCAGTGAATTTTCAGCGTTTGGCTGTTAAAACTGACTACCTTCTACGATAATACAGTTTTCGGTGATTTTTTTTAAGGTTGGAATGTTGCATTTCGCGACTATAGTTGGCGTTATGCATCTATAACATGAAGGTTTGAAGTTACAGGTTAGTTTCTTTAGCTATTTGTACTCTTTGTATCGCTTTTTACGGGTTTCCACGTTGTGTGATGTGAGTGCCGAAGCACACGATGGCGGCACTCGTACACGGACGAAAAATATCTTCGGCATTGCTGAAGAACGGCAAGTCAGAGAGAGACAATAGGAGACCCGTAAGACAATGAATTCAATAAAGCCACATCCATCATTAAATTACGTCATTTTTAATAATAAAATTTTGGACCCCATTACGCCCCCGTTATTACCCAATAAACCCTTTGATTTAAAAAAACTGACGAGCATGACTGATGTGGCTTTATTGATCTAATTATCTTACGGGTCTCCTATTGTCTCTCTCTATAACTATTGTCTCTGACAATACCTAATCATTTACCTGATCAAGTGATGCCAAGTGAAACTTAATACTTATTAACAAGTTGCAACTAACTTTTAGGAACCTACAAGGTAACCTTTAAGTGTGTTGTCATAAGAACTTATTAATTACTTACCATAAGTTCTTACAAGTACTTACCCTAAGTTCTTACAACAACTTGACTCAAGTCCCAAGATACTGAGACAGATTTGTCAAGATACAAGGACAATAAAAATCTTTTTTTTCTCAGTAGTACTCTGGCGGTGGTGCTGATGGGGCTAAACAATCAGGCACAAGTGGTGTAAATGACGTGTCATCTCTCTGCGAAGCATATGACAAAAATATTGATTGATTACCAAATCTGATTTTTATTTGTTTAAAAGATTGTGTAGTTTTTCTGTGGTTTCCTTAACACACTGATCTGTTTCCCCATCTCTAAAAAACTAGCCTTCAGTTCTTCAACATTCACAGGAGATTGACTACGCATTTTATTTTGTATTTCAGACTTCTGTTTCTTGTAATTATTTCAATCATCCTGGACTCGCTTAAATTCTTCGTCATCAATAAAATTATCATTCAATGCCTTACTGATAATAAGTTTCATACTGCTCAGCTTTGCACCAGCAAGCGTACTCAATGCTTCATGTTTCTGTAATTTCGTGTGAAACCTCTTGTTCAAGGCCTCCAAACCAAAGCAAGCCAGGCATGTAGCAACGCTAACACCCTCAACTGCTATTCCAGCCAAACTTCCAATTCCCATGGCAAACAGAACAATACCCCCCCACAGAACATCCAGCTGAAACTGCACCAATAGCCATAGAAGTGTTTTGAACAGAATTAAATACTGACTTATACCGTCTCTTACATCTGGAGTACCTCACCTCTTCACTTTCCAAATATTTAATTGCTTCTGTAATATTATTTAATCTGAATGCATCTGCCTGTAATGTTTTATCTGATGCAATTGGCATATGTTGATCAGGCACAAATGATGACAAAGTCTCATGCGCAAGCGTCGTCGGTAGTTGCGGATAGAAGTTTACCATTTTTTTATTGACAAATATTTTTTTTATTTAATCAGCAATTACATTTTGCAACTCGTCAAAAGTATACAATTTACTTGCATAATAAAATGCAACAAGATCAATGTGTTCAAGGTTTATGTAACTTAGACGAACAAAAGTTGTTTTGTCGACTAATATCTTAACAGCTGGAACACTGCTCGAAACTTCAAAAACATCTACATTTTTTTCTAATAGCAATAAAAACCTTTGTTGATTCTGATACTGTTTCATCCCATGTAAGTTTTATTCCCTGTGCAATATTTGCCTCTTTCGCAGAAGCTATAGATCGCAAGATAATTTCAAATACTATTGTTGCTTCTCTTGCAATCAGAAAGTTTACTGGTGCAAACACAACCTTCGCATCAGACCTGCCCTTCCTATGTGTAAGAAGATACCTCCGTTTCTCATAATTTTCAACTTTCAGTTTATCTCTGCTATTGTTGTCTGGGGCAAAGCTTGGAACAAGGCTTACAATCAGCGGCCCAGAGTTAACAACCTTCCTAAACACTAAGGCGCCTTCGTCATCAGTGTATACATAAGGACTAATAAATTCAATCTTTATGTCCCAGTCAATTACGGGTGCTGGTGCCGGCACAGGTGAAACAACCCACTTATTACCCACATGTATTAAGTTGTAGGGCACATTATTTACTGGAACTGGTACAGTAACATCACGCAGCTGACCAAGTTTAGGAATCTGTCTTTCACCATCTTTCATGTCAACAATTACTTTTCGCTTGTACATACCAGTTGAATCAAGTTCAAAACCATATATTTCTCCAATTTCCCCTTCATTCTCAAAATCCTGTACGTCTGCCAAATCTTTCAACTCTGTTACTGGACATGCAACTGGTATGATTCTCGGCTTTGGACCAGCACTCATTTTTTATAAACAAAAATAAAATTATTTAATTTCCAACACAACACTAAAATCATGCATAACAACTGGTTTGTTATCCTGATTAGTTACAGATATACACAGTGACTCAAAGAAACTAGAACCTAATTTCTTAAACTGCGCAGGAAATCTAACAACCACACTTTCGCAATAGGGTGCAGTTCCAGCTGGCACACATCTCAACAAAGTTGATGGCTTACCATTGTGTACATTCTCAGATGTGTTTAGTTCTTTCAAATAAACATTTAGCACTGTGTGTACTGACAAATGAACAGGACGTTTTCCAGTTATTTTATCTTTTTTTGGTGTTAGTAGACTATCGTATATTTCTAATGATGATAATACCCAATCTTCATCTGGAAATGTAACAAAAAAAACCAAGTAACCTTCCTAGTCTAATTGATAATGAATACTCACTACCTTTTGGAAATTCCAATGTAACAAGTAAGTTAGCCGGATTTAAAGTTGCTTTAATTTTAAATCTATTTTGTAGCCATTCAGCTAAAGTACAAAAGTCATAATACCCAGATCGTAAAGTATCACCAATCCTAGTCCCATCAGCTACATAATAATTTATATCATCTGTTACATTAAACCATTTTACACTATAAAACATTTCATGGATAGCTACAGTCTTGCTACCATCACGATTATCAATCCCATTAGTTAACCACACTGGTTTGCTTGTGTCAAGATTTGTTAATGTGATAAACATTTTTATTATCTCATATAAAAAAGGATGGAATTTAAATCACCAACCATTACCACTACAAATGCATTTCAATTTAATGTGGATGCCAAATATAATGTTGCACCTACTTATGAACAGAAAATAATTCAACTAAATCAGCTTGACATAGCTGTGTCTGAACAAGATCTATTTCAAGTCAAAGTACCAAATCCATTTGATCATTACCTAAACCCTCCAATAACAGACGACTCTACTGCAAGAAAGTGGTCCTCAAGTCCACTACAGATGTTTCAAAATCAACTCAACTTTGCCATACTGTGTTCAACTACAAGCTGTGGTGTTTCATTCACAGACCACTTGAATCACTCAAACAAACTGATTAAGTCTGTCTATCGTTTCCATGTTTATTACCAGCTTAGACGTATTTTGTCAGAACTGCATACACCTCTACCCACTGAATCCAGTTTCAACAGGTATAACAACCCCATGGATATGAAAGCGTTTGAACGCATCTGTAATGAATTTAACATCAGCCCCCGGTATGACTTCACACAAAAACTTGATGATCACAATGGTATGGGCACATTGTATTATGCTTTGAGTCACAGACAATACCCTCAAGATTATTACCCTGGTTACACTTCATTCTCATCAAAATCACAAGTCTGGTTAGGATCAATTGAACAGAGACAGTCTAACACCTGGACCACATTTATTTTAGATAAATCTGACGGGTTTACTCAAGCAGGAGTCGAGCGCGTCAATGAGTCTATCAGAACATATGTCTGGTGTATACTAGGTGCACAGTCACTAACAAAATCGAATATTTTGAATGGAAGTGGAAAATTTGAATCTCAAAAACAATTTCTCGCAAACCTGGAAGATTCAATTAATTCAACAGTCGATCTCCCATCAAGCATACAGCGTTACCAAGACGTACTCAGATATGCCAGATCAAAAGTTGACTTTGTAGTTGGCATCAGGTTATACATGTTACCATCTGACCTTCAATTACAAATGGGTACAATAACAAATTATAATAATGAAATCATTGTTGCAGGTGTTGGTCAAAAACTCGGTCTTAATCAATCTGTAAACTTGGGGGCCACAACCACACACGTACAGTCATTAAAATCATTACAGATGGTAACACCCCTGGCCCCGGCCCCGGCCCCAACACCGGCACTCATACAACCAGTACAGTCAACCCCGGACACACATGAGTCAGAAAGAACTGCATTGGTAATAGGTCTAACGGGGTTAGGGGTTTTACTTCTTTATCTGTTTCATTAAATAACCCACCATCAACCCTCCTACTGTAACCAAAAAGACCCACACATGCTCTGCCATAAACCCTACTGCCTTTGCCGCTGTACTAATCAGCCAACTGACAACAGTGCCAATTATGCCAGGCAAAGCATCTATTGCTTTCAGAGCCAATTTTTTAAGCAAGTCTGATATGTGAGACAGTTGTTTCTTTACCCATGACTGTAAATCCTTTGGGTCTGTTGGAGTCGGTGGGCCCGGGGTTGGTGGTGCTGGAGGTGGAGAACCACCGGGTCCACCAGCACCAGAGACAGCTAACACAACAGTACTAATAATAAATCCAAGAGCAGTAATTAAACTGGCAATTGTAATACCCTGTTCTCTGAAAAGTGTTTTTAGTCTCTCAGCCAGAGTAGTGTCTTCGTGAAGTATTTTCTGAATAGTTTCTCTAATTCTGTTGACCTGTGATTTTAGTTTTTGTCTTCCAATACTAATCACTTCTAACCATCCAGATCTTTCTATCTGCAAATCATTTAATCTGTGTTGGATTCTTTCTTTCATTTCTGTGTCTGCTGTAGCCAGTTTCTCTTTTTCACGTTCTATGTGTTTATCAAGCTCACCCAGTTTGGCAACATTGTTTACCATCTCACCTCTTATCGTCTGCAGTGATTTATCCAACCCTATAATCTCTCTCATTGACAAAGGTGGATCATTTATTGTTTTCAAAGCATCATTTATTTGCCCTTCAGTAAATGAAGTTTCTTGTATCACTGTGTTTGCTATTTCTGGTAGGCTTGTTACTGGTGCCATTTCAATTTGTTGCCCTATTGGCAACTTTGTTTGCGTGTCGTGAAGAACACTAGCCAGTCTAGGTGCAAGCGGCGTGACAATACCAAGTTGGCGCAAGGCACCAACACCACCTTCATTTTTTATTGTACTTAAAGCCCTAAACCTACTAGAGTCTTTTTTGTTAGTCAATAGTACTTTTCCTTTGTCAACAGTATTTAAATATAAATTACCCTTGCCATCAAGTTCAAACTGATTAGGATCTACGTTGTCTGGACGGCCACCAACATGATCATAAAATGAGTTCACTTTGGTTTCTAAAAGTTCGTGACGTAAACTGTAAATATTTCTTGTACCAGTCATATCTGCCATATCTGTCATATCTGTTGTATTACCAAAATCATACGTGTCATCCATTTCAAAATCTTCATGATTAAATCCTCCCGCGGCCATTGTTTTATTAATTTATTAATTTTTATTGTGCATAATAAAAATGACACAGTCTTACGGATCAAAGTTAGACCCATACAGAAAACTATGTGAGCCTCTGGGTGTTAAGGGCATAAGACAATCAATCATCATCACAAACAATCCAAGTACCATAGACCAGAATCAAACACTTACAGTTAAGTTTCCAAACCTAGGTCCCAGTGACGTTATTGTTCCTGACACTGCACGCCTAGCATTTAATATTGAACTATCATCAGACGCAGATGTAAACAGAACACTGGTTGACAATCTTGGCAGAGCAATTGTTAGAACTATTAAAGTAAAACTTGAAGGACAGGAAGTGTTTAGTCTTGATGACTCCGATGTATTCTACTGTTACAAAGACCTTTGGCTCACAAGAGAAGAACGAGAAGACCGTATTTATCAAGGCATACAATCTGATAATGTTGGTAAACTTCGAATCAATGCTGGAGATAAATCAACGTCAGCAGCCCAGGACGTTATTATAGCAGAAACATATGGAACCAGATTTTACATTCCACTTGAGTTTGAAATCCTAACAGCTCATTTGCCTTATTATCAAGGGGCACTGAATGAGCGTCTGAGCTTTGAACTAACTTTCAATGACTACTCCAAAGTTATAAAATCATCTGCCACAGATGCAACATATAAGATCTCTAACATTTCCTTGGAATATGAAATTGTCACACATACTGAACAGACTCATACAAAATCAGTACCAGTCAAGACTTCCAATTTATTATGACCGTGTGATTAGACATAGTTTAATACCCAAAGACAAGAGTGACCCAATGTGGAACATAAACTTGAACACGCCTGCCAGGTCACTGAAAGGTATTCTTATGTTGTTTGTTGAACCGGTGAGTCCATACAAAAGGGATTCAGAAAAATTCTACAATCCTAAGATTACACATTTGTCCTGTACAATTGAAGGCCGTCCTAATCAAGTGTATGCTTCAGGTTTGTTACCTTATCAACACTACGATGAGATCACAAAGTATTTTGCGGGTGGAAGGATTAGAGATAAACCAGCAAACATTGTGTGCAAAGATCTACATCTGTATGACGTAAGGATTGGTCAATACCTTACAAATAAGTATGCTCTTTGGTTAGACCTTCGTAGTACGGACGATGATTGCCTTCATGGGTCAGGTCGAACTGTTGAGAACGGCAGTGATGGAATAACAATCCAGATACAAAAAAAGGTTGAAAAAGCCGAAGCCATAAATATATATTTGTACCTGATATATGACGCACAACTCAATATACAAGACAGTAGACTGAGTGGACACATATATTAAAATTATATTGTGTATTAAAATGAACTGGAGCTTGATGACCCTTGACCCACACTGTGGATTGTTTTGTGGTGCGACGGGGTGTGGGAAAACTGAATTTGTTCTTAACTTATTACAAACAAGATACATACACCACTTTGAAAACATTGTAATATTTTGTCCTACAATCAAACACAACAAAGCTTATCACAATCGTTTATTCATTTGGACTGACAACAACATTTACTTAGTTGACCCTGAAAAGAAACTGAATGACTACCTACAATATTTTTACAAGCAATTTGAAGGACAGCCAACATTGTTTATTGTTGATGACTGCTCTGCAGAGAAAGACATTGTCAAGAAGAGAAACACTCTAGCAGAACTTGCCTTCAGTGGTAGACATGCAAATGTAAGTGTATGGATTCTCACTCAGAAATATAATGCTGTACTGAAAGATTTTCGAGAACAGTTAAAGTTTATCTGTTTGTTTTCCTGTAAGGATCGTGACAGCTTTGAAGACTGTCTCAGAGAAAATGATGTCATACCAAATAAACATGAACGTGATGATGTGAAAAATAAACTGAAATCAACTAAGCATCTAAAGCTCATTTTAAAGACAGATCAGCCCACAGGGTATGGGTTAGTAAATTAATTTTTTTTTCTTTTTTTAAATAACAATATAAATGAACCCTGATGAAATCCTTCTATTGAATGATATCAATGCTGTAGAGAACAAAGACTTAGACTCGAAAAAACAGCGTCTTTTGTCTGTGATTGTCTCAGGCAAATCAAAGACTTATCTCGGGAAACAATACATGACAGATGATATTGAATCTCTTACGGCTGACGAACTAATCAAGCTTCATTCAAAATATGAAAACCACATCGCTTCACTAATGACACGTGATTTAAGTCGATCTCTAGTATGCCTATACACAAAAGCAGTGAGTCACTTTCTACCTGTGGATAGTGACAGCCTATCACACGACCTTGAAAGCAATCCTATTGTTTCAAGTTCAATTGGTAAATTAGCATGTGTCATGTTTTACAAGTTTGGAAATTACCTTGCACCTGTTGTAACCTTACTTGTTACCGGGAGCCATATTGATTTTTCGAAAATAAATTTTACTGCAGAAGAAAATGGACGAAACCCAGACGACTCCACAACTGAACCCCGACCCTGTTTTGACACAGGTTCAAACTGTGACTATGGCTAAAAGTCCAGGCAGGGTTGATGCAGGAAAAAGATTAGCCGAATGGAACAGGCAAAAAAAATTACAGCTTCAAACACAAACAGAAAAGACTCATGTAACTAACCAGGTGTCAGCACCGTCAGGACCATTATCACTGTCACTACCATCAGGATCAACACACACTCATCAAAGTGAGAGACAAACAACTAAGTCTGACCCTGTCTCTGAACCTCAATCAACAAAATATATAGTTGCCGGATTTGTTGCCAGATTTGGTTACGTAGGTTATCAATTATACAAAAAATACAAACCACAGACTCGTACAGTGACCAAAAAATCAGACACTCCAAAAACAAAACTAGAAGTCGCCACATTATCAGTAACACCCAAAGCCGTTGACCCATTTTATATGCAGTAAATAAAAATATTATTTTAATTTGTATTGCCTTAGAAAATGAGCGACACAAAGAACATAATGAACCTTGTGTATCATTCTGCCGTAATCAGCGGATTAGCAGTAGCTTATTCTATGCTAGGAAAAAGTCTACTCAAAATGAAATCAGCAGACCTGAGTAGATTAGATTTCGAAGACAGCGCTAAGCTAATTGTAGTTGTTACAGCGTCGATTGCGACAAAAGATTTTCTTGTCAAGCAGGGAATTATTCCCGAAAATGTTTCTATGTAAATAAAAATAATATGGCGATGATAGCTATTATGGTGGGAGGTGCGATGGTTAACGCCCTCGCATTTAGTGGCTCTAATTATCTCTTTTCAAAAATGGGTAGAGAGGAATCTGCAGAAGAATTGAAGCGTCATAATGAAGCGTCAGAAAAACTTGCTCAAGCCCAGCAGGATTATGAAAAGAATAGAATTGAGAAACTTGATTTCATTAATGAAAAACTGAGGCTAGAAGGCCACGCACAACATACGTTTTCAATACAGACGACGCAATCTGTGAGTATTTTCTTGTCACGGGTGAAGACATGTCTATCCCGAAACCAAAACTAAGTGACTATTACAAACCGAGTACAGAACAAAGAAACGGGGAGATAATCTTTGTTTTAGTGGGAATGATATTTGTTTATTTTACTGGAGTTTTCATTGCTAGAAAAAATGGCAGCCGAAAATAAACTATCGAAAATATATTACTCACCATCAGCAACCGCTATTCAGAAATTACATGCCGCTGTGGGCGGAGATATAACACTCAATCAAGTCAAACAATGGTTACAGAGACAGGCAATTTGGCAAATATATCTCCCTGCTCCAAGAAAGATATCTAGACCCCATTTTGAGAACACATCACCAAATGACACGCACCAAATGGACCTCTTGTTTCTTCCACACGATACAATAAGAAAGAAACGATACAAGTATGCACTGACTGTTGTAGACATTGCTTCAAGATATAAAGACGCTGAACCCATATCTGACAAAACAGCTACCACTGTTGCTACAGCATTATCAAAAATATATGGTCGAGGCCCTTTAAGATACCCCAGACTTGTACAAGTTGATGATGGATCTGAATTTAAGGGCGCAGTTAATCAGTTATTTGCGAAGCATGGCGTACTGGTCAGACGAGGCATTCCAGGCGTACACAGATCACAGGCAATTGTTGAAAACTTTAACAAACAGTTATCAGAAAGACTTTTCAGCTATCAGTATTCTAAGGAACTCATGCATGACACACGTAACACTGAGTGGGTTAAGAGATTACCACATGTGACAAAAGCAATGAACAATGAAGGCCACCCAAAGCCTGCTGATGCTATTAAATTGAAAACAATTACAGAACCAAACCCAACCCCAGCACCCGACACAAGTTTGTTTACTAAACAGGTGAAATATTTATATCAACCAGGGGAGGCTGAGAACGACGTGAAGCGCAGGGCAACAGACCCCATCTGGTCAACGTCTGTACACAATATAAAAAAAATAATTCCTGGTGCTGACGCAACAATATATTATCTGTACGAGCCTGCGCCACAGAGGGCATTTGTCAGAGAAGAATTACAGATTATTCCCCCAGACACCGTTACTCATTTCAGTAACTAACTCATTAATTAATTCATCAACCAGTTCATCAGCTATGTCTTCAGATAATTTGAGCCTGTAATGTCCAGGTGCATAAGCTTTTTCCTTAGTGTGAAACACACGTTTTGTGTCCCCAACTGCCAGTGACTTTTTGTGTGTTTGAATCATTTCAAGATTATGTTTATTTGATCTCAGTGACTTGTTTGGATAATCAGGCATTAATGCACCATCTAACACTTGCTTGTAATGTTCATGTCGAATGTCTTTATTTTTTATTGCTGTTTTTTTTTTATTCCTTTGGCTTTCGACTGACTTCCCTTCTGATGCAGTATAGAATACATTTTGGATCTCAGTCCAACGTACTCAACTATTGGCACACCATTCAGTTCATCCTTAAACTTACCTGGCACTTTTTTGTTTTGTGTGCTAAACAGTGGATGGTCTTTATGATAGTCAGACGTGTCATACATGTGTAGTTCTGTTTTCATGTCTTCATAAAAGTCTTCAGTACACACATCAATGATCATAGAGTCAGTGTCAGTGTATAGCAGACGACACTCAGGATACTTTGGTTTGAAGTAATCATAATAAAATTCAAGCATCAACAGTTTTGATAACTCAAGAATTGCCATACCAATGAATACTGGCTTGTCCAGTTTAACAATCTTTTTTTTGAGTGACACTGCATACAATGATGAATGAAACTCTTTGTACCCTGTGTACTGCGGCTTACCTGTAAGTTTAATTGCACCCAATTCAGTTGTGACCAGTCTCACATCTTTGCCGTGATGAGGCTTTTCCATTGTCTTGCCAAAACAGGCATTGTTCATAAGCTTAAAGAAGTCTTTGTCAAATGCAGTGTTGCCGTCTCTGGCACGCAATGTTGTGTTCTTCATTATGTAATCTTTCATAAAAGCACTTTGATCAAATTGAATTCCTCTGTGAACTTTCTTTAGTACTAACCCGTGTCTGATGTAAAACTGTAGCAAGCGGTAGTGACAAACGTAATTGAATTTGTCATTTAGATTTGGTACAAGCTTAGTGTCTTCTTTTTTCCCTGTCATACTCATTTTCTCAACTGCTAAGGGATAATCATTATGGTAATCATGTAGGTGGTGTGGGTACTCCAGGTCGACTTCAAAGATCCAACCCTTCGCGTCGTTTCGGTCAAGATTCATAATATTGTTAGTTAACCCTGTTATGTCATACTGTGACAAATCATACAGACAAAAGTTTTTCAAGGGCAATAACTCACACATCGCGAACCCATAAAGGTTATTAGCATCAAGGTACGTAATGAATGACCTTGACCTTGAAGGGTCAAAGTCAAGGTCATCAAGATATTTATTGTTGGCTCTGGCATAGTTATTTGCTGCAATACTAATGCCACCTCTCAATCCACGTTCTACCATTTCACCCATCGTACGATCAGACAACAGGTCTATAGATATCTTACTGGATTTCAAAAATGCATCCCATGTCATGCCAGGACTAGTTATGTAACAGGCAGGGTCAAGCTTGTAGTGTAACAAACCCTTTTCACGGTAACTTTCAAATACGTCTGCTAGCAAACAAACGTCTGCTTTCAAGTACTGGTCATGGTAGTCACCAATCGTCTGACACCCCAACTTCCCCCACGCATCAAGTGCGTGTTGGTATTCAGAGTCAGAAATACCTTTTCCAGTTAGTGTGGAATAAAATTTCTCTTTTGGTGGCAGTCTTGTTTCTTCAAACACAACCCAGTGATCAATGTACTCATACGGATAGACACCTTTCTTAATCAAGTCTGGTTCAAAATATTTACTCGTTATTGGATACTCAGTCAGTCCTTCTGCAAGACTAGCCAACCCTAAAGACAAATGTTGCATGGAGTCATAAAATGCTAATTTGTCTAACCTAAAAGTCAAGTACTTTTCAGTTGTCTGGGCAATACAATTTATGTTTTTGAAAACTCATCTACAGCCTGCATGATGATGTGTGAATCATATCCTTTGAGATTGTGGAAAAAGATTGGCAGTTTGTATGTCTTAGGATCTGTTTTTAATAACAAGTTACAATTGTTATGTGCAGCACCTCTGTAACGTTTAGTTATGTGATCATGGTCACGAACTTTATCACATCCTAAAGGCTGTTCACAAATCCAACACGTCTCAGATGTATCAAATTTTAGTTTGTCTTCTTCTGTCATCACCAAAGGCATCTGGCATGTTGTGAGATACTGTACTACCTGACTATACAGATGTCTCATTTCTGTTAAAAACAGACATGCTGCATTTTCACCTCTGTA
The DNA here is from genome assembly GCA_036245525.1 of Semisulcospira habei. Taxonomy (NCBI): domain Eukaryota; kingdom Metazoa; phylum Mollusca; class Gastropoda; family Semisulcospiridae; genus Semisulcospira; species Semisulcospira habei. Next base: position 199,658,867 of record BTPG01000001.1, read on the forward strand.
GATAACAGGCTCTGAATGAAGACCGTCTGACCTAACAATAATGTATCCAAAAGAACACACCACTTGGTCACTGAGTTTTATAGTCTTTGGTAATGACTCTGGAACAGGACCTTCATATGGAACAACTAATGATTCGAAATCTGCGTACACTACAAACGGCAACTTTTGCTGATTCCCATAGTTCTTAAAATACACTTGACTACCAGGATCTGGGTACTTAAGTACAGTCTGTATATCATCAGGTGACCTGCAGTGTAAAACATGTTTGTGTGCCACTGCAATAGAGGAGAATCTTTGTAAACATTTTTTGCAAACTTCCTGTTTCCCATTGTGTTTTGTTGTATGCCCATGAATTAGACGTGACATATTTCTGATAATTGTGTAGTGAAAGTTATTGTTATCACCGGCAGGGCCTATTAGCAACATGTCAACATGTCTATCTTCTGACTGTCCGTAGGTTGGGGCAATTGGGGATACTCTAATTGGTTGTAACTTGTTCTCAGACTCATTATCCCACACATACACATTTACAGATATACCAGGATTTAGTTTTTCAAACAAATCTATGTCCTCTATTTCAACAGGGAACTCAATGCCACTGAAGTTGAGTTCATTTACAAATTTGGTGTAGTTAGATACACGTTCAGGTTTTGACTTTACAAAGTGTAGTTTAGCAAGCACACACCACATGAAACAATAGTTGTCATTGTTCTGAATATTAACAACAGCCTTTTTGTTTGCAACCTCTGTTGGCAGTGGCAACCATGATTTGCCTAATATAGGATGATACCTTGACTGCTTTAATTGTAGTTCATGTACATGTCCTTCGTGCCAACCAGATCCTTTCATTCTTGCACTGTCAATTGCTTGGAGGAAGTCAGGTAATAGTCTGTCTCTAAACACGTTCTCTAATTATCTTCTTGTGTTAACTGTGTGTTGCCTTGTTGATATGTACGATACAATCACTTCACCGTCTACTCTAGTAAATTCTATTTTAGCAACAATCTGAATCTTCACACTGCCTGTGAGAAGATTATCTTGTATGACAGAAAAAGAGTTTTCTATTGATTCATAGATGTTGTTAGTATTGGATATAGGCAAGTCTGTTGTGTGAAACACATTTCTTAAACTGGATGAGCCAGGGTTTTGAACATTGTCCGTCATTTTTATTTGTCCGACAAAATAATAAATGAAAAAATATTACCGCTGGCTCACCTTGTGTAATACCACTTTATTAACTGTAACACTGTCAATATAAACATTTAGTTTGCGTAGCTGTTTAAATATGCTATAACAAACTTCCCCTAACCAACCACAGTTGGTATCATCAACTTTAAAAGTAGGTGTCTTTAAATCAACTGTCATGCACTCCACATCTGGATGCTCATCAACATAATCCAAAGTCACACTATATGTAGCATATATTTCTGATGGTGCTGAAAGGCTTATGTTAGTCTGTTTGGGTGATGTTATTAGGTCAGTAAAGTGCATAACATCTTTAAAGCAGTGTGAGATATCAAGCACTTGTATGATTTGTCCGTCTGTCATTTTTATTGGACAAACAAAAGAATAAATTGTTATCAAGCAAAATCATGTTTTCTAGGAAATTACACTGAACAGTAACTTTTTACGTTTGCACCACTCCAGCAATATTGCCAACAGTTTTTGAGTTTACCCCAGACAAGACTTGCCCTGTACTATAATCTCTCTCAGTGGGCTTATTAATATCATGATTCACAGATTTCAATTGTGGTGTCATGTACAATAACCCTGTCCTTTAAAGCGAACAGACCTGACACAGTATTGGAGATTATTGGCTTTGCAGTAAATTATAAATCACACACCCTGGCCAAGTGAGAGCCAAATGAAACATCTAGACAGTAACTTGTTAATTTTACCCATGACTTGAGCACCAGAAAAGGAAGGAATCACCCCTGTTCAATAACAAAATTTTGCAGATTACATTTTCCTTTGTTTGAGTACAGGTTTATACAAGGGAAGTAATTTTGTAAAAATTTCAGCAAGACAAAAAAAGTTACTTCCCTTGCTCTATTAAATTATGCTTTAATTCTTTACTAAAGTACACTTTTTGTCAAAAGTAAATAACAAAATGTGCAAATAATTACAATAGATAATAGAATAAAGATGTTGTTATTTGATTTTGTTAAAACAATGAGTGATTTATTTTTTAACAAAACCAAATTATACATTATTTTGTAATTACTTTTGTCACTTTAACACCTGCTTAAATGTATTTTACAAGTGCATGCACACATTCGCTAATAGCCGTGTTTTTAGGGTATTGACTCAAAAATAATGGTATAGATAGACTTCAAATGGCTTTTTTTCTAAAAGCCTGAGGCTAACTAGCGTGGATTGTGTACTTGAGTGATTTGGATGAGGGCTCCCAAGTCTCAGTCACAGTGGGTTTATCCGCATGTGTGTGTGTGTCTAGACTGATTTCCGCGGTGCTAACAGGCAGGTGTTCGTGAATCATTGTTGGTAAACAAGATGTCAGCTTTTCTATGTTACTGTGCACTGGATTAAAGAGACAGGTACGTAATAGCACATCTATATAGACTTTTAAATCGGGCCTCTCTCTGTGTGGGGTGACTATGAGACATGTATGTTACCTACAGACGGTACCAAGGGTAACCATAAAACATTAGTAAGAAGACCACAGGCCCATTCAGCCAAACAAAAGAGCGACGACATTATCGCTTGAATATTATGTCAAAAATAATATTCATAAATCTTGGAGCCCTCATGAGTTGGGCAGAGTATTCAAAACTGAATTGATAATCTGTCAAAAGCATGTCGCCAAGTTTCAAAACTTACTCATAATGAGGTCCCTGAGAGTACAGCTGACTGAATTGTTGTACAACGGAAGTCAAGCCCGGGGGCCCAGGGGCTCTTGAGGATCTGTTGTTTATGTACTCAGTAAGGTGTCTGTATAAAGCAGTGAGTAATGTGTCTATTTTCAGCTTGAAAGCACAGTTACAGTCTAAACATAGTCTCACCCACCAGCGCGTAAACTTAAATAAAAGTTATTATCATCTCACGCCGGGTGTTTCAATGGCTCGCGGCAGTATGCACCAGGAATAAAAATCTTAAAATAATATTGCACTGGCGTGAGGCCGTACTTTGAAACCTTGTGTTTTTGACGTCTGGTGTCATGTATGCGTGTGCGTGTGTGTGTACGGGTGTGTTTATTCATGTGTTTGTGTGTGTGTGTGTGTGTGTGTGTGTTTGCGTGTGTGTGTCTGTATGTGTGTGTGCAACTTGGTGTTGTTTTAGTGTGTCAATGTGTATGTATGTGTGTATTTATGTATCAGGCATACTCAGCCATGCAAGCAGAACCTTAGAATGAACCAGTAACTCAATGTTAAACAAGCCTCTCAAACCTACTCATAATGAGAAATCAAACACTACAAATAACTGAAAATGTTGTAGAACGGGGCTATTTACTTAGTACAAGCCTTTATGTTGGTGAAGCCCTATTCAGTCACACCGGGCCGGTGTACAAATTCTAAGGATCTTTTCAACATGGTCTGTGAATGGGCGCCCTGAAAGCATGTCCTCACCTCATTGAAAGAGGGCTTGTCATTGAGTCTTGTCATGCGTGAACTGAAATGTTATGTGCGGGACAGAGCATGTGAGTTTTTCGGAAATCGACTCTGACAGTATTGAGAGACAATAGAGAGTAGTTTTCTAATTATTGGGTGTGTAAAATATCATTAGTTTATTATAGAGTGCACTATCAGGATTTGGTTTTGATTTAAGAGAAACGACAGTGTGGAAGTTAATGACCATAATTAGTAATTAATTAAGGTGTTTACAGAGACAATAGTTATAGAGAGAGACAATAAGAGAGAACTCATGTATCAAATTTCAATAAGGCCGCACTAATTATGGTCGCCACGTTTTCAAAAATCAACAGGGTTGATTTAGTGATTAATGGGGGGTCATGGCGGATCATCTCAATAAAGGCGAGATTTAATGATGGGTGCGGCCTTATTGAAATTTGATTCTTAGTTCTCTCTTATTGTCTCTCTCTCAAGTCAGTTTAAATTAATCAAAGTGTTAACATTGTCATAGTTAAAAAGGATGCATTAGTGTTTCAGCAGAACAGTATTTTGTATTTTATTTCGCAAGACCTTGGCTTGAGAATTCATCAACAAGTGACAGGGCCGCAATGCTTCTCGGGAAGCCGGCCGGAAAGTATACCGAGCAAGCTCATGAATAATTAATTTGCTTGTTATACAATATATCAGTACATGTTCAAAGAAGGAAAAAAAAACATGGAGTGGGTACATATATATATGTTTTGCATCCAAAAGCTGACTTACAAACTGACATGTGACCTCACTGATCTGTTGCATCACAGGCAACTGACCCCTAGAACTGAAATCTCAATAATTTACTTAACTCATTCAGCCCGACACACCTATTTCCCAAATTTTGGAGGCGTCATCTAACGACTATGCACCTGTTGCAGGAGATGGATCGACCATGATAATTCCAGGGTAGTGCCAGATTAGCTTGGCGCCGAAAGGGGCCAAGCTAAGCTGGCACTACCCTTGAATTATCATGGTCGACCCATCTCCTGCTGTATATAGTGCGTCAGGGCTGAATGGGTTAATCTGTCAACGACCCCTTCACCTCCAGTGGATGCAGACTGTGTTTTTGACAAAATAATTGTAACTTTTTGAACTGCGTCAATGATCTCAAAATAATTGTAACTTTTTGAACTGCGTCAATGATCCCAAAATAATTGTAACTTTTTGAACTGCGTCAATGGTCCCCAGCCGTCAAAGGAACATGGATACAAAGTGGTTTTAGCACAAGTTTTAGATCCTCGTGAGCTCCTGCTACTGATGGGAGGGGGCGGGATGAGAGGGGGTGGGGGCGGGGGCGGGGTTGAGGGGACGGGAGAAGCTAGGGGGCTCATGCGGATCTACACTTCTTCCATCTGGGTGGTTTTCACATTTTCTGGGCAGCCGAGGCAGTGAACATACAAATCACCAAATGAAGAGGGAAACAAAGATTTCTTTTTTAAAACGCAAATTGTATGCACCAGAATAAAAACACAGACAGTAGGTTGAGCCCCTTGTTTATTGAGGAAAGACAATAATTTTATAAGTTATTGGTAGCAGGGGTTTGCTACACGGACCCTTGTAAGCCTGAGGGAGGCCAAAGGAACCATTGTACCCCGAAGGCCTGAGGGGTACAATGTGTTTTTTTTTTTTTTTTAAACCTCCCGAAGGCCTATAAGGGTCCTTGCAGTAAACCCTGCTACCAATAACGTATTTGAAAGTTTCTTTTCATTCCTCCACTATTTTCGTAAAAGAAATCAAGCTGAAATCTTCTGACTTGGATCACGCCA
>BTPG01000001.1:199669252-199834379 GCA_036245525.1 Semisulcospira habei
AGAACATTGGTAATTATACCGACTTTCTGCTCTGCAGTCAATTTCACGTCTCACACGTCGAGGTCTACGTAAAGCATCATTAGAAACGACAAATTTACCCTCGTAGCAGAAACACTCGAGTGAATGAGAGCCGGCACAAACAAAACATGTTACGACCAGCGACTCCGATCGGATGTGCCACTTTGACACACACCGTAGTTCATTTGAGATCTCTGCAGCATAAAATGTGATAACTAGCTCGTAACTATATGATTAATGTTTAAAATCTTGCGAAATCAGTTAGAGATAAATTCTACTGAAGATCATGAAATCTGAAAATCACTAGCGCTCGCGGAAATATAGGAAGATCGACAAAGACAGTAGACACCAGGCTGATTCAGCAGGAAAATGACAAATTCCGGGTGGGTAGTCAAGCCAAGCTCTTGCTTTACGCGTTGCCACATGTCCATATTCTCTTGTCTGATGTAAATTCTACTTAGAGGTATCTTGTCTCTCTTCCTCTTTCTTCTCTTCAGTTCCGAGTCTGTCAATGTCGGCGCGACTCGATGATACTTTATTTTTTTCTTCGCTGGTTCATCCGCCATCTTGTCTCTGATTGGTTATAACTATGCAGATGACCTAAAGATTATATAGAATAGTTATGACGTCAGCTACCATCGCCTATTAGAAGCAACCTTTTTACGTATCCGTCAGAAGACACCGGTGGGCCTCTTTTTGCTTTGAACGGACGAAAGAAAGCATTCGGTGGGACAATAGGGTGGTCACTGTCTAAGTGTGTATGTTTACTGGTTGGTTGGTTAGTTCGGGTTTAACGTCCACAGCACCGAGAGGATCATGGACGGCCCTGAGTACGGGCGGGTTATAGGGGACAGGGAAATCTATTGCCTATGGAGTACTACCTGAACACTGATCAATTCAGGCGCACTCCAACTGTGCCACTTTGATTTACCAGGACCTTTCAACGGACATGCTATTTGAACAAATCCGTTGTTTTCCCCTGGATAGTATGTATACTGAAGCCCAGTAAAAGCTTTTTGCGAACTGAAGCCTGAAAAAAGGTCGGGTGTTCCCCCTTTAATCTTTTCCCGCCTCGCCGGTAATGTTGTAATAAGGCCACAGCGGTCAGAGTGTTCAAAAACTTAGGATCGTTTTTCGCTTAAAAGTAAAGAACATGGCGCGCAGCTGAAAGACCTTTCCAAGAAGGTTGCCCTAGTCAGCTACAGAACATCGGGCAGATGTCCGTCGTGTTTGGTCCGTGGATTGACGACGGCCTAAGGACCTTTCCCCCAGTACGCAAAAGGCTATCGGGCCGAAGTCAGCTACAGTGGGCCCCGCGCACATTCGTGCGCGGACCCACTTCGGCCGACCGTACAGCCCGATGGCGTTTTGTGCACTGGGTGGGTATCGACCATTGCATGCGTTTATATAACCTAAAGCTCAGGATCTTCCGGGTTCGTCCTCGGTGCAGCAGAACTACGAATGGACTCTGATTCTCTCACGTGGGAGGGTTTTGGGGCATGATGTAGCAGGAGGGATGATGTAAACACAGAGGTAGTGAAACTCAAACTGATTCAAACTGAAAATACTTTATTGTTCAGACAGTTTACATTTTTTCTTCGCCTTCACAACATAAAAAACAAAATATATAAAAGAGTAAAAGAGTAAAAACAAACAAACAAACAAACACATAGACAAAACGCGTGGGGGTATAAAATAAAATAAAATAAAATAAAATACATTTAACACATTGCTATATACTAAAAATAAATATACACAAATTAAACATCGCATCATCTGCTGTAGTCTTTTCAATGACAGTTTTTATTTACGGCTGATGTTTTGTCTATTAAATTACATGTATCTCCAATACATGTTAATATGTTTCTGTATTAGTTATGTATTCCTGTCACTTGGGCCGCCGCACATCGTCGGTTTTCATTCAAAGCTGATACAAAACAAAAGTATGCCGGGTAATGCTGATCTGTGAAGACACACCTTCCCGAACTTCTCAGTCTAAAATTCCTATTCGTGGGACAATATAGTTGTTAGATTAGTATGAAGGTGCAACGTCCGTAGCATGTCTGAGGCTTGTCGTGCTTATTAGACTGGATGGCGACATACATTCAATATTCTGGGTTTGTTGGTTTGGGTGGGTTTTTTGTTGTTGTTGTTGTGTTTTGTTTTTTTTTTGCACAAGCGGCGCAGGCACGTCCTGGTAAATTCTCGTTACCTTCGGGACGTTAATTTATTTAATCCCATGGTCGCATTTACAACGTTTATAGGTGTCACCTAAAGACTACGTGCCAGCTGCAGGAGATGGATTGACCATGATAATTCAAGGGTAGTGCCAGATGAGCTTGGCGCCTGAAGGCGCCAAGCTCATCTGGCACTACCCTTGAATTATCATGGTCAATCCATCTCCTGCTGTAGAGCGTTGGGTCTAAATGGCTTTAGCAGTGAACAACCAGCCAACCAACCTTTAACCTTTCACCTGCCGGGGCAAGGCGAACGCTTTGCAGATGCAAGAGACATAAACCCTCTTGCGACCGCACAGTCGCGGGGGCGGGGGCGGGGGTGGGGGATGGGGAGGGGGAGAGGGTGGGGTGGGGTAGGGGTGGGGGCTCATGCGGATTTTGTGTCTCTTGTTTGTCCTGTGTTCTTTCTTCAAAGTCCTTGTCCCCTTTACGTCTGTGTTCTTCACGTGATTTTAAGTCAGTCAGTGTCCAGTCGTTTCAGACGCGAAATCAATTCGTGATCACTGACAGCGAAGGGTTTAAGCGTAAAGGAGATAACAGCATTAATACTCAATGGAACCTCTAATCGTTCGAACGTGGGAGCCTTTTGAGAAAGGAAAAAAAAAAAAATCCGGTCAGACAACACGCAGGAGGTTGTAACAGGTTTCTCAAGTCTCTTCATCTAACCCGCTACACCTGCAAGATGCATAGATTCTCATGAGTCCCTGCCAGGGGGGGGGGGGGGGGGGGGGGGGGCAGGAGCTCATGGGAATCTATGCCTCTCGCTGGCAGAAACTGGCGCAATTTGCAATCCTCGAAATTGTCGTCTGCGTGGACTCTCTGTTTTCGTGCAAGGCGAGTGGCTGATTATCTTCTCGCGAAACAAGGCAAATTATGTCGGATCTTCCTATTGGCAGAAATTGAGGTCAGGCGGGATCGAACTGGTTGATCCCCGTCATGGGCTGTAAAGGATTTCCTCCGCTCACGTGCAGTCTTCGTACGACCCGAACATGCGGCGCATGCTTAAAGAGCCGTGAACGCATTTCAACGAAAATAAGATATATCAAAATATCAATATAATTATCGAAATATCAACATATCAAAATATCAATATATCAATATTATTATCACAATATCAAAATAGCAATATACTTTATCAACATATTAATCTATCAAAATATCAATCTATCAAAATATCAATCTCAAAATATCAATCTATCAAAATATCAATCTATCAATACAATTATCAAAATATCAAATGTCAATCTATCAATATATCAATATCAATATATCCAAATAGCAATTTATCAACAGATTCAATTCGATAAAATTTATTCATCCCGCTAGAGGCAAACACAACTAACTAAACAAAAATAAGATGGATGGATGGATGGATGGATGGGATCTGGACGTACGGTCGGACGGACAGACGGCTGGATGGATGGATGGTTATTTATTTGGGTTTGCCGAGCAGAATGGATGGATGGATGGATAGATGGATGGATGGATGGACAGGCACACAAGCAAACAAAGAATCAGACAGACTACTAGATAAATAAATAAATAACTGACAGACTGACTGAATGACAATAAATGCCAGCGAGGTACCTTACGGCGCAGGGCACAGATAAAAAAAGACCAACCACATACTTATTAACGCATTCGAGTCGTGCCGCATCCGAATTCGCGACTTTCTGCGTATCAGACATTTCGCTATCATAATAATTATTAATTACCCATTTATCTCCTGCTGATATCGTTGAAAGAGCAAAAAGAGTTAACCCTTCACTGCTAGTAGACGCAGAGTTTTGTCTACCGTATTCAGTGAAAATACGGTAGACTTTGAGATGGGGGCTGGTCGGAGCACGTTCCGTAGCATGCAAATGACGAACAAAAGCGGGCACACATCAGACTCTGACAGTGAAGTAACTCGATAAAAAAAGACGTCACGCCTCTACGCTAAACGCGCTGCTGAACGTACATTTGGCAGGAAACATTGTGTGTGTGTGTGTGTGTGTGTGTGTGTGTGTGTGTGTGTGTGTGTGTGTGTGCGTGCGTGCGTGCGTGCGTGCGTGTGTGTGTGTGTGTGTGTGTGTGTGTGTGTGTGTGTGTGTGTGTGTGTGTGTGTGTGTGTGTGCGTAGACACGAGTTTCTCCTGTGTTTGTGTACGTACAGATCTGAAACTTTAGGAAATGCTTCCTTCAATATTTATTTCGGAGTGTCTTTCAGCATTTCTGGATTACTCATTAAAGAGGAAAATTGCCGTTTATAGGAGTCCGTTGACCCGCATTTTAGTCCGTAACTTGTGTTATATTCATTTGAAATTGTGAATATAAACAAGCTTAAAATAAACGACGACAAAACGGAAGCCATGCTGGTAGGCACTCGCCATAAACTCTCCCAGCTCCCTCCCTCTCTCCACCTTCAACTCGATAGCACCCCCATCTCCCTCTCTGACTCGGCCAGGAACCTCGGCGTTATCCTCGATTCCTCTCTGTCCATGACCAGCTTCGTCTCCGCCACGGCCCAGGCATGCTATTTCCACTTCCGCCGCATCAGTCAGATCAGAAAATACCTCACTACCGAAGTTGCCACCAAACTTGCTGTCTCTCTCATCTTATCTCGCATCGACTACTGCAACTCTCTCCTTTCCGGCCTCCCTCACTCCACCACTTTCACTCTCCAACGCGACCAGAACAATGCTGCCCGCCTCGTCCTCAGAAAGAAAAAATCCGACCACATCACACCCCTGCTCAAACTCCTTCACTGGCTCCCCATCCCCTAACGCATCCAATACAAAATTCTGTCTCTCTGCTACAAATCCCTGAACAACTGCGCTCCTGCCTATCTCTCCAACTTACTTCACCCCTACACACCTTCCCGCTCCCTCCGCTCTGCCTCCGACCCTCTCCGCCTCCACACCCCTCGCACCAAACTCAACACTTTCGGCCCCCGCTCCTTCTCCGTCTACGGTCTATCCACCTGGAACACTCTCCCACTCTCTCTTCGTCAGAAACACTCTCTCTTCTCCTTCCAGTCCGCCCTCAAAACTCACCTCTTTCAACAGTTTTAGCACTATATCACCACACTCCCCACCGCAAGCTGACCGTCGTAATGTATTTCACTATTTGTGGTACGTGAGTCATTGTCTAAAGCGTGCGCATGCGTGCGCGAGTTGTGAGTGCGCGCTTAGAGTTATAATTATTATAAGATAAGCGCATTACAAATACCGTAATTATTATTTATTATTATTATATGGCTAGCTTCGAAGAATATATTGGATGAGTTCGTTAACCAGCTTTGTACCTTTCAACATTTTCGTAAAAAAATAATTCATCGCTGACAAAAAAATGTCGAAACAAAGATTTCCCGACTTCAGACAGTGACCGGTGACGTAAAAGCGCTAGACACATACTACATTGTTGCTGTTGTTATACATTGTTGCTGAAATGCACCTGACACGTCACTGTTATACATGAATTGACACACACATCTCTCTCTCTCTCTCTCTCTCCTCTCTCTCTCTCTCTCTCTCTCTCTCTTACTCTCTCTCTCTCTCTCTCTCTCTCTCTCTCTCTCTCTCTCTCTCCAATTATTTTTTATTTTCAATATAATATTTTTACACTTTGTGCATTATTTGTAGATTAGATTAGCAACAGCAAGTTCGAAAATGGTTGTGCCAGCTCTCTCTCTCTCTCTCTCTCTCTCTCTCTCTCTCTCTCTCTCTCTCTCTCTCTCTCTCTCTCTCTCTCTCTCTCTCTCTCTCTCTCTCTCTCTCTCTCTCTCTCTCTCTCAGCCCCACCCGGGTCTGCCCTGGGGGACTTGGGTGGGGTTAGGTATTTTTTAGTTCCCAGGGTCACCCTGGTCAGCCCCACAGGGTGGGTTTATCTCTCTATTCTGGGGCATGTGTTTCTGTCTACCCTTTGTCCATTCACCTGTATTTGCCTTTTTAAAACTCTCCCAACTGTCTGCACTGCCTGTAGCTCTTGATATTGGATGTGTGTTGCTAAATGGTCTTAGCTTTATTTAGGCCCATGTGTTAGGTTTATTTAATGTATTTGACCGGCTGGCGACATACATTCAATGTTCTGTTTAGGTTTCTTTTCACAAGCAGTGCAGGCACGTCCTGAGAAAGCCTTGTTGCTGTCGGGACGTTAAGCAATGTACAATCAATCTCTCTCTCTCTCTCTCTCTCTCTCTCTCTCTCTCTCTCTCTCTCTCTCTCTCTCTCTCTCTCTCTCTCTCTCTCTCTCTCTCTCTCTCTCTCTGACAGTTTGATTTAGGAAGACCGCGTATATAAAGTCGGTTGATTCACATTTGAGTCTGTAATTTTCGTTGTATTCATTTGGAACTGTGGATATAGCTAGCTTTGAAATAGACATTGGTTGAGTTCGTAATCCAGCGTTGTACCTCAATAATAATAATAATAATAATAATAATAATAATAATAATAATAATAATAATAATAATAATAATAATAATAATATAATAATAATAATAATAATAATAATAATAATAATAATAATAATAATAATAATAATAATAATAATAATAATACATAATTCTTGTATAGCGATGTTCTCCAGGAAAACACTGGACTCACTGCACATGCACAACAGCACACCCTCTCTTTCAGACACACACACGAATATACACTACTTTAAACCATCCCATCCCTTCCCAAAACCTTACATTCACTTCCTCTAGGATCAGAACAAAAGGCAGTCAGTCAACAGTTAGCTAAAGATGAGTTAAGTGTTTAATGCCTGACAGAAAATAAAAGTCTTCGACTCTTTGAAAAAATAATTAATTCATTTTTGCAAGTTTTGGATCCAGTATCAAACAGTCAGCCCTGGCAGAGGCTGTGTGGAAGAAAATAGTCAGTCCTGGATGAAGCTGCGTGTCTTTTGGATGAGTGACGTCAAACATCAACTTCGTCACTGCGTACACGGCGTCGCGTCGTGAGACTAGCGACGCCGTGACGTGAAGCTTATTGTGACGTCATTTTGCTGCTCGTGCTATTCTTCTTCTTTCGAATTCCTGACGCTACACGAATCCACAGAGCGTACTAATGGCGGGAAACGCCGTGTGTCCGTCTTTATTTGTGTGCGCCAGCGTGTGTGTTGTTCAGAGGTTGGCTTAGAGAGGAGAGAAATGGATCAGAAGGGTAAGCTAAAAAATATGAACAACTCTGAATGTTCCCAAAAGAAAAAACGCATGTGAGCTCCAAACAATACGTTAGACTTTGGGATCTTGTTTGTTTTCAATCTCATTGTATAATCAGCGTCAAAAGATCTCTAGCCGTCACAGGAACATAGACATAAAGTGGTTTCAGCAAAAGACATCGACCCTCATGAGCCCCTGCAAGTGCGGGGGCTCATTTGGCTCTATGACTCTTGCAGCTGGGTCGTGTTAATTCTTTCTTGGCAGTGAAGGGCTTTAAAAATATTGCCTGGCACGCAAATACACAGTCGTTCCCTATATAAACAAGTGTGTCTTCTTTCAGTCCCTTTACACTTTTTCTCATTGGCCTGGCTCTATTTGTTTTTGTTTCCCTGGTCGTCCGTTCTCAAGGCAACGAGAGTCCCCTTGTCACAAGGTAACATGTGATGAGTAGAATCCCTTATTACATGTTACGACGACAACGTTACTAGCTGAGCAAAGCGTTCTTCCCCCAAGTAAATCTTTGGCCAATCACATTTCTCGGTACAAACACATCCTAATCTTCATTCAGTCTAACCTCTAAACAAAAATATGCCGATAAATAAATAGTTTAAGGGGCTACACAAAAAAGAACTATATGTGGGTGTTCTGTGATACCAGATTCATAAAAAACGTAACTGAATAATTGGATGTTAGATAATGTCAAGAACAGGAAAATTCAACTGAAGCAAAGGCCCTATCACGTACTGACCATATCTGAAACGGCGAAGAAACAAAAAGCTGGACAAATAAAAATTGAGCAGGTTACGCAACAAAATAACTATATGCACGCGTCGTGTTTATCCTATACTACCAATTTCATTCAAAAGAATGATTGAAAATGTGTTTAAAAAAATACCTGCGAGAGAAATTCCAGTCGAATGCAGTTCGCGCGATGTTGTTGACTGATAGTCGGAAGTATGGAGATGTACGTCCCCTGAATCTCTGTCACACCTAAAGTTTGGGGTCCTTTCAAGGTATACTTCAAGCTATTAAGTAATACCCAACGGAGAAATGAAGATGAGTAGTCAATGATTCTGTATTTGTTTTGTTTGTCTATTTTGAAAAAAAAACCAACAACATATTAATAAATTGTGTTGTAACTGTCTTTTCTAAGCGTGTTTCTTTCTCCGTTGGGTACTTCTTTGCATTTTACACGCTTGGCTGTCACCTTTTTGGTCTAGATTGCGTATTTCACGCTATTATTTTTACAGTTGACGACAACATCGTTGTATTACGAGTTAGGCGCTGCCAGTGATTCTTGTTGCCTCTCAGGTCAGGGGTGTCAATGTCGGAGGTAAGAGTCTCGGGCTAAAGCCCTAACTAAAGCCCGAGACTCTTACCTCCGACATTGACCCTCCCCCCTCCCCCCCTTGATAGGGACCCTCAATGAGACAAGAACCACTGGCAAAGCCTAACTCGTAACTATACAACTAACAATATAGTTGGTGCCCTTTAATAATCAGGCTATGCATGACGCTTTTTCAAAAAATGCCGAGATTTGAACATGAGAAAAAATGAAAGATGAAGATGTTCAAACCTAAAACTTTGTTACGCCAAAAGATTCCTTGTTTATTCAAATACAATACAAATTAAACAATTTAATCTAATAAAAAAAACGTTCTTTGATATTTAAAAAAAAAATCATCGTAGATGTCATCCAAAATTATTTGCTGTCATCAGACGCAAAACTGTATCCTTTGCTGTCATCAGACGCAAAACTGTATAACACGTCTGATTTAATTGGGCCTTACGGAAACAAACAGCACCAAACAAAAAGCCATCTAAATGCCTTACACATCTGTAAAATCAAATCAGACAAAATAGAATGCGTTTTACTATTTTTTTACATAAAAACATCTGCAAAATTACAAAATACTGTTTTTGATTGATAAAGATTAACATAAACAGATATTGCTTCATTAACTCATTCAGCCCGGCGCACGTATTTCCCATATTGTGGAGGCGGCATCTAACGACTATGCACCTGTTGCAGGAGATGGGTCGACCATGATAATTCAAGGGTAGTGCCAGATTAGCTTGGGGCCGACAGGCACTACCCTTGAATTATCATGGTCGACCCATCTCCTGCTGTAGTGCGTCAGGGTTGAATGGGTTAAAAACAATTCGGACCAATTTTCATGTAAAGTCTTTCCTGAAAGGTACACAGCCCACATAATATTTATTTAAAACAAAACAAAAAAGTTTCGTTAAGCTGCTATAAATAGAATGGTAACAGAAAGGATACTTTTTTAACAGAAAAAAACTGTAACAAAATATACAGCATTTATATCTTTTCTTTGAAAGTACGTTAGGTACATCGGCACAAACGGACGTCGAATTCCTCACACTTTAATGTACAGTTTAAACGTTTGGATTGTACATAAAGCGTTTGTGCCTGATGTACCAGACTCGTCACCGAAAAACTTCCGCTCAAGCATGACACACACTGATCCATAAGCTACTGTACACTCCTACCACTACACGTGTCGAATCCACACAAAGACGGAGGTTTCCCTATAACTAATCATACAATCCCACCTCCTCCCGGCACCGCCCCCCTACCCTAACCCCCCCCCCCCTCCTACCATAACCCCCTCCCCCACACCCCGCCCCCCCCCCCCAGCCCCAACCCCATGTACATGTTGTTGTTATTGTCTGACGGTAACACAAGATGTGTTTCACCCTTTTTGCACGCCCACGTCATGCATTTTATAGTGAGGTGGTAGCTGGGGCATTGTTTGGACGATCCATCGACCTATACGTCATCGGGATAGTCTTTTAAACCTTAAAATTATATTCCCCAGGATCAAGCGTCTCAACACACTCAGAAAACTGTCCGTGCAACAGACAGTGCTGACAGTATGTTTATGGGTCTTTTGTGTACTATCGTAGAGCTTTTTGATGTAAGCACAATGCCAAATGTCGAACTTCATCGTTTGGAGTGTGTATTGTTGTAGTACTAGAGTCGCGGATTTATCGTCTGCATCGGCCTTGTTTTGAAATAATATGTTATGAGCCTACGTCACAAGACAGAACCCGGCCCACTATCTGTGTATCGCAATACTGCAGGTCACGAGGTCATCGGTGTGGTGTACACACTTTTCAGTGTACACGATAATGGTCGGCGGTCAAGCCAAGCTCTCGCTTTACGCGTTGCCCGCACATGTCCATATTCCCTTGTCCGATGTCAATTCTACTAAAGGGTATCTTGTCTCTCCTCAACTTTCTTCTCTTCAATTCCGAGTCTGTCATTGTCGGCACGAGTCGATGATAATTTCTTTTTTTTCTTCGCTGATTCATCCGCCATCGTGTCTCTGACTGGGAATAATTATGTAGATGACCTATGGTCGTATAGAATAGGTATGACGTCAGCTACCATCGCCTGTCAGAAGCAATTTTATTACGTGTCCCGTCAGAAAATTCCGGTGGACCTCTTTTCGCTTTGAACTAACGAAAGGAAGCATTTGGTGGGACACTAGGGTGGTCACTGTCTAAGTGGGTATGTATACTGAAGCCCAGTAAAATATTTTTGCGAACTGAAGCCTTAAAAAAGGTCGGGCGTGCCCCTTTAAAGCGCACGAGAAAAAAAAAAAAAAAAAAAAACAAACAAAAAATAAACAAACAAACAAAAAAAAAATCACCAACAACAAGCAAATAACAAATCACACAATAAAAGCATTACAGACTTTAATCAATCAACGCTACGAGTAAACTGACCCAAATTTTGATTATGGTAGGGTCATGTTTAAAGGATTCAAGCATACAACACGAAATGTTCTTACAGTCGTTGGGAACACACTAAAACGGGCTTAGAGGGGCAAATCAAGGACTTAAAGGGCACGACCGACCTTTTTTAATGCTTCAGTTCGCAAAAAGCTTTTACTGGATTCAGTAGACACACCCACTTAGACAATGACCACCCTATTGTCCCACCAAATACTTTCTTTCGTCCGTTCAAAGGGAAAAGAGGCCACCGGAATCTTGTGACTGGACCCAGTGAAAAGATTGCTTCTGATAGGCGATGGTAGCTGACGTCATAACTATTCTATACGACCTTAGGTCATCTGCATAATTATAACCAATCAGAGACAAGATGGCGGACGAACCAGCGAAGAAAAAAAAAAGTATCCGTCGACTCGCGCCGGCCGACAATGACAGACTCGGAATTGAAGAGAAGAAAGAGAAAGAAAGACAAGATACCCCTAAGTAGAAAACTAGAATTGACATCGGACAAGGGAATATAGAGCTTGGCTTGACCGCCCATCCGGAATTTGTCGCTTTCTTGCTATGTGAAACAGTAAGTAATCCGGTTACGATATTTGTCGATCTTCCTGTAGTTTCACGAGCGCTAGAGACTGAGAATTCATGATCTTCAGTAGAATTTATCTCTTACTGATTTTGCAAGATTTTAAACATATTTAATCATAAGTTACGAGCTAGTTCATCAGATTTTATGCTGCAAGGATCTGAAAACTACGGTGTGTGTCAAAATTGCGGCACTGACATCGCTGGTCGTGACACGTATTTGTCTGTGCGGGCTCTCATTCACTCGATTCACAGAGGTAGTGTTTCTGCTGCGATGGTGCATTTGTCGTTTTCAGAGATGCTTTCAGTTACGTAGACTTCGATGTGTGAGATGTGAAATTGCAGTGCAGAAAGTGGGTATAAATACCAATGTTCTGTTTCCTATTTACGAGGGATAAAAGGTCAAAGGTCAAACTAGGTGACCCTGGCTCAGTCGCTTGGCGCGGAGACCGAGTCGAACAAGGCACGCCCCCAGCACGATCATTACTCAGGGTAGCAGGTCAAGCGGAACCTGATATTGATTTTGACAGCATAGCGAGTATGGAAGGTTTATTTTACATTCTCGTCGAAAATTATGTCAAAGGAATGCCGGAGAACATCAGTACATGTTTACACTGACACGTGTGTACCCCATACCGATGACCTTGTCTGCAGTATTGACCGGGTTCTGCCTTGTGACGCAGGCTAGTAAATATGCACAAATTCAAAACGAGGCCGATGCAGACGATAATCTGCGCTCTCGGGTACAAAAACAACACACCCACCAAACGATGAATTTCGAAATTTGGCATTGTATTTACATCGTAAAGCTCTAAGTTAGTACACAAAGGACGCATACATAATACTGTCAGCAGTATCTGTTGCAGACAGTTTTCTGACAATGTTGAGATGCTTGATCCTGGGGAAAATAACTTTAATATTAATATTACACAGTTTGCATGTGTGTCTGTGTGCGTACGTGCGTGCGTGTGTGCGCGCGTGCGTGCGTGCGTGCGTGTGTGTATGTATGTATGTGTGTGTGTGTGTGTGTGTGTGAAGGAGAGAAAGTGGGGGGTAGGAGGAAGAGAGAGAGAGAGAGAGAGAGAGAGAGAGAGAGAGAGAGAGAGAGAGAGAGAGAGAGAGAGAGAGAGAGAGAGAGAGTAACAATGAGTGAGAGAGAGAGAGAGAGAGAGAGAGAGAGAGAGAGAGAGAGAGAGAGAGAGAGAGAGAGAGGAGATGATGATGATGATGATGATGATGATGATGATGATGATGATGATGATGGAACGTTTTATCCAGGACAAAGTTTTAGGCATGCGAATGCCTCTATTAAAATACTCTTTGTTTTTCCTGGATGAAGAACCATATGATTCTCTCTACACCAGTCGGAAACCTCGCTGAGACTACTTTGTATGCTAATGTTAATGTCAGCTTTTTTTTAACCCGAAACATGGAGGCTCGTATCGTCCGCAAACAGGTTGCAATTAACATCAGTGTAAGTAATATGCAAAGGCAAATCATTAATGAATATTATAAATAGAAGAGGTCCCAAGACCGACCCCTGGGGGACACCGTAGTTAACTTGTCCTTGTTTAGAGTATTTTCCATGAGTATATACCTTTTGTTTTCTGTCATTTAGGTATGATCTAAAAAATGCTATGGCAGTTTCACTTATATGGTATGCTGCTAGCTTCTTTAAGAGAATGTCATGGTCGACAAGATCAAATGCTTTTTGTAGGTCTAAGAAAACAGCTCCAGACATCAGGTTTTTATTTATTGATTCCAGCCAGCTGTCTACAATGTGTGCCAGTGCTGACTGACATGAGTGTTTCGGTCTAAAGCCGGACTGATGAATATTTATGAAATTGCCCTTTTCTAGAAAATCGAGGAGGTGTTTTTGTATGTGTTTTTCAAGGGGCTTTGACAGGGCCGACAAAAGTGAGATAGGACGGTAGTTATTGACATCTTCAAGATCTTTTGATTTAGGGATTGGAATTACCTTGGCCTCTTTGAAAATAGCTGGAAACGTGCTGTGTTTTATACAGAGGTTAAAGATATAAGTGAGTGCCTCTACCGTATATGGTAGTGACATTTTCAGAATTTTGTTGTCTATACCATCCACCCCGGTGGACTTTTTGTTCGGCATGCTAGAGATGAATTTGCCGACTTCAGCGACGGTAATTTTTGGCCTCACAGTATTTTTCCAGTACACTAGGAACTTGGTACTCTGCATTACTACTTGCAGCTGAGCAAGTGTTTCAGCTGTCGATAGGAAGTGCTTATTTAATATATCAGCTGACAAATGGGATGGTATTTCAGGGGCTGATTTACCCTTTGTTACAACGTTCAGGGCTTTCCACACCGATGCTGTATCTTTTTTTTGAGAGAGAGAGAGAGAGAGAGAGAGAGAGAGAGAGAGAGAGAGAGAGAGAGAGAGAGAGAGAGAGAGAGAGAGAGAGAGAGAGAGAGTGCGTGTGTGTATGTGTGTGTGTGTGTGTGTGTGTGTGTGTGTGTGTGTGTGTGTGTGTGTGTGTGTGTGTGTGTGTGTTAGTTTTATCCTGTTTCCATAATTCCGTCATGTTATCAAGTGAGAAGAAAACAAATCTAGGAGTATTTGTAATCTAATGTGAATTTATTGTGATCTTACCTTGACTTTCTGTAAAGACCTGCATTCATTATGTAAAGGGAGTTTTATAAATTTCATAAAATATTAAAAAGAGTCAGTGCTGTTAGCAACTCCTTTCTCTACTGTTACCCAAGTCAAGCTACAGCATAGAAAGTAAAGGAACGAAAAACGCCGGGTGTTCATGGTCTGAAAAAGTCGAAAACGCATTACCAGAGAATTAATGTGATTGGTCACGAACATGCCCAAAGTGCCAAATACAACAACAGTATAAAGAAAAATTAATGTTGATCTTAACATACAAAAGAATCAAGCAACTAGTAGGAAACAGGATACAAACTTACGTCAACTCCCAGGTTTTGAATCAGTGAATCTAATTCTGTGCACATTCAACAAACTACGTAGCTGATGCCTAGATAGTGTGAAGTAAAGCACGACGTGCATCCTCAAAGAAATTCTTTGTCTTTCAGCTAAAAGTTCTGGTAGTTTTGCTAGCTTTTGGTTGCTGGTGGGACTAAAATCCGTGGGACAGACACATTTTGCTGAAGTATTCATATAAAATGGCGCTAAAAAGTGTTTGATTTCGAGATATCAAAATGTGATACCACAAAGATGTTATTTAAATTATTTGATAATTTTCGTATCACTATAACTATCTAAAAAATCCTTATTAAAAGTAATAGGAAGGAACGTGGGACACGCACTTTTTTGGTACCCCTAGGTACATCTATATTAAAATAAAATAAAATAAAACAGAAATTACGATACCTTTGGGCCAAGCATTGACCAGTGCTTCCGTTAACATAAAATTTGGGTGAAAATACTTACCCAAATCGTAACTACAGCAGTTTAAAGTCGCTGGACACGAATCTCGGCAATTTCTGAAAAAGCGTCACATACGTGCTAGCTTTGAGCTAACAGGGTCTATAGACATACATCGCAAACAGTGCTGTATGAGAAACTAGTAGATGGAAGAATTTCAAATAATATTCAAATTGAGTTTTGTGTCCTTAACTGGTTGACATTGGTGTTGTCGTGGTGAAGCTGCTTCTTTATTATTGTTGTTGTTGATGATGTTGCCGCAGTTGTTGCTACTGTTGCTGTCATCTTTGTTAATCTTGTTGTTGTTTCTACAGCTGTGTTGCTGCTGTTGTTACTGCGTTGTTGTTGATGTTGATGAAGATGCAGACACTGTTATTCAACGTGTTCCCAGTTTTCTTGTTTACTACAGGCAAGGTCAACGTTAGAAAACGTCTGCTATTTCCCATGTGTATTTCTAGAAATAATGATGATATTAACACGTGCGTCACAGCGCCGTCGGAACAGCAATTAGTTTTTGTTGTATTTACCATTGTTCACAGCTGTCGTTTTTGCTGCTGTTGCCTTTGTTGTTTTCGTAGTTGTTATTGCTGCTGCGACTGCTATTGTTGTTGTTGCTGTTGTTGATGATAGTGAGATTTTGTTTGCGAAGAACGAGTCCCAACAATTAACGCGAACGACATCACGGCGAATAATCAGCATGGACCATAAGAATAGACAACATGAATGTTGCCTACGTCTCCAGGCTCATGAGGGTATAGATGTTTGAAGTGTTGCCTACGTCTCCAGGCCCTTGAGGATCTATCACTTGGAGATGTTTGGAATGTTTGTCTATGTCTCCAGGCTCATGAGGATCTATGCCTCTTGGGGATGTTTGAAGTATTGCCTATGTCCCCAGGCTCATTAGGATCTATGCCTGTTGGAGATGTTTGAAGTGTTGCCTATGTCTCCAGGCTCATGAAGATATATGCCTGTTGGAGATGTTTAAAGTGTTGGCTATATTTCCAGGCTCATGAGGATCTATGCCTCTTGGAAATGTTTGAAGTGTTGGCAATGTCTCCAGGCTCATGAGGATCTATGCCTCTTGGAGATGTTTGGAGTGTTGTCTATGTCTCCAGGCTCATGAGGATCTATGCCTCTTGGCGATGTTTGAAGTGTTGTCCATGCTTGTGGTAGAAGCTTGCTATCGTGCCGTGACTTCACTTTCGTTCGTTGTCGGGCGTCGGTCGGCGAGAACGCAACCTCTCCATCGATAATGACGGGAACACTGCTGCGTATTAATGCCGTGTAATTCCTAGTTTATGTGGTCAGGTCAAGACTGAAAGGCCGACATTCCAAAACGTCTTCAGTTGCGCATGTGTATTTCTAGAAATAATGGTGACATTTAAATTTGCGTCGTAGCCCCATTAACGCTGGAATGACAATTAACTGCAAACAAGATGTTATTATCTCAGTGATGCACTTTTCGATGATACCGGCAAAACGGCGCACGTTCTCATTACAGTGGAACTGCCCCACGGAGGCCACGGACAGTAAGTTCATTTAGGAGAAACTACCGAGTACCAAGTGCGCAGAGGCCATCGGGCCGATGTCGGCCGTCGTTAGCCCGAGCACGGCTGTGCGCGGGCCAACGGTGGCCGACGCCGGCCCGATGGCCTTTTGCGCATTAAGTAAGAAGGGGGGAAAAACTCTCAGGGGAGGGAATTATGCATTATCGACCAATGATTATAAATCTAATTTGGTCAAAGCACACACACACACACACACACACACACACACACACACACACACACACACACACACACACACACACACACACACACACACACACACACACAGACACACACACACACACACACACACACACACACACACTAGAAAAGTGACTGGAAGCAATTGGGAGAGGGGGGCGAGGGGGGGGGGGGGGGGGGGCTTCCATATTCATTGCTTGCTTCTAATCACTTACTACTTAATGCACCCCTCTTTCCTATCTTTCTTTGTGCTTTGCTTTAAAAAATTAAATCGTGTTCCATTATGAAGTTTTAATGTCATTAACTGAAAGACATTTCTGCTCTTCTTCTCCTTTGCTACATAGGAGAGTCTCCCGATAGGCAAAAGTAACACCAACTTTTTGCGTGTGCCTAGTCAAATGCCTTGTGAAAAGATGGGTACGTAATAATAATAATAATAATAATACCGGATATTATGTAGACGCTTTACTAATTCTGCGAATCGGTTCAAAGCGAACTGAACCAAACACACACGCTCACGTGACACACACTCCGAACACAAACACAGTACCAGACAAACACAGGACGTTCACGTGGTGCGAAGAGTCAGCTCAGCTACTTAGGTTTCGGAAATTTTGATCGCCTGTTTTTGAAATTTACAAAGTGTCAGGAAACCGGTACCAAAGTGGAGGGGGAAGAAGAGCCGGAGTACCCGGAGAAAGAACCCCAGACGGCCCGCCCGAATTAACGGTGACACTTAGGGCCTACTAGAGGAGAAAAGTCCGACGCCGGAACCCGCTATCGAACATCGCACCTTTAGCATTGGTGGCAGGCGCCTTTACCACTGCGCCACGGACCATCTCAGTTAAGCAGAATAAACAATATATTGGCAAATTTTAGCACTCAAATGAAAACCAAAAGAACTGTAGTGCATGTTTGTTTTACGAGACTGGAAAAACAAGAAGCCCTACCCTACAGACGAAAACAGTTTGAAGACATTCATATTGCGCAGAAAGAAAGAAAAAAAAAACCCGGCAAAAACCAAGCAACACACACGCGCAAACCGTACTGTCAAGATAGTGCGTTTGGGTGAGACTTTACCAGTTTCAGAGTGAGCTTAGTCCTGCGCCAGCCATTAAACAAGGTGTTTCGCTATAGCGGAACAACTTGCTTAGTGGCTGGCGCATTACTAAGCTCACTCATGCAACTTGCCTCTGGATTTTAGCGTCTTTCTCCGGTAAGAGGCTTTCTTTGTGCCACAGTAATATCAAATATCATTCAGCATAGACAACCCTTAAAGAATTCCTAACAGACAGATGTTTTTGTGTTTGTTTTTGTTGTTGGTGGTGGTGGATAATTTTTCTGTAAAGCAGTACCTTTGGTAACATCTCGATGAAGATTCCGGCTGTGAATAGATTATTTTCAACTAGTTTGGTAAAATTGTCGCGAAGATGGAGCCAAATCTGCGAATACCACAAAAGTTTCTTTTATTTTTTTACTTTTTTATTTTTTTTAATATTTTTTTAAGAATTCTAATGAGTGATATTTGTCATTACTGTTGATGGTATAGAAAAAGAAAGAAAAACAAGATGGGATGAACGATAATCCACAAAGTTCCTTCTACGCGTCATTGGTTTGTCAGAAGTCATTTGTCATGACGTATTTTTTCGTTTTTAACGTTATACGAGTTCCGCTTTCGCTTCAAGACTTGCGAAAATGGTGACAAAACTATAATTTTACGGTACAATTTCAGTCTTGCTATAATTTTTGTCCTCGCGCTGGGACCATACAGCGTTGAGGCGCGTCCCCTGGGTGGTGGATAGGGGTCCCTGGTGAGAGGGGTGCACCGAATGAAATAAGGTGCCGTGAACCAAGGGAAGGAGACCCCTACAGAAAACCCCTGGTCCTCCTAGTAAGGGGGTTGGGCGTGGGGGTAGCTTCCCCACTCTGCAAATAAAGAAATAGCTACAGAAACGCCGACGAAGAGATCAACAGCAATGCCTTTCCTGGAGGAGGAAGGTTCTTCTACCTGAAGATTTATGACGTCGTGTGGTGAAAGCCGAAAGCCACAGGACCGAGCCGCCTCTCTCTCTCCAGGGACACAATCATGGGCAAATGGAATGTCAAGACCATGTACCTGAGCGGGAAGGCCGTCCAGATAGCAGCGGAAATACAAAAGTACAACCTTGCCCTGCTAGGTATCAGTGAAGCCAGATGGACGCAGTCTGGTCAGAAAAGGCTGACAAGTGGGGAGATGATTCTGCATTCCGGACATGAAGAGGAGAATGCCCCCCCCCCCCCCCCCCCCATACGGAAGGTGTAGCATTCATGCTGTCACCAGTGGCACAGAGAGCGCTGATGGGCTGGGAATTATCACAGCAGCCTTTAGAACAAGAAAAAAGATTAAGCTCAACGTCATCCAGTGTTATGCGCCCACTAATGACAGTGACGAGGAAGAGAAACAAGAGTTCTACGACCGACTCCAGAGTGCTGTGGACAAAAGTGCGGAGCGAGACATCACCATTGTCATGGGTGATTTTAATGCCAAAATAGGGGAGGACAACACCGAATACAAAGAGGTGATGGGGAGACATGGACTAGGAAAGTTGAGTGAGAAAGGGGAGAGGCTCGTAAACTTTTGTGCTCTAAACAGACTTGTCATTGGAGGCAGCATCTTCCCACACAGAAGAATATACAAAGCAACTATGGGTCTCACCCTACCATACTACAGAGAACCAAACAGACCATATCTGCATTAGCAAGAAATTTAAAAGATCCCTTCAAGATGTTCGAGTGAGGAGGGGAGCGGATGTCGCCTCAGACCATCATCTGCTTACCTTAAGAATAAAGCTCAAGTTAAAGAAAAGCCGTACAGAGACAACAAGGAGACAGCGCTATAATGTAGGCCTCCTGAGATAGACTGGAATGAGAGAAGAGTTCAAACTGGTGCTGTCAGGTTTCAAGCGCTACAGGAGCTAGTAAATGAAGAGGAGGCGGCCACCACAGAGCAGCAGTGGAAGGCAGTTAGAGAGGCGCTGAACTCAACCTGCAAAGACACTGTAGGGTTCAGGAAACACTATCACAAGGACTGGCTGTCGGCACAGACCTTGAAGAAGATAGAAATGAGAAAGTAGAAGAAAGCAGTTGTCAACAACAGACGCACGAGAGCAGCCAAAGCAAGGGCACAGGAGGAATACTCGGAAGCCAACCGTGAGGTGAAGAGGAGTATCAGGGCAGACAAGAGGGCCTACATAGACAGCCTGGCAGCAGAGGCAGAAAAAGCAGCAGGTAGCAGCAACATGAAACAGCTCTACGACATTACCAGACGATTGTCGGACAAGTATGGCCATATAGAAAGACCAGTAAAAGACAAAGAAGGCAAGCCTATTGCGGATAGAGCAGACCAACTCGACAGATGGGCCGAGTATTTTGAAGAGTTACTGAACAGACCCACCCCTCCCGACCCCCCAGACATCCAGCCAGCAGAGACTGACCTACCCATCAGCTGTGACAGACCCAGCCAGGAAGAGATCAGAAGAGCAGTGGCATTTTTAAAGAACGGCAAAGCAGCAGGGCCAGATGGCATCTCAGCAGAGGCTCTGAAAGCAGACCTAGAGACAACAGTAGAGCTGCTGTACCCACTGTTTGGAAAGATCTGGGAGGAGGAGGTGATGCCGGCTGACTGGAAGGAGGGTACCTAATCAAGCTTCCCAAGAAATGCGACCTCAGTAAGTGTTCCAACTACAGAGGAATCACCTTGCTGTCAGTACCAGGAAAGGTCTTCAACAGGTCTTCAACAGGATCAACCTGGAGAGAATGAAGAGCTCCGTCGACCCCCAGCTGAGAGACCAACAAGCAGAATTCAGGAAAAACCGATCATGTACAGACCAGATCGCCACTCTCCGCATCATTGTGGAACAGTCGCTGGAGTGGAGCTCCCCGCTGTACATCAACTTTGTTAATTACGAGAAAGCATTTGACAGCGTGGACCGAGAGACTTTGTGGAAACTCCTACGACACAGTGTCGCGTGATCCATGAAGGGCAGTTCACCAGGGAGCTCCAGGTCAGAAACGGCGTCAGGCAGGGGTGTCTGCTGTGTCCGTTCCTCTTCCTACAGGCCATAGACTGGGTCATGAAGAAGACCACTGAGCAGAGAAGAAGCGGAATACAGTGGACACCGTGGACACAGCTTAACGACCTCGATTTTGCAGATGCCTTTGCTTTACTGTCCCACACTCATCAACGAATGCAGGACAAGACCACGAGGTTTTCTGACATCTCGTCCCAAGTGGGCCTCACCATCCACAAGCAGAAAACGAAGACAATGAGGCTGAACGCAACCAGGGAAGAACCAGTCTTGCTTGCTGGCACCCCGTTGGAGGAGGTTGAGTCCTTCACCTATCTCGGGAGCATTATCAACAAAAAGGTTTGCCCTGATGCAGATGTCAGAGCACGAATCAGTAAAGCAAGAGCAGCCTTTCTCCAGCTTAAAAAAAGTGTGGAGTTCCAGAGAGCTGTCACAACACACCAAAGTCCGGATTTTCAACTCAAACGTTAAGGCAGTGCTCCTATATGGAGCAGAGACTTGGAGGTTGACAAAAACCACAGTCAACAGAGTACAGACCTTCATAAACAGTTGTCTTAGAAGAATTTTGAAAATCCACTGGCCAGAAAAGATCACCAACATCAGACTCTGGGAGAGAACACAGCAGATAACAGCAGAGAATGAAATTGGGCGAAGAAGATGGGATGGATTGGTCACAGTCTGAGAAAGCCAGCTTCCAGTATCACTAGGCAGGCATTGTCATGGAACCCCCAGGGAAAGAGGAAAAGAGGCAGGCCGAGAAACACCTGGCGTCGAGACCTCCAAGCAGACATGAAGAGACTGGGAACCACCTGGAGTAAAATCGAAGGAGAAGCACAGGACAGGAGTCGCTGGAGGTCTCTCGTCGACGGCCTATACCCTGGGAGGGGTGATAGGCGTAAGTAAGTAAGTAAACAAGTAAGTAAGTATAATTTGTGTGAAATCAAGTTGACTTTACCTAGCAAAATGCTATACTAAGTACACCTGAATGCTCTTCTGAAAGCGCCTCGATGTGTGTGTATTTGTGTGCTCCAAACATCATCAAGGCATAGATGTTCATACGCCCTCCGGGCGCATGATGATCTATGCCTCTTGGAGATGCGCTCTTATGAGAGAGAGAGAGAGAGAGAGAGAGAGAGAGAGAGAGAGAGAGAGAGAGAGAGAGAGAGAGAGAGAGAGAGAGAGAGAGAGAGAGAGAGAATTACGTCATATTTAGAGTATATCTGCGTGGCGACGAGGTTGCTTCTTTTACGTCACCGGCACTGTCTGACTTTCTCCAGATGTCAAGTGGTTTTTTTTTACTGTTTTAATTTTTTTCTTTCTGAAAGAATTAATTTTTGCTGAAGAAGTTGAAAGAATACAACTGAAGCTGGTTAACGAAACTCATCCAATGTCTTTATCCAAACTAGCTATATCCAAAATTTCAAGTAAATATAACTAGCTATATCGGGTCACGTGCATGCTCTTTTGAAAGCGCGACGGTGTGTGTGTGTGTGTGTGTGTGTGTGTGTGTGTGTGTGTGTGTGTGTGTGTGTGTGTGTGTGTGTGTGTGTGTGTGTGTGTGTGTGTGTGTGTGCATGCGTGCGCTCTCCAAAGTCCAAGAGACATAGATCCTCATGCGCTCTCCGGGAGGCTTGGAGATGCGCGCATGTCTGTGTGAGAGAGAGAGAGAGAGAGAGAGAGAGAGAGAGAGAGAGAGAGAGAGAGAGAGAGAGAGAGAGAGAGAGAGAGAGAGAGAGAGAGAGAGAGAGAGAGAGAGAGAGAGAGAGAGAGAGAGAGAGAGAGAGACTTCGGCGCTTCCTAAGAGAATTACGTCATATTTAGAGTATTATGTCAATGTTTGGTGGTGACGGAGTTGCCGCAGTCTTTTACGTCACCGCCACTGTCTGACTTTCTCTAGAAGTCAAGTTTTTATAAACTGTTTTAATTCTTTTCAGAAAAGAATTAAATTTTCATAAAGAAATTAAAAGGATACAAAGCTGGCTAACGAACTCATCCAATGTCTTTATCTAAACTAGCTATATCCAAAATTTCAAGCAAATATAATAAAAATTACGGACTCTAATCTGGGCCTACCGACTTCCTATAAACGGTTGTTTATGGCTTAAATGAGACATTCAATTACAATATGCTCGGAGGTTCTCTTAGAAAGTATTTCGCTTAAGAAAGTATTTCGCCAAGTATCAAGCTTGTGTGTACAGAAATATCGGAGATTCTCTTGTTTACATACATACGCACATACATACATACATACATATATACATACATACATACATACATACATACATACGTACGTACGTACATACATACATACATACATACATACATACATACATACATACATACATACATACATACATACATACATAATGGGTAGACCATCGAAAACCGATGATGTCGTCATTGTGCATGACTTCTATTCAGTTGTGGGTGCGGGTGTGGCTGGTCAAGCCAATCCTGGAGCCACAACTGCGAGGGCAATGGGGGCACTGGAATGTAACTGTGGGGAGAGTCGACGCTGTCTTTTTGCGAGCTCTGGAACTGGTGATCCTCTGGCATACATACATACATTCATACATAAACATACATACATACATACATACGGGGCTTCGCGCCAAATGTACGTTCAGCAGCGAGGTTAGCGTAACTAGGCATGACGTATTTTTTATCTTGTTATTTCAATTGTGAGAGGCCTGCCCGCCTTTGACATCATGGACATATGCTATTAAATTCGCCCCACCGCGACCCGTCCTAAAAAGTCCCTTCTATAAATAGAAGGGACTTTTAATTAAAACAAACAAACAAACAAGTGAGATGGGATGAACCATAACCCACAAAGTCCCTTCTATATCAGAGCTGTCCTCGCTGTCAATGGTCTCTACCTTTTGTCTTTGACCTGATTCTGATGCATCGATGTTGAATTATCTCCTGTTGAAAAAAGTCTCGCAGATCTGCCCATGCGTCAGGGAGTTCTATAAGGGGCGCAGGACATACGCGTCATTGATTTGTCAAACGTCATTAGTCATGACGTAATTTTTAGTTTTTAAATTACGGACTCTAATCTGGGTCTACTGACTTTCTATAAACGGTTGTTTATGTCTTCAACTGAGACATTCAATTACAATATGCTCGGAGGCTCTCTTAGCCACCCACTTAAGAAAGTATTTCGCCAAGTTTCAATCTTGTGTGTACAGAAATATCGGAGATTCTCTTGTTTACATACATACGCACACACGTACAAACATCATACATACGCACATACATAAATACGCACATACGGCGCTTCGCGCTAAATGTACATTCAGCAGCGAGGTTAGCGTAACTAGACATGACATAATTTTTATCTTGTTACTTCAGGTGTTAGAGGTTTAGCCTGCCCGCTTTTGACACCATGGACAAACTATTTCGCACCACCGCGACCCGTCCTAAAAAGTCCCTCTATAAATAGAAGGGACTTAAAAAAGACGGAAGCTAAACACTGTGTCCGGCGCTGCTCACCCAAACGCATTGTAATACTGCACGTATTATTAACCCTTTTAGCCCCAAGGTCCCATTTTTCAAATTTTGGAGGTGTTGCCTAATGACTATGAGATGGATTGACCATGATAATTCAAGGGTACGTAGTCAGTGCCAGATTAGCTTGGCTCCTTCAGGCGCTCAGCTAATCTGGCACTACCCTTGAATTATCATGGTCAATCAATCACCTGCTGTAGGGACTCGGGGCTAAATGGGTTAATAAACTATATAAAATATAGACAGTATAATAAGTTTTTGTTCAAAGACTTCAGTTTCAGACGATATTTTTCATCTTCTCAGTTTTGATGTTAACCCTTTGGCTGTCAGTAGCGTGTTTGGTCAAGGTGGTTCCTGCAGAAGTCATCGCTACAAAATCGCTAAGCAAAGGGTTAACGCCACACACGTCTCTATAGAGCCGGGCGTTGTATCTGGCCAACAACCTATGGCATTGCTTGAATCACCTCCTTCGCCGGAGTCGATCTGCTACGCCGGTAGTGACCAAACGAAGCAGATCCCAGGATCCGGTGGAGAACGTAACCCAGTGGCTGTCTATAGGCCTTTGACAGTGTGTGTGTGCCGCCATGTGTCTGTGTGTGAGCGGTGAGTGTGTGTGTGTGTGTGTGTGTGTGCGCGCGCCGGTGTGTGCCGTGTGTGTGTGTGTCAGTGCCGGCGTGTGTGTGTGTGTGTGTGTGTGTGTGTGTGTGTGTGTGTGTGTGTGTGTATGTGTGTGTGTGTGAGCCTGTGAGGTGTGTGTGTGTGAGCCGTGAGGTGTGTGTGTTTGAGGAGTGTGCGTGCGTGCGTGTGTGTGTGTGTGTGTGTGTGTGTGTGTGTGTGTGTGTGTGAGAGAGAGAGAGAGAGAGAGAGAGAGAGAGAGAGAGAGAGAGAGACTAGAGAGAGAGAGAGAGAATCAATGAATCTTTATTTTACAACGGTGAAGATATTAACTTAGTGACTATGTCATTAGAGAGAGAGAGAGAGAGAGAGAGAGAGAGAGAGAGAGAGAGAGAGAGAGAGAGAGAGAGAGAGAGAGAGAGAGAGAGAGAGAGAGAGAGAGAGAGAGAGAGAGAGAGAGAGAGAGGAGTGTTACTGCCGCGTGCGTGCGTGCGTGCGTTCGTGTGTTTATGTCAGTGACCTGAGTGAGACCGTACTTGTCCACCTGAGTGAATCATGGTCCCGTGCGCAAAGGCCATCGCGCCGATGCGGTAGGCCGTACGGCGCGGGCCAAAGGCGGTCGACATCGGGCCGATGGCCTTTTGCGCATTTAGGGCCTGAGAAACTTCAGCGGTTCCAGGCTCGACTCAGTTTTGCAATACATCAGTTCAGGTCCCAACGCGCCACTGAGTTGCGGCCGGGTTATGTCAGTCCGTCGTCGTGTCGAACTGATAACGCACAAGTGGTTACCTATCTCCAGCCATCCGCTACGCATGACCATGCGCAGCAGATCGCGGAAGTTAGCCCGTGTCAATTCTCATTGATACCAGCCGATAAGGGTCCGATGATAGTAGCTTTGACTAATGTAAATCCACTGCGCCACCGCGTGCCGCCAGCGCCTATCGATACTAGCGGTTCAAGACAAAGTGTTTTGAGCTTAGTATAGGCGCTGGCGCGCACGCGGTGGCGCAGTGGATTTGCATCGTTAGTCAAAGTTACTCTCATCGGACCCTCAGTTATGATACCGGCACGACAGAGGAGCCAAGGGTCCGCACGGGCACGGGCTCTTCCCAACGACCCAGCCCCCTGGGGCGCGGGCAGACATGATGAAGGAAAGGAACGCAGTGTAGTCGCGCGAGCGGCAGCGACGAACAGCCAAAGATAGACCAGCACCCCCCCCCCCAACCCCAAGGCCCACCCCCCCCCCCCTGGACGAAATCAGCGAAAGCTGGAAGTCCCGATCCCTGTTAAAGAATTGATTGATTGATTGATGATACCGGCGTCCGAGGTCAGTCAACAGTCAGTCAGTCACCACTAGCTGTCTGGTCACGGCTGTGACATATATTGCGTCTGTCTGTCCCAGTGAGGGTGACACATTTTCATTGTCATCGGTGTTATACTGTTATACCACACTGGTTATCTGTGGCTCCGCCGCGATTCAGCCGCCGCGCGGCCCGCTCAGCGCACAGCGCAGCGCGGCCGCCGAATCAAAACTGACTGGGATGACCCGATGCGGCGGTCGCACTGACGCGGCGGCCACAGTGACCGCGGACTCCCACGGGTACGTCAGACCGACTAAGCCGGGGTCACTAGTTGGCGTGGAAACTAACATCTGCTGTATGGCAGATCGATCGAGGATCGACCACAAGTCACTTTTAGGCCACCGGCGGTCAGGGAACGGCGTCGGTCGCAAGTGAAACCGCCCCCGCCGCAGGGCTGCGGTCATGCCGCAGCCTCGCGCGCCGCGGCACTTGAACGGCTGCCGGCCCGGGGCTCCCGCTCGGTTCCTCTCACGGGCTGGGCTGCGGAACTGACGGACACAAACTATCACATAGCCAGACACTAACAGTGAACTAAAACGAAACCCAAGCACACAACCGAACGGGGAGGGTGGGGGTGGGGGGCTGGAGCCGGCGGGGCCCCGCAACTCAGCCGGAAACCGACTGAGACTACTGAATACAATACAATACAATACAATAATACTTTATTTAAAAGAAATTCACTGTCTGCCCATACAACACATGGCATCATCGTCATTCACTCATAATAATTAAATAACCCATAACTCTCAATTAAAGAAATGAACTTTAACAGACGTATTCAGTATTACCTTTGTAGCACTCTTGGCATAAAAAAACTATATATAATACTGAAAGGGCTAAAGAAATGAAGATTGTTGACCGACACTATCTTCTGATAATTACTGTTGAAAAGCCGGGGTAACAGCCTGAGGGACTGACAAAAGAGTTGGCATATGACGTGATGTGCGACTTTTGGGTACTCCGCCGAAGTCTGCTACTTCGTTCGATACGTCTGCTGTCAAATTCATATCTAAGTGGATGTGTTTTGTCAGCAAGAATGTCAGCCAGTTTGTTCGTAATCCGTCTGTTCAGTGTACAATGTGTCCAAATTATCCTGTGCCCGCCTACACTGCCGGTCTGACTCGACTTTTATCGTGAAACTCTAGTTGCGACTGATTTCATTAAAAAAAAAACCCAAAACAACTCAGTCTTGACTATTGCATTTGTATGCGGATTTCAGTCAAGTTTCCATGGTGTTTTGTCATTTATACTTCCGTAGCAAAGAAATTAATAAAGTCCGATCATGGATGACGTCAGTCGATACGAAACTGTGGAAGCGGAAGTGGGCAAAAGTAGTTTTTCAAAATGGCGGAAAAGGAAGGCGATGGGAAGTCAAAAACACCGAACGAGGAACATATCCATACAGGTTAGAGTTTTGAGTTGGTTTGCATGAATGGAAGAGTTTTTATTCTACCACTGTGTTACTTTGCAACCAGCCAATTTTATATATATAGTACTGATCTCCGTTTTAGGAGTCAATATGTTGGCTCCAAGGACGCAAGTTATATTTCTGTTGTTTTGATTGCCTTGGAAGCGAAAGTACAAGAATAGAAGCACTTCAACTAACTTCAAGTTGAAGTGAAGGCCTCTATCACTTGTCACCTTTGTAGAAACTTTAATTAGTTTTCGAAGGATCTTTGTAATTGCGTCGATAATATAATTTGTTAAACTTACATTGAATGCTAATTTAAAATGTTTAATTGGATTTTGCACAGTTTAATTTAAAGTGCATGTTGTTGAAGCAGGTGCGTCCAGAAAAGATCGGATTACTTGTTTGACCGTGACTATGTACTTTGTAACAATGAAATCATCACCAAACTATACTATGTGTAATTAATCAAAGCTGTACTTGTATGATAAATTGTAATTTTTTACATTTATAAACACATTTGTTAGAAATTAGAATGAAAGACAAAAATTACCACACATGCACACTCACACATACCTACACACACACACACATTGATACAGGTCCCAAGGAATGAAGGTGGTTTTTTTCTATGTGTTTACATTTATTTTGCCTATATGCACAACAGGGTTATTTAGGCACAGTTTTAAAATCATTCCTTGTGGTCTAGTCCTCATGGATAACACTTCTGCAGAAATCATGTGTGCAGAATTACACATGCATGCAAGATTTGAAAGATATCTTATTGTACACAGTTTTGCGTCATGTTTAAGCTTCACAAACCATAGAATGTGTTTGCTAGCTGTACACATGTACATGTATGTCTACAAAGAATGGTAGGCGTCTTCTTCAGTTCTTGCAAACTGCAGATTGTGAGTACAAGTCTGCTGTATGGTCTTTTGTGTGCAAGTTTTGGTGCAGACCAAAAAGGTGACTGCCTAGCATACACAATGCAAAGAAAATTCCCCAAAAGAAAGGGACAAGTACAACAACACACTCAACTAGATTTTCAGGTTAACCCTTTTCATCCTGATACACCCATTGCTTCAAATAAATTTGACTGATACTTAGTTCAAGGGTGGTGCCAGAATAGCTTGGCGCCTTAGGTGCCAAGCTATTCTGGCACCACCTTTGAACTGAAACAGTTGATCTATCTCCTGATCTGTGATGTAGCCTTCATAGGACGCTAAGCAGATTTTACTAAATCAGCCTCTGGATCATGGATGTAATGTGTTAATTCATTTGTGGCAAACTGCATCTGGATATGCAGCTATGTGCCACAAGTCCGGATGTGGCTCACTACAAATGAGTTAACCCATTCATCCCCATTTAGTTACATCATTTAGCCCCGTCGCACTACAACAGGAGATGGATGGACATCAGGCACTTCCTTTACCATGGTCGTTCCATCTCCTGCAACTGGTAAATAGCAGTTCAGTGACACCTCCCAAATTTGGGAAATGCAGCCGTGGAGTTAATAAAAATAATAATAATAGTAATTATATTTATAAAGCGCAATTAGCAAACTCCCTGCAGTGCAGGCTCTAAGCGCTGTACAATGCAAATCAAAGTTAAAAACTAAGCACAAATCAATAGACAGCAGCAACACAAAATACAAATATTACAATACAAATTTTAAAATTAACAGCACATAAGCACACCCAAAGCACAAACAACAATCACAACAACAACTGGCACAGGGTCATCATGATGTTATTGTGAAACAGAAAAGAGACTGGAATTTGGTAAGACATAGTACTTTTAGTAGTGAGATTGGAAAAGATGTGTTTTAAGCTGACTTTTGAAAGAAATGACTAAGTTAAGTGGGTTAATCCTTTTTATCCTGATAGTGATACACTACTGCTTGAAATTCATTTGACTTTGTTAGTTCAAGGGTGATGCCAAAATAGCTTAGTGTCTGTGGCACCAAGCTATTCTGGCACCACTCTTGAACTAAAATAGTTGATTTATCTGTAATGTAGCCTTCATAGGACAATAAGTAACTTTTAACCAATATCATACTGAGGCTAAAAACTTTAAATTTGTACACTGTATAGTGTATATAATGCAAGCTACATTATAGTATTTACAGATAAGGATGTAGACCAATGGCTTTAGTTCAAGGGTGGTGCCAGAATAGCTTGGTGCAGGTGTCCCCCAGAAAGAACTCTTTCGTCTGCAGACAGTCCTCAACAATGCTGCCAGACTTGCTTTTGGCAAATCTAAAATGGACCATGTAACCCCCCTACTTCAGGAATTGCACTGGCTACCCATTCAGTTTAGAGTCGAGTACAAGATTGCGGTCCTGGCTTTTCGCTGCTTTAATGGATCCCTACCGCCATACCTCTCATCCCTCCTCAACATCTATCAGCCCTCCCGTTCCCTTCGTTCCTGCTCTGAGAAGCGTTTCCGTGTCCCCAGCTTTTCCTCTAAGCGGTTTGGCTGCCGGACATTCCAGTATCAAGCCCCTGTTGTCTGGAACTCACTTCCCCTACACCTCCGGAATGCTGAAAACATTGACGTCTTTAAGACCCAACTTAAAACCTACTTCTTTCAGCTTGCGTACCATTAATCCACAGATTGTGTGTGCGTGTGTGTGATGATGGTTTGGTCTGCATACATATGGTTTTGTTATGTGTGTTTTAGTTGTATGTGCGTGCGTAGATTAGAAGTGCATAGATTAGACTTTTTTAAAGGTAGTGAGATTCTGCTATACATTTTTTTGTAACGCGCTTAGAGCCCACTGCTCCTGGGGATTCAGCGCGATATAAATGCTCTTTATTATTATTATTATTATTATGGTCAATCCATCTCCTGCTGTAGGGACTTGGGGCTAAATGGGTTAACATGATAACCATTTTAAAATGAATATATATATATACAGGCCTGCCTACCGTCCCGGAGTACCCGTATTTGTCCCGGAAACGTAGTAAAACTGATTAACCGTCCCGGAAATACGGTTTTCCCTGCGCTTATAAAGACTGGATCTTGTCGTGGAATGACCTGTCCCTGGAAATAGGTCTCTGTCCCTGTTTTCTGTAAAGCCTGTCCCTGGAAGCTAAAGTCGGGGGTAGGCAGGCCTGTATTATATATACACAGACAAGAGTGGGGTGTAGGGGGCTCTGGATAGAGGTAGTACCCTTGGGGTGTAGGGGGCTCTGGATAGAGGTATTACCTTTGCTGTTCGGCAGCTGCGTCCTACGTAGGACGGACTGGCATCACTGGTCCTCATCCATCTCCTTAATCTCTCACATGCTGGCTCCAAGCGCCACACCCCGGAAAACCACCTCAGCTGGTGGGCTAAACCTGGTTCACACTGCACCACTAGGTGGATGAGCTGTCTCTGACAGCCAACGGCTAAAGGACGGAGGAGATCAGGCTTGATCCAACGGCCAAATGTGGGGGGAGTAAACCCTTCAAATCAGGAGTGGAGCCCCGAAGGCGGACAGCTGCCCGTATTCACGCGCTGTTCCGGCAGCTCCTGCAGCCAAACTGGTGCCAAACGTACTGCTTTGCATTCCTTTGGACTACATCAGCAAGGCTGAGAGGGGGATCTTGACGACTGGGCATCCCAGGATCTCCATACACTTCGCCCAGGCTTGCGCCTGGGAGAGGTCACTTCAGTGCCGCTGCTCCAGCGACA
This sequence comes from Semisulcospira habei, assembly GCA_036245525.1. NCBI lineage: Eukaryota > Metazoa > Mollusca > Gastropoda > Semisulcospiridae > Semisulcospira > Semisulcospira habei. Next base: position 199,700,812 of record BTPG01000001.1, read on the forward strand.
ACACAACACGGGAGACAGCAGTTACGAGTTATAAGCCCAGAGCGGATTGGTGTAAGCTCAGGCGCTACGGGTTGTCTCCGACGGTGAGAGGGATCATCGCGTCCCACTGGTCAGCTATCGCCTGCCTCAAACTGGGCAGCCCCCACTCAGTAAGGTGCTCCGAAGCCCACCACTCTACAAGAGAAACTGTACGGGCCTGTGGAGGCACTACAGAAGACCACAGATTTCATTTTGAGAGCCAAACTCCAAGTGTGACGGCGTTCGAGAAGAAGAAGAAGTAAGGTGCTGACCCGCCACAGTCTGCCTGCTCCAATGGGTGCTTGGAGCTTAGGGACACGACCGAAGAGCAGACTATATACCCTGCACCAGACAAAACAATAAGAAGAAAGAAAAAACAGTCAGCCTTGCGGCTGGCAAGCTGGAATGTCAGAACCATGTGCCGTGGCTTCTCTGACGATTTAAAACAAGTCGACGACGTCAGGAAGACAGCTATCATCAACTGTGAGCTGAAACGACTGAACATTGACATCGCCGCCCTTCAGGAGACTAGACTCCTTTCTAGTGGCAACCTCAGAGAACAGGATTACACGTTCTTCTGGCAGGGAAATGAACCTGGGGAGCCTCGAATACACGGTGTTGGATTTGCAGTGTCCAACTCCATGCTGTCCTCAATTGAGCCGCCCTCCGGAGGCACACCCAGAATCCTCTCGCTCCGCCTCTCTACCTCTTCAGGTCCAGTGAACATCCTGAGCGCCTACGCGCCTACACTCTGCTCCTCAACTGAGATAAAGGATGAATTCTATGAGGAGCTTGAGACCACCATCAGAGAGATCCCTACCACAGAACACCTATTCCTACTCGGCAATTTTAACGCCCAGATTGGAGATGACCACAACTCCTGGCCTCGTTGCATTGGTCATTTTGGCATCAGCAAACTCAATGAAAATGGACAGAGACTGCTATAATTTTGTTCGTACCACGACCTGTGTATCTCAAATATGTTCTTTTCAACCAAACTCTGCCACCGAGTGTCCTGGCAACACCCCAGATCACGTCACTGGCACCAGAAGACCGCTGCTGAACTGCGCTCTTACTACCCGCAGCTATCACAGCGCCGACTGTGACACTGACCACTCACTGGTTGGGAGCAAGGTACGCCTCCACCCCAGGCGGATCCACAACTCCAAGCAGAAACGACGGCCACATATTAACACAACCCTGACATCTGTACCAGACGTTTGCACACGCTTTGCTAATGCCATGGAAGAGGCCCTCAAGGACTGCCCAGGTAACAACGTTGAAGAGAGGTGGAGCCACATTCGTGACGCCATCTACAATTCAGCCATGGCAACCTTTGGCAAGAGGGAGAAGAAAAACCCAGACTGGTTCGAAGCAGGAATAACCGAACTTGAACCAGCTATCACAGCCAAGCGTGCAGCACTGCTGGACTACAAGTGCGAACCTTCAGAGAAGGCTCTAGCTGCACTCCGAAAGGCCAGAAGTAATGCTCAGCGGATCGCCAGGAAATGCGCCAACGACTATTGGCTGAATCTCTGCCAAAGCATCCAGCTCTCCGCCGACTCTGGGAATATCCACGCCATGTATGAGGGCATGAAGAAAGCATTTGGCCCAAGCACCATTAAGGTCACCCCCCCCCCCCCCCCCCCCTCCCCCCTGAGGTCCACTACTGGAAACATCATTACGGACCGCGGCAAGCAGATGGAGAGATGGGCCGAGCACTACCAGCAGCTGTATTCGAGGGAGAACAACGTCGCTGACACTGCAGTGGAGAGCACTACCCCTCTGTGTGATGGAAGAACTTGACACTCTGCCAACTGTAGACGAACTCAGCAAGGCCATTGACTCCTTAGCATGTGGTAAAGCTCCAGGCAATGACAGTATTCCCCCAGAGGTTCTCAAGGCTGGTAAAAAGAGTGTCCTCCTTGACCACCTCCATGAGCTTTTACTTCAGTGCTGGGAGGAGGGAACAGTCCCTCAGGACATGCGGGATGCCAAAATCATTACGCTCTACAAGAACAAAGGAGACCGCAGTGACTGTAACAACTATCGAGGCATCTCCTTGCTGAGCACTGTGGGAAAGGTCTTCGCTCGCGTGGTGCTGAACAGACTCCCAAGTGTTGGCCGAACGCGTTTACCCAGAGGTGCAGTGCGGCTTCAGACCTCAAAGATCAACAGTCGACATGATTTTCTCATTGAGACAGCTGCAGGAGAAGTGCCGGGAGCAGAGACAGCCACTTTACATCGCCTTCATTGACCTGACCAAGGCCTTCGACTTGGTCAACAGAAGAGGTCTCTTCACCCTATTACACAGGATCGGATGTCTCCCCAAGCTTCTGAAGGTGGTCACATCCTTTCATGACGAAATGAAAGGTACCGTACAGTATGATGGCTCATCCTCAGAACCCTTCCCGATCCGAAGCGGCGTGAAGCAAGGCTGTGTACTCGCCCCTACACTTTTTGGCATTTTCTTCTCCCTGCTGATGCGCCATGCCTTCAGTCAGTCAGAAGATGGCGTCTTCAACCACACTAGGAGTAAAGGTAGCCTCTTCAACCTTTCATGTCTGCGCGCAAAGACCAAGGTGCGCAGGGTCCTGATCAGAGAGATGCTGTTTGCTGATGATGTGGCCTTGACCGCCCACACTGAGGAAGCACTACAGCGTCTCGTCAGCAGCTTCGCTCGCGCCACCGATGAGTTTGGGCTGACCATCAGCCTGACGAAGACAAACATCATGGGCCAGGATGTCAGCAGCACCCCTTGCATCTCTATAGGCGATCACACCCTCGAGGTAGTGGAGAACTTTACATACCTTGGCTCAACTATCTCCAATAACCTCTCTTTGGACAACGAACTGGACTCCAGAATCAGCAAGGCATCAACAGTGATGGCTCGCCTGACCAAGAAAGTGTGGAACAACATCTTGCTTACCATCAACACTAAGATGAAAGTGTACCAGACCTGTGTGCTCAGCATTCTTCTCTACAGCAGCGAGACGTGAAGTTTGTACACCCGTCAAGAGCGCAGACTCAACTCTTTCCATCTGCGCAGTCTGAGGAGAATCTTGGGAATTACTTGGAAGGACCGTGTTCCAAACACTGAAGTGCTGGCCCAGGCAAACATTCCTAACATGTACGCACTCCTTTCACAAAGACGCCTACGCTGGCTCGGTCATGTCTGCCGCATGCAGGATGGTAGGATTCCTAAGGGCATCTTGTATGGTGAGCTCGCCTCCTGCACCAGACCAACAGGCAGACCAGCGCTTAGATACAGATGTTTGCAAGCGTGATCTGAAAGCTGGAAGCCTGAATCCCGCGGACTTAGAAGCCACCACCGCAGATTGTGCCAGCTGGCGGCTCGCAGTGAAGACCAGCATAAAGCTGAGCGAGGGAAGGAGAGAAAGCCAGTCGGAGGAGAAGAGGCAGCGCAGACGAAAGAAAGAAAGAAGAGCCAGTGCCCACAGCAACAGTCACAGGCTTCACCTGTAGCAAATGCAACACACACTGCCGCTCTCGCATTGGACTGATTAGTCACAGCAGGCACTACAAATCTTAAAAAAACGGACTGACCCAGCAAGCGCATATACTCCATTGTCTTCCGAGACAGAAGGATGCCAACAACACAGACAAGAATGCAATACACCACTTATCTTTCTTAAGAGCGATGTATAAGCTTTGAGAGGCCAGTCAACACCTGCTTCTTCCCTTTGCTAATTACTGGGTATGGGTCTGTGATTTTTGACCTTAGAGTCTAGGCCCATACAGTCCAAAATCACAGACCAGCACATCATTATGTGAAAATTTCTTTCTTCTCCCTTCGCCAGAGCCGATCCATGGCCAACTGTCTGATGCAGGGCAGTTCTCATTTGGAGCACTGTGTGCACTGTCGCTGCGCCGGCTGTTTGAAGATGATTGGCACAGGTGCGTTTTATTTCCCATTTGAAAATGTCGGTCAGAAACTAAACGAATTCACCTTCTTGTTGAAGGTATTTATTTCTTTTCCTCAAGTCGTTAAGATATACCGGTAGTTTATTGTCAATAAGATTAATCTCTTCCCTGCCAATGGACATACAGTTTGTTCCTGAAGAAATCTGTGTCCATTGAACAACCTAAAGCCACGACTGTGTAAAGAACATGCACACAAAGTGGTCTCAGCAAGAGGCATAGATCTTCATGAGCCCCCACAGTCACGGGGGCTCATGAGGATCTATGCCTCTTGCGTTAAGTTCATGTTTGCGTTTTTTTGGCTGTGAAGGCGTTAAAAAGTGGAAATATATTTCCATTTCCTGCGGGCAATAAACTATATCGTATATAATACATCTTTGTCTGCTGAGCAGTAAGAAAAGCTTTAAAGGAACGATGTTGGAAGTTATTAGTAAGGGTAATTACATTGTAAATTGCAGGCACCTGAATACAGATTTCTCTTATATATCAGTATCATGATAGACAACTTCCAGTGCAGTGCCAAAAATCTGTTTGGTGTTTATTGTAGAATTGTAATATTGATGCACTTTTTCAAAGTTTTCTTTTGGATTTTATTGAAAGTGTCCAGGCAACAAAATATTTTTTAGATCAAGGATTTTTTCTCGTGAAATCCTTTCGACATCTCTTTATGAATAAAAAAAGTGGATCAAAGGTTCTTGTAGTTTTGTTTTGAGGTCACACTATTGAAAAGATAGGGTTTGGGGTATATTCCATCTCCTTGCTTTATACAATATAATGCTACAAGTGTGTTGAAAGTATTATATAATAAATTTGTTGACTGCCTGCGCTGCAATTTGTGCTAGATTGGTATAACTTTTATGGGCTGTTCTGTTGTGATCCGTCAAAAGCAGTTTCTTCAGTGGCACTTAAAAAATTGAACTTTTCCTATACATAAAAAAAAATCATTAGTTGCGTGTTCTGTTTATCATGTCCATCAGTAAAAAGTCTTATAGTCTTATACTGAAACGATCCTTTAAAAAATGTACATACCGCACTTTACTTTTTACAGCGAGTTCAACAAGGACACCCTGACCATTATAATGAATGGACTGGAACAGCCTAAACAGGTAGAGTGTTTTTTATAGATCTGTAAGTGTAAACTAGTCAGGTTACACCTTATGTACTTGTATTAATTATCTTTCTCTGTACCCCTATCCCACCATGGCATGATGTGTACTGTATTTATATTGCTGTTCATGCTACGGTTTTTGACAATTTTCTTTTGGAAGTATGCTGATGAGCAAGTGAAATGCAACATTTATGGAAATCATCTGAAACACTTTGGTGTTTCCAGAAATGTAGCATTTCTTTTGTTCATCAGTATATATGTCCAAAATGGTGCCTCCCGGCAAAATCTGTCTTGCTTAGACACAGTCATTATCGGTTCAGACCTGGAAAAATCATACTCATGGGGAGAGCGGGGTGGGGGGTGCAACATAGACAGAACGCGCATCAGTCTGTTCATTGACAATTACAGTATACTAAAACATTTCTTTAAAAAAAAAATCCTACCTCTGCAAAGTTCAACTGTTATTTCTCTTTACTGACTGGTATTGTCTACTGGCTGCTCTTTGCCTCTTTAAAAACACCCATAAAATTCAAATGCAGCCACAGAGACTGTTTTCCGCACAAGCGTCTTTTTGATTTTGATTAGCTGTCACTATAATTCTTTACTCATTGATAGTTTTTAAAAAATTTTTATGTACAGTCAATTTCACTTGTACACAAGACTGGATATATAACTAAGAGATTCCAGTATCAATGCTTTTTGGGAGGCCTTGACCAATTTTTCCATGAACATTTACTGCATTTTATCAGACTGAAGATAAATAACTGGGTCCCCCCTTTGCAGCTTGTTACAATAATGAGTATAAAATATATATCCAAAGTTTGCTGTATGATGTTTCAAACATTATTTCTTCTGACAAGAATAATCCTTGCTTCTTTTTCTTTTACAGGTACAGGAATCAATTCAGGCCATTTTTGATGGCCAGGGTGAGGAGGACCTTTACCCATTTGTGGACACTATCATAGGAGAGGAGGTCTTGAAGGGCGATGCCACTCCACTGCTCAGTGAACTTGTTGGCTTTGCCGTTGCACAGGGTGAGCATTATTGACGAACAGCTGGGGTCGTTTGCGTGACTGAACTAAACTCGCTTGAGATGTGACGCATCCGAATACGTGTCTCTGAATGTGGTGTGTCTCCAATGAGTGAAGTTCTATACAAGCCATCATGCAAGATGCTCCGAAATTCCATGCAAGCCACCATGCAAGATGCTCAGCTCAAGCCACCATGTAAGATGCTCCACTGTAGCGGAGCATCTTGCATGGTGGCTTGCATAGAATTTTACTCACTCAAGTCATCCCGCATTCAAATATAGTTGAGTACCATGGAAAAATGGCTTATGCAGGATTTAACCCTTTTGCTGTTGGTAGCGCTTTTGGTCGTGACGATACCTGCAGGAATCCTCGTGACAAAAAGTGCTACCGACAGCCAAAGGGTTAAGCTGAGTTGTGTAACTGAGGCCTAATATTCTCCATTTACTGGATTTCATTCAGCATTGAGAGGCCGCAGCAGGAGGTTTATCAGCTGGGACCAGTTGCATGAGTGAGCTTAGTCCTGTGCCAGCCAGTAAGCAAGGTGCTTCGCTATCGTGGAGCACCATGCTTAGTGGCTTGCACAGGACTAAGGTCACGCATGCAACTTACCCCTCAGCCATGCCACTAGTTCAAGGGTTCTATCTCAGTATCTGATTAGCTTGTTGCCTAGGGAAGGCATCAAGCTAATTTTGCACTACCCTTGAATTGTCAATGTTTTCCTTCTCCTGCGACTCTTCTGTGGCTGTGTATTCAGCACTGGTTACAATTAACCCATTACGTCTTGAGACTGACGTGTGAAAAATGTGCTTATTGTCCTATGAAGTTCTTATTACAGTTAAGGAGATAGATCAGCCAATTTAGTTCAAGGGTGGTGCCAGAATAGCTTGGCGCCTCAGGCGCCAAGCTATTCTGGCACCACCTTTGAAGTCAAATTTGTTTCAAGTAATAATGTATCAGGATGAAAAGGGGATGTACTTGGACTTAGTGTGAAGAAATAACAAGTGTGCAGTCTAGTTGCTACAGTTTTTTCTGTATTATGTAAATATTGTGACCTCAACATCCAGTTTTAAGAAATCAATGGAAGGAAATCTACAGAAAATTGAATTATACTTTGGGAACAAGTCATGAAATAACGGGGTTTGTGTAAGGTTTGTTTGACTACAAGTAAATGGGGCATAACTCTTGGCAGTTCTTGTTTCATTTAGCTCTTGAGTGCTGTTGTGAGAGAAGGCTTGGGGTTGATTTGTTTAAGCTTATAATTTGTCATTGTTGGAGGTACTAAGTCTTACAAAATGCTTTTCTCTCTCTCCGAACATGATAAACTTGGTGGAATAACAGACTCTAGAAAAGACAACACTCATATACAGCAGGTGGATATAAGATTAGATATCGTGTATTGCCGTTTGCCTTGCTGTCATGCAACCCCTTCACTGCCACTGTACGTACATTGTACGTCTGAAATCTGTGTCACATCAATATGAAGGAGCTACAGTCGTCCCATGATCAATGGATGCAAAGTGGTTTCAGGAAGAGGCATAGATCCTCATAAGCCCCCGCAAATGCAGGGGCTCATGAGCATCTATACCTCTTGCAGTAGTGTGGTGTCTGTTTTTTTCTTGAAACAGTGAAAGGGTTAAAGCAATGAAACATAGGAATATGTGTAGGTGTTGTTACATTTTTGCACAATTAATGGACACGCATCACAGTCGATGCAGCAAGCCATATCACTCGGTGCTTAACCAGCACGTGAACAAACCGGTATCTAGTTGACTTTGCTTTTAACAAGATCTGATATATAACAAAAGCTGGACATAATCTCTTTTTCCAAGGTCCCCTGCCCCACTTTTTCTGTGCAATATACCAGTACTTAGCTTATGACAAACTTCAGATATTAAAAAAAAAAATGTTTGGGTGCGCAGCCACTTATGATATGTATCCGCATTTCCATTTGCCATCCTTGTGGCTCAGATTAAGTGCATGTACGAGCTGTTCCCATCTCTGACTGAGTCTTCAGCTTCTTTTTAGCCCCAACGCCCTACAGCAGGAGATTGATTGGCCATGATAATTCAATTTCAAGGGTAGTGCCAGATTAGCTTGGCACCTTCAGTGCCAAGCTAATCTGGCACTACCTTTGAATTATCATGGTCAATCCACCTCCTGCAACTGGTACATGGTCATTAAATAACACTTCCAAAATTTGGGAAATGCACCCGTGGGGCTAAACGGGGTAATTTCTATAGTCCTATGAAGGCTACAGTACAGATTAGGAGACAGATCAGCCATTTTAGTTCAAGGCTGGGGGCCAAAATAGCTGGGCACCCGACACACCCTTCAACTATGGAAGTCAAATGTATTTCTTGCAATAGTGTGTCGAGACAAAACTGGTTAAATTTTATTTGCTGACCTGTGATTTTTGACCTTGCGGCTGATATATATGGTTGTGACTTTTCAGGGAACTATGACGCTCGGATGCGAGTGCTGGTGAAAAATGTTGCATGGAGACTACGAGTTGCCCCAGACACTGTGGACCAAATTGAGTGTGATCTGGCCGAGTCGCTCAGCACAGACAAATATGAGATGTCCGAGTAAGTACCATTGGGATTACTGTTTCACAGGACTGAAATTTGTCGGGCATTAGGTTTGCTACGGTGGTATGTCTTGGCTAATTCTTCACATTTGTACTGGTAAAACAGTAGGTTTTGATCAACCACCTTTTTGTTTGCTACAAGAGGAAGTCTAGAAGGGCAGAAAGTGTCGCCTGTCATTAAAGACCATCATTTAGGTGGCCACAGCCACCTAAATGATGGTCTTTAATAACAGGTGATTTCTCATAAGGTTGGTCGCTCAATACAGGTTCTGCTGTAAGGTGCATTATTTTCAGAGTTTTCATTGGTAAATATTATTCAGTGCAGTATTGCCAGACTGTCGTGGCATTTGTGGAGGTGCCAAGCTAAGCTGTAACTATCAGTTCTGTGCATTGCAGCTTGTAACACTCTCTTAGAGGACACCTAAATTCAGGAAACTCGGTCCAAAGATTATAAGCATCATTATTTTAGATTATTGATTATACTATAATGGCTGCTCTTGTTGGGGAAAAATGTTTTTTACTACTTTCGTGAGAGGCAGAGAGGAGAGGTTACTGGTACAGGCAAGCCTCATTATATCGTGGGTTCTGTGAACCATAAGGTTAGACCACGTTGTTGGCATTCGTGTTAATTTGGTGCTGAGGTTGCATCTAAAGGCGCGTACAAAAAAAAACAAAAAAAAAAAAAAAAAATCGGCAAACAGAAAGTCCTCTGGCCGGGGTCAGCCTTAACTGGCCCGCGCACGGCCGGTGCGCGGGCCAGTTAAGGCTGACATCGGCCAGAAGACCTTTTCTCATTTGGAATGACTTGGGTGCCACAGACCTGACCATGTTAACCCTTTCACCACTGTAGTTGCCCCTCGGCACATAAAGCGCATGACCTTACAAAATATTTGTTACTAGGGGGCGCTTTCATCGGGAAACCACTTGCGTATCTGGTGCTATTTTCATCCTTTATTTGAGAGCGAAGAGTGTGGTGTTGAGCGATTGTTTTCACCGAATTTGGTCGTCACGTCATGAGCAAACCGAGCACCTCTAATGGCCGGCAGCTTCTGGCTGCAAGCGAAGTTATTCGACGCGTGTTGGATGAATCTTTGGATGAAGAACCACAATTTGTGGCAGACAGTGATTCTGAAGAAGAATTTCATGGCATTCCTGATTCACTATTTGGGTGGTTGGTTCTCAGGTTATTTTGGTTCAATGATAGGCACTACAAAGCCTGCTGCAACCTCTCTGGAAAGCCAGTGTAGGGCTGTCAGCTGCTGATGTAAGCTCAGTGTGGGAAGTAGGTCACTGCCCGGATAGTCAGTGGTGAAAGGGTTAAATCCGATTTTGTGATGTTGTGAAGTGTATAAAACTGAGGCTTTCTTGTATAATGAGCATTTTTAATGGAAATACTAGTTCACAAAAGTTCTGGCACATGTTTCGGGGTTTTCTTTTTTTTCTCTTGTGGTTGACTATTCATGTTTACTTTGCATTTGACTGATCATGTGACAAGTTCATTTATCAGTTTTCAAGCATGGTGGGTTTGAAAGGTTTTACTATTTTTTCTGTCTCATACTTTGATCACTGCTTCAGAAAGGAAAGGTTTGTATGTTTAGGTTCAGTTGGGCACACTAAGTTTATTTTTTGTACATACTTTATTAAGTTTTGAAATTTTTGTTTTTTGTTTGTGACATACACTGTTTTTATTTGTGTCATACACTGTTTTTGTTTGTTTGTTTGTGTTACTGGTGTTTGATTTGTCAATGACTGTATTGTAATTTTTGTGGTAGTATGTAGCATTTTGTGTGTAATAGCTAAAGCACTTTTGTGCCTGTAAAGTTCTAATTTTGAATGTCCCTATTCAGGGGTAGCAATAATTTGCTTTTTTGTTGTTGTGAAAATCATCATTATGGAAAGGCCTTAAGCATTTTTGTGCAGTTTTATGTGCATAATATACATCTTTGAGACAACCCAATATTTACATCTGGGACAGATCATACGTCTTATTATGGTGGCTTAGCTGGGTGGTAGGTAGGTCAGCAGCGGGACGGGGGTGACCAAGCATATAACAGACAGGGCCAATAGGAATGCCAGTCTTTTATAACCTGTGAGTGTTGTAACTTTCCACCCTGGTCATATTATATTATGATTAATTCACGTTTACCATTTCTGCGAGTGTCATTTATTTTTTCTTAACCCTTATCATTCGGAATACACCAGTGTTTGAAATAAGTTTGACTATAATAGTTCAAGGGTAGTGCCAGAATAGCTTGGTGCCTCTACGCGCCAAGCTATTCTGGCACCACCCTTGAACTAAAGCCATTGGTCTATATCCTTATCTGTAAGTACTATAATGTAGCTTGCATATGGCAGTGTACAAATTTGAAGCTTTTAGCCTCAGTATGATATGGGTTAACGTTCCCTGTGTATACACACATGCAAAACTGAACACACCAGCATGGCCCCAGTCTGTGTCTATGACATTTGATTGATCATATCTGATGTGTGATTATTTTCATCTGTTTTCGTTTCATATCTCAGCACTTAAAATTTCGTCCTATTCGTGACATTTCGTTCATTTTCAGTTTCATTGTGACTGTCATACAGACTTAACCCATTTTAGCCCCACAACCGCATTTCTCAGATTTTGAAGATGTCACCCGTCGCTCATGCACCAATTGCTGGAGATGGATCGACCATGATAATTCAAGGGTAGTGCCAGATTAGCTTGGCGCCTGAAGGCTCCAAGCTAATCTGGCACTACCCTTGAATTATCATGGTCGGTCCATCACCTGTTGTAGGGCGTAGGTGCTTAATAGGTTAAGACCATGAGTACCACACTCTTTCTCTCATTTCTTTCATACCTTTTAACCTTTTGGTTGTCAGTAGTGCTTTTTGTTGAGGTGTTTCTTGCTGACGGAAAGCACTACTGACAGTCACAGGGTTAATTTTAATCCAGCCTTCTCAACTTCAGCCTTCTCATTTTGCACCATTTGTCTGCATGTACACTCAGCGAGTAAAAACGTATTGTAGGTTGGATGTGGTTTTTTTTAAAACAAAAGAGTAAAACTGTGTGCTTGTCTGTCAATTTTGACCTTACGTTTTACGTTTAAGCCTGGCCAGAAGGTTCAAAATCACAGACCAGCACACATGTTGAGGTCATGAAATTTAGTCTCAACTCATTTATTATTATCATTATGTATCGAGTTATGTCAAAATTCCATCATGGCATCGATATTCGGTGTTTTGCAATGAATCACAAACCAAACTTGCAAGATGAGAGTCTCTTCAGGGTAGATAAAGGACACATACTAAGGGAAATCACTCAGTGCTGGACTGACAAACAATTAGACCCTCTTACTATAACTGTTTGTTTGTCCCGCGCTTAGTGATTAGTAAAGTGTTTCCTCAATTTTTTTGTTGTTGTTTTTTTGTGGGTGTAAAACTGATCAGCATAATCTTCTACCCCTACAGCTGAAGTAGTCCAAGTATTGTTTCAGGCTTAAGTCAGATTTCTGTTGAATTAGAATGTCTGCAGTTTGTCTTGTGATTGTACACTTTATCACATTTGAAACATGAGATATACTGGTGTGCAGCAAAAAAGCCAAGGAGGAAAGCCAGTTCTCTCCAACTGCAAGAGGCAAAGATTCTCATAAGCTGCTGTGGCTGCAGGGGCTTATGAGAATCGTTGCCTCTTGCTGGCAGCCATAATGGCTTTCTGTGATATACTCAATTTGTTTTGGCCACATATTCGGAGGCAGCACATGCCAAATGACATGTCATCTGCAAGAGGCAAAAATTCTCATAAGCCCCTGCAGCCACAGGTGCTCATGAGAATCGGTGCCTCTTGCTGGTGGCCATATCGGCATTCAGTGATATGCTCAACTTTTTGCTGGGTATTCGGATGCGGTACAATTCAAATGACGCAAGTGCTAGAACTGTCTGAAACTTTCACTGAAGCACATCGACATGGACAAGGCCTATACCTGCATGGGCATCCCGTGCCTGTGGGGTCTCCTGAGTACTTAGGCCTCAAGCAGTTTGGTGTTGTTTACTGTGTTCCAAAATGACAGGGTTAATCTTAGCATCTGTATAGAGATCCAGTTTCTTGGCCTCCTGGTTTGGACTACTGTAGATCCTGTGAATATGAGCAGCTGCTCTTTTTTCTTTTGCAGAAAAATGTGGTCTTATCCCGTTTAACCCCAAGGTCTCATTTCTCAAAATTTGGGAGGTGTTGCCTAACGACTATGTACCGGTTTTCAGGAGATGGATTGACCATGATAATTCAAGGGTAGTGCCAGATTAGCTTGGCGCCTTCAGGCACCAAGCTAATCTGGCACTACCCTTGAATTATCATGGTCAATCCATCTCCTGCTGTAGGGACTCGGGGCTGAATGGGTTAAAACACAGGTGCTCTGAAAAGATTTTTTGAAAGTGCAAAAAAGTCTCACTAGTCCTTAAACATCACAATTTAGGTGGCTAAAGCCAGCTAATTAATGATGGTCTTTAGTGACAGGTGATCTCTCATAAATGTGGTCACTGAAGACAGGTTCTGTTGTAGAGGAGAGAATATGATGGAAACTCAAATTTCCCACAGACTTAAAATTAAATTTTCTCTAAAATATATTTTTTTCGAAAAATACTTAGTGATGACATGACTAATAGGAAGTGTCTACTATTTGCTCAATTTTAGCCTAAGAACCCATTGTGTTACAACACAACCCGGGAGGCACTTGGGATGCCCCCAGAGGGGCCGAGAGTTGTCTCCCGTCCCTGCCCTACCGGTTCCGGGTCACGTGGTAGACCGACCAGTCGGAATACTTAGCTCGCCAGCGACAAGCGGGGCAGGTGGGAGGGTCCTCCGAGTCAAGTCATCGGTAAGTATTTTTTGAAAAAATATATTTTAGAGAAAAATTAATTTGTTTTCCCCAAAACATTACCGATGACTTGACTAATAGGAAGAATTGCGATAAGGTGGCGGGTGCCGCGTTCAAAACACCCCCACCCCCCTGTAAAGGGTAAATCAGAGCCGTCCTCCCTGTTGCAAACTCCTGACAATTTTAGCTAAGTGCGTACCTACGGCGCCTGTGGTGCCAGGAGGGAGTGTTGTGCCGCAGAGATGTCCCCCACCAGAGGGAGGTTGTCTCGCTGGCCTGCCAGATCCTTGAGGTAGAAGCGGGTGAAGGTCGATTCTGTCTTCCAGCCCACGGCCGCCACAATGTCTTTGACAGCGCAGTTCCGGTCGAACGCGACGCTCGTGGCCATGGCTCATACCTCGTGTGCGCGTATGTGAAGCCTCTTTGCTCCCTGTGGGGAGAGGTCCTGGTAGGCGGACCGTATGACCCAGCATAGCCAGGAAAGTATCGTCTGGGCTGTTATGTCAGATATGCTGGGTTTCAACGGCAGGAAGAGGTGTGAGCGTCCTCTCCGGACGGCTTTGGAACGTCGGAGGTAAACACGAAGGGCGCGCACAGGATCTTGTTGCCTGTTCTCCTGGGGAAAGTTCATGTTTCTCAGCGAGGGTAAGGTGATCACCTGTGGCGCGGTCAGAGGAGACCTAGTCTTTGCAAGGAAGGCAGGGTCTGTGAGGAGCTGTACCGAACCATCCGCTCTGAACTGCAGGCAGGCAGGGCACGCTGACAGCGCGTGTAGCTCGCTAACTCGGGCCACGGTTTCAAGGGTTAACAGGAAGCATGTCTTACGAGTCACATCAGAGAAGCGGGCCAGGGGCAGCGGTTCGAACCTGGCAGAGTTAAGCCGCGTCAGTACCCAGGGTAGGTCCCAGCGAGGAATGAGCGAGCGGGGAACTGGTCGCTGCAGGCCAAAGTGAGTCATAAGGTCGGCGAGGTCTTTGCAGTCGTCAGGATCCGGGCGGCCGAGGTGCCGGTATGTGTCAGCAATCATGGACAGGTACCCCCTGATGGTGATAGGGGCCAACCCTTGGTCTCCAAAGAGCCAGAGGAAGAAGTCCGCGAGCTGGGGGATGGTCATTTCGGCAGGGTACAGGGCCTGGTCGTCACACCAGGAGCACAGAACCCGCCATTTTCCCTCATAGACGTGTCTGGTCAAGGGTCTGCGGGCAGTAGCGATTGCCTCCACTGCTGCACTTGAGAAGCCTCTAGAGGTGAGTGCTTGCCGCACAATCTCCAAGTGTGAAGGAGGAGCCGCTCCGGGCACGGGTGGAGCAGCGGCTGGCGGGGTTGCTTGAGCATGGTGCTCGGCATAGGCAGCAGCAGGGGGGACACGTGGCGAGGCTGAGGAGGTTGGTGGTCGAAGAGCGGTTCCAGGAGAATTGGGCGACCAACAAGACAACCGTATTGCATCCTCGAAGCTTCAGGAGGACTTTAGGGACGAGAACCTTCGGGGGGTAAGCGTACGCGATGCGTCCGTCCCAGGGAATGGAGAGCACATCGACCGCCGAGGCAAGGGGGTCGGAGAACGGGGAGACAAAGAGGGGAAGCTGGTGATTCCACCTCGTGGCGCATAGGTTGATTATAGGGGTCTCTCAATGAATGCAGATCATCCATAAGATGTCCCTGCGGAGCGTCCATTCCATGTGCAGAAACTGGCCACGCCAGGAGAGAGAGTCGGCGAAAACGTTCAGGTGTCCTGGAATGTGTCAAGCTCGGAGAGAAATGCCGCGGTCCTCGCACCTGCCCATCAGACGGTAGAGGAGCATGCACCACCGTCCTGTTGTCTGAGAGGACGAGTAGCTCCTGGTGATGCAGTTGAGCTTCCCATGCCATGAGGGCTTGCCAGACTGTTTGCATCTCCAACCAGTTGATGTGTGTGTCCGCCAGCTCCAGTGGCCAGGGGCCGAACGTCGTGAGGAACCGCAGCAGTAGGTGGGCACCCGAACCGGAGAGACTTGCATCGGGGGTGGAGAGGCCAGGGGGACCCCTGAGGCGAGCCAGGAAGTGTCCGCTCAATGCCAAAGATGGGGACGCAGCATCTGAGTCACAGGCACCTGGGCAGCTATGTCGTCGGAGGACGGACACCAATGGAGCAGGAGGTGCAGCAGTAGCGACCCGGGAGTAAAGACGACCGAGGGGGAGAAGATCTGTGGCAGCGTTCATTAAGCCGAGAAGCTGAAGCCACACTCTGGCGGGGGCCGCATCCTCCTGGGCTAACTGGCCGGCTAGGGCTGCAATCTTCCATATCTGCGGCTCTGGTAGACATACTCGGTTGAGGTCGGTTGCAAATTCCATGCCGAGATGGACAAAACGGCGTGAAGAAGTGAGGTCCGACTTGCCCGCGTTGATCAGGAAGCCCAAGCACGATAACAGGCGAAGCAGAGCATCCCTGTCTGTCGTCAGGTTGGCCTCTGACTGGTCGCGGAGGAGGAGGTCATCTAAGTAGATCGATGTCGAACTGGAAGACGACTGTCGGGCCTAGGCCACTACGGCGTCCATGATGTGGGTGGACACCCAAGGGCTGAGGTTGAGACCAAAGGGGAGGGCCCGAAACTGGTAGACCACACCGTCGACTGCGAAATGGAGGTATCTCCTGGAGGCCTGGTGCATCGTGACATTGAGATACGCATCGGGACGCGTCCAGGCTGACCACAAAGTCTCTGGGCTGCACGGCGGCCCTCAGGGCCCTGGCGGTCTCCATACAAAAGGTCGGGGCTGAGAAAAGCTTGTTCAGAGCCGAAAGATCGATGACGGGTCGCCACTTCCCGCCTGGCTTTGGCACGACGAAGAGGCGGCTGTAGAAGGCTGGAGAGTCGGGGCGCTGCACAACCTCTGTGGCGGCCATCTGCAGAAGGGAGGTGACCTCTCCGCGCAGGGTGGAGGCCTTGAGCTGGACGCTCGGAATCTCGGTCCAAAGGGGAGAGCATCGTAGCGGCGGCGCGAGTGAAAGACAAACCGGAGGCCATCGGCCATGGTGGAGCGTATCCAGGGGTCGTCAGGACTTGATGGGTCTAGCACGGCCGAAGGCGGGGGTCCGCTGGGGGGCCCGAGAGGGCGCGGGGGTGGAGGTGGAGGAGGGTCTCGACGTCCATAGGGCTCGACCCCATGGCCTTGCTGGCAGCTGGAAAGCGCAGGGGGGGCAGCATCACGGGGCCAGCGGTCGGAGTTGGCATCCTTCACCGATTGCCACGAGTCGCCGAAGAGCAGAGTACCTCCCAGGCGGGCGCGATGCAGCTGAGTATGCAGATCGGGAGGCATCCCACGGCAGGCTTGAAGCAAGGAATCCCGACGCATCAAGTCGCAATTGATGGTGGCTGCCATGGCGTTGACCGAAGAATGGTACGCCGCCCGGTTGGCCACTTCCGCGAGAGTGAGGAGGTCTCCCAGTAGGGGTTTGATCGATGGATGCCCAGCGTCCTCAATGCGGCGAACAAAGGCTTGGGTTAGGAGCTCCAGGAACCCCGAACAAGCCAAGGTGTTAATGGACGAGGGTAGTTCTCCTATCCAACCCGCGGGGGAAGGAACATCTGAGCTGAGTGGGGCCGCCCGCTTGCACCAAGGCTGGAGGATCCACCGGAGGGAGAGTGGCGGAGAATGACTGGGAATGGCCCGCGTACCAGTCGCGGCGGAAGGCGATGTCAAGTCCGGCAGGCCACCTACGGTCCGAGAAGAAATCGGCATCGCTACCGGCGGTTTGCTGGAGGTGGGCGGAGAAGGCATCTCTCAGGTCTTTGAAGCCGGGCGGCGGGGGGAGGGACTTGAACTTCTTCACTTGACGGCCCGCATCGACGAAGGCGGAGACCTTCCTCTTGAGGGGGGATGTGGGGCAGGCATCTGCAGGAAGGGTCGCGGCAATAATCCGAGCGGCCTCATCGAGGGCCAGCAGCGTCTCCGCATGAGAAGCTGACGGAAGCCTAGGGGAGTCCGGGTCGTCGCGGGAGCAGGGCGAGGGCAAGCGGCTGTCAACGTCGCACAGGGCCGAGACGGAGTCCTCGGGGAGTAGACTCTCAGCCACGTCGTCCATGGGGCGGGGGGGGGGGGGGGGGGGGGGGGGGGGGGCGGGGCGGGCAGGAGGAGCCCACAGTAGCAGGGGCCTGACAAGACATAAAACGGCTATCCCACGGCTCTCCAGGGACAAGACTTGTCGACGGGGAGGGGGTGACGAACGCAGTGAGGAGCGGCGAGGCGACAGGGGGCTCGTGCGCGGTGGGGAAAACTGTCACGGGGGGAGCGACTGCGATGCCGGGAGCGGGGACGACGATCCCTCACAGGCGAACTCCTGGGGGAGCGCCTCCGGGGAGAAGACGATTGGCGTCGAGAGTGTCGGGGCAAAGGCACAGGATGTCAGGAGGGAGTGCGCGACGAGTCAGCACGCGTGGAGGGTCGGGGACTGCAGCTGCGATCCAGGCGTGTAGTCCTGTCCTTCCAACTGTGCTCTTCGGGCGAGCGAGAGTGTCTGGAGCTGGTGGCGGAACGGGAGGTGTCGGGTCCGTGGCTGGACTTAGAATGCCGGGGCGCAAGTCTCTGTTGGCCGGGCTCAATGAGGCGGGTGCTCTGCCGGCATTTAGACCCCTCAGAGGAGTCAGCGGGCTTTCCGAATAGAGACATACGAGGACTGCCAGTTTCTAAGGTATGGCGCAAGGCGCGATGCTGCAGGCCGGGCTCAGTGAGGCGGGCACTCTGCCAGCATTTAGACCCCTCGGAAGGGTCAGCGGGCTTGGCAGTGGACGCAGTCCTTTGGCGTGTGTCTGACGTGTCGTGCATTCCAAAAGGCCAGGTCGCGAAGGAGCAGTCACTTCTCCCGAAGCGAAAGGGGTGGCAAAGGTGCCTGTCGGTCGCTAGCTGGCATGGGGCACTCGCTCCGGTAGAAGATCCAAAGGTGAGACCACCATAGCTCAGGCCAGGACGAGCAGACAACACAGAGGTGGTCCGAGGAGCAGCCAGCACAGGGGAGGCAGACCGCAAGGTCATCCGTTGGCCCCTGGAAGTCGAAACACCGGGGGCAAGTAAGCACCTGGGAGCTGCAACACATCAAGAATGCTAGGCGACCGAGCATGGGCACCTGAGAGCATACACAGGTAGAGCCCAAGGCTAACACTGAACATGTCTTCACAGCGCGAGTTAAGTAGGACGACTGGTTGGTCTACCACATGACCCGGAACCGGTAGGGCAGGGACGGGAGACAACTCTCGGCCCCTCTGGGGGCTCCCCGAGTTCCTCCCGGGTTGTGTTGTAACACAACGGGTTCTTAGGCTAAAATTGAGCAAGTAGTAGACACTTCCTATTAGTCATGTCATCGGTAATGTTTTTGAGGAAACAAACAAAAGTTTGCTATATTGCTATAATTTCCAATAATGTAAAATTTTCCGGTCATTGTTTCCTCTTTTTGACAGTCCAGATCAAGAAATCATGTGGATGGCTTTATGCGTTTCCTGGTCTGTGATTTTGGAACTTTCTACTAAGAGCTATAAGGCCCAGCATCACATGCCATGACAGAGACACAGATTGTGTCTGGTTTGTTGCAATCATCACCACCTCCTTACAGAAATGTAAACAAAATTACCATCATGTGTAATTTTCAGAGAAGAGAAGAAGGAACAGGAGAAGAAAGCCAAGAGGAGGAAGTACAAACGCTTTGCGCTGATTGGTCTGGCTACAGTCACTGGTGGCACTCTGATTGGTGAGTAGAGAAAAACTGCTTTGATCCTTTTCATTCTAATACACTACCTCTTCAAATTAATTGTATGGTCCAAGAATGGTGCCAAAATAGCTTGGGGCTTGAGGTGCCAAGCTATTCCTACACCATCCTTGAACTGTAATGGTTGATCTGTCTCCTAATCTGTATTGTAGCCGTCATATGACAATAAGCAAATTTTAACAAAAAAATCAGCCACAGAATGTAATAGGTTAATACAAACATATTGCACGATACTCACAAACCAGATAGGTCAGGCTAGCGTTGGCAGAATTGTACACAAACCAAGCGGAATCACTCAGCGCCGGACAGACAGATCCCCTGCCCCCGCCTATGAGGCACCCAATCGCCAGCCCACAGAGAAATACGCAGGTATAGAATAAGACGATCATTTGCATCTTCAAAAAAGATGCATCAGGTCTCTTATATAACCCATGTCTTTTTCCGGGTTGCACGATGTTTTATATGAAGAAGGAGATTTTTTTACAGTGTTGTTTTACAGATTGGTGGTTTACAGTTACTTGTGTAACTCCACATGAACCATTGTCAAAAGCTGCTTTGGCTGACCCTCACTTCACAAAACGGCTATAAATTATATCATGTTTTATTTCTAACTCCGTAACATGCAATTTTCTCCTCAAAGTGTTTGACCAGAAAAATAAAGCTGCTATCACAATATGCAATGAAGCTGTTTTGGCTGAATCTTTTATGTGCTGTAACAAGAATATCCCTTTTGGGACAATAAATGTCTTTAATCTTGAAAAACGGGTTTTATTTCTTTTTTTGCGGGAAAACAGGTCTGACTGGAGGTCTAGCGGCTCCACTAGTGGCTGCTGGGGCCGGAGCCATCATTGGAGGGGCTGGGGCGGCTGCACTTGGCTCCGTTGCTGGGGTGGCCATCATCGGCTCCCTGTTCGGTGTGGCTGGGGCTGGACTCACAGGTAAGAATAACAGTATTAACATGAGCATTAGACTCTTCACTGTCAAGAAAATTGAGCACCAGCCAACTGCAAGAGGTATAGATCCTCATGAGCCCCCGCGACTGCGGGGGCTCATGAGGATCTATGCCTCTTGCTTAACTCATTCTACCCCAGATACACCACAGCAAGATAAGGATCGACCAGGATAGTTCAAGGGTGATGCCAGAATAGCTTGGCGCCTATGGGCGCCAAGCTATTCTGGCATCACCCTTGAACTATCATGGTCGATCTGTGTCCTGCACTGAGTGCAGTCTTCAGAGGACAAGAGCAAAACTTGGGGATTTCGGTGTTGGGGTAGAATGAGTTAAACCACTTTGTTCCTGTGATGGCTGGGGACAGGCGCCAAGCTATTCTGGCACCACCCTTAAACTATTGAATTTTCAGATTTCAAGAAGACAGTCTGAGTGATGGGCTTAAAGACACGGTCCTGAGTATTTTGGGTCCACGGATTTTCTCAAGCTTTTGATATAAATGCAAAGTGTCTCACATTTAGATAAAACACCGGGTGGGTGTGCAAACACAGTCTGTGTCTGTCAGACATGAAAAACATATTAGAGGATTTGTGTGTGTGTGTGCACGCGTCTTTCATCATACTTGAAAGTTGAACACAGGATCTACTTTCAGGCTTGTGCATGCTGTTACATGGGTTATTGAAAAGTTGTATTCACACACCTCTGAGTTTGCAAATAATTGGTGCAAGCTTCAGCATCGTCTGTTGTAAACATTTGAGATATGCTGCATCTGGACAGGTGGTATGATGCCACGTATCCATAAGCAGTTTAACTTGAATGTGTTAACCCATTGGCTGTCAGTAGCGGTTTTTATCAAGGTGATTCCTGACGGAATCACCTCGATAAAAACTGCTACTGACAGCAAAAGGGTTAACACATACAGTGCTGCAGTGTGTAAGTCTGCATGAGAGCATCTTTCAAACACTCACACATAGATACTGCTGCGAAAGATGGATCAGGAATGACCTGGGTAGCTGATGGGTAGTCTCTGATTAGCTCAATTACCGTAGTGGTTTCTGCTGTTCGGTTCATAGTTGTGCTTTGTTTTTCAGGTTACAAGATGAAGAAGCGTGTCGGCGCGATTGAAGAGTTTGAGTTCGAACCTCTCATCTCAGCGGGACCACTGCAGCTCCACACCGTGAAACGGCAGCTTCACATCACTATTGCCGTCACTGGCTGGATTAACAACAACATGCCAGGTATTTTGCTTCCACAGTTTTATATTTGAACCCTTTGCATGTCAGGAGTTTTTTTTTTGTCACGATGATTACTACAGAAATCATCGCAACAAGAAACACTCCCAACACACAAACAGCTATCACTTCACGCTGTAACTTATTGAGTGATGCTTAGACATATCACTTCACACTGTAACTTATTGATTGATGCTTAGACATATGCACTTACAATATAAGACCAAAATGTTGATCATGACTACAGCAAAACTTGTTTTGAGTGACCATTATTACAAGAAAGGCCTGTCGTCAAAGCCACCTGAATGACGGCCTTTAATGACAGGTTACCTTTTTGCACTTCAAGACTTCTCAGGACATAGCACCAGTTTTTTAAGACCACTTTGTCTTTACAAAACAATGTGCTAAAAATAGGTTCTATGGTTCTAATTTAACCCTTTTAACCCTTTTAGCCCCGAGGTCCCATTTCTCAAATTTTGGATGTGTTGCCTATGTACCAGTTGCAGGAGATGGATTGACCATGATAATTCAAGGGTAGCGCCAGATGAGCTTGGCGCCTAGGCGCCAAGCTCATCTGGCACTACCCTTGAATTATCATGGTCAATCCATCTCCTGCTGTAGGTACTCGGGGCTAAATGGGTTAGCCCTTTGACTCCCAGAACTATATGACTTCCATTATGTAGAATGGAAGTCATTTAGTTCTGGGAGTCAAAGGAGTTAACATTATGTTCTTTGTGCAGATTTCAAGCAGCCCTGGCAGAACCTGGCCGAGTCCCAGGAGCAGTACAGTCTGCGTTGGGAGTCACGTTATCTGCGCGATCTCGGACAGGCCCTTGACTACATCTTTAACTCGGCTGTCTCCATGGCCACCAGCGAAGCTCTGAAATACACGGTCCTCGCTTGTAAGTTTATGATTGTCATAAGGCACTGCTTAGAAATAGAATCTTATCGCATTTGCCTTCAAGGCACGGGGGAATGGTAGTAGAATTGTGGTGGCATTAACTGGTAGATTTAATGTATATTCTCAGTACTTTACCAGTTTTTAATGCAAATACTAGAAAGAAAAATAGAAGCTGGTAGGAAATACCATTTCACATTTACAACTGCCTTAAGTCTCGGTAGTCTATATAAATCTGACTTTTTATGAACTTCCAAAGACTGTAGACATGTACGATTGACCTGTGTGACTTTAAAACTGTATTTACATCATGTTTTAAGACCTTTCTCTTAATCTGGCTGACCAGACGTTTACCCTTCCCGCCGTGAGATGGCTTTAGTCGCCTGCTCGGCCCAATAAACCCCAATAACTAACTAACTAACCGATAATATAGGAAAAATACAGAAATTTGGATGAAGTGCAGTGTGAATTTCTCTGTTCTCTGCCCTAATGATCGCACTGTTTGATTTTGTGATGTCTTGTTGGAACCATGAAAACAAAATTTGCCTAAGAAGTCAGTTTGGGCCTGAACCTCTGTTCCCAGCAATCATGGCTGCGATCGCCTGGCCATCAACATTGTTGTCAGTGTCACAAGTGATCGATAACCCATGGAGTGTCGCGCTTCAACGAGCAGTGTCCACCGGGAGACAGCTAGCAGAAGTTCTCCTTACACGAGAACAGGTGAGAGATATTTCAGTCAAAGTCTTGACTAAAAAATAATCCCAAAACACCCTAATCCATGCACCTTCACTTTGCGGGACATCCAGAGCTGATCATGGTCTTGTGCAGGGGTCAGTTGCATGAGTGAGCTTAGTCCTGCGCCAGCCATTAACTCATTCTGCCCCAACACCGAAATCCCCAAATTTTGCTGTTGTCCTCTGAACACAGCTTTGTAGTGCAGGACACAGATCGACCATGATAGTTCAAGGGTGATGCCAGAATAGCTTGGCGCCCATAGGCGCCAAGCTAGTCTGGCATCACCCTTGAACTATCATGGCCGATCCATATCTTGCTGTGGTGTGTCTGGGGTAGAATGAGCTAAGCAAGGCACGCCACTATAGTGGCGCACCTTACTTAGTGGCTGGTGCAGGACTAATTTGGCTTATGCGAATCTGTGCCGATTGCAAATGGAATTGGCTGTGTGCCATAGTCTAAATTTTCATTTTTCAAGAGACAGACAATATAAGTTATTGGTAGCAGGGGTTTGCTGCACGGACCCTTGTATGCCTGAGGGAGGTCAAAAAAACCGTTGCACCCCAAAGGCCAAAGGCCTGAGGGGTACAATGGCTCAACCTTCCAAAGGCCTACAAGGGTCAGTTTAGCAAGACCCTGCTACTAATAACATATTTGTTTTCATTCCTCCACAATTTTCATAAAAGAAATCTTCTGACCTGGATCACGCCAGATATGACTGACGTCAAAGGAATAAACATTTATACATAATAGACATGATGTAATTTAAAATCTTTCATGATGTTGCTGTCTCCAGTAGTGTGCCTGTTGTTTTGAACAACACTAAGTAACTTTTTACTTTAGAACGTTTTGGTAATGTTTTATAGAACAACACTGGCATCCAAGGCTACAAAAAGTCCGCCATTATTCGCAACAAGGGTTTTTGTAGCTCAGTCACATGGTAAGGTTTGTGCTAAAGAGATTGGTCATGTGATGTAGGGATGAAAAAATAAATGTTGGCTTACCTCTATTATGGAGAGATAATTATTATTAAGCTATGTTTGCTCGGTCAAACAGATGTATGATCAGTTTTAACCCATAAAGCCCTAACATGCTACAACAAGATGTGGATCGACTATGGTAGTTCAAGGGTGGTGTGAGAATAGCTTGGCGCCTATGGGGGCCAACCTATTTTGACACCGACCACGAACTATCATTTGTCGATTTGTCTTCAGAACTGTGACGTTGACCTCAAAGGATATCTTTTTTTTTAAAAGGAAGAAGGTAATTTTATCCTCAGGATGTAATGAGTTAACCCTTTTAGCCCCGGATCCCTACAGCAGGAGATGGCTTGACCATGATAATTCAAGGGCAGTGCCAGATTAGTTTGGCACCTGTAGGTGCCAAGCTAATCTGGCACTACCCTCCAGTCAGGTTTTCGCCCGAAGCATAGTTGTCATACAGCCTTATCGCGACTTACTGACACGTGGCTAAGTTCAATGAACAAAGGCGAATTCACAGGTGCTGTTTTCATAGACCTTCGGAAAGCTTTCGACATGGTAGATCATGAAATTCTCCTTTCCAAGCTCAGCATATATCTGGATGGTTCATTTTCAAGTAACTGTTTTCATACATCAGACGGCAGTTCTCAGGCATCTATTCATTCCTTTAAAACAACCTCGTTTTTCGCTTCCTATCTTACAGACAGACAGCAGCGCGTGATAGCCAATGGATCTTACTCTTCAAGTGGTTTAGTAACAAGAGGAGTGCCCCAGGGCTCTGTCCTGGGACCTCTTCTCTTTTGCATATTTATCAATGACCTGCCACTACATTTTACGAATGTCAGAATTGAATGTGACTTGTTTGCCGATGACGCAACAATCCACACCCCCGATAAGTGTCTCGAGTCTTTAAATGATCGTTTGCAACAGGGACTGAGTGAAATTTCCAAATGGTGTGAAAATAATGCAATGATCCTTAATCCCACCAAAACCGAATGTATGACGATAGCAACCCGTCAGAAGCATCAGCTCAAGCCACTTTTGCTTAGCCTGGAAATCCAAGACCACACCATTACACAAGTAACTGAACATCGCCTACTTGGAGTTATTGTTGATAACCAGATGAAATGGCAATCTCACATCAATGGTGTCTGTAAAACTGTGTCTAGAAATGTGTTTATGCTGTCTAAGCTAAAATATTTTATTGATGTCGACACTTGCAAACTATTTTACAATGCCCATGTCAAATCCCACATCGATTATGCCTCCACGACATGGGACGGCAGTGGTGACATACACATGAAGAGGCTTAACTCCTTGCATCGCAGGGCAGTGAAGCAGATCCTGCCTGATCCAGCTCTTTCTACTGACCAAAAATTTGAAAAACTAAAAATGCTTCCTCTTGACAAGCACCATCTCTTTAACAAAGGGGTAGTCATGTATAAAATCTGGAATGAAATCCACCCAGAATACTTATGTAATCTCTTCACCAAGGTAGCTTCAGGCTATTCAACATCAAGGCGAAACTTCGTCACACCACGCCCGAGGATAGATTTATTTAAAACTACCCTTGCTTTCTCGGGCGCCTCGTTTTGGAATAAACTGCCAGCGCACATAACACACACTGGTTCACTCCCCTCTTTCAAGGAAAGCCTCTTCAAGTACCTGCTATCTAACAGCTCATTCACTGGTTCGGGTATCTCCATCGCCTAAAGCCTTGATATTAACCTCCGCGCGCACGTGCGTGTATATGGGTGTGTGTGCGCGCGCGCGTGCGTGCGTGCGTGCGTGCGTGTGTGTGTGTGTGTGTGTGTGTGTGTGTGTGTGTGTGTGTGTGTGTGTGTGTGTGTGAGCATGCGGCGCGAGCGTGCGCGCGTGTTTGATTTCAGTGAAAAAAGGAATTTTAAAGACTATCTTTTTTTTTTTTTTTTTTTTTTTTTTCCTTCGTTCACATTGTTAGTAATCATAATTGGTGCCCTCCATTTTGCCTTATCCATCTCTTTTTGAACGACTTGTTATATTATGTGCACTTTCATGTTAGTAGCTTTATACTTTTGTATTTTAGTAGCTTTGTACCTTTAGCAGATTTATACCTTTGTAGTTTAGAAACGGCAAGCGTGAAAAATGGCACATGTGCTAACTGCTTCTTCCGTTCAGAAATAAAGTTTCATTTCATAAAGTTTCATTTCATTTCATTTCAGCAACTGGCACATAGTCCAGAATTTGAAAAATGGGACCTTGGAGCTAAAAGGTTTATCAAGTAAATTTGTCGGCCAAGCTTTACAGGGAGTGAGGCAGACAGTTTATGTGTTTCATTGATTTCCAACAAAACGTCCCCTAAGACCAGCACCCAGTTATGTTATTTTGTACCACTGGTTGTAGAAATAGAATTATCAAGAACACAAATTAATACAATCAACTTTTGTAATTACAGAAGTCCAGGAGACCCAGATGGTCTGCTGTTTGTGTTACAGTGCATTTCCGAATTTATCTTGACAAAAAGTGTCGTCAATCTTTCTTATATCCAACTTTGGTTATGTCTGACCGAGCTACGATCGCAGTTTACTGTTCATGTCCCACGCTGGTTGTCTCCCTTTTCTCTGGAACGGCTTGGAATGTGTATCTTTACCACAATATAGCATACTCAGACATCCCAAAATGTGGCCACTTTTCACCAGTTTGTGGTGAGCAGACCCTTAATAATGTTTGAAAATGTCAGTGACGTGATTTATGAGTACAGATCTTGAAGGCAAAGCAGCATGTGATTGACAGCCAAAGGGTTGATTATCAAGGGTTGAATCATTTTATAGAGGTGTTTGAAAGTTAACTTGCTAGTTGTTTTTATAGGGCAAGCGGCCTGTGACACTGATCGGCTACAGTCTTGGCGGGCGGGTCATCTACTATTGCCTGGAAGAGATGGCGAAGCGAAAAGGTTGTGAAGGGATCATTGAGGACGTGATCATCATGGGAGCACCGGTGCCAGGTGCAGAAAAGGGCTGGTCAGGATTCAGCCGAGTTGTGGCTGGTCGTATCGTTAATGGATACTGCAGGTATGGTTATCAGTAACTTCTGAACACGTTAGGGGATAAGAGAACATCCTGACGAAGAAAGAAGCACGCTTAGAAAAGACAGTTAAAACATTATTTATTAATATTTTGGATTAAAACCCTTTTTTAAATAGACATACAAATAAGCACACAATTTGCTACTTATATTTTGATGAAGTGTAATAATCATCATATTTGATGAAGAATTACCTTCAGAAGATAAGTAGCAAATAGTGTACTTGTTTGTATGTTTACTTTGAAAAAGGATGTTGACCCCAAATATTAACCCATTCAGCCCTGATGCACTACAGCAGAAGATGGGTCGACCATGATAATTCAAGGGTAGTGCCAGATTAGCTTGGTCCCTGTCAGCGACAAGCTAATCTGGCACTACCCTTGAATTATCATGGTCGATCCATCACCTGCAACAGGTGGATAGTCGTTAGATGACGCCTCCAAAATTTGGGAAATACGTGCGTCAGGCTAAATGAGTTAAAAGTGTATTGTAACTGACTTTTCTAAGTTGTGTATCTTTCTTCATTGGGATGTTCTCAGCATTTTACACGCTCGGCAGTCACCTTTTTGGTCTGGATTTGTGTTTTTTTTTGTTTGTTTGTTTGTTAGGAGATATGAACAAGCCATGAGAGTTCGAGGGTAGTATGTAGGGAAGAGACACCTCCCCTCTCTTTGAGTTTGACTGTGGACCTGTCTATCTCTCTGATCTGTTGCACAATTACACTCCATCCAGACAGCTACGATTTTCATCTGACACCTGCACTCTTTGTGTTCCCTCCGCCAAAACCAAGTCCTTTGGGCAGCCCTGTTTTTCATACCGGAGTCCTCTGCTATGGAACATTCTCCCACAGGAAATACACTACACACAGTGCAGTCACTTGTTTAAAAGCTCACTCAAAACGTATCTTTTTAAGTATGCCTACTGATGACTTGTTCGTGTTTGCGTCTTGTGTTGTATTGTGTTTGTGTGTGTGTGTGTGTGTGTGTGTGTGTGTGTGTGTGTGTGTGTGTGTGTGTGTGTGCGTGCGCATATACATAACCAGTGTTTTTTTGACTGTTTGGTTTTATTCTTTTAGTTTGTTAATATTTATTTAGCGGTATATTTATGTTTAAAAAAACAAACAAAAATTGTAAAGCGCCTAGAGCTCTGTCAGGAAGTTAGGTGCTATATAAATACCCATTATTATTATTATTAACTCATTTAGCCTGGCGCACATATTTCCCAATTTTTGGAGGCATCATCTAACAACTATGCACCTGTTGCAGGAGATGGATCGACCATGATAATTTAAGGGCAGTACTAGATTAGCTTGGCACCGACAGGCACCAAGCTAATCTGGCACTACCCTTGAAGTATCATGGTCAACCCATCTGCTATAGTGCGTCAGGGCTGAATGGGTTAAGTAGTGACAGCCATTGTTAGTGTTAATGTGTAAACTTCCATTTTCTCAAACTTTCTGTTTAACACATTCTGCCATGAGACTCTAAGAGATGGATGGACCATGCTAGTTCAAGGGTAGCACCAGATTAGCTTGGTGCCTGGAAGGCTCCAAGCTAATCTGGTGCTACCCTTGAACTAACAGTAGCACAGTCTATCAAACCCCTACAATCGGTATATTCATCCGAGAGCACCTCGACCTCCTAAATTCTTGAAACTCGGCCCCAGTTTGAAAGAGTTAAACAAACACACTGGTAGATTGGACAGATTGATTGTGTTCTTTGTATATAATAGACAGAATCATTGACTGACTGATTTCTGTCAGGGGTGACTGGCTGTTGAAATTTCTGTACCGGACGTCATCAGTGCAGCTGAACATTGCTGGACTGGCCCCAGTGAAATGGACAAATCATCGCATGCACAACATTGACCTGAGTGATGTGGTAAGACTCTATCTGTGTATGTGTGTGTGTGTGCGTGCATGGATGTTTTTTTACATTATGACTTCAGTTTGTGCAAGCTGGAGATATGTTGGGGTATGAAAAGGGTGAGGGAGGATCCTTCTTGTGGAGCAATGTCTTCGTTTGTATATCAAATTATTTGCTTGATTTGTTTCATATGTCACAAACAGATTAACATATTCAACCAATCAACATATTCACAAACCAAACGTTTTGTCTTGAACAAGAATGATTGATTGGTGATTGATTGATTGATTCATTGGTTGATCCATCGATTGATCCATTGATTTTGTTTTGTAATTGCCTCAGGTGAGTGGGCACATGGACTACATGGCACAGCTAGATACCATTCTGCGCGTCATCGGCATTCGTATGCGTGAAGGGGTTAAAGCTCGGCCCAAACATGGTCTCTCCCTTTCAGCCTCCACCCTATCTGGAACTGCATCCACAGGCTCTTCAAAAGCTGCTTCCCCTGTTTCGTCCAAAACTTCAGTTTCAGGAAGCTCATCGCATCTAGATTCAACTTCTGCAAGTTCAGAGGATGTGCAGATTGGATTGGAGAAAAGGGGAGAAACGAATGAGGGTTTGGATAGCGTAATGGGTGGGCTGAGGGAAGATTATTTCTCTGCTTCAGCCGAGAGTTGTAAAGGTAAGGAATCAGGGACTGGTGTGACTGGTGAAAATCAAACTTCTAAATGTAACCAGTCGGAGGGTGACACCAGTTCAGCCAGAGTTGATATTAACCCCTTTGGGCCTGCATCAACCGGTACTGGTAGCAGCATGCACAAAGGGATTAGTGGCAACTCACAAACTGATGCCTCAGCAGCCAGCAAGATCAAGTCCGCTGAAACTTGTACAGAAGAATCAAAATTTGATGGCCTAGGGGCCGATACACGTGAGAAAGATGAAAATGCAGTTGGTGCTGAAAATGCCACTGAAGGCAGTATATTGCAAAAGACCGAGAACAACAACGAGAAGAAAAATTGCTCTGGTAACGCTGGGACTGTTGAGAAGTTATCAGTGGACAAGATTTCCCAAGTACAAGTCCCATCCCTCACTGATGAAGAGAAAGCAAACCCAAAGAAGGCCTCTGGGCCTGGAATCTTGAAGTCCACTGGAGGTAAAATTAAAAGTCTGTTCACAAAGAAATCACATGCTGGACAGAATGCAGAAGTACATGATCGCAAGAAAAAACAGGGGGTGAGCAAGGCACCAGAACAGTCTCAGAAAGTGGAAGGCAAGGGCCTTGACGCATGGGCTGAGAAAGATGGTGAAGTTTCTGATGATTCATACACATCATCAGACCCAGGCTCTTCCGAACAAGAGGAAAATAAGATATGACTGATTCGTTACCTCGTTTGAGGCGTGCCACCTCCAGATACATGGCTTAAAGCCGGGTATCCGGAGGTGGCACGTCTCGAATGCGTTAAGTGGAAGAGTGCTGATTGTATGTCCAGAAACATTAAACGTTTAGGGCTTAGCATTTTTTGTCCACCACGGAGGTGATTTCAAACACAGGGCAATGATAAGAGATCTGTACTAATTTTGACCACAGCTGGGTTCGAACCCACGACCTTTCGGATGAGAGTCGAACTCTGAGCCACCCAGCTCCCCTGTGTTTCATGGCCATCACCGTGTGCACTAGATTGATTCAGACCACAAAAATGACTGCCAAGCAGGTAGAATGCAAAGAATAACCAAGAAAGAAAGAAACACACTTTGGAAAGGCAAGCATAAGACAGTTTTGTTTACTGTTTTGTGCTTGAAATCCAGAACCAAAAGGTGACTGTCAGACCATATAAACTGTGGAGAAGAAGCCAAACAGGAAAGAAACACATTAGAAAAGACAGTTTCAACACAATTTATTAATATTTCGGGCTATTCCCCCCCCACCCCCCCCACCTCCTTTTTGATTGCCAAAAAACGTGAACACAATCCAACTTCAAGAGTTGTAGATCCTCATGAGACCCCCACATAAGGATCTTATGAGGATCTATGCCTCTTGCTGACACCACATTGAATCCCTGATCCTGGAACAGGATTGGGCTGTTTTGCGTTGAAGTAAGGAAGATTGCAAAAGCACAGTCTGCGTTCACTGGCAGTGAAAGGGTTAAAACCCTCTTTCAAATTAAACATGCAATCAAGTACACAATTTGCAGCTTGTCTTTTCTGATGAGGAAGCTTCCTGAGAAAAGATGAGTTTCAAATTGTGTACTTGTTTGTGTTAATTTAATTCTTTGAAAAGAATCAAAATAGACATACAAACGAGTACCTGAAATATTAATAAATTGTTTTGTGATATAACTGTCTTTTCTAAGCATGTTTCTTTCTTTGTTGGGTTTTTCTGTTTTGTGCTTGTCCTTCGAGAGCATGTTTCTTTATTTATTTCTTTGCTGCAGATTGATGGACTGTTCAGAGATTTTTTTTAAAGTAAAAAGTGACATTCAGATTTTTATTTTTTAAAACATCCACTCTCTAATATATTTGCTACTTGCAGGTGATGACCGACACAGCAAAATTATGTGTATTTTTGTGTGTACAGAAAGGTACAGGGGGGCAGGTTGGGGGGGGGGGGGGTGTTAATGCTATAAAAAGTCTGCATGCCAGCAGAGCAGTCAACAAACAATCATGAGCACGCATAACATAATCCATCTAAGCCCCAAAAATGTTGTCTTTTTTTTTTTTTTGGGGGGGGGGGGGGGAGGGGGGGGTGATAATACAGTATTCACGTGATTACAGACCTCTGTGTTATTTGTACAGTAAATATCTTGTAGCTATGTACCAGTTGCAGGAGATAGATTTACCATGCTAATTCAAGGGTAGTGCTAGATTAGCTTGGTGCCTGAAGGCCCAAGCTAAACTGGCACTACCTGTGAATTATCATGGTCTGTCCATCTCCTGTTGTAGGGACTCAGGGCGAAGTGGGTTAAGCTGTTACATTTGGGTTAACAGCAGTTTTGAAATTGTCTGAACATGTATACCGACAAGCAGTTGTCCACTCATGTGTATGCCCACACAGGTATTCTGAACAAAAGGAATGCAACATTTTTGGAATGATCGGAAACACTTTAGTGTTTCTGATCATTCCCAAAATGTCGCAGTTCTTTTGCACGTCAGTATATTTAACGGCACCTGACTACAGTACCTGATTAATCCCTTTGCTGCTGGAACAAAGACGGCACCACCAAACTACTAAAGGCATAGATCCTAATTAGTCACCATATATATGTGTTCAGCTTATGCCAGTGGCTGGTTCCATTTAAGCCTGTGTTTTTGCATAGAATGTAGATTGTTACGCTCCAAGCTGTGGCACGCCCCACCCCATGCACAGAAGGTCTTCCGGTGTCAAATTCATCACGTGACTGGTGGAAATGTGTGAAAAATATTTTTAAAAGGTGTGGTGCAGATTTGACAGTTTTATAGATCAGTTTGTTTGAAATAATCAGAAAAGTGCCCACATCATGTTTAGTCATTATGAAGTCATTTCGGACTTTCAGAATGTGTGCCTTTTGCGGATTTTTCACTGCTGACCGCTAAATTGAGACAGCTGTCTGTAAATAAGATCCATTAAAAGGTCATTTAATTTTCCAGATCTAGATCAAGATCTGTACAAGTCAGTTTGTAAATGGTGCTGTCCCAAGTGATCAACCAATCACCAAGGGGCATGCCTCCATTTCGAGACTACTCCAGACCGGAAAGGTTCTTGTGCACAGGCTGGGGCGTGCCTCAGCTTGGGGGTGTAACACAGATTAAGCTTTCAGTTTGTGGAAGGTTAAAGATACTGTAGAACCTGTTTTGAGTTGCCACCCTTATGAGAGATCACCCGTCATTAGCTCATTCTGCCCGCCACACACCACAGCAAAATATGGCTCGATCATGATAGTTCAAGGGTGGTGGCAGAATAGCTTGGCACCTATCGGCGCTAAGCTATTCTGCCACCACCCTTGAACTATCATGGTCGATCTGTCTCCTGAATTGTTATGCAGTCTTCGGAGGAGAACTCCAAAATGTGGGTATTTTGTACCTCAGGTTACAGTGAGTGAAAGAGCAGCATGTAGCCACCTACATGATGGTCTTTAAGGACAGGTGACACTGTTTGCCCGGCAAGACTGCTCGTGGGAGAGCACCTGTCTTTTCAGAACACCTTTTTTCTTGCAAAAAAAGGGGGTTGCTCAAAACAGGTTGTGCTGTACGTTAAGTGACAATGAAGTTGTACATTTTGTGTCAGATTATGACCAAACAACTTCAGGCGCCAAGCTATTCTGGCACCATCCTTGAACTGTATATATATATATATATATATATATATATATATATATATATATATATATATATATATATATATATATATATATATATATATATATATATATATAAAATTATGTATGTATTGTAATAATGTGATATGATTCAACTTAATTATGAAGATGGCTATCTTTAACACGTTGAACCCCACGGCTGCATTTTGTAGGTGTCACTGAATGACCGTGTACCAGTTGCAGAAGATGTATCGACCCTGATAATTCAAGGGTAGTGCCAGACTAGCTTGGCGTCAGAAGGCGCTAAGGTTAACCCTTTTAACCTCAAGGTCCCATTTCTCAAATTTTGGAGGCGTTGCTTAATGACTATGTACCAGTTGCAGGAGATGGATTGACAATGATAATTCAAGGGTAGTGCCAGATTAGCTTGGCACCTGCGGGCGTCAAGCTAATCTGCCACAACCCTTGAATTATCTTGGTCGATCCATCACCTGCTGTGGGGCGTCGGGGCCAAATAGATTTATTCCAACATCACAGGACCGAAGTAATCGAAACCAATCCAGCTGACGCAGATCTATTTTTGTGATCACTTATACATGTTGCCTTCCATACTGACAATACACTGACTCTAACCCTTATCATTCGGAATACACCAGTGTGTGAAATAAGTTTGAATAAAATAGTTCAAGGGTAGGGCCAGAATAGCTTGGCGCCTCTAGGCGCCAAGCTATTCTGGCACTACCACTGAACTAAAGCCACTGGTCTATATCCTTATCTGTAAGTACTATAATGTAGCTTGCATATGGCAGTGTACAAATTTGAAGCTTTTAGCCTCAGTATGCTATGGGTTAAGGCATTGTCTCATCATAACCTGACAGTTCGATTCAGTGGACTGGTATATTGCAGTTTCTTCTATACAGTAAACTTTGGATTTAGCACATCACCAGGGTACCGATATTTGTTTGTTATAATCATAGTAATTTACAGAGAAATTGTGGTCCAAACCTTTGAAAAAGTGTTGCTGTATGTGTATTTGACTTTTGTTACATTTGACATTGTTATAAGCAAATTTTGCTGTGCCTAATTCTTTCCACCCCCCCCCCCCATCCCCCTTCCCCTCCCCCTCCCCTCCCCCCCTCCACCTCCCCTCCCCCCCCCCTCCCCCCCCCCCCCCCCCCCCCCCCCCCCCCCCCACCAATATTCTTACTCTGATGTAAAGTTACATTTTGTCAGTGTAACTGGCTAACCTCGTATCTGACATATATTATATGTGTCAGATATACTGCACGACGCTGACCAGCTACACAAATGGTTTGTAATTTCCCTCTCTATGAAGAGCAGAGCATGATTGACTGCATTTTGATCTCCGCTTATTTACAGTAAACGGACATAACAAAGTGCCTCAGGACCCACATTTTTTGTTGTTATATCTGAAGTGCGAACAAATTTACATACAGGACCTCGAAAAACATTATATGACATTACATTATTATAATTATTTGACTTTTGTTATATCCCACTTTGTGATTAGCGAAGTTTACTGTACCCATACCTGATAGCAAGAGACATAGATCCTCATGAGACCCCGCAGTTGCAGGGTCTCATGAAGATCTATGCCTCATCCTATCTTTCTCCTAGATATTCTCACTGCACAGATATATTTTGTCAGTAAACTGCATGTCCAACCTTGTATCTGAAATATTTGTCAGAGACATGGTTGACCAGCTACATGGACGATTTTGTAAATTTTCTTCTCAGCGAAGAGTCAGGCACAATTGAGTGTATTTTGATCTTTGTTTATCTAATGACATTTGACTATTGAATCTCAAATAATTATATAAACAGATCACTATTTTGTAAATGTGTAATTTTTGTGTGCAAGAAATGTGTTCTGTGACAACAGTATAGACTGACAAATGAGGCAAACGCTAGTCTATTGTATTGTACAAATACCAAGAGAAGTCTCTCAGTGCTGGAAGGGGCAGTGCATCCGTTTGTTTGTCCAGCGCTGAGTGATTTCTCTTAGTATGCGAACAGTATTGCAGTATTGTGTTCCCACCAGCTTCTGTGAAGATTTAGTCATGTGGGCTTTGTTGTACTGTTAAGTGCCTTCAATGTGAACAAAAAGCAAACACTAATATATCAGTCGGCATATAACTTCAAGTACACGAATGACATTCCAAAGCAGGTGCAGCGAATTTCACGTTACCTCTAGCAAATTGGAAGCATTCCTGACAAATGGTGTGCTGGTCTCTGTTTAATCCTTACAGCAGAATCTGTTTTGAGCGACTACCCTTGTGAGAGCTACACCACCTGTCATGAACCCTTTTCATCCTGATACGCGGTTGCTTAGAAATAAATTTGACTATGATAGTAAATAATGGTCTTTAATGACAGGCGTCACCTATTGCCCTTCAGTTCAAGACCTCTTGAGAGAGAGAGAGAGAGAGCACCTGTCGGTTAAGACCATTTTTTTCTGGCAAAAATGGGGGTCGCTCAAAACTGGTGCTACTGTAATGGCAATTTCATATCCCTTCGTATTTAACCCTTTTAGCCCCAAGGTCCCATTTATCAAATTTTGGAGGTGTTGCCTAATGACTATGTACCTACCAGTTGCAGGAGATGGATTGACCATTATAATTCAAGGATAGTGCCGGATTAGCTTGGCGCCTGAAGGTACCAAGCTAATCCAGCACTACCCTTGAATTATCATGGTCAGTCCATCTCCTGCTGTAGGGACTCGGGGCTGAATGGGTTAAGACCATATTTTTCTTGAATTGGTCACGCTGACTAGAGTAAGACAAATATTTTTTTAATCTTGCCGTTTCTTTGATCATGTCAAGTTTGTATGAGCGTGTATTTGACATTTGTGCCTGCACTGTGAATGTACAACACACTTATATGCTGTGCTAGGTGCACACTGATATGGTGTGCTAGGTATCAGTCCGAGCTGATAGATTAGGTGCTGCTGATAATATTATGCTCATAGATTGTGTGTCTAGCTTTTCTTCTTTTTTGTTTTTGTTTTGTTTGTTGCACAGTGCACGCGTAACACTTCCAGAATATATGGCAGGTCAGATAAAAGTGGTTTTAAAAAAATCCCTGTCCGGTGGTAATGTAACTTCATTTCTCCACAAAAATTCGGTGGGTCTACAATTTTGCAAGGCACCAGGATAAAGAAAAGAATTTTTGTTTTGTTTTGTTTTTTTGTTTTATGCAACCATGGAATGGTTTTGGTGCTTTCACACATTTGGGATACATATATCCCTTGTATTATGTGCATATTGTTTAAAAGTAATAATTGTGTGCTGCTCTGTGATTTTTGGACCTTACAGCCCAGGGCCGTAAGGTCCAAAATCACAGACCAGCACACAAAACTGTTGTTTGACAAGTCTGTGATCGATATTATTCGTTTTAGTTATTGTGGCTGTATATTGATGTTCTCCTGGCTGGGTTTTGTGCTCATGTGCACTACCTAGTAACTTTTTTCATGCGTAGAAAGCGACACCAATGTATTCCAAAAAGGACAGGGAATAAATATTTAGACTTGAGAGGTCCGGGCAGAACAAACATGGTGAGCAAACAGATTCACTCAATAGAACCCGCTTGTACATGCAGCTAACAAAACTGTTAACAGCTATACCATGAAAACAGTTAACCCATTCAGCACTACAGGCGCCAAGCTAATCTGGCACTGCCCTTGAATTAACATGGTCGACCCATCTCCTGTAACATCAGATGACGCCTGCAAAATTTGGGAAATAATTGGGGTTGAATGAGTTAACCCTGAAACTCCCAGAACTAAATGACTTCCATTCTATAGAATGGAAGTCATTTAGTTCTGGGAGTTACAGGGTTAACATTTATGGTGACTGCATGCACGAGAGGGTTGTACATGTATTTTTTACATTAACCCTTCACTGCCCGTGGACATGGGTTGTTTTTTGTTGTTGAAATGATTGTAAATTCAGCATCAAAGATCCCCATGCAGCCGTCAACGGAACATGGACACAGAGAGGTTTCAGCAAGAGGCATTGATCCTCATGAGCTTCCGTAACTGTGGGGGCTCATGAAGACCCATGCCTTTTGCAGTTGGGTTATGTTCAGTTTTTGTCAGCAGTGAATGTGTTAAAGAGTATTTAATTTGGAGTTTTAGAGCTGTAATCAAGAATAAATTTGAAGTATGTGTGTGCGTTGGGGGGGGGGGGGGGCGTATCCATATCCATATTTTTAGTATTAATATTTTATTATTATTGAAAAGAAAAGGGGAGACCGTCAGTGCTAATATTTTAGGAAGATGATCATTGGTCAGTAATGCACAATTATCTCCCCTGTCGTGCTTTTACCTACTTGACTTTGTAATCTTTATTATTATTATTTTGTGGGTTCTGTAGCCTGTGGGGTAGTGTCCTTTAATGACTGTTTTTCACTTTGGGTGGATTTTTACCTTGTAGTTACTCCGTCACATGTACATGTACTAACATGTGCTTGCAGCCATTAATGTAAGCAGTACCAGTGGCTACTTATTTTCTTCTTGTATGTGATAACTTTTTAAAACATAAGCGAAACTGACAGTTTATGTAGAGCTCTGCTTACTACATCAAGATGTGTAGAGCCAGAAATGTTTGCCTGGTACAGCAGGCTTTCCACTAGGATTTAGAATTGTCAGTCATTGGGACGGACAGCATGACGAAAAACCCGTCCCAGGCGCTTGAGAGTCCCTCGCACACTTTAAACACAGCTGGGATAAGTAACTGGGCACTCCTTTTTTGTTCACTATTTGTCCATGCTGGTGGCGGACAGCCTTCCATTTTTCCCATACCTCATCTGTCAAAATTTGTCAAACACGGCGACTTTTCCATTAAACCTTTTAGCCCCACGGGTGCATTTCCTAAATTTTGGGAGTGTTACTTAACGACTATGTACCAGTTTCAGGAGGTGGATTGACCATGATAATTCAAGGGTAGTGCCAGATTAGCTTGGCGCTTCAGGCGCCAAGCTAATCTGGCACTACCCTTGAATTATCATGGTCAGTCAATCTCCTGCTGTAGGGTGTTGAGGCTAAAAGGGTTGACAGAAAGCCTGCGGTACATGAACGATTTGATTGCTGATCTGTGGGGGGAAAAGGTAAAAAAATCATTAACCAGGACACGTACACTTGTGTAGAGTGAGAAGTGTGTAACAAGGCAGGATAAGTGCGCTGTTCTGCGACTTTGGACCTCGCGTCCCCAAAATCACACAGTGGCAAATCTATACCGATGATTGATTGATTGATTGTACATTGCTTAACGTCCCGACAGCAACAAGGTTTTCTCAGGACGTGCCTGCACTGCTTGTGAGAAAAAAAAAAAAAAAAACAGAACATTGAATGTATGTCGCCAGCCGGTCAAATACATTAAATAAACCTAACACATGGGGCCTAAATAAAGCTAAGACCATTTAGCAACACACATCCAATATCAAGAGCTACAGGCAGTGCAGACAGTAGGGAGAGTTTTAAAAAGGCAAATACAGGTGAATGGACAAAGGGTAGACAGAAACACATGCCCCAGAATAGAGAGAAAAACCCACCCTGTGGGGCTGACCAGGGTGACCCTGGGAACTAAAAAATACCTAACCCCACCCAAGTCCCCCAGGGCAGACCCGGGTGGGGGTATACCGATGAGAAAAGAAGAAAAAATGCGACATTTTGGGAATGATCAGATACACTTCAGTGTTTCTGATGATTCAAAATGCGTGGCATATGTATCTGTTGTTCCTCAAAATAGATATATTAATTTGTTTAACCCTTTTAGCCCCAAGGCCCCATTTCTCAAATTTTGGAGGCATTGCCTAACGACTGTACCAGTTGCAGGAGATGGATTGACCACGATAATTCAAGGATAGTGCCAGATTAGCTTGGCACCTAAAGGCGCCAAGCTAATCTGGCACTACCCTTGAATTATCATGGTCAGGCCATCTCCTGCTGTTGGGATCCATGGCTAAAAGGGTTAACGCAGTCTATGCTTAGATTTGAAACAGTTGGACTTTGATTAGATCAGGTTAGCAATGTTTCAAGAAAGTTTCAAGAAATAAAACATGTTACACATGCTGTTTTTGTGTTATTTATTTTGCAAAAGCATATAATAACAATCACAATATTTTTTGACTTCATTAATGCTGACATTACCCACTTGAAACATACTGGTATTTTATGAACAGAGCACTATTGTGCTTACAAATATTAAAAAAGCAACTTTGGTATTAAAAAGTTGTGTTCAGTAGAAGTATATATAGATTTAAGCTTTGAATAATACTGATAATAAAACACAAAAGAAATGCTCATAATCGATGTGCAAAAGAAATGCAACATCTTTTGAATCATCAGAAACACTTTAGTGTTTCCGATGACAAATGGTGTCACATATTGCTTGTCAGTATACATAGAATGCTCCACATACTCAAATAATTATATGCACAATATACATGCATTATAATGTATCCCACATAATTTCCAGTAATACATACTACCAAAAAGATACATTCCTACCAGTTCTAACAAATCGTCGCAGCAACAAAAAGAATAGTACATGTTCATCATTTACATTGAGTGAGGCCAACATAAAATGTATGGCACATGACCTAGTAAAACATAGCACTCTGCAATAACAGTGATAAAAGCTGGAATTTTATTCTTAAAATAGCACAGGGTTCTCAAAATGGCACTTCATATCACAGTAAACAATTTGTTCCACACAAAATATCGTTGGAATGCTCAGCTTAAAACTAAAATAAAAACAGAATATTTATGTACTGCTGAGAAATGAAACGACATAAACAAATGTGTAGAAATTAACAGAATGTGTGGCAAGGTGTTCACAGTAATTACAGCGAGTCCCTGCCACACAGATTTAATTTGTATGCATTCCTTTATAATCCTGTATTAACCTGTGAACTGCTGGGGTAAGGCAAATGCCACACAGCTGTAAGAGACATAAACCCTCATGAACCCCCACAGTTGTGGGAGCTCATGAAGATTTATGTCTCTTTTTAGTCCTGTGTTTTATGCCTATTTTTGGTCCCATTTACATCTGCATTTTTAACGTGAATGTCAGTCTGTGTGTGGTTTCAGGCGTGCCATTTGTGATCACTGGCAGCAAAGGGGTTAATAACTGAACAATTAACCCTTATCATTCAGAATACACCAGTGTGTGAAATAAGTTTGACTAAAATAGTTCAAGGGTAGTGCCAGAATAGCTTGGCGCTAAGCCATTCTGGCACCGCCCTTGAACTAAAGCCATTGGTCTATATCCTTACCTGTAAGCACTATAATGTAGCTTGCATATGGCAGTGTATAAATTTTAAGCTATTAGCCTCAGTATGATATGGGATAATATCTTACTGTTATTCATAGTAAAACACAACAACATCAACAGTTATCACAAACAACATTGCACTCTTTTTTCAAGTAGTGTTTGAAGCTGATCAACAAAAAGTAATCCAAATGATAAAGAACAAGTGCATATACATTTTGTAAAAGTTGATCCAAACAAAAATCACACTAAAACATAACATTTTATCCTTTCAAGTGCAAAAGACCTTAGTTTACACTATTTTCTTTTCGTCGAAGTACTTTTAATAAATGTTCCGCCCTACACAAAAATTTGTCCCTAGGCAAAAGTTTAAAGATACGAGTTTGTTTTTATGGAGTGTTTTTTGACATGATATTTATAAAATCAAATTACATGCACTTCTTTCACGGTTTCAAGTGCTGCTTTTTTCATCTGAGCGCTGTCTACCACAAACAACATGACTAGTGTCTGTAGCAGCAGCCAATAATAAGTTTGATGCTAGTATATTTCTGGGTTAATGTATTAACTCTCTGCTGCATAAATTTACTGCTCTGCATGTTCGCAGTGGCCCAGTGGTTTTGGCTCACCAGTTACTGCGTTTCATGATAAATTTACCCTGTTGTGCACAAATTGATCTAGCGTGTTCACTGTATTTGTGGCAGTGTGAACAAGGGGCTTTAACCCACTACATCCTGAGGCTGATTTTCAAAATTTGCTTCTTTTTGTCCTGTGAAGGCTACATTACAGATTAGGAGATAGATCAACCATTTTAGTTCAAGGGTAGTGCCAGAATAGCTTGGCGCCTCAGCGCAAAACTATTCTGGCACCACCCTTGAACTAATCATAGTCAAATTCATTTCAAGCAGGAGTGTATCAGGATGAAAAGGGTTAACCAAAGCTAATTAGTTGTGAACTACTGTGGTTTAGGTTGGAGTCGTTGAAGAAGTGGTAGCAGTGGAGGTGGTGTTGGCTGAGTGTGTTGCTGATGGGGGCGGTCTGGTTATGTTGTCCATGGCCTGATCCGCTCCGGTCGCTTTGTTGACAATCACCCTGACGGACACGGGCATGATGCTGTCAACACAAACATGAAATTATGTAAGTGTACTGGTCTGTGATTTTGCTCCAAAATCACAGACCAGCACGTGAATAATGAAATTAAACAGCCACCTGAGTGCATCAAAATGGTTACAATTTTAGCTCAAACTACAGAGTACACCTGGTGACCATCATATCACATCACATCCCATTGGTGTAGATTCACTCAATTTGTCATGGCACTATGCCAGTCAATATTCAATTTTTTTTTATAACCCTATAGGTTGTCTGTAGTGGTTCTTGTCATAATGATTCCAGTAGGAATCATTGTGATAAAAAAAATGCTACCGACAGCCAAAGGATGAATATTTACACATTCATTTCTTATCCTGTATTAACCTGTTAACTGCCAGGCCAGTTAAATGCCACACGTTCCAGTAGGAATCAACATGATTCAAATGCTACCAACAGCCAAAGGGTTAACCCATTCACTTACAGCCCTGACGCACTACAGCAGGAGATGGGTTGACCATGATAATTCAAGGGTAGTGCCAGATTAGCTTGGCGCCTGTCGGCGCCAAGCTAATCTGGCACTGCCCTTGAATTATCATGGTCGATCCATCTCCTGCAACTGGTGCACAGTCATTAGATGACGCCTCCAAAACTTGGGAAATACGGCCGTCGGGCTGAATGAGTTAAATGTACAACTTTGGCTTGTATTCAACGTGTTTTTGTTGGGGTGGTCCGTGGTGCACTGGTACAGTGTCTGCCACCATCGCTAAAGGTGCAAGGTTTGAACCGGGTGGTTCCAGTGTCAGACTTTCCCCTTTAGGAGGCGTCACCATTGATTCAGGCGGACTGTCGGGGGTTCTTTCTCCGGGTATTCCGGCTCTTCCTCCCCCTCCACTTTGGTACCAGTTTCAGGCCACCTTATAAATTTCAAATGCAAATGATCACAATCTCCCAAACCTCAATAACTGAGCTGACCCTTCACACGTTAATGTCCTGTGTTTGTCTTGTAATGTGTTTGTCTTCAGAGTGAATGCGTGTGTTTCACATGAGTGTGCATGCTAGGTTCAGTTCGTGGCACTTTGAGCCCATTCACAGAATCAGAATTGGGTAAAGTGCCTATAAAATGATTGGTATTATTATTATTGTTATTATTATTATTTTGTTTACACATGTTTTTTTTTCCCTTGTCTTGTTTCTTCTCCTTTTTAAAACTAAAAGTAACAAAATTGCATTAAAAAAATGACAGTCCACCTGTTGAGCCAGCAGACCAGGTACATGATGCGAGGCATAATAACCTGTGACCTGTCCAACAGCACGGCATGAACTGTCTTCTTGGCAACATATTTCTCTGACAAAGATGGCACAAGGTAGGAAATCCTGCAACAAATGCAATACAGGAGACATGTAGTTTACTACCATTTGTTATACTGCTTATAATAATACTAATAATACCGTTATTATATAGGCGCTTTTTCTAAATTTTTGGGCAAATCGACTCAAAGCGCTGCGAACTGAAACCCAACACGCACACTCACGTAACAGACACGGATTTGCGCCATTTAAGACAAACACGGTACAAGACAGACGAAGGGCCAGTTCAGCTACTAAAGTTACAGAGATTTTTGATCGCTTGTATTTGAAATTTATAAAGTGGCCTGAAACAGGTACCAAAGTGTGGGGGGTGGAAGAACCGGAGTACCCGGAGAAAGAACCCCCGATGCTTACAATAA
The DNA here is from genome assembly GCA_036245525.1 of Semisulcospira habei. NCBI lineage: Eukaryota > Metazoa > Mollusca > Gastropoda > Semisulcospiridae > Semisulcospira > Semisulcospira habei. Next base: position 199,744,210 of record BTPG01000001.1, read on the forward strand.
ACCAATAAACATTTGAAACTGTCTTGATGTCATCACATTCTCACCAGTCATACAATACAATACAATACAATAAGATCCCAATGCAGAAAAGGCCATCGAGCCAATATCGGCTGGCGCTGGCCCGCGCACGGACACTCGTGGGCCAACGGCAGCCGATGTCGGCCCGATGGCCTTTTGCACATTGGGATAAGATAAGATAAGATATAATACATCACAATACAATACAACACAACATACATCAATACCATACTTTTAAAAAAAATTACAAAATAATGAAATGAAACAAAAAATATGATTGGAATTTTTATTTTCTTTTTAAAGCATTGCATTAAACATTTATACAAGACACCAGTTTTTTGGGACTCGCTTAAGACACCCAGAATAAATTAAAAAAAAAAAATACATGGTATTTATATGGTGCATTTCTCATATTTATAATATAACTCAATGCGCAGGCGAAAACCACACACACACACACACACACACACACATACACAGAGTCTGCAGGGGTTGTGTACAGAAATACCGTAGAGATTACACGAAAGTCTGCCAGAAAAAGTAAGTTTTTAACTTTGCTTTGAACTGCGTAAGGGTGGAGGCATTTCTCAGCTCAGTCGGTAAGAAATTCCAAATTAAAGGAGCAGTACATGTCAAAGAGCGTTCACCGGCAGATTTGAGATGGAACTTTGGAACTTTGAGAAGTTTCTCTCCCGATGAAGGCAGTGAGCGAGAGGGCTGGTAAGTAATTAGACTGGAGGAAAGGTATGACGGAAGATCAAGACTGCTATCAAAGTGATGGTATGCAAGGGTCGCTATCTTAAACTTTATGCGGGATTGGATTGGAAGCCAGTGAAGGTCTTTCAGTATAGGGGTTATGTGGTCTCGTTTTCACATGCGCTTCACAAGGCTTGTGGCATTATTTTGAACTCGCTGAAGGCAGTTAATCTGCTCAGACGGAAGACCAAAAAGCAGAGAATTGCAGTAGTCAAGATGGCTCGTAACTAAAACATTCCCTAACTTTGCAGTGGCAGATTCAGAAAGACTGTGTCGGACAGAGGTGATGCGTCTCAGAGAGTATGAAGCAACACAACAGATTTCACTGACGTGATCCTGCATACTCAAAGTCTTATCGAGCTTGACACCAAGATATTTGACCGAAAACTGAAATGGAATATCAGTGTCATCTATGCGTAATCAACTGTGAGAGTGTTATACATAGCACTACAGGCGGCAACGCTATACAACACTTTTGCAGGCATTAACTCATTCGAGACATGCTGCCTCCGGATACGCAGCTTATGCCGCATATTCTGAGACACCATGTCTCGAATGAGTTAATGTGGGACATCTTGAGTGGTCTAACCCTTTTGCTGGCTTCAGCTCAACTGATTTCCTTACAATGAGGGATATATCTGTATTAATTAACCCTCTACAGGGTTTTTAAAAAAATAGAATAATTGTTTCTAACCTAGTATGCATCCCAGGAAACATGTCATTGTCCACATGGTAGGGGTGAACACTTGTGACTTTGATTCCAGTTTGGCCGAGGGCACTCAACTCTTGTCTCAAAGATTCCGTCAGACCGGTGGCCGCAAACTTGGAGCTGCAGTAGTCACCGGCTCCTTTTACACCAAACAGACCCAGGACTGAGCTTATGTTGACAACATGGCCCCTTCCTCTGTCTATCATGTCTGGAAGGAAAGCTTTCATAGTCTGCAAGGGACAACCATATAATCCGTTGCTTCATATTTATCCAATTAACCCTTTTCATCCTGATACACCCATGGATTGACATAAATTTGACTATGACAGTTCAAGGGTGTTGCCAGAACAGCTTGGTGCCTGAGGCGCCAAGCTATTCTGACACCACCCTTGAACTCAAACAGTTGACCTGTCTTCTAATCTGTAATGTTAATGTAGCCTTCATAGGACAATAAGCAAACTTTAAAAAAAAAAATCAGCCTCAGGATGTAATGGGTTAACTTTTGAGCAAGACATATTTCATGACAACACTAAGATCAAAAAGTGTTCACCAAACCTGGTCCTATTTATAAAAAAAAAAACAAAAAACATTTGTGGGCCTCAAATCCAACGATTTAGCTACTACCCTCAGATCATGGAGATGACCTACTTACAATTTGAAATATATACTCTGTTTAGGCCTCAGTGAACATGGATCAAATGCCTTTTAAGACAAAGCTATACTGAATTTTCAAGACAGAGAGCGTGAAGTTTACAGGAATAAATTTATGTCAGTGTTTCCGAGTGGGGTTCCATCAGGTTATATTTTAGCAGGCTTATATGGTTCATGTTCAAAATTTCCCGAAGGCAGTGGCTAAACCATTGTTGTCAGGACTAAAGGAAGATTAATCATTATCATTCGGAATAGACCAGTGTGTGAAATAAGTTTGACTAAAATAGTTCAAGGGTAGTGCCAGAATAGCTTGGTGCCTCTAGGCACCAAGCTATTCTGGCACCACCCTTGAACCTTAAGTTATTGGTCTATATATCCTTATCTGTAAGTACTATAATGTAGCTTGCATATGGCAGTGTACAGATTTGAAGCTTTTAGCCTCAGTATGGGTTAAAATAACTTAGGACCAAGTTTGGTGATCATCTTTTCTTCTCAAAGTTGTCTTGAAATCATCTACGTTCAAAAGTTATTTGCAAAAATACAGGCGGAAAGCTGTGCTCAAACGGACCATACCAGTCTGCAAAAAGTCATTCGACTGAAGGCGGTTGCTGTCAGCTCATGCACATACGTGCAGTCCTACCATGGCTGGATGGCCCTTGCTGGCTGGGATAACTATCATCACTTTTAACCCATTTCACCCCACGGCCGCATTCCCCAAGTTTTGGAGGTGTCACCTAAAGACTGTGACCATTGCAGGAGATGGCCATTGTAGGAGATGGATAGACCATGATAATTCAAGGGTAAGGCCTGATTAGCTTGGCACCTGATTAGCTTGGCGCCATCATGTGCCAAGTTAATCTGGCATTACCTTTGAATTATCATGGTCGATTCATCTCCTGGTGTAGTACATCGGGGCTAAATGGGTTAAAATTTTGTATTGTCCTTTGAACTAATCAACCAAGGCACTATAAAAAATAGCACCTTTCAGGAACACTTTTACATAGCAAAACACCCCACACCATATGTCCTAATCTTATCGTGCAGTGCTTTCTGGGCCGAGAATTGCATAGTACACCTATAGGCACATGGCAAGCATGAGAGTGCAACCAACCAACAATGACATCACACTCCTAACGAAAGCGATAAAAACATCTGAAAGTGAAATGAACAAACCTTAATGCTGTTGATATCCAGCGTGTACATTGTTTGCTCTACAAAGCAGCGAAACTCAACAGAATCAGCGGTGAGCTTTAGCTAAACTGACGTCAGCTTTATTTGACTTTTGGACACTGGATTCTATTTTGATAGGTTCTATAAAACATGGAAGTGGAGTGTTTGTATCCTATCATTTCTAGAAAGACTGAGTGACTCCCATTCTCAAACTGTTTGAATCATAGTCACCGAGAGCGTCATTCTCGGTGACACTGATTCAAACAGTTTGAGAATGGGAGTCGCTCGGTCTGTCTCGAAATGATAGGATACAAACATTCCATTTCTATGCTATACTGGTCACCTTAGACAGATGGTGCACCTTACACAGGGTCATCCAAGTAGCTGAAAGAAGATCATGATACAGGTGATTGCATTTACAGGTAGTCGCCTCAACATGTTTTACTGTACTTTCCCGCCTGTAGGACCATATCCTTTTTAGCTCATTCAGCCCTATGGCCGTATTTCCCAAATTTTGGAGGTGTCATCTAATGACTATGCACCAGTTGCAGGAGATGGATCGACCATGATAATTCAAGAGCAGTGCCAGATTAGCTTGGCGCCAACAGGCGCCAAGCTAATCTGGCACTGCCCTTGAATTATCATGGTTCACCCATCTCCTGCTGTAGTGCGTGAGGGCTGAATGGGTTAATGAATGATTGTGTTTTTGTACGTTGTCAGTACTTTAGTTAGTTAATTTCAGTTAGTTAGATTATCTAGATGTGAAGCACTCTGAGCCTTTCTTTGTGGGGATACTGCGCTATAGAAGACTTATATATTATTATTATTATTAACATATTTAGCCCTGACACATTACAGCAGGAGATAAATCAACCATGTCAATTGAAGGGTAGTGCCAGATTAGCTTGGCACCTTTGAATTCTCACAGTCAATCCAACTTCTCCAACTGGTACATAGTCATTAGCTGACACCTCTAAAATTTGGGGTTATGTGGGTTAACTGTATTCTTTTCTGTATGACCATAACTTTTTAACCCTTGTCAGTAGCAGTTACAGTCATAAATCGTAAATAATAAATAAACATAAATCACTGACCCAGAAAAGTGCCAGCAGATTGACATTGAATGTCTGCTCGATGTCGTCTGGTTTTGCATCGATTATGGTATTGCTATACACGACGCCAGCATTGTTCACGAGGATTGTGACCTCTCCAAACCTTGCCTTGATCTCTTTGGACTGAAAAAGGCAAAATACAATGGCCAATAGTTGGTTGTTTGGTTGGTTGGTTAGATGGATGGATGGATGGATGGATGGATGCATGGATGGTTGGATGGATGGATGGATGGATGGATGGATGGATTTATTGATCAATCTCAGAAGAAATTCACGAAATGATGATCACCCAGTACAAGCAAATCAAATAACTTTCAATGCTCTGTAAGTGTGCACAGGTCTGTGACTTTGGACCTTACACCTTTAGTCACATGGTCCGCAATCACATAGTAGCACACATCATATACTGACAAGCACAAGAAATGCCACATGACTGGAATCATCTGAAAACCCTTCAGGTTTTCGATGATTCCAGTCATTTTGCATTTCTTTTGCTCGTCAGTATCTATACCATGTACATTCACTTACACAAGAATAGATCTCTTCCCTTTTGGCAACATCACAAATCATGTATGAACAGTTGACACCCAACAAATGAACTTCCTCTGCTGTTTCCTTCAGTGGCCTCTGCGACCGCCCCAACAAAATGATCTGCCAAAATTGCAGAAAGAGATGTTACTGGCATAGTATTATCCCAATGCGCAAAAGGACATTAGGCCGACTTCGGGTGACACTGGCCCACGCTTGGCCATGCGTGGGCCAACATCGGTTTGATGGCCCTTTTCAGAATTTCAACATCTTTACGATATGCCTTTGGTGACAATTGAATAAACAAATGAAAATTTTGGCACACTTACTTGGCAAAAATAAATAAATGAACATTACTAAATAATTGATAAACAAATAATACTCCACAGAATTTCAACATCTTTATGTATATATGACTGGTGACAACTGAATCAACAAAAGACAAATTCCAGCACATTTAATTACTTAATTTAAAAAAATAAATCAAGAAATAAATCAACATTAGTAAATAATACATAAATAAATAATACTCGAAAGGGGTTGGGGTCTGTGACAGGGGAAAAGGCATGGTGGGAGGGGTGGTGGTGGTAGGGGGCACAGGGTAATAGGAGTGGGGGAAGGGCAGAGAGGGTATTGGGGAGTAAGAAGTACTAGCTGATGCATGGGGAATGTCAAGTACAGATGATGGGGGTGCGGAGTGGGGCACCCATGTTATTTTGGTAAGCTATTTATCTCATTATTTGATCAGTACTGAAGTAGTGTATTGTGAGGTTTCATTTACAACGAACGACTTCCAACAGCAAGTGAGAGTGAAATCATTGTGCACAATCAGCTCAGACCATAAGCATAGACGACACTCCATACATCCGGGCTTATGAGGATCTATGCCTCTTGGAGATGTTTGGAGTGTTGTCTATGCTGGGCTTATGAGGATCTATGCCTCTTGGAGATGTCTATAGTGTTGTCTATGCTTATTGCAAAAGATGGTTATCCGCCATGACTTCGCTCTCGTTCGTTGTTGGGAGTCGTGCGGCGATAACGTAACCTCGCTATCCGGTCTACTAGTGCCCTTATTATAGTAGACCCTTGTGCTGTAGTGTAGTATCAGTCATAATTATTTTCGTTGTTGTTCAGCCATGTTGTAACGATTAAGAAAAGTGCATGTATTATCACTGCTTTGAAAAACACGACGATGATGACTCTGAAACAAATGTTTACATGTGCAGGTCTGTGAGAAGCAAACTCCAAAGCAATCTCTCGGCCGATTCCGCGACCACCTCCCGTCACAACAATGATGTCGTCTCGCACAGATTTGGGCTCCGTCGGAAAGACCCACTGCACAGTTTCCTTGCATACCAAGCAGAAAACTTTTGTCAACAGCAGGAAAAACTGCTTCACGGAAGAAATCATCACTTTGAGCCCCAGAAGCCGCTACACGCAAAAACAAAAGCACAGGTCACATGCTGTGTTTATCTTCTTAACAGGGGGAGTGAGTGGAATAAATAAAGTAGCGACAAAAAAGGTTACTCCCCTTTGTGCAGCATCCCCACTGATGGAACTATACCTTTGCTTTGCGGCCGCCGTTCAGTGCTAATTTATTACATTCTAGTTATGAGCCCGTGGAAGCACGGACCGGCATTTGCGCTGATTTTTGTTGATTTGAGTGTGTGTGTGTGTGTGTGGAGTCGGGAGGGGGGGGGGGGGGGGGGGGGAAGGGGAGGAATCACTATCGCGACTAAAACCGCTACTGACCGACTGACTGACGAACATCCAAAGCTGCACCGGGGTTAGCCTAAGCTACCTATAATTATGTGCGCCCGTGGTGACTGACCGACATACGCATGTTTGACTGACTCAGAGACAGATTAATTAAGACACCTGACTGTTATATAACCCCACAGGCGGTTATGTTAGATCGTCAGCTACTGACCCTTTGCGTTAGTTGCCGCGGACTCGCCAGGAGATTCCTACAGCAAGGGCGGATATGAGGGTAGGGTGGGGGGGGGGGGAGGGGGCGCGGTTACAAGGGTTCCACCCCCACCTCCCCGACCCACAATTCTTTAAAATGCTATAACAAAGTGCCTTTTGGAGGGTGCCTTTAGACCCCTCGTCCCCCCTCCCCCCCCCCCCCCCCCCCTTTCGATTTTTCGGCACCTGGAAGTAAGGTCTAGCGTCTGGGAGGCCCGGCTTTTCAGTGGAGGCTGAAGGTCCGAAACAAAAAGTTGGGCCGGACCTCCCCCCCCCCCCCCCCCGAGGTAAATGATCCGCCCCTGTGCAGACATCATCGCTACTGCTTGAAAACCGCTACCGTAAGGCGGGTTAAAAAGTGCTGTCCTCGTCGGAATAAGTCAACCCTTCATTTTGATACACCACTGCTCCAAATTAATTTGACTATGATAGTTCAAGAGTGGTGCCAGAAGTAGCTTGGCTGCGCCTGAGGCCCGGTGCCACCGGCCTCAGTAAAATGGTTAGTGATATCTCCTAATCTGGTCAGTAGCCTTCATAGGACAATAAGCAATTTTTAAAAAAATCAGCCTCAGGATGTAATGGGTTAAATTGTGAGCGCTTGGACGTTTGGCATGCCTCACTCATAGTAGTGGCCCATTCTGTTATGCTCGCAGATGACGCTGCAAATGCCACTTTTGAAGAGTTCCCTCCCCCTTAGTATGCTTTCGCGGAGGGACATGTCTTTAGGTTGCTGTCTATAGTGCGTGTCACTTTCAGTGACGCCTCCACATTCAGAAGCAATATACGACCGCAACTGTGCCGGCATAGGGCCTGACGATGGCACTTTGACTAAATGCAAATCGAGTCCGCTTACCGCCACCAGTGGCGCGCACGCGGTGGCGCAGCTGATTTAGTCTGCCAGTGTCAACCGCCGGTGCACCAGACCGGCGTCAGGCCCGCCCTGTGCTAATTGTGCTATGGGTAGATTCATTCTTGTTTAGTGCCTGGCTGCGCTCTGGTGGCCTGTTTGTCTCACTAAAGTGACAGGTTACAAAGGCATTTCTATGAATTTTTCTTGTTCTGCCGCTTCAAATTGGACACAGTTTAATGTGCACTCATTGTTTCATGCATGTGTTCAGTATGTGCTCACCCTGCACGAAATGGGACAGGGACTGACAGACACGCGTTGTTTACTCGGGCAGTGCCGTCTTGATGCAAATCCGCTGCGCCGCCACCAGTGGCGCACACGCGGTGGCGCAGCGGATTTGCATTTAGTCGGTCAACCGCATGCACCAGACGAGTCAGGCCCGCCCTATGCAATAAGTTGTGCTATGGGTAGATTCATTCTTGCCAGGTTTAGTGCCTGGCTGCTCTGGTGGCCTGTTTGTCTCACTAAAGTGACAGGTTACAAAGGCATTAAAACTTTCTATGAATTTTTCTTGTTCTGCCGCTTCAAATTGGACACAGTTTAATGTGCACCGATTGTTTCATTTTTATTCATGCATGTGTTCAGTGTGTGCTCACCCTGCACGAAATGGGACAGGCGGACTGACAGACACGCGTTGTTTAATGTTTACCCGGGCCGCAGTGCCGTCTTGATTCAATTTATGCGCAGTTTGTCTCTGAACTGACTTTGGCCCTTACTGAAAGGAGATCAGTCTCTTTGTATGTGTAGCCTATTTGGCACAACCTAAATCTCAAATTACACTCAGCTCTGTGCTGACACCGCAGACCACAGCAAACACTCTATGTTGTGTCACTTTTACATGTATTTAATGAAAGACGCGTGAGGTCTCCTTGGATTAACCCGTTCTCTGCCGAGATAAAATGAACACCACACAACTACAAGAGGCATAGAACCCCATGAGCCCCCGCAGGTGCGGGGGCTCATGGGGTGCCGCTATGCCTCGTCCGTCAGCAGGTGTTTCACCTGTCATTCTCTTCGAATATCTGCGGGCCGGGATTGGCTAACGTTGAAAACATAATCATATACAATATACGTGTCGTGTCACCAGTCACTGGAGGGGTGAATTGGGGGTTTATAGTCTTTCGGCGGTTGTCTTGGTGGTGGTGGGGTTGGGGGGGGGGGGGGGGTTAAGAGTGTAGTTATTGTTGCTTCAAGGCCCCATGGTCTCCAACAGAACGTTGACCGGATCAGTGTGGTGAAAATGACCTGTAAAAGATTTTTTCTTTCTTTTATTTTGTAGTGAGTGGTCGTACACTGAGACTGACTAGGGTCAGTTGCATGAGGGATCTTAGTCCTGCGTCAGCCACTAAGCAAGGTGCTCCGCTATAGCGGATCACCTTGTTTAGTGGCTGGCGCGGGACTACGCTCGCTCATGCAACTATATAGCCCAGTCAGTTGGCTCAAGACAGTTTTTTTTTTCCCCCTCTAGTGTTAGCAGCAAGAGGGGAGTCGATATAGCTAAGTTCTAAGGTCTATATTTTTGTCATAGTCGGATTTTCTTGTATATAAGCGATTTATTTGTTTACAACAATATAGTGTCTGATGTGCTCTATATAAAAACGATATTCTAAAGTATGGAAATGTGCCTCGCCATTCGTTGTGTAAAGCATATTGATATTGGTCGGGCAATCTTCGTTTAAAAAAAAAAATGTTGAGTCTTGACTAGCAAGACGCCCTGTACTTTCTGTTCGAGCGCAGTGTTTCTGGCGGATTTTGGCGGTAATCGTTATCCACTACTATTTGTGGGTTGGGGGCGCCAGGACAAGACTTTACTTTTCAAGGGCACGCTCAAAGGGGGGAGATGGGGCGGGGGTGGGGTGGAGGGGTAGGGTGGGGGGGGGGGGTATGAGGAAGAAAATACTGCAACTCCCGAAAGCATAGTTTCATGTAGTCGAATATAAAAGGATGAAGTGTGTGTGTGTGTGTGTGTGTGTGTGTGTGTGTGTGTGTGTGTTGTGCGTTGTGTGTTAGTGTTATTTATTTCATTCGTTTATTATCATTAATTTCTTTATTTTTTATTTATTATATTTTGTATTTTTCCTTGGGGAGGTGGGGGAGGGGGGTAAAACAGACAATTAATCAGTGTGTTGGACGACTCGATACACTTTCAAAATCCTTTTTTACTGTTTATTTTCCTCTTACACAGTCTTTACTCATTCCTGTTTTTGTGGGCAGGTGGATTTCCCGAAGATTGTTCCCTGAGTACAGATGCACACAGGACAAGCAATAGGCATAGACCTTCATGAGCCCCCGCATTTGCGGGGGCTTATGAAGATCTGTGCCTATTGCAGATGGAGTGTGTTCGCATAGTTATGGGCTGCAATAGTTTGAAATGAAGCATGTCATGCAAACTAGTATGACATTTTGAGGGCCGCAAACAAAACATACATGCACGTACGTGACTGTCGCTGGGATATCATTTAGCTATTCAAGGCAATCTAGAGACCAAACGGACCAAGGACAATATCATGTCCCAGTTATTGATTGTTGGACATCGGAGCGGACAAAGTTTTATTTCCTAATATCTCGGCAAAGAAACACCTTTCTGTACCACTTTAAGAACAAATATCATTTAGTTCCAATTGACCTCTGTGATATGATATATTTTCACTTAACTCCTATTAGCCCCACCCGGGTCTGCCCTGGGGGACTTGGGTGGGGTTAGGTATTTTTTAGTTCCCAGGGTCACCCTGGTCAGCCCCACAGGGTGGGTTTATCTCTCTATTCTGGGGCATGTGTTTCTGTCTACCCTTTGTCCCTTCACCTGTATTTGCCTTTTTAAAACTCTCCCTACTGTCTGCACTGCCTGTAGCTCTTGATATTGGATGTGTGTTGCTAAATGGTCTTAGCTTTATTTAGGCCCATGTGTTAGGTTTATTTAATGTATTTGACTGGCTGGCGACATACATTCAATGTTCTGTTTAGTTTTTTTTTTTCACAAGCAGTGCAGGCACGTCCTGAGAAAGCCTTGTTGCTGTCGGGACGTTAAGCAATGTACAATCAATCAATCAACTTAACTCCTATTATTTGTTGAATTTGCTATATGGTCGTAAACAATTGGTGAAAAAATAAGAACAAGCCATTTTCAATTCCCAAATAGGGCCCCGGCGGGAAACGGCCAGATCAGTTTCAGTATTGAGGTCAAGCATGCCTGCGCTGTTTCAGGTTTGAAAACTTGGTCACCTGAAAATGGATGGTTCTTATACTGGGCTGAATATATCTGGGGCACATTTTGGGGATGCAAAATCAGTCATTTCATTATTTTTTTTAAAAAACCACTGTACAGCAAAACTGACACATTGTTTGAGTTTCTTAAAAGCAAATCGTATTAGGTCAACTGGCCCTGAATGATATTTGTTCTAAGATTGGTATGAAAGTGGTTCTTTACGACGATATAGAGAAACGTGCGCTCTCATATCAAACGACCTACGCCCTTCTGCTTCTTTTCGTGCCGTTAGTCGACCGAGCACAGTGTTTTAATACCGACGCGATCGCACACACACACACACACACACACACACACACACACACACACACACACACACACACACACACACGCGCGCGCGCGCGCGCGCGCGCGCGCACGCACGCAAGCATGCTCGCACGCACGCGGCGGGCACTCACTCACACACACACACACGCACAGCCCGGAGAGAGACAGAGAGAGAGAGAGAGATCTCAATGAAGACTAATAGCTGACCACTGCAAACTCACCCATAGAAAATCACCAACTTGACCCATTTAGCCCCAAACGCCCTACAGCGGGAGATGGATTGACCATGATAATTCAAGGGTAATTCAAGGGTAGTGCCAGATTAGCTTGGCGCCTTAAGGCGCCAAGCTAATCTGGCACTACCCTTGAATTTTTTGATGGTCAGCCCATCTCCTGCAAATGGTACATAAGAGAGGGGAGTTGTGGGTGTTTTTCGACAATTTATATCTATCCCAAAATTCTGGGATTTTGAGACCACAAACTTCCACGCCTTTCCGCCGCCCAATTTTCTTGGTTTTCTCCTTTTTTTTCAGTAAAATAAAGATATCCAAATTCAATGACATTAAAATTAATATTTTTTATTATAAAATGAATCAAGACGAATTACTTCTTCTAAACGATATTAATGCTGTAGAAAACAAAGACTTAGACTTGAAAAAACAGCGCCTTCTTTCTGTAGTTGTGTCAGGCAAGTCAAAGACTTATCTCGGTAAACAATACATGACAGAGGATATTGAATCTCTTACCTCTGATGAACTAATCAAGCTTCATTCAAAATATGAAAACCACATCGCTTCACTAATGACACGTGATTTAAGTCGATCTCTTGTATGCCTATACACAAAAGCAGTGAGTCACTTTCTACCTGTGGATAGTGACAGCCTATCACACGACCTTGAAAGCAATCCTATTGTTTCAAGTTCAATTGGCAAATTAGCATGTGTCATGTTTTACAAGTTTGGAAATTACCTTGCACCTGTCGTAACATTACTAGTTACTGGGAGCCATATTGATTTCTCAAAAATAAATTTTACTGCAGAAGAAAATGGACGAAACCCAGACGACTCCACAACCGAACCCCAGTCCAGTTTTGACACAGGTTCAAACTGTGACGAAGACTAAAAGTCCAGGCAGGGTTGAGGCTGGAAAAAGATTAGCTAAATGGAACAGGCAAAAAAAATTACAGCTTCAGGCACAAACAGAAAAGACTCATGTAACTGACCAGGTGTCAGGACCGTTATCACCGTCAGGACCTGTGTCAATACCGTCAGGGCCGTCACTCCCTCATCAAAGTGAGAGACAAACAACTAAGTCTGACCCCGAACCTCAAACAACAAAATATATAGTTGCCGGATTTGTTGTCGGATTTGTTTACGTAGGTTATCAATTATACAAAAAATACAAACCACAGACTCGTACAGTGACCAAAAAATCAGACACTCCAAAAACAAAACCAGAAGTCGCCACATTACCAGTAACACCCAAAGCCGTTGACCCATTTTATATGCAGTAAATAAAAATATTATTTTAATTTTTCTTGCCTAAGAAATGAATGACACAAAGAACTTGATGAACCTTGTCTATCACTCTGCCGTAATCAGTGGATTAGCAGTAGCTTATTCTATGCTGGGGAAAAGTCTACTCAAAATGAAATCAGCAGACCTCAGTAGACTCGATTTCGAAGACAGCGCTAAGCTAATTGTAGTCGTTACAGCGTCGATTGCGACAAAAGATTTTCTTGTCAAGCAGGGAATTATTCCAGAAAATGTTTCTATGTAAATAAAAATAATATGGCGACGATAGCTATTATGATTGGTGGGGCAGTTGTTAATGCTCTGGCATTTAGTGGCTCTAATTATCTCTTTTCAAAAATGGGTAGAGAAGAATCAGCAGAAGAAATGAAACGTCACAATGAGGCAACAGAGAAACTCGCTCAAGCTCAACAAGAATATGAAAAGAATAGAATTGAAAAACTTGATTTCATCAATGAAAAACTCAGGCTTGAAGGCCACGCACAACATACGTTTTCAAATACAGACGAAGCAATCAGGGAATACTATCTTGTCACAGGTGAAGACATGTCTATCCCGAAACCGAAACTAAGTGACTATTACAAACCAAGCACACAACAAAGAAATGGAGAGATAATTTTTGTTCTAGTGGGAATGACATTTGTTTATTTTACAGGAGTTTTCATTGCTAGAAAAAATGGCAGCCGAAAATAAACTATCAAAAATATATTACTCTCCATCAGGCTATTGGAAAGGACAAACAGCTATTGAAAAATTACATGCCGCTGTGGGCGGAGATATAACACTCAATCAGGTCAAACAATGGTTACAGAGACAAGCAATTTGGCAGATATATCTTCCTGCTCCAAGAAAGATAACAAGGCCTCATTTTCAGAACACTACCCCAAATGACACACACCAAATGGACCTCCTGTTCCTACCACATGATACAATAAGAAAGAAACGATACAAGTATGCACTGACTGTTGTAGACATTGCTTCAAGGTACAAAGACGCTGAACCCATATCTGACAAAACAGCCAGTACAGTTGCTACTGCTTTATCAAAAATATATAGTCGAGGCCCCTTAAGATACCCCAGACTTGTACAAGTTGATGATGGATCAGAATTCAAAGGTGCAGTTAATCAGTTATTTGCTAAGCATGGTGTACTGGTCAGACGAGGCATTCCAGGTGTGCACAGATCGCAGGCAATTGTTGAAAACTTTAACAAACAGTTATCAGAAAGACTTTTCAGTTACCAGTATTCTAAGGAACTCATGCATGACACACGTAACACTGAATGGGTTAAGCGATTACCACATGTGATAAAAGCAATGAACAATGAAGGACACCCAAAACCTGCTGATGCTATTAAATTGAAAACAATTACAGAGTCAAAAACAATGTCAGCACAGGCACCCGACACAAGTTTATTTACCAAACAGGTGAGATATTTATATCAACCAGGGGAGGCTGAGAACGACGACAGACGCAGGGCAACAGACCCCATCTGGTCAACGTCTGTACACAATATAAAAAAAATAGTCCCCGGCGCAGACGCAACAATATATTACCTGTATGAGCCTGCACCCCAAAGGGCATTTGTCAGAGAAGAATTACAGATTATTCCCCCAGACACCGTTACTCATTTCAGTAACTAAGTCGTCAATTAATTCATCAACCAGTTCATCACAAATATCTTCAGATAACTTGAGTCTGTAATGTCCAGGTGCATAAGCTTTTTCTTTAGTGTGAAACACTCGTTTCGTGTCTCCAACTGCAAGTGACTTCTTATGTGTTTGGATCATTTCAAGATTATGTTTGTTTGATCTCAGTGACTTGTTTGGATAATCAGGCATTAATGCACCATCTAACACTTGCTTGTAATGTTCATGACGAATGTCTTTATTTTTTATTGCTGTTTTTTTTATTCCTTTGGCTTTCGACTGACTACCCTTCTGGTGCAGTATAGAATACATTTTTGATCTCAGTCCAACGTACTCAACTATAGGCACACCATTCAGTTCATCTTTAAACCTACCAGGCACTTTCTTGTTTTGTGTGCTAAACAGCGGGTGATCTTTAGGGTAGTCAGACGTGTCATACATGTGTAACTCTGTTTTCATGTCTTCGTAAAAGTCTTCAGTAGGCACGTCTATGATCATAGAGTCAGTGTCAGTGTATAACAGACGGCAGTCAGGATACTTCGGTTTGAAGTAATCATAATAAAATTCAAGCATCACCAGTTTTGACAACTCCAGAATTGCCATACCAATGAATACTGGCTTGTCCAGTTTAACAATCTTTTTTTTGAGTGACACTGCATACAATGATGAATGAAATTCTTTATACCCTGTGTACTGTGGCTTACCTGTAAGTTTAATTGCACCCGATTCAGTTGTGACTAGTCTCACATCTTTTCTGTGATGAGGATTTTCCATTGTCTTGCCAAAACAGGCATTGTTCATAAGCTTAAAGAAGTCTTTGTCAAATGCAGTGTTGCCGTCTCTGGCACGAAGGGTTGTGTTCTTCATTATGTAATCTTTCATGAAAGCACTCTGATCAAATTGAATTCCTCTGTGAACTTTCTTTAGTACTAACCCATGTCTGATGTAAAACTGCAGCAAGCGGTAGTGACAAACGTAATTAAATTTGTCATTCAAATTTGGTACAAGTTTGGTGTCTTCTTTTTTACCTGTCATACTCATTTTTTCAACAGCTAAGGGATAATCATTATGGTAATCGTGTAGGTGGTGTGGATACTCCAGGTATACTTCAAAGATCCAACCCTTCGCGTCGTTTCGGTCAAGATTCATAATATTGTTTGTTAACCCTGACTCTGTTACATCATACTGTGACAAATCATGCAGACAAAAGTTTTTCAAGGGCAATAACTCACACATTGCCCAGCCATACAAGTTATTAGCGTCAAGGTACGTAATGAATGACCTTGACCTTGAGGGGTCAAAACCCTGGTCAAGGTCACCATGGGCGTCCATATATTTATTGTTGGCTCTGGCGTAGTTATTTGCTGCAATACTAATGCCTCCCCTCAATCCACGTTCTACCATTTCACCCATTGTACGATCAGACAACAGGTCAATAAATATCTTACTGGATTTCAAAAATGCATCCCATGTCATGCCAGGACTAGTTATGTAGCAAGCAGGGTCAAGACTGTAGTGCAACAAACCCTTTTCACGGTAACTTTCAAATACGTCTGCTAGCAAGCAAACGTCTGCTTTCAAGTACTGGTCATGGTAATCACCAATTGTCTGACATCCTAACTTCCCCCACGCATCAAGAGCGTGTTGATATTCAGAGTCAGAAATGCCTTTTCCAGTTAGTGTAGAATAAAATTTCTCTTTTGGTGGCAGTCTTGTTTCTTCAAACACAACCCAGTGATCAATGTACTCATACGGATACACACCTTTCTTAATCAAGTCTGGCTCAAAATATTTACTCGTTATTGGATACTCAGTCAGTCCTTCTGCCAGACTAGCAAGACCTAAAGACAAATGTTGCATGGAGTCATAAAATGATAATTTGTTGTCCAATCTAAAAGTCAAGTATTTCTCAGTTGTCTGGGCAATGCAACTAATTTTTCTGTAAGACTCATCAACAGCCTGCATGATGATGTGTGAATCATATCCCTTCAGATTGTGAAAAAAGATTGGTAACTTGTATGTCTTAGGATCTATTTTTAATTTCAAGTTACAATCACCATGTGCAGCACCTCTGTAACGCCCAGTTATGTGATCGTGGCCACGAACTTTATCACCCCCTAAAGGTTGTTCACAAATCCAACACATCTCAGCTGTATCAAATTTCAGTTTGTCTTCTTCTGTCATCACCAAAGGCATCTGACATGTTGTGAGATATTGTACTACCTGACTATACAGATGTCTCATTTCTGTTAAAAACAAACATGCTGCATTTTCTCCCCTGTAGATAACAGGCTCTGAATGCTGTCCGTCTGACCTAACAAGAATGTATCCAAAAGAACACACCACTTGGTCACTCAGTTTTATAGTCTTTGGTAATGACTCTGGAACATGACCTTCATACGGAACAACCAATGATTCGAAATCTGCATACACTACAAATGGCAACTTTTGCTGATTCCCATAGTTCTTAAAATAAACCTTGCTGCCAGGATCTGGATACTTAAGTACAGTTTGTATGTCATCAGCTGATCTGCAGTGTAAAACATGTTTGTGCGCTACGTTTATGGAGGAGAATCTTTGTAAACATTTTTTACAAACTTCCTGTTTGCCATTGTGTTTTGTTGTATGTCCGTGAATTAGACGTGACATATTTCTGATAATTGTGTAGTGAAAGTTATCACCAGAGCTTATTAATAACATATCAACATGTCTATCTTCTGACTGCCCATAGGTTGGGGCAATTGGGGACACTCTAATTGGCTGTAACTTATCAACAGACTCATTATCCCACACAAACACATTTACAGATATACCAGGATTTAGTTTTTCAAACAAGTCTATGTCCTCTATTTTAACAGGGAACTCAATGCCACTAAAATCGAGTTCATTTACAAATTTGGTGCAGTTAGATACACGTTCAGGCTTTGATTTTACAAAGTGTAGTTTAGCAAGCACACACCACATGAAACAATAGTTGTCATTGTTCTGAATATTAACAACAGCCTTTTTGTTTGCAACCTCTGTTGGCAGTGGCAACCATGATTTGCCTAATATAGGATGATACCTAGACTGCTTTAATTGCAGTTCATGCACATGCCCTTCGTGCCAACCAGATCCTTTCATTTTTGCACTGTCAATTGCCTGTAGAAAGTCTGGTAATAGTCTGTCTCTAAACACGTTTTCTAATTCTCTTCTTGTGTTAACTGTGTGTTGTCTTGTTGATATGTACGATACAATCACTTCACCGTCTACTCTAGTAAATTCTATTTTAGCAACAATCTGAATCTTCACACTGCCTGTAAGAAGATTATCTTGTATGACAGAAAAAGAGTTTTCTATTGATTCGTAAACATTATTAGTATTGGATATGGGTAAGTTTGTTGTGTGAAACACATCTCTTAAGCTTGATGAGCCAGGGTTTGATGGGCCAGGGTTTTGAACATTGTCCGTCATTTTTATTTGACCGACAAAATAATAAAATAAAAAATATTACCTCTGACTCTGCTTGTGTAATACCACTTTATTAACTGTAACACTGTCAATATAAACATTTAGTTTGCGCAGTTGTTTAAATATGCTATAACAAACGTCTCCTAACCAGCCATAGTTGGTATCATCAACTTTAAAAGTAGGTGTCTTTAAATCAACTGAAGAAGTACCCAACGGAGAAAGAAACACGCTTAGAAAAGACGGGTACAACACAATTTATTAATATTTCGGGTAAATACCCTTTGTCAAAATAGACAAACAAACAAACATAGAGATTAGCCGCTACTTATCTTCAATGGCAGAAGGAATGTGGCAACTGAAGGAGGTGACGTAAAATAAAAGAAAAGAAAAGGAAGAACAAAAGTGCGGAAAAAGTAAAAATGACGTCAACGAAAAATCGCGTAAGAGAGAGACTCGGAAAGAACCTGAACACGAGAGACAAGAGTGTGTGCAAGCACGTGCAGGAGCGAGCGAAAGAAAAGGCGTGTAGATGAGGCCAGAGAAAGAGAGAGAGAGAGAGAGAGAGAGAGAGAGAGAGAGAGAGAGAGAGAGAGAGAGAGAGAGAGAGAAAGAGAGAGAGAGAGAGAGAGAAAGAGAGAGAGAGAGCGAGACGGAGAGAGAGAAAGAGAGAGAGAACGAATGGGGAGTACCCTTGGGCACGAAGTAGGCTGAGTGTCTAATACACAAAGCCTGCTAAACACCAACCCGAAGGCAAACTTTATATCACCTTCAAGTTGAGGACTACCTCGGGGAAAAACGGGAGGACCCCGGGAAAAAAACCCCAGCATTTAGCACGGTACACAACAAGTAATAAGTCATGAAAACAAAGCAAAGAATCAAAATCAGTAAGAGAATATTGGTATAAGTGGAGAGTAGGTAGTTGTGAAACCGTCTTCAAGGGTAACTCAAAAAATAAGGGGGAGAGAGAGAGAGAGAGAGAGAGAGAGAGAGAGAGAGAGAGAGAGAGAGAGAGAGAGGGAGATGGGGGCGGGGGGGGGGGGGGGGGAAGGGGGGAAGGAGTAAGGAAAAAAAAAAAAAAAAAAAAAAAAAAAAAAAAAAAAAAAGGGAGGGGGGGGGGGGGGGGCGGAAGACAATCAGCCAGAGCCACCAACCCCACCCAACGGGCACCCACCAGCCCACAGAAAAACACACAGGCACGCAACAAGACGACCACATACATCCCCAAGGGATGCACACGATCGCCCCGCCCCAAAACCGCGTATCAAACCGTGAGCCGGAGACCCGGTGCCCGACAGGGAAGGGCAAGGGATCCAACTAAACGTTCGGCCAGCGCTGAGAAAGTCCCCAAGGGAAATGTACATATCAACCAGCGCCAACATCACGTAACTGATTAGTGAGTAGTAAATCAGTGAGGTAAAGTAGCAGACACAAGCAAGGTAAACAATGTTAATCTTTCATATTCATCCCGAGTGGCGCCACAGTGCCCAGTTTATTAATCAGAAATTTTTCACGGTCTTTCCTGGCCCAGACATTACTGGCTTGCATAAGCCAGAGGCCTTTAACTCGAATGTCTGAGACGGAGTGGTCGGCCTGATTGAAATGTCGTCCGACCGGTCTGTTGTATTGGTACTTGACAGACTGAAGATGTTCTTTGAAACGGTCGTTGATGGTTCTTTCCGTCTCTCCAACATAGAGTTGGCCGCATTTAACACAGGAGATGACATAAATCACGTTGGTGGTTTGACACGTGAAGTATCTGTCTATGTTGAATTTGTAACGTGGACCATTGACCACGGTGGAAGGGCAAATAAAAGGACACGTCTTGCAATTAGGAACATTGCACGGAGTGGAGCCGGAGGCTCTGGTGGTATGACGAGGCTTGAGAGTAGAGCGAACAAGCATGTCCCGCAAATTAATATCCCTCTTGAAAGCTACCAACGGAGGTTCAGAAAAGATAGCAGCAGATTCTTGACTGGATGACAAAAGACCCCAGTTAGAAAGAAGGATTTTACGCACCGGATTGGTGTGGGGATGGTAGATCATGGTTACGATAGGTCTGTCACTATCAGCGGTAGGTTTAGTCTGCAGTGTACTCGCGCGACTAAGTTTTTGAACCGTTTGGAGAGATCCTTGAACAACAGTATGTGGGTAGTGTCTGTCGATGAAAAATCCAGCCATTTCTTTGGATTGAACATCAAAATCTGATTCTTCGGAACATATTCTTTTTAGCCGAAGAAACTGGGAATAAGGGATGCTGTTTTTAGTTTTGGGGTTGTGAGAAGATCGGTAGTCGAGGTAGGAATGTGAGTCGGTAGGTTTGTAATGTATTGAAGTTTTCAACATTCCGCAGTCAATCCTGATGTTCATGTCCAGAAAGTCGACTGAAGTAGCTGATATAGTGTAAGTGAACTTAATGTTCCGAAGAATCAGATTTTGATGTTCAATCCAAAGAAATGGCTGGATTTTTCATCGACAGACACTACCCACATACTGTTGTTCAAGGATCTCTCCAAACGGTTCAAAAACTTAGTCGCGCGAGTACACTGCAGACTAAACCTACCGCTGATAGTGACAGACCTATCGTAACCATGATCTACCATCCCCACACCAATCCGGTGCGTAAAATCCTTCTTTCTAACTGGGGTCTTTTGTCATCCAGTCAAGAATCTGCTGCTATCTTTTCTGAACCTCCGTTGGTAGCTTTCAAGAGGGATATTAATTTGCGGGACATGCTTGTTCGCTCTACTCTCAAGCCTCGTCATACCACCAGAGCCTCCGGCTCCACTCCGTGCAATGTTCCTAATTGCAAGACGTGTCCTTTTATTTGCCCTTCCACCGTGGTCAATGGTCCACGTTACAAATTCAACATAGACAGATACTTCACGTGTCAAACCACCAACGTGATTTATGTCATCTCCTGTGTTAAATGCGGCCAACTCTATGTTGGAGAGACGGAA
This sequence comes from Semisulcospira habei, assembly GCA_036245525.1. NCBI lineage: Eukaryota > Metazoa > Mollusca > Gastropoda > Semisulcospiridae > Semisulcospira > Semisulcospira habei. Next base: position 199,765,148 of record BTPG01000001.1, read on the forward strand.
AGAACCATCAACGACCGTTTCAAAGAACATCTTCAGTCTGTCAAGTACCAATACAACAGACCGGTCGGACGACATTTCAATCAGGCCGACCACTCCGTCTCAGACATTCGAGTTAAAGGCCTCTGGCTTATGCAAGCCAGTAATGTCTGGGCCAGGAAAGACCGTGAAAAATTTCTGATTAATAAACTGGGCACTGTGGCGCCACTCGGGATGAATATGAAAGATTAACATTGTTTACCTTGCTTGTGTCTGCTACTTTACCTCACTGATTTACTACTCACTAATCAGTTACGTGATGTTGGCGCTGGTTGATATGTACATTTCCCTTGGGGACTTTCTCAGCGCTGGCCGAACGTTTAGTTGGATCCCTTGCCCTTCCCTGTCGGGCACCGGGTCTCCGGCTCACGGTTTGATACGCGGTTTTGGGGCGGGGCGATCGTGTGCATCCCTTGGGGATGTATGTGGTCGTCTTGTTGCGTGCCTGTGTGTTTTTCTGTGGGCTGGTGGGTGCCCGTTGGGTGGGGTTGGTGGCTCTGGCTGATTGTCTTCCGCCCCCCCCCCCCCTCCCTTTTTTTTTTTTTTTTTTTTTTTTTTTTTCCTTACTCCTTCCCCCCTTCCCCCCCCCCCCCCCCCCCTCCGCCCCCATCTCCCTCTCTCTCTCTCTCTCTCTCTCTCTCTCTCTCTCTCTCTCTCTCTCTCTCTCTCTCTCTCCCCCTTATTTTTTGAGTTACCCTTGAAGACGGTTTCACAACTACCTACTCTCCACTTATACCAATATTCTCTTACTGATTTTGATTCTTTGCTTTGTTTTCATGACTTATTACTTGTTGTGTACCGTGCTAAATGCTGGGGTTTTTTTCCCGGGGTCCTCCCGTTTTTCCCCGAGGTAGTCCTCAACTTGAAGGTGATATAAAGTTTGCCTTCGGGTTGGTGTTTAGCAGGCTTTGTGTATTAGACACTCAGCCTACTTCGTGCCCAAGGGTACTCCCCATTCGTTCTCTCTCTCTTTCTCTCTCTCCGTCTCGCTCTCTCTCTCTCTCTCTCTTTCTCTCTCTCTCTCTCTCTCTTTCTCTCTCTCTCTCTCTCTCTCTCTCTCTCTCTCTCTCTCTCTCTCTCTCTCTCTCTCTCTTTCTTTCTCTGGCCTCATCTACACGCCTTTTCTTTCGCTCGCTCCTGCACGTGCTTGCACACACTCTTGTCTCTCGTGTTCAGGTTCTTTCCGAGTCTCTCTCTTACGCGATTTTTCGTTGACGTCATTTTTACTTTTTCCGCACTTTTGTTCTTCCTTTTCTTTTCTTTTATTTTACGTCACCTCCTTCAGTTGCCACATTCCTTCTGCCATTGAAGATAAGTAGCGGCTAATCTCTATGTTTGTTTGTTTGTCTATTTTGACAAAGGGTATTTACCCGAAATATTAATAAATTGTGTTGTACCCGTCTTTTCTAAGCGTGTTTCTTTCTCCGTTGGGTACTTCTTTGCATATTACACGCTTGGCAGTCACCTTTTTGGTCTGGATTGATTTTTTAAATCAACTGTCATGTGCTCCACATTTGGATGCTCATCGACATAATCCAAAGTCACACTATATGTAACATATATTTCTGATGGTGCTGAAAGGCTTACGTAAGTCTGTTTGGGTGATATTAAGTCAGTAAAGTGCATAACATCTTTGAAAAGGTGTGTAAGATCAAGCACCTGTATGATTTGTCCGTCTGTCATTTTTATTGGACAAACAAAAGAATAAATTAATTTACTAACCCATACCCTGTGGGCTGATCTGTCTTTAAAATGAGCTTTAGATGCTTAGTTGATTTCAGTTTATTTTTTACATCATCACGTTCATGCTTATTTGGGATGACATCGTTTTCTCTGAGACAGTCTTCAAAGCTGTCACGATCCTTACAGTAAAACAAACAGATAAACTTTAACTGTTCTCGAAAATCTTTCAGTACAACATTATATTTCTGAGTGAGAATCCATACACTGACATTAGCATGTCTGCCACTGAAGGCAAGTTCTGATAGAGTGTTTCTCTTTTTGACAATGTCTTTTTCTGCAGAACAGTCATCAACAATAAACAAGGTTGGCTGTCCTTCAAATTGCTTGTAAAAATATTGTAGGTAGTCATTCAGTTTTTTCTCAGGGTCAACTAAGTATATGTTGCTGTCAGTCCAAATGAATAAACGGTTGTGATAAGCTTTGTTGTTTTTTATTGTTGGACAAAATATTACAATGTTTTCAAAGTGGTGTATGTATCTTGTTTGTAAGAGGTTAAGTACAAATTCAGTTTTCCCACACCCTGTGGCACCACAAAACAATCCACAGTGTGGGTCAAGGGTCATTAAGCTACGGTTCATTTTAATACACAATATAATTTTAATATATGTGTCCACTCAGTCTGCTTTCTGCAATATTGAGTTGTGCGTCATATATCAGGTACAAATATATGTTTATGGCTGCAGCAGTTTCAACCTTCTTTTGTATCTGAATTGTTATTCCATCACTACCGTTCTCGACAGTACGTCCTGACCCATGAAGATAATCGTCATCTGTACTACGAAGGTCTAGCCACAGTGCATACTTGTTTGTAAGGTATTGTCCGATCCTAACATCATACAGATGTAGATCTTTGCACGCAATGTTTGCTGGTTTATCTCTAATCCTTCCACCCGCAAAATACTTTGTGGTTTCATCATAGTGTTGATAAGGTAACATTCCTGAAGCGTACACTTGATTAGGGCGGCCTTCGATTGTGCAGGACAAATGTGTAATCTTAGGATTGTAGAATTTTTCTGAATCCCTTTTGTATGGACTCACCGGTTCAACAAACAACATAAGAATACCTTTCAGTGACCTAGCTGGTGTGTTCAAGTTTATGTTCCACATTGGGTCGCTCTTGTCTTTGGGTATTAAACTATGTCTAATCACACGGTCATAATAAATTGGCAGTCTTGACTGGTATTGATTTTGAATGAGTCTGGCTAGTTCAGTATGTGTAACAATTTCATATTCCAAGGAAATGTTAGAGATCTTGTATGTTGCATCTGTGGCAGATGATTTTATAACTTTGGAGTAGTCATTGAAGGTTAGTTCAAAGCTCAGACGGTCATTCAGTGCTCCTTGATAATAAGGCAAATGAGCTGTTAGGATTTCAAACTCAAGTGGTATGTAAAATCTGGTTCCATATGTTTCTGCTAATATAACGTCCTGGGCTGCTGACGTTGATTTGTCTCCAGCATTGATTGGAAGTTTACCAACATTATCAGACTGTATGCCTTGGTAAATACAGTCCTCTCGTTCTTCTCTTGTAAGCCAAAGGTCTTTGTAACAGTAGAACACATCTGAGTCGTCAAGACTAAACACTTCCTGTCCTTCAAGTTTTACTTTAATAGTTCTAACAATTGCTCTACCAAGATTGTCAACTAGTGTTCTGTTTACATCTGTGTCTGATGATAGTTCAATATTAAATGCTAGGCGTGCAGTGCCAGGAACAATAACGTCACTGGGTCCTAGGTTTGGAAACTTGACTGTAAGTGTTTGGTTCTGGTCTATGGTACTTGGATTGTTTGTGATGACGATTGATTGTCTTATGCCCTTAACACCCAGAGGCTCACGTAGTTTTCTGTATGGGTCTAACTTTGATCCGTAAGACTGTGTCATTTTTATTATGCACAATAAAAAATAATAAATTAATAAAACAATGGCAGCGGGAGGATTTAATCATGAAGATTTTGAAATGGATGACATGCATGTCTCAGATACCAGTATCACAGATATGACTGGAATGGTAACTAGTTCTAGTATGCATCACGAACTGCTAAAAGACAAAGTAAACTCATTTTATGACAGTGTTGGAGCGCGCCCAGATGTCTTGGATCCTAACCAGTTTGAATACGAAAAAGGACATTTATTTGTAAATACAGACAGAGGGAAAATATATCTAACACATAAAAATAATCCTTCTAAGTTTAGAGCTTTAAGTACAATTAAAGGTGAAGTCGGTGGTAACTCTGGGTTGGCAAGATACCTTGGTATTGGTGGGTCTCCTGTTCCCCCAAGACTTGTTAGTGTTCTTCACGACACGCAAACAAAGTTGCCAACAGGGCAAGAGATTGAAATGGCACCAGTAACAAGCCTACCAGAAATAGCAAACACAGTGATACAAGAAACTTCATTTACTGAAGGACAAATAAATGACGCTATGAAAACAATAGATGATCCACCTTTGTCAATGAGGGAGATTATAGGGTTGGATAAATCACTGCAGACAATAAGAGGTGAGATGGTAAATAATGTTGCCAAACTGGGAGAGCTTGATAAACACATAGAACGTGAAAAAGAGAAACTGGCTACAGCAGACAATGGAAATCTTGACACAGAAATGAAAGAAAGAATTCAACACAGATTAAATGATTTGCAGATAGAAAGATCAGGACGGTTAGAAACAATTAGTATTGGAAGACAAAAACTAAAATCACAGGTCAACAGAATTAGAGAAACTATTCAGAAAATACTTCACGAAGACACTACTCTGGCTGAGAGACTAAAAAAACACTTTTCAGAGAACAGGGTATCACAATTGCTAGTTTAATTACAGCTCTTGGATTTATTATCAGTACTGCTGTGTTGGCTGTCTCCGTCAGTGGTGGGGGTGCACCCTCGGCACCGGCACCACCAACCCCGGGCCCCCCGACTCCAACAGACTCAAAAGATTTACAGTCGTGGGTAAAGAAACAACTGTCTCACATATCAGACTTGCTTAAAAAATTGGCTGTGAAAGCAATGGTCGCTTTGCCTGGCATAATTGGCACTGTTGTCAGTTGGCTGATTAGTACAGTGGCAAAGGCAGTAGGGTTTATGGCAGAGCATGTGTGGGTATTTTTGGTGACAGTAGGAGGGTTGATGGTGGGTTATTTAATGAAACAGATAAAGAAGTAATACCCCTAATCCTGTTAGACCTATTACCAATGCAGTTCTCTCTGACTCATGTGTGTCCAGGGTTGACTGTACTGGTTGTATGAATGCCGGTGTTGGGGCCAGGGCCGGGGCCGGGGCCGGGGGTGTTACCATCTGTAATGATTTTAACGGCTGTACGTGTGTGGTTGTTGCTCCTAAGTTTACAGATTGATTGAGACCGAGTTTTTGACCAACACCTGCAACAATGATTTCATTGTTATAATTTGTTATTGTCCCCATTTGGAGTTGAAGATCAGATGGTAACATGTATAACCCAGTGCCAACTACAAAGTCAACTTTCGATCTGGCATATCTTAAAACGTCTTGGTAGCGTTGTATGCTAGATGGGAGATCAACTGTTGAATTAATTGAATCTTCTAGATTAGCGAGAAACTGTTTTTGTGCTTCAAATTTACCACTTCCATTCAAAATGTTTGATTTTGTTAGTGATTGTGCACCTAGTAAACACCAGACATATGTTCTGATTGACTCATTTACGCACTCGACTCCCGCTTGAGTAAACCCGTCAGATTTATCTAAAATAAATGTGGTCCAGGCGTTAGACTCTTTCTGTTCTATTGATCCTAACCAGACTTCAGATTTTGATGAGAATGAAGTGTAACCAGGGTAATAATCTTGAGGGTATTGTCTGTGACTCATAGCATAATACAATGTACCCATGCCTTTGTGATCATCAAGTTTTTGTGTGAAGTCATACTTAGTGTCAGGGTTAATGTTAAATTCATTACAGATGCGTTCAAATGCTTTCATATCCATGGGGTTATTAAACCTGTTGAAACTGGATTCAGTTGGTAGTGGTGTATGAAGTTCTGACAGTATACGTCTAAGCTGGTAATAAACATGGAAACGGTAGACAGACCTAATCAGTTTGTTTGAGTGATTCAAATGATCTGTGAATGAAACACCACAGCCTGTAGTTGAACATAGTATTGCAAAGTTGAGTTGGTTTTGAAACATCTGTAGTGGACTTAAAGACCACTTTCTTGCAGTAGAGTCATCTGTTATTGGAGGGTTTAGGTAATGGTCAAACGGATTCGGTACTTTGACTTGAAATAGATCTTGTACGCTTGCGTCAGACACAGCTATGTCGAGTTGATTTAGTTGAATTATTTTCTGTTCATAAGTAGGTGCAACATTATATTTGGCATCTATATTAAATTGAAATGCGTTTGTTGTGGTAATGGTTGGTGATTTAAATTCCATCCTTTTTTATATGAGATAATAAAAATGTTTATTACCTTAATAAATCTTGACACAAGCAAACCAGTGTGGTTAACTAATGGGATTGATAATCGGGATGGTAGCAAGGCTGCAGCTATCCATGAATTGTTCTACACAGTAAAATGGTTTAATGTTGAGGATGATATATATAATAAAGTAAATTTAGATGGTAAGACTGAAGCTTTACCACCCGGGTATTATGACTTTTGTACTATAGCTGAATGGTTTCAAAGTAAATTTAAAATTAAAGCAACTTTAAATCCAGCTAACCTACTTGTTACATTAGAATTTCCCACACAAAATTGGTTAAGGATCTCAGATAGATTTGCATATTTACTTGGATTTTATATTGACGAAGATTGGTATAGATCAGATAATTTAGGTGAAGCTATGACTGGTATTATAAAAATGAAGATTAAAAAACTTAAAATAACTGGAAAACGCCCTGTCAATTTGTCAGTACACACAGTGCTAAATGTTTATTTGAAAGAACTAAACACATCTGAGAATGTTCACAATGGAAAGCCTTCAACTTTGTTGAGATGCTTACCTACTGGAACTGCTCCGTATTGTGAAAGTGTAGTTGTTAGATTTCCTAATTTGCAGTTTAAGAAATTAGGTTCTAGTTTCTTTGAGTCACTGAGTATATCTGTAACTAATCAGGATGACAAACCAGTTCTTATGCATGATTTTAGTGTAGTGTTAGAAGTTAAATAATTTTATTTTTGTTTATAAAAATGAGTGGTCTTGGTCCGAAGCGAACAATCATACCAGTTGCGTGTCCAGTAACAGAGTTGAAAGATTTGGCAGACGTACAGGATTTTGAGAAGGAAGGGGAAATTGGAGAAATATATGGTTTTGAACTTGATTCAAATGGCATGTACAAGAGGAAAGTAATTGTTGACATGAAAGACGGTGAAAAACAGATTCCTAAACTTGGTCAGCTGCGTGATGTTACTGTACCTACTCCACCTGTAAATAATTCGCCCTACATGTGGGTAGTAAGTGGGTGGTTTCACCTGTGCCTGTTCCACCACCCACAATTGACTGGGACATAAAGTTGGAATTTATTAGTCCTTATGTATACACTGATGACGAAGGTGCCTTAGTGTTTAGGAAGGTTGTTAACTCGGGGCCGCTTATTGTAAGTCTTGTTCCAAGCTTTGCCCCAGACAACAATAGCAGAGAAAAACTGAAAGTTGAAAATTATGAGAGACGGAGATATCTTCTTACAACTAGAAAGGGTAGATCAGATACTTCTGTTGTGTTTATGCCAGCAAGCTTAGTCGTGGCTAGAGAAGTAACAATAGTATTTGAAATTATCATGAAATCAGTAACTACTGCTAAAGAGGCTCAAATTGCACAGGGAATTAAACTTACATGGGATGAAACAGTAACAGAATCAACAAAGGTCTTTATTGCTATTACAAAAAATAATGATGTTATTAATGTTTCGAGCAGTGTTCCAGCTGTCAAGGTGGTGGTCGACAAAACAACTTTTGTTCGTCTAACTTACATAAACCTTGAACACATTGATCTTGTTGCATTTTATTATGCCAGCAAATTGTATACTTTTGAAGAGTTGCAAAATGTAATTGCTGATTAAATAAAAAAAAAATATTTGTCAATAAAAAAATGGTAAACTTTTATCCGCAACTACCAACGCTTGAGCCGACTGAAACAAATGTGACGACTAAAACAACACTTGCGCCTGATCCACATATGCCAATTGCTTCAGATAAAACATTACAGGCAGACGCATTCAGATTAAATAATATTACAGAAGCTTTGAAATATTTGGAGAGTGAGGAGGCGAAATACTCACGGTGCAAAAGACGGTATAAGACCGTTTTCAATTCTGTACAAAACACTTCTATGGCTATTGGTGCAGTTTCAGCTTCATGTTCTGTAGGGGGTATTGTTCTGTTCGCCACAGGAATTGGGAGTTTGGCTGGAATAGCAGTTGAGGGTGTTAGCGTTGCTACATGCCTGGCTTGTTTTGGTTTGGAGGCCTTGAACAAAAGGTTTCACACAAAATTACAGAAACATGAAGCATTGAGTACGCTGGCTGGTGCAAAGCTGAGCAGTATGAAACTTATTATCAGTAAGGCATTGAACGATAATTTTATTGATGACGAAGAATTTAAGCGGGTCCAGGATGATTTAAATAACTACAAGAAACAAAAATCTGAAATACAGAATAAGATGCGTAGTCAATCTCCCGTGAATGTTGAAGAACTTAAGGCCAGTTTTTTAGCAGAGGGAAAAAGGATAGGGGTACAGGAAACCACAGAAAAACTACACAATCTTTTAAGCAAATAAAAATCAGATTTGGTAATCGTTTATTAATGTCATACACTTCACAGAAAAATGCCATGCCACCTAACTATTTAACCCCATCAGCACCACCACCACCTGACTATTACTAAAAAAAAGTTTTTTCATTGTCCTTGTATCTTGACAAATCTGTCCGAGTAAGTTGTGACTTAAGTTGTGACTTGAGTCAAGAACTTACAATTTGTTGTGTTTAAGTTCTTATAAGTTCTTGACTTAAGTCACTTAATAACTAATTATAGGTTCTTAAAAGGTTACCTGTAAAGTTATTTGTCAGTTATAATTGACTTTGGAAAATTTGTTATCAAGTATTTGTAGGTAACTTAAATAATTTGTTATCAAGTGCATATAGCAATAGTGTTTTTTTTTTTTTGTGTGTGTGTGGCTATTATTTAAATAACTATGTTTTGGGGGGTATTGGCACAGAGGCAATGAAAAAAAAATGTTCTTGGAATCTTATATTTTATATCTCTAACACACACAAACACTCACACGCATACACATGCACTCACACACACACACACATGCACTCATACACACACGCACGCACGCAAACACGGACGCACATACACATATAAACACATGCATACACGCACGCAAACACACATACATACATACACGCACACATGCACTCACACACACAAACACACTCACACACACGCACACACACGAACACTCACACACACATACAGACACGCACACATACATACACACGCATACACACACACAAACACACACGCACGCATACATACATACATACATACGCACGCATTCACACAGACGAACACACACACGGACGCACGCACACACTGTCACAAACATGCGCTCATGCATACAAACACTCACTCACACACGCACTCACACACACATGCACGCACGCATGCACTCACACATACCTACAAACACACACACGCATAGACAAACAGACAAACAAACACAAAATCTTTATTCTGCATGAATATTGTAGACTCGTCCACAAAACACCGCGGGCCGTATGACACGCGATACACAACCTGTGTACTCAAATCGACACTGTGCACTTCGTCCCGTCACTAAGGCTCTACGTCATGTGTTTACGTTAGATACCTGTCCCCCAGTGGGGGACGAATCGCTAAGGACATACGTCATGTGTTTACGTTAGATACCTGTCCCCCAGTGGGGGACGAATCGCTAAGGACATACGTCATGTGTTTACGTTAGATACCTGTCCCCCAGTGGGGGACGAATCGCTAAGGACATACGTCATGTGTTTACGTTAGATACCACGATATGAAGGCTTGACTAGGGCGCTGAGTGATTTATAAATCAATTATTAAGATACAATGCAAAAAAACACATTTCTTTGACAGCGTGCTACAAGTGGGCTGACCAGGGTGCCGTTTTGTAAATCAATTATTCAGATACAAAGCCAAAATCATCTTTCTTTGCCAGTGTGCTACAGGTATACCCCACCGTCTGTCTTGTTACTAAAACCTATGTAAAATCTGTTTTAATTCACTTGCAAAAAGCAAGCTACTTGCATGAGCGCGGCGAAAAACCTCTCACATTTGGTCCATAACATTTGGAATAATACAAACATAAAAAGCATGGTTACGGGCCGTTAAGGCCACGCCAGAGCCTTTGTGCAACGTGACAACACAAACAACAAATAAGATTATGGTCCTCCAGAGCCTTTTTGTTCAATTTCAGTTCTGAACAAGGTTACGGACCGTTTAAAACAAAAGGTTACGAGCATTTAAAGCCGCGCCAGAGCCTTTGTTTTAAACAGCAATATTATGGTTCTTTTGGTCGTGCCAAACACTTTTGTTCAATTGCAGTACTGAACAAGTTTATGAACCGTTCAAAACAGTAGGTTACGGGCCTTTAAGCCACGCCAGAGCCTTTGCACAAACAAAACAAACAAACAATAAACAAGGTTACAGACCAGCGTTAGGGGTTTTTCCAAAAATCGGCTATTTCCTGTATTTTCAGCATTTGTTCAATTTGCTTCCGCAAACTGTACACCTTTCGGAAAGACAGTGGGGTACCCTCGTAGCAACCTGGCTAGAACACACAGTTTCTTTTCATATTTTCTATTTTATGGATTTCGGCACCCTAGATTAGCCACTCTCCATAGCAGATTAAACTTAGCGCAATCCAGACTAACCGCGAGGCCTGTCTTGTTTCTAAATGTGGCAAATTTAACAGACAAACTATCGATCTTACCGTCGTATATATTCACAAGATTTATAGATCACTGAATATCACCTCTGAGAATCAAGTCAGTCCTCAAATCACGTCTGTCTCTTACAAAGTCGCTTAGCGAAAAGAACAGACCGGCTTGGTGTTTACAAACTAACACGTGACTGTTGCCAGGAGCCGTCGGCGGTGAGTGCGTGTCATGTCTAAGGGAAGTAACTGTGTATGTCGTTTTGCTTTATAACCAAAAGTTACATCCCTTTTGTCTGTGCTATCGGAAATACCTGTAATTGACTAAGTAATCAATAAACTACGCATTGTAGAATGAACACACTTACATAACCGATGGGTTAATTAGCTCATGTGTTAACCCCCTGATGGTATACTCTGCTGAGAGGTACATAAAATGGTGACTGTTCAAACAATAATGCAGTGGCGTGTTTAGTAGCGGACGGAAATTTAGACAAACATGCTGAGGCGCTAAAAAAATGGGGGCGTGGGAGTAAGCGGTCGAAAAATCCCGGAAATTCGGGATAGATATAAATTGTCCATTTTCGCTCAGTGTGTGTTTTGTTATCAAAAATAGCAAAATTATGACCTCGACAGAAATTGCCCAAAAAATCTCCTATTATATATCTCTTACATAGTCGATAGGTGACACCTCCACGATTGTGGAAAATGCTGCCGTGGGGTTAAATGGGTTAAGGGTGGAAAGTTACAAAAGACGTATAAGATACAAATTAAAAGAAACATTTGACCAATAGGATGTGTTTTAATTTCCATCGGATGAAACAGTCGCTTATTAAAAAGACACGTACAATACGCCATAAACATTATTCACAATAGATTCAACGTGAGATTAACCCATTGACTGCCACTGACGATACCGTTCCAGCGGAAAAGACGCGTAACTACACGGTATCGTCAGTATCAGTCAAGGAGTGAAAACTAAAACACAAAATGTAAGCATACACTTCAAAGAAAACATGGTTGTATGGCCCATGCTTGTTTTGCGACCGTCCATTTAAACAAAATTTGTTTCACAATTGAAATGATGGACAAGACCATCTTAAAAGCACACAATGGTATGAGGTATTTCGCGGCCTTTCCAGTGAACAAATGAAACCTTTTGACGCTGACATTCTATGGAAACCCAGTCACTCCTTACTTGAAAGTACTGACATGAGCATGCAGAATCACAGGGTAATTAATGTACAGAAAAAAAAAAAAGAACGATTCTAGCACTGTTTCTACAATGTTCGACGACGAAGAGTTGCTAACCCTTTGCATGTCGGTAGCGGTGTTAGTCGCGATGATTCCTACAGGAATCATCACGACTAAAACCGCTACCGACAGGCAAAGGGTTAGAATATCATAGGCGCACGAATAGTGCATGTCATGTGTTGATATGCAAAACTGCAAGTCAGCGCCCCCCCCCCCCTCCCCCCCTCCCCACCCCCGGCGCGCACACAGCTAGGTTCATCGAGCGCAGCTGTACCCGCGCATTGGGGATGATGACTCGCAAGACAACAACACGCACGCGTTCGGCGCCTGTGCGGCAAAATATGTTCTAAAAACTAATACTACGATTTAAATGAAGAACGAAAGGACGAACTGCACAATACACAATGTTTTCTTGAGTATTATTTAGTAGCCTTTACAGTGAAGAAACGAAAAAACCTGTGAAACTGACATTTTACAAATTAACGAATTAACCACTCGGCTGTATAAGGCGTGAAAAATCCCGGAAAAAGGAGGGGGTTGGTGGGGGGGGGGGGGGGGTTCGCAAAGAGGAAAAATTGTAACTCTATACGAACTGAGTAATGCGACACAAAAACTAGTTAGTGAAATATTTATTAATAATGATACGGATGAAGTTAGCAAAATGTAACCCTTTGGGTGTCGGTAGGGGTTTCCGTCATTGCGACTAAAATCGCTACCGAAACCCACAGGGTTAACTCTTTCGAGACGCGCCGCATCCGGATTCGCGGCGTAAAGCCGCGAATCCGGATGCGGCACGTCTCGAAAGAGTTAAGGAAAATAACTGTCTCCCGGCTTGGTCGGAACACATTAGTTTTGTCAGGGTCTCTGTTCCCCAGTGACAGTTAACCCCTGCGTGCATGAAGCCACACGTACTGCCTACAGTGCAGGTGGCTGATCACACAAGGGGGGGGGGTTAAGGTTCTAAATTGTTAACCCCTCCATTACCGGTGGTCGCAGAATATGTTGGCCCCATCCGTCTATAAAAAAAGGACATGGCTACAAAGTGGTGTCAGCAAGAGGCATAGATCCTCATGAGCCCCCGCAACTGCAGGGGCTCATGAGGCCGGATCTATGCCTCTTGCAGTTGGATTGTGTTCATTATTTTCACGGCAGCGAAGGGGTTAACGGTAAAGCGCTCTGGCAACCGGATGTTCCAGCGAGAGAACGTCATTTGACACTGGATGTGGACAGTCATTTTTTTGGATTTCACAGTAACAACAACGTCAGCAGTACACGCGTGATGGTGCTATTGCAGACACCCCTTCTTTACAGGCGGCGGCTGACGCAACAGTGGCCTATAAATGAGATTTTATAGCTCATGCAAGGAGCCTTGCATCAATAGCTGCGAAAGTGTCGTATAGCGTTGCCGGCGGCAACGCTATACGACACTTCCGCAGCTATTGATGCTGGGCGCCCTAAGCCAGTTCACCAAAGTAGCCACCAGTACTGTAATAATAATAATAATAATAATAATAATAATAATAATAATAATATACAGCGCTTTTCTATAACGTCCTTCCCCACTTACGCAGGCTCGGAACGCTTTACAAATAATTATAAACACACACAATAAACTACAAATCACAACAACAACAAAAACAGCCTGTTCAGGCATACTAACCACAGTCTTTCACACAACGTACACATTCTGTTTACAGTAACACCATCCTAAAATCACATGATGGGAAGCAAAGGAAAATGAACACTGATATGCCAAATGAAAAAGATAAGTTTTCATGTTGGTTTTGAAGACTGAGAGTGTTGGTGCGTACACAAAAGGGTTAGCAGCCAAGCTCGAGACACCACAGCAGGGGAACAGCTCAATGATGACAGTTTAAGGGTACAGCAGAACCTCTTTTCAGCGACCACCCTTATGAAAGACCATCATGTGAGAGGCCGCGGCAAAAATCATCTTACAGACAAATTATCACTTTTAATGTCAACAGGCTATCCCTGAGCCTCATATCCCATCGATCACTGGCGCGGCGCGCGCGCGAACACACACACACACACACACACACTACACGCACATGCATACGCACGGCACACAGACACAGACACACACACACACAAACACGCATACGCACACAGACACAGACACACACACACACACACACACTGTCACACACACACACACACACACACACACACACACACACACACACACACACACACACACACACACACACACACACACACACACACAAAGCCTCTAAGATTTTGATGAGTAAGGCTTAGAGCTGTTCTTAATTGGACGAACTTCTGATCAGCAAACCTAGATCGGAGAAGATCGGTGATCTTTTGATTTGTTTCTTAATTGAGGTTGCACGAACCTAGGCGAACTTCAGCAAACCAGGTTTGCCATGGTTCTCTTTCTTAACTGAAGTGCTTGATTCGGCGTACTAAGTTACTGGTTCAAATGGCTGCCGCTATGCCGCTTCGCGATTTGAACGATGTTTGTTTTTGTACTCCTTGCAGTAGCGACCCCACAAACAACGTTGCGCCTCCCACAAATCAATAAAAATAGGTCTTGTTCTTCGCTCGAGTGAAATATCGCTGTCCGCCATATTTGTTTGTATCAGTGACTGTCTTCTTATCTCCAACGCAGGAGAAGGTAAAAGTTATGACCAATCAGAGAAAAGGTTCGCCTTGGTTTGCTCAACACGTTCAGCGAACCTTTTCCGACAGCGAACTATGGTTTGCCGAGGTTCGTGAACTACTTCGAACTAGGTTCGCCGTATCTTTAGATCGTCCAATTAAGAACCAACCTGGTTCGTCCGAGATGTTGAACTGTAGTTCGTCAGAGTTCGCGAACTAAAGTTCGTTTAATTAAGAACATGCTTTAGACACGAACATGATTATCATCAAAACCTAGCATCCTGAACTTGTCTCAGGACGACTACACGGTAGCGCGCAAAATATAATCGGGCTGACGTCGGCCGCAGCCGACGAACTTGAAGGTTCGTGAGCCCTTTTGCGCACTGAGTAAAATTATCTCGTCTCCGTAAGGTGTTCGTTCAAGATAAGATCTCAAAGTCGAACATTGAAGATGGGATTTTCCAGTCCAATCTTTTCCATCTGGTGTGCACTGCCGTTCACGTTGAGCAGGTACCGATCAGAACCGTCGGCGGGTTTCCACTCATCAGTTGGGGCGAAGAGCTTTCGTAGTTTCTGCAACACGGACAAATACATGTATAAATTGCAGATGAAATAAGAGGGGTTTGTGTTCTTCTTCCTTTCGGGTGGGGGGGGGGGGGGTAAATACGTTTAACCCCTTCGCTGCCAGTCCGCAGTGATGACGAATCTCGCGTCTGAAACGACTGCACATTGTCCGATTTTGGCGTGAAGTAAATAGGACATAAAGTAGGCCTAAAGAACAAGAGGACTAACAAGAGACATAAAACCTCATGAGCCCCCGCGACTGCGGGGGCTCATGAGGGTTTATTTCTCCTGCAGCTTTTGTATCGTTTGTCCTGCCCCGGCGGTCAAGGGGTTAACAGTTTAAAAAGCGTCACGCGCAGTGTAAGTGACGTCAAATCACGACTAGACAAATCAGTCGCAGATGCGGCCGGCCTGCGTCCGAAATAGAGCAACGTTGCAAATGCCTTAGTCAAGTCAGTTAAAAGAGGTCGGAGCTACCTGTACTCTAAACCGTCAGTGCCAATTAATATCTCGCCAACCATGGGCTTCAACGTTTAATCCTTTGGGCGTCGGTAGCGGTTTCAAGTTAGTCGCGATGATTCCTATAGGAATCATCGCGACTAAAAATGAAACCCCTACCAACACCCAAAGGGTTAATATCTTAGGCGATAATCGGTTTAGATTACAGGATCACTGACGACCAGATCGTTTTCATTGCTAGCATAGCGTTAAACCCAACTAAGTATACAACTAAGTAGGCCTATAACAACCTACAACTAACTACCTAAGCATAACCAACAACAACTATAACTAACTTTATAACAAGTTTAACTAACTTTAAGTTAGCACCGACTACATGGCCGTAACTAATTCTAACTCCATAACTAACTACTGCATAACTTGTAACTTAGCAACTACGAAATTGAATAACTAACTTAACCCATTTAGTCCCGACGCTCTACCGCTGGAGATAGATTGACTATGATAATTCAAGGGCAGTGCTGGATCAGCTCGGCGCCTTCAGGCACCGAGCTAATCTGTCACTACCCTTGAATTATCATAGCCAATCCACCCCCTGCAAATGGTACTTAATAGTTACATAGGTAACACCTCCAAAATCTGCACCACCCAACTGCAAGAGGCATAGATCCTCATGATCCCCCGCAGTTGTGGGGACTCATTAGGATCTATGTCTCTTGTTGAAACCAATTGGAATTAAACAGGTTAAAAGTTTGTTTCATCAAACAGGTTTAAAGTTTGAGAAATGCGTCCGTGTGTGCATTTACCTCGGATGTGGTGAGCTGGTCATTCTGCCTGAAGGTGCGGATGGAGTGGTAGCAGAACCAGAGTGGGATGGGCGCGAGCACCACACACAGCAGCGTCCATCCAATGGCCTGAGCGAACTCCGGGAAGTCGCGGGTCGGGTCGTAGCTGGGTGGATCGTACTTCACCATGCGGTACAGGAACAAGACCTACAGCGAAACGCAGACGATAAAACGATTGATTATGTTGTACAGCATTCTGGGCCCCGATCATCCAGTTAGCACTTCAAGACCCCGGGCCGACGTCGGACTCAGTCGGCCCGCGCACACCTGTGCGCGGGCCGACTGAGTCCGACGTCGGCCCAAGGAGTTTCTGCGCACAGGGAAAGAACTTAAAGGCACAACCAACGAATATAAACAGTGCGCCGGCCTACCGCGTCATATGATGCCTGGAGGTCAGTGCGAAAACATCGCGCTGCCAGCGCTGCGTGTCTACCCGACAGTCGACTGTCGGGCGTTGCGCCTTTAACCCCTTCGCTGCCACTGGACATGTATGTTTGTTTCTAAAATCTTCAGTGGTTTATTCAAGGAGCAAAAGCCAAAACCGTTCAAGAAACATAGATACAAATTGATCTCAGCAAGATGCATGAATCCCCACGAGCTCTTGCAGCCGCGGGGGCTCATGAGGATCTATGTCTCTTGCAGTTGGATCGTGATCCCTTTTTCTCGGCAGTGAAAGGGCTAACAACTATACATAGCACATTCAAATTTGAAATAACTATATTTTGGACCGAGGTGTCTGAGAAAAACAAATCCAACAATTAAACGATATATTTGCCGTCAAATAATTACGTCTCTCAGCCAACTGCTGCAATAATATTAGGGCTGTGCATAAGCACTGCATTCATTGGGGCAGTGGTGCACCGTATGCATTAGGGCAATGGTACACTGTATGCATTACTGCAATGGTACACTGGATGCATTAGGACAATCATTGCCAATTGTATGCATTAGGACAATGGTACACTGGATGCATTAGGGCAATGGTACACTGTATGCATTAGGGCAATGGTACACTGTATGCATTAGGGCAGTGATACACTGTATGTATTAAGACAATGGTACACTGTATGCATTACGGCAATGGCACACTGTATGCATTAGGGCAATGGTACACTGTATGCATTAAGACAATGTTACACTGTATGCATTAAGAAAATGGTACAATGTATGCCGATTAAAAAAAAAAGGTACACTCTATGCATTAAGACAACGGACACTGTATGCATTAAGAAAATGGTACACTGTATGCATTAAGAAAATGGTACACTGTATGCATTACCGCAATGGCACACTGTATGCATTACGGCAATGGTACACTGTATGCATTAAGACAATGGTACACTGTACGCATTACAGCAAGGGTGCACTGTATGCATTAAGGCAATGGTACACTGTATGCATTAGGGCCATGGTACTCTGTATGCATTAGGGCAATCATTGCCAATAGTACACTGTATGTATTAGGACAATGGTACACTGTATGCATAAAGCAATGGTACACTGTATGCATTAAGACTACGGTACACTGTATGCATTAGGACAATGGTACACTGTATGCATTAGGGCAATGATACACTGTATGCATTAGGGCAATTACAGCAATGATACACTGTATGCATTAAGGCAATGATACTCACAGCAATAAGCATGGGGCAGGTGAAGGCCCAGCAGAACGCCCAGTACGGCCAAGCGGTAGGCTTCTTTCCCAGCATATACTCAATGTCACTGATGAACCGCATTACACCTGTAAATAACAAAGTTTAACGTGTTCAGTGCGGAGAAAATCTCAGCACCAGCCAACTGCAAGAGGTCTAGATCCTCATTAGCCCCCGCAGTTGCGGGGGCTCATGAGGATCTAAGTCTGATGCTGAAACCAATTGGAATTAAACAGGTTACAAGTTTGATTCATCAAACAGTATAAAACGTCGGTAGTTTAAAACGTCGAATTTGATTTATCAGGTAGTTAGCGAGCGAATTGATTAGGACATGGATGCAGAATAATGAGGAATGAACGTACGATTCTTCATCCGTCCGTCAGGCCATCCATTCACAGAATCAGAACCAACAAAGAAATACATCAAACAAATTATTGGCAGACAAATCACATTAAGCGTAACAAAAAACAAAACAAACAACAACAACAAAAAAGCAAGCTTACCATAAACCCACATGACCGAGATGACCTCAAAAGTGGACAGGATGAGTACGGAGAAGTCCGCCCCGTAATGGTCCATCAACGACACCACATAGTCACCACCCTGTGAACAACACAGCGTAAAGTTGTACTGAAAACAACTACTATAGCAATCAAGCACACCGGGTATGAACAGAACATTACACCAAGTATATCACCCAGACGCTAAAGTAAAGCAATTCATCGGGAAAAAAAGTTGATCGATATTAACTCATTCAGCCCGACGTCTGTATTTCCCAAATTTTGGAGGCGTCATCTAACGACTAATCACCTGTTGCAGGAGATGGATCGACCATGATAATTCAAGGGCAGTGCCAGATTAGCTTGGCGCCGACAGCGGGTTCCTATCTGTGAAATCAAGTCACAGACAAGCGCACAATGACAGATGTCATAAATCTACCACACCGTCTGTGTTAAAGTGGAAAAGGAAGGCGACATTTTTAAGACCCCAAAATGTCGCTTTTTTTAAAAACTTTGTTTTGTTTTGTTTTGTTTTGCCGGTCAGCATTATATTGATAGCGGTACAAAAATGACAAAAGGCTTTTCGTAAATCAGAAGTAGGTCAAACGCTTACGCGAAAATATAAAATTAACCCCTTCCCTGCCATTGTAAGTATATTTTTTAAGACTTCTGAAATCTTTGTTCGGTCAACGACCAACAGCCACAACCGCCCAAGGAACATGGATACAAATTGGTCTCAGTGAAGAGACATAGATCATCAAAACCCTTACAAATTGAAGGGGCTCATGAGGATCTGTGTCTCTTGCGGCTGGATTGTGTTCAAATTTTCTCGGCAGACAAGGGGTGAAAAGCCCCAACAAACATGCGATATGGCTTTTTTATTTTATTTTATTTTATCCACGGTTTGTGTGAAATGACGCGCTTTGAAAAAAAAAAACAAAAACAAAAACAAAACACAACTTACTTCTGATATACGGAGCATGCCTACTTTAACCACGATAGCACATGATGCTAGGAAAATTAACTCATTCAAGAAGCCCCGCATCAATAGCTGCGAGTGTCGCACAGCGTTGCCGACGGCAACGCTGTTCGACACTTTCGTAGCTATTGATGCGGGGAGCGTTGAATAGGTTAAAACGAGTTCTAAAGACACTTACGTTGCAGACACAAGGCAGGGCCAACAAGAAGCAAGCCACCCCGATGCCAATGCACAGCGGACTTTTGTATTTCCGCAATTTCGGGAATTCGTCTTGTATACAGGTCAAAATGGTTTCCATCATTCCAAACTGTAACGAAACAACAACACAAGTGTACACAATGTATGGGATAGCATTATAAAGAGCATAAAGTCATTCCCTACTAGTGGACGAAGGATTTTTCTTTTTAATATTTATTTTTAATAATTGGGAGTTCGACGTCAAAGAGCCGTGAAAGGAATATGAAGACAGAAAATGTCATAGCAAGAGATATAGATCCTCATGAGACCCCCCGCCCCCCCCCCCCCCCCCCCCCCCCCCCCCGCAACTGCGTCGGGGTTGGGGGGGGGGGGCTCATGAGCATCTATACCTCTTGCAGTTCTGTGGTGTTTTAAAAATTTCTTGGCATTATAAGGTACATTATACCCTAGCCTGCTGACGATGTATACTATTAGGCAGAAAAGTCGGTATTACTTTTGATGCAGGATCTCACGTTGCAGCGTCACAGTGCGTCATAATTTTGACATCGGAGACTTTGTTTCTACTGCATATGACGTCAAATTATGATCCAGAGGGAAGCTGGCTGCGTCCCAGACATTGCTGGCCACGGACCACAGTGGTGTTTCCGTACTGTCCAGTCTCTTAGCCTTAGTCAATCCCAGTCATCCCCTAATTGTTCAATTCCCTAAAAAGCACTACCGCCCACCAGCTGCACCAAAAAAAAAAACAGCACATGACCCGTCTCATTTCTTGGCTATGAAACTGGTTCCTTACCAACCCCCACACCCAAGCACAGCTGAAATCAGCGTGCCCCTCAAATCACTACGCCAAAGGCAACTCAACATAGGCCCACAAATGTCCACTGGATAAGCTCAGGACGGTATGAATCAAAGCACCAAACATGTCTCCTTTCAGCTAACCACAAATTTCCAGCAAATTCCCACATTCAGCCCAACTGCAAATTTTCAAACAAGGCGAAAATTATTTTTAAAAACACGGGACCTCTTACTGCATCAACTTCCCAATTTAAATGTATACCGTGACCTGCTAAAATCATGAAATGAACTCTACCTCGCTGTCAAGACCCAGTGTGAAGAGCATGAAGAAGAAGAGGATGGACCACAGCTGAGGGGGTGGCATGTTGGACAGAGCCTCGGGGTAAGCCACGAACGCCAGACCGTAACCTGTACAATGATCAAGTGCATATTGTATTCCGCGGAAAATATATATTAAGAGAACATTGAAAATGTCATCAACAACCTGAATAAGCTTTGTGCGCTGGTCTGTGATCCTGGACCTTACGGCCTGCGGACGTAAAGTCCAAAATCACAGCCCAGCAGACAGTTGCGAAACTTAAAAACGAAAATCTCGTTGTACGTGGAGAAAATTATGGAAACCGAAACCTCACGAACAATACAGACAACGTTGTACAAGCGACCACTAAAATATAACAAAGCGTCATTTATTTAATTATTTATTTAAAAAAAAAATCATCGTTAATGAGAGCAAGGTATGCTGCACAGACTTCCCTATCACTTTTGGAGATAAGTGAAAACCAAATTGTAACCCCTTTACTGCCAGTGGGTGCACATTGTTCTCATATGAAATCTTTGTAAAGTCAACGTGAAAAATTCCCAGCCGTCAAAGGAACATGGATACAAAGTGATTTCAACAAGAGGCATAGATCCTCATGAGCCCTGGAAATTGCGGGGGCTCATGAGGGTCTATACTTCTTGCACTTGGGTGCTGCTGAATATTTCTTGGCAGTGAGGGATTACGAGATGAGTTGAGGCTGACGAGGACGTACGCACGCACCTGCTTTGGCCACCTTGTCCACAGTCGTGCCGATAGCGTGGGCCATTCCGCCGAAGGTACAGAAGACGACAAGCCCCGCAATGATGCTGGTTATCAGGTCCATGACACTGATGAACAGGGAGTCACTGCAACATACAGCAATTACATGTCAGTTATGACGTCAAGTACAGCTTGCGCCGCCATGTATAATATACTGACGAGCGAAAGAAATGCGACATTTTTGGAATCACCGGAAACGCTAAAGTGTTTCTGATGATTCCCAAAATGACGCATTTCTTTTCCTCGCCAATAATTATATGGTACATAATCATGAAAGAAAATGTGTGTGATTTTAAAAAACAACAACCTACAATCACACTTAGCAACCCTCCCTCCCCCCCCAAAAAAAAATAAAAAAAATAAAAAAAATAATAATAATAAAATAAAAAATTAAAATAAAATAAAATAAAATAAATAAATAAATAATAAATTAAATAAATAAATAAAAAATGGGGGGAGGGGCCCAGAGCATCTCCGCCCCCTTAATTTTTTGGAGAAAAAAATGGAAAAGGAAAAATCATTTTTTATGATTGAAGTCTTAGACGCTGAAAGACCATCGCCTCGCCCCACCCTAAAAAAAAGAAAATGTAGGGATAGAGGGGCCCAGGGATCCCTGCCCTCCCCCCTTCCACCCCTCATTGGGAAAACAAAAACTAATTGCTTTTTATGATTGAAATCTACGGCGCTGACTATACACTCGTCCAGCCACCCCTCCCCCCCCCCCCCCCGCCCCCCCCCACCCCCCCCCCCCCCCCCGGCCCGCTAACTCCTTCTCCACTCGTTTGATATTTGGAAGGTTGGATCCGTGCCCCCCTCTCCCCACCTGCACCCCCATCCCACAACAAGTTCTTCCTACGCCACCGTGGACTCACAGATAGACGTTGTTGTTGAACTTGTTGTAACTGCCGAACATGATGATGCCGCCAAAGGACACACCGAGAGAAAAGAACATCTGCCCAGCTGCAGCAACCCACACCTGAATTAACGCACAAAAACATGCATTAACCCATTCATCCCTGACGCACTACAGCAGGAGATGGACCGACCATGATAATTCAAGGGCAGTGCCAGATTAGATTACCAAGCTAATCTGGGACTGCCCTTAAATTTTGGAAATGCGTGCGGCGGGCTGAATGAGTTAATCAACGTTATAATAAACACAATGAATAAATGGGTAAATAAAAGAAGCACACGATTAAATAAACAGAGAAAATTATAAATAGAAATCAGTCTACCAACCAAGGGACCAAACGTGGATTTTGCATCTATGGATTTTTCTTCAGAAGCAGACTATTTAATCCATGAAGCCCTAACACACTGCTACAGGATGTGGATCGACCAATATAGTTAAACAACGTTAAGCGTTAAACCGTTCATGGCTTAACGTCTTTTTGTCCACCACGAAGGAGGTTCCAAGGACGGGGCACCGAATAGGTCTGAACAAATTTTGATCCCATCTGGATTAGAGCCCGGGACCTTTGGGACAAGAGTCGAGCACTCTATCCCTGAGCCACCCAGCTTCCGCAATATAATTAAAGGGTGGTGTCAGAATAGCTTGTCGCCCGTAGGCGCCAAGCTATTTGGAACTGGAGTCGAACACTATACCCATGAGCCACCCAGCTTCCCCAATATAATTCAAGTGTGGTGTCAGAATAGCTAGGCGCCAAGCTATTCCGACGCCACCCTTGAACTATATTGTGATGTAGACCTCTGTTGTTATCTCAACAATCAAAAATCCATAATGTCGTCTACAGGGTTTAATGAATTAAGCCTCACGACCACTTCTGTCTGCTGTACTCAAACGACAGCAGGGGGGTGCATGTAAATCTTCGCATTTAGCAGATGGATATGGGGTTGGCTGTTGCACAGTATCCAAAATCTTTCTTACCTTGATATCCGCAAGCTTTTCCCACTCGGGGACAATGAAAAACTTGACCCCGTCAATTGCCCCTTCCAAGAGGGCGCCACGGATCAGCAGGATTAGCAAAATGACGTAGGGGAAAGTAGCTGTGAAATACACAACCTGAAATATGACGTTACATCTCTGTTAAAATGGAGTCTTGTAGTTCAAGCAATATTTTGTTTTGACAATGTATTTTTATATTTTTATTTTATTTTATTATTTCTTTTTGTTGTTATTGTTTCGAAGTGACGTGCATTATTCAATAAAGTCACTGCATACACTTCATAAGTGACTTCATATGACAAGTCTAAAAAACTGGATGAGTTACGCACTTTGCCAGAAGATTTAATGCCCTTGATGAGACAGAGCACGACAACGATCCAGGAGAGGAGCAGGCAGAGGGCCAGGCGCCACAGTGGTCTCCCCATATTCTCAGGTTCGATTCCGTCGGACACTTCGATCACATCCTTGCTGTTAAACGCATTTGGAAACAAATTATGATTTCGTGCAACAACCAGTAAGAATTAAATTTAAAAATGAACATATTTACAATAGTAGGGTATATTTTCCTCTTTTGCTTTTGATACGTCCGTTTTTCTACCCAATAGCAGTTCAACCCTCGCGCTGGGACCATATGGCGTTGAGGCGCGTCCCCTGGGTGGTGGATAAGGGGTCCTTCGCGAGAGGGGTGCACCGAATGAAATATGGTGCCGTGAACCAACATGGTCTAAGGGAAGGTGACCCCGACAGAAAATCCCTGGTCCTCCTAGTAAGGGGGTTGGGCGTGGGGGTAGCTTCCCCACCCTGCAAAAAAGGAAATAGCTACAAAAACGCCGACGAAAAGACCAACAGTAATTCCTTTCCTGGAGGAGGGAGGTTCTTCTACCAGAAGATTTATGACGTCCTGTGGTGAAAGCCGGAAGTCTTCGGAAGCCACAGGACCAAGCCGCCTCTCTCTATCCAGGGACACAACCATGGGCACATGGAACGTCAAGACCATGTACCAGAGCGGCAAGGCCGCCCAGATAGCAGCGGTAATGCAAAAGTACAACCTTTCCCTGCTAGGTATCAGTGAAGCCAGATGGACGCAGTCTGGCCAGAAAAGGCTGTTAAGTGGGGAGATGATTCTGTATTCAGGTCATGAAGAGGAGAATGCCCTCCATACAGAAGGAGTAGCATTCATGCTGTCACCAGTGGCACAGAGAGCGCTGATGGGCTGGGAACCTCTTGGGCCAAGAATTATCACAGCAGCCTTTAGAACAACAACAAAAAAAGCTCAAGCTGAACGTCATCCAGTGTTATGCGCCCACTAATGACAGTGACGAGGAAGAGAAACAAGCGTTCTACGACCGACTCCAGAGTGCCGTGGACAAATGTGCGGAGCGAGACATCACCATCGTCATGGGCGATTTTAATGCCAAAATAGGGGAGGAAAACACCGGATGAGGTGATGGGGAGACAGGGACTAGGGGAGATGAGTGAGAACGGGGAGAGGTTTGTAGACTTCTGTGCTCTAAACATACTTGTCATTGGAGGCAGCATCTTCCCACACAGAAGAATACACAAAGCAACTATGGGTCTCACCTGACCATACTACAGAGAACCAAATAGACCATATCTGCATTAGCAAGAAATTTAGAAGATCCCTTCAAGATGTTCGAGTGAGGAGGGGAGCAGATGTCGCCTCAGATCACAATCTGCTTACCTTAAGAATAAAGCTCAAGTTAAAGAAAAGCCGCACAGACACAACAAGAAGACAGCGCTATAATGTAGGCCTCCTGAGAGAGACTGGAGTGAGAGAAGAGTTCAAACTGGTGCTGTCCAACCGGTTTCAAGCGCTGCTGGAGCTAGTAAATGAAGAGGAGGCGGTCACCACAGAGCAGCAGTGGAAGGCAGTCAGAAAGGCGCTGAACTCAACCTGCAAAGACACTGTAGGGTTCAGGAAACACCATCACAAGGACTGGCTGTCAGCACAGACCTTGAAGAAGATAGAAGTGAGGAAGCAGAAGAAAGCAGTTGTCAACAACAGTCGCACGAGAGCAGCCAAAGCAAGTGCACAGGAGGAATACTCGGAAACCAACCGCGAGGTGAAGAGGAGTATCAGGGCAGACAAGAGGGCCTACACAGACAGCCTGGCAGCAGAGGCGGAAAAGGCAGCAGGCAGCGGCAACATGAAACAGCTCTACGACATTACCAGAAGATTGTCGGGCAAGTATGGCCATACAGAAAGACCAGTAAAAGACAAAGAAGGCAAGACTATTGCAGACAGAGCAGACCAACTCGACAGATGGGCCGAGTACATTGAAGAGTTACTGAACAGACCCAGCCCACCCGACCCCCCAGACATCCAGCCAGCAGAGACTGACCTACCCATCAGCTGTGACAGACCCAGCCGGGAAGAGATCAGAAGAGCAGTGGCATTTTTGAAGAACGGCAAAGCAGCAGGGCCAGATGGCATCCCAGCGGAGTCTCTGAAAGCAGACCTAGAGACAACAGTAGAGATGCTGTACCCACTGTTCGGAAAGATCTGGGAAAAGGAGGTGATGCCGGCTGACTGGAAGGAGGGGTACCTAATCAAGCTTCCCAAGAAAGGCGACCTCAGCAAGTGTTCCAACTACAGAGGAATCACCTTGCTGTCAGTACCAGGAAAGGTCTTCAACAGGATCATCCTGGAGAGAATGAAGAGCTCCGTTGACCCCCAGCTGAGAGACCAGCAAGCAGGATTCAGGAAAAACCGATCATGTACAGACCAGATCGCCACTCTCCGCATCATCGTGGAACAGTCTCTGGAGTGGAGCTCCCCGCTGTACGTCAACTTTGTGGATTACGAGAAAGCATTTGACAGCGTGGACCGAGAGACTCTGTGGAAACTCGTACGACACTACGGTGTACCCACAAAGCTCGTCCGCCTGATCAAGAGCAGATACGATGGCATGACATTTCGCTTGATCCACGAAGGGCAGTTTATCAGGGAGCTCCAGGTCAGAACTGGTGTCAGGCAAGGGTGTCTGCTGTCTCCGTTCCTCTTCCTACTGGCCATAGACTGGGTCATGAAGATGACCACAGATCACAGACAAAGTGGAATACAGTGGACACTGTGGACACAGCTTGACGACCTCGATTTGCAGACGACTTGGCATTACTGTCCCACACTCATCAACAAATGCAGGACAAGACCACGAGGCTTGCTGACATCTCGTCCTAAGTGGGCCTCACCATACACAAACAGAAAACAAAGACAATGAGGCTGAACGCAACCAGGGAAGAACCAGTCTTGCTTGCTGGCACCCCGTTGGAGGAGGTGGAGTTCTTCACCTATCTCGGGAGCATCATAGACAAAACAGGCGGCACTGATGCAGATGTCAGAGCACGTATCGGTAAACCAGAGCAGCCTTTCTCCAGCTGAAAAATGTGTAGAGTTCCAGAGAGCTGTCACAACACACCAAAGTCCGGATTTTCAACTCCAACATAAAAGCAGTTCTCCTATATGGAGCAGAGACTTGGAGATTGACAAAAACCACAGTCAACAGAGAACAGATCTTCATAAACAGTTGCCTTAGAAGAATTTTGAAACTCCACTGGCCAGAGAAGATCAGCAATGTCAGACTCTGGGAGAGAACAGAGCAGATAACAGCAGAGAATGAAATTGGGCGAAGAAGATGGGGATGGATTGGTCACAGTCTGAGAAAGCCAGCTTCCAGCATCACTAGGCAGGCATTGTCATGGAACCCCCAGGGAAAGAGGAAAAGAGGTAGGCCAAGAAACTCCTGGCGTCGAGACCTCCAAGCAGACATCAAGAGACTGGGAACCACCTGGAGTAAAATCGAAGGAGAATCACAGGACAGGAGTCGCTGGAGGTCTCTCGTCGACGGCCTATACCCGGGGAGGGGTGACAGGCGTAAGTAAGTAAGCAGTTCAACCCTTCAACCGTCGGCAGTAGTGCTTTTTGTGTCGATGATTCCTACAGAAATTACAGCGACAAAAACCGCTACCGACAGCCAAAGGGTTAAACGTTTGAGACAAAAAAAAAAAAAAAAAAAAAAAAAAAATTACATACTCTGGATTTGTTTCGACAAATGAAATCCGAATTGTGTTGATTTAAAACGCTCTTCCGACCCATCGCTTTGAAAAATAGTTGCGAGGCAAAATGTTCATGTGACCTTGCTGGGTGCATTCGTAACCTCTTAAGCCCCGACAGACCACAACAAACTACAGCTCTAAAAAAAATAAAAAATATAGCAGAACGTGTTTGAAGCGACCCCCTATGAAAGATCACTTGTCATGAAAGACAGCTATTTGAGTGGCTAAAGGTTTTTAATGACAAGCGACGCCTTTTGACCGGCAGAACTTCTCTTGAGAGATCATCCTAGCAGCACGAAGCATCGAGGCGACGTCGCATTTCAGATTCAATTTTTTGTTCACTTCTACCGCTCTTTTTTGCAACAACCGAGAATGGTCTGGTGACAAAGCCCTTCCGGCGACCAAAAATTAAGCGGAGATGCGACGGGCGCAAATGTTCCGTCGCAGTTACGTAGATGTAACTCCTCAAAAAGACCGCGACCATTATGCGACGATGTTTCCAAACTGTGACGGTCCCGCGACCATTTTGCTACTTGCTTTTAACTCATTGCGCCCGAGGTACGAAATACACACATTTTGGAGTTATCCTCTGAGGACTGCATTACAATTCAGGAGACAGATCGACCATGATAGTTCAAGGGTGGTAGCAGAATAGCTTGGCGCCTATAGGCGCCAAGCTATTCTGCCGCCACCCTTGAACTATCATGGTCGAGCCATATCTTGGCTGTGGTGTGTCGCGGGCAGAATGAATTAAGAACACGTTTTCTCTCGCACAAAAAAAATGTAGTTCAATATGGAAAAAGAAACCCGCAAATATAGAAGGTTGGTTAGTTCGGGTTTAACGTCCACGGCACCGAAGTGATAATGGACGGCCCTGACGGGCGGGTTATGGGGGATAGGGAAATCTATTGCCTATGGAGTACGACTTAAACACTGATCAGTTCAGGCGCACTGCAACTGTGCCACTTTGATTTACCAGGACCTGTCAACGTATATGCTATGGAACAAGCCCGTCTTTTTTCCCTGGATTGCGAGTCCAGCTGCCGGGGCCGGAACTGGACTCGAACCCACGACCCGGCGATTCCTTTCGCTCTATTGCTCCTACGCTTAATCGCCTGAGCTATTTCGGACTCTGCAAATATAGAAGTGGTGTGCGTGGTTTATATGGGAAAACAAAAATGTAATCCTCACTAGAAGAAGAGCTCGGTGGAGGTCTTGAACACGGGAGTGCATGTGTAGTTGGCCTGTATGGCGTAAGAGTCGATGATGGCGTTGCCAGTACACTCGCACCTCGTCCAGTTCATCAACTGAGTGATGTTAGCCACACACGGGTTGGGCGGCGCCTCCGTCCTCTTCTCTATGCAGTTCCCCCATTCCTGGTAGAAAAGAAAAGACCCAGTTACTAAAATGCACCATTGTTGCTATTTTGGCACCTGACCGGTCGCTCGGACCGGTCCTGTGCACCAGTTCGGTTTAGAGCGGGTGCTCTCTTCACTTGTATGAGCAATCTCGGAGAAAGAATCACGTGACGTTTGAATGCTGCAAAATAAGATGAACTGTGATAAAGAATAAACCCTTTCCCGTATATACAATCCGGCAATAATGCATCTTTATGCTAGCATTACGAAACGTTACATGATTTGAAAAAAAAAGATTTGGCAGGTTTGAAAAATAGCTTATTTCCTCAATGGTGGTGATTTTGCGACATCTGTGTCGCTTTGCGGCAGAAAGCACCCTCGTAGCCGTAGTACGAGAGACGAGTGCACTACCGTGAATGGACTTGATTCAGGAATACGCAAGTTCTGACGAGAATGAACTACCCCCGGAGACCTATCTTTTTCCAGTAGGGACGTACACCCTCGAACATTTTATGCTCAAGGGGGTGGGGGAAGGGGGGGGGGGGGGGGGGTAACGCTAAAACCGGAAACGAACCGTTTTTCGACTGCGATCACAATCTTCCGCGAGAACCTACTAGACCACACTATAAGTGCAGAAGCCTACCTGCGCGCGCTCTTCTGATGCACAGGTCCAGTCCGAGCGACTGGACAGATGCGAAAATCACAGTAATGGCGCCACTGTTGCGTTTAACCTAGGTACAGGGCGAGGTATACCAACTCAGCGTTAATTGTGGTTCTTATTCGCTTATTTGTCTGCTGAGAAAAAGTCAACACGATGCAGCCGCAAGAGGCATAGATCCTCATGTGCCCCCGCTGTCCGGGGGGGGGGGGGGGGGGCACGGCTCTTGGAGACATCACTTTATATCGATGTTCCTTTGGACGGTTGGGACTGTTTAGCGTGGAATTAACACAGATTTCAGAAGCGCAATCTGCGACCGATGGATGCGAACAGGTTAACTTACACAAGTCGCAGACATGGCTGCGGTATGACTTGGTGCCTTTTCAGCCGTAAAGCCGAAAATTATTGTTTACAATTATGGACATATACAAAATTGTACTCGGCGTCTGAGGGCCTTAACCCATTGTAGCCCACACGCTCTACAGTAGGTGATGGATCGACCATGATGATTAAGGGTAGTGCCAGATTAGCTCGGCGCCATCAGGCGCCGAGCTAATCTGGCATTTCCCTTGAATTATCATGGTTTATCCGACTACCGCAAATGGTACGTAGATGTAAGGCG
Organism: Semisulcospira habei; assembly: GCA_036245525.1. Classification (NCBI taxonomy): domain Eukaryota; kingdom Metazoa; phylum Mollusca; class Gastropoda; family Semisulcospiridae; genus Semisulcospira; species Semisulcospira habei. The sequence goes on from BTPG01000001.1 coordinate 199,795,413, forward strand.
ACACCTCCAACATTCTGGACATGCGGCCTTGGGGTTAAATGGGTTAATGTCCCAAATCACAAACCAACACAGCTGTAAAGATTTGCAGTGCTATTTAAAAATATTTAAATATTACATTTGTTTCTAAAGTAAAGATCACATACAATATGTTAATGATAGTGTCAGTCGATCTGATTTAAAGAAACAACAACTATAACAATCCCCCCACTCCCCCAACACACACACACACATACACAGACACACACACACACACACACACACACACACACACACACACACACACACACACACACACACACACACACACACACACACACACACACACACACACAGAGCTAACAATCAACAATCCCCCCCTCCCTCAAAACAACAACAAACAATCAACAAGAAAAAATCAAACAAACAAACAAAAAACAAACAAAAAACTAACAAACAAACAAACAAAGCAAAAACAAAAACAAAAAACAAACAAACAAACAAACCAAACTCAACAAACAAACAAAAAATAAAACAAACAAACAAACAAAAAGCCAACATCAACAAACGCACAAAGTGTTTAAATTGTCTTTGAACTCACCTCTTTGCAGACAGTCCACGGCAAAGTCTTCTGCATGGAGGAGAAGAAGAAGAACAGCGTGTAGGCCATGATGACGTTATAGTAGATGGCCACCACCAGCGAGATGACGCACATGGAGATGCCGATGCCTTTAGCGGCGGGGTTCATGCACCATACTTTGGTGGGGCCCAGATTGCAATACTGCGCCATGCACAGCTCCATAAAGTACAGAGGTTTGCCGACCAGCAGTTGCAGGACGAGATAGGCGATGAGGAAAGCAGCTGTCGACAGAAACGTGAACAACCTTGAAGTTGCGTGCTGACCGGTCCATGATTTCGGACTGACCTAACGGTTTAGAGCAGAGGTGTGCTGGTCTGTGATTTTGAACCTTACGGCTTTCAGCCGTAAGATCCAAAATCGCAGATCAGCACACTGCCAGGTATTCACTTCCGTCAATTCCGTCCCAAAACTGTCAGAGTGCAGTCAAGGTTTTAAAGAATAAATCGGCGTTTGAAAAGAAATAGGACGTAATTATATTGACAAGAGTGCAACTCTTTATGTTAATTAAGTGAAAATAATAAATTGTGTTAATCATGTGTAAATCACAAATTATTTTTATCATGTGTAAATCACAAATTATGTTTATTGTGTGTAGATCCTAAAGTATGTTAACTGTGTGAAAGTCAATCACACATAATGTTACTTATGTGTACATCACAAATTACGCTTACGTAAATCACAAATTAAGTTATGTATTTGTAACAACACATAGCACGCTTTGTTCAGCAGTCGTATTGTCTATGCCGAATAAAGATCTCAACCGTGGATTGAGGAGACTCATTGCGAACAAAGGGGCAGATTAAATTATCATTAGACCATGTGGCCTGCAGCGCAATTTCATGAGATTATACCCCCTTAGATATGAGCCGGCTTCATGAATCCGCGGAATGTTTGAAGTCCGTGCAGTGTTTAACCTTCTATTGACTTACGGATAACTTCTATTCTCACTCACCCCACAACCTCCCTCACTCCTCCCCTCCCCCCCCCCCCCCCAAAAAAAAAAAAAAAAAAAAAAAAAAGGCACGTAGATTATAGATTTTGAGTTATACCCGCAAAATCAACTATCTGGCTCCAAGAGACATGAACCTCATGAGCCGGGGGAGGGAGGGGGGGTTATAAGGATCTATGCCTCGTTGAGATGGTCGGTATCTCACCTCCGCCGTTCTCGTAAGCCAGGTACGGGAAGCGCCACACGTTCCCGAGACCGACCGACAACCCCACACAGGACAAAATGGACTCGGCCTTGTGACCCCATTGTCCACGCTCATACTTCTCCTCCTGAGGTTCGTCTTCGCTGTTCTGGTGCTTACTGGTCGCCAACTCTGGGGGTGGTTGCTGAGAAAAGAAAAATGTTATTTAAGTAAAATGAAGAAAGTATGTAATCAGTGGTGCAGTGTTCGCGTTGAAACCCGCCTTCTGCGTGTCTGCAGCGGTTTTTGTCGCGATGATTTCTGTCGGACAAAAACCATTGCCGACAGACTAAATGGTTAAATCATTCAGCCCCAACACAGCAAAGCACGGGTCGAGCATGATAGTTCAAGGGTGGTGCCGGAATAGCTTGGCGCGCCAAGCTATTCTGGCACCACCCTTGAAACTATCATGCTCGATCGGTCTCTAGAATTGTAATACAGTCCTTCAGAGGGCAACTTCAAAATTTGGGGATTTAAGAATAAGAATAAGAATAAGAATAAGAGTACTTTATTATCTCGAAAAGAGAAATTCGCTTGTGGTACATTTATCAGTAACAAATAGTACAAACAAGACATAAAAACATTATAGCATAATTATGAACATTTTCTCCCTGCACTTGCACAGCTACAAATTCCAAATGGATATAAAGTAAACACTACAAAATCTTTACACATAACTCTTACACAGTCTCACACAAACATCTTTTATGGACTGAACTGAGCGGCACTTATACATTCACACCCACCTCTACATATGCATACATAATACGCGTGTTTCAACCTAGTCCTAACCCTCACTAGTTACTTATTATACAAACATCTCAGTACATTATTACACATTATTACACAAGCTGCATAATTAAAGTCTACCATAGTAAAATAATTAGTGGGTAAACACTCAGTAACAACAATCCCAGTATGTCCATGTTCACCACCAAATGAAACGCAATATAATCACTTCTCTAAAATCAACAAGCTCCATTCCTACTGATTGCACAGGTAAAGGGGGATAGGCGGAGGAGTTAGGTTTGGGTATGCGTGGATGTACCTACAGATTGCTTAGAGTGATGGATTTGGTGATGAAACTGTGCTGTAGTCTAAGTGTTCTAGCTTTGTGCGTGCGGAGTCTGCGGCCAGAGGGGAGGAGTTCATAGAGGTGGGCAAGGACATGGGATCTGTCTGAAGCTATCCGCCTACCCTTTCTCACCACACGCTGTTCATACAGGGACTCCACACTGTTTTGTCACTTTGCTGCAGATGTTTACCATTCGTGCCAGGGTGTTCTTGTTCTTCACACTCAGACCTCCATACCAGCACACAGAACCGAAAGTGATGACAGACTCAATAAAAGAGCAGTAAAAAGTTTGAAGGACAGAGGGGTTCACATTCAGCTTCCTGAGTTTCTGGAGGCAGTAGATGCGTGACTGACATTTCTTGTGTATGAGGGAGGTGTTTGCGTTAAAGGACAACTTATCATCTATGACTGTTCCAAGATACTTATACACAGTCACACGCTCAACAGACACATCATCGATCATCAGAACAGGGACAGGGGCAGGGTTTCTTCGAAAGTCTATCAGTAGTTCCTTGGTCTTACTCACATTTAGGTCTAGAACATTATCTTTACACCAAACACTAAAACGTTCTACTTCTGCAAAGTAAGTCGCATCATTATTGGAGAGATCTTCTAAGGCAGTGTCATCCGAGTATTTTATAAGAAGGGTAGAGTCAGTGCCACTACAATGCTCAGTCCTGGGGTGGAATGTGTTAACTGGTAATTTACAGGTTTATGAAGGCAAAATATACCGGAAAAGGAAATAGCAACCGGTAGACGATACCGGTTAGAAAAGAGAAATATTGACTTCGGAGGTGGGGATACTGAGGCTGTTGAAGAATACCGATACATGTACATTGTTTACTTTGAACTGATTGGAGTTTCCCGATTTTGACGGTTGGCGTTATTTTCGTCAGATGCTACTTAAAAAAAAAAAAAAGCGTGAACACTGTTGGTAATTAGTCGTTGGGTTCTGAGCATGGTTGCTGCGAAAAGAGTTACTTATGGCAAATGAAAGTGTGCACAGTGCAGTAGGAAGAGTTTAGGAGAGAGGATTTGTGACCTTGCCCCTCCCCCCAAAATCAGGCGAAATAGGATGAGACTTAGACAAGGTGTGATTTATGACATGCCGAGCACAGTCATCGAATATGCAGTATAATTATGTACGTGTGCAAATTCAAACATTAACCCTTTGGGTGTCGGTAGCGATTTTGGTCGAGGTGATTCCCACAAGAATCATCTACGAAAATCGCTACCGACACGTAAAGGGTTAACCTTCATGTCATCTGTGCCTTCTTTGTTGACCTTGGTCAGAGTACAGTCCAGGACCACTCTGTGCTTAGGCGTCTTATCGACAAAGACGACAATAACAGCTTAACCTATGAATCATCATCATCATCAGTCCCTTGCCCGAACTGGGCGTTGGGGGGACTGAAAGGCAGCAGCAACAGACAGTGCTCTCCACTGAGTTCTATTTTGGGCGGTGGCAAGCAATTCTGGCATCTCGAGTTCGGTCCATTCTTTTATGTTTGCGACCCAACTCTTTCTCTGACGACCTCGCCGACGACTTCCTTCGAGAGTGCCTTGGAGGATAGTCTTGGACAAGGTGTTGTGTCGGGTCACGTGGCCAAACCAAGCAAGCTTGCGCCGTTTCACGGTTGCCAGAAGGGGTTCATGTGGGCCCACCTATGAATACGTTGATGGAAACCCCATCCATCCTTGTCAGTTAACTGGATTTTGATAGCTTGAATGTAATATGAATTTTGCGCGTGCGCCTTCAAGCATAAGCGTCAACAACTCACATTGCTGTGTATAATATCCTCCCGCGGTCAAACGCGTTGCATGTTCGTGCCACAAAAGTGACAGAAAATAACAAACAAACAAACAAACTGTTTTTCTTATTAACTCATTCGAGTCGAAGTGCATTCGGATACGCGGCTTAAGCCGCGTATCCGGATGCAGTTCGTCTCGAATAAGTTAATTCAACGTGAATGATGGGAACTGGAGCATGGGTGTCCCAGTGCATCTGTTAATAAGTAGCAAATTGACCCCTGGGGCGTTACTCCCTATCGCCCTTACCTCTGCCTCCCCCCCCCTCCCACTCCCCTCCACCCCAACCTCCCCCTCTTCACCCCCTCCCCTTATCACGATCTCCGCGACAGCCTTTCAACGCCACCTGTGAGTTATGAGTCTAAGTAACTTGGTATAACGTCTCCCAATGACTTCGTGACAGGACTAATGCTAAATACGTTCAGTATCACTGTCGTGAAAAGAATCTACCCCGCCCAACTGCAAGAGGTATAGATCCTCATGAGCACATGGGGATATATACCGCTTGCACATTAAACCGCTCTGTATCCACGCCTCTTTGACGGCCGGGGATCTTTTGAAGTTGAATTTACGATGATTTCAATACCTATAACATAAACTGCGTCTACTGGCATTGAAGGGACGGTTGAGCATTTCGCTTGCACTATTTTGGTACCTCTGTCTCCAGTGACATACATGGGAGCTGGGTGGCTCGATAGTAGAACGTTCGACTCTCGTCTGAAAGGTCCTGGATTCGAACCCAGCTGGGGTCAAAATTTGCGCAGGCCTCTTTTCGGTGCTCCGTCTTTGAAATCACTTCCGTGGTGGACAAAAGACGTTAAGCCCTAAACGTTTTGCCAGTGACATGCACGTTACCGTGCCTAGCTGCATAACATCATAACGGACCTGAAAGGCTGCGAGTTTAATGAGCGGCCTTAAGTGTACAGCAAAGATAATGAAATTTTCACAAGGAGACACACGCCATATTAAAGACATTAAACCCGCCACAAAAAGAACGTAACTGTCCCTCTGTTCTACCTGCAAGCGTCACTGGAGACGCACGTTACAATTTGTTGCGCATGTTCCTACACCGAGGAGCAAAAGAAATGCGACATTTTTGGAATCACCGGAAACACTGAAGTGTTTCCGGTGATTCCAAAATTGTCGCATTTCTTTTGCTCCTCAGTACACTTGCATCTTATCGCAGACATAGATTGATTGTGTTTGCCGTGTAAGTGCTCTGCAAGCCCATAGAATGATATATTGTTTCTTGCGCGCAGTGTGTTGGTTGCCAATGTGTGTACGCTTATGGCGAGCTTTGACTGTTAAAATTCGTCGATACAACTGGCTGTCCATGTTGTCTTGCCTCAGCAAAGACTTTCTACCCTTTTGTTACACCCCTCCTTCTTTGCTGCCTTTGAGCAGAAAAGCTGTATCACACACGAGTGATACAACTTGGCTGTATCACACGTGTGTGATGCAGTCGTGCTGCGTGAAGGGCCAAGTGTGCACAACATTGTCCTGTAGAAAGTCTGGTCAACAAAAAGGTATGGGTACACGCGATATTGAAACTTGACCTACTTTCAGCTCACGCGCAATGACATCATTTCATAGTGACGACTGGCACTCTGGCGTCATGTACTGCGCTATTAGGAACATTTGTCTGGCATCCAAAATATTGACGTCACATCACAAAGTAAATTACGTCAATGGCGGCTGTGTTATGACCAGGTGTGTGCCGAAGACCAGCTGATATCGGATTTATGCCAAGAAAAAGGTGAGTAAGAAATAGGATCTTACATCGGTGTTTAGGTTATCCTGAGAATCTCACTCTCGTGGTCTTAAAACATTATCCTTCTCAAGGATAATGTTTTAAAACCACTCTAGTGAGATTCTCAGTATCACCTAAACACCGATGTGAGAATCTATATATCCTGCTCGCTTTCGCTCGTAGGATAAGGTTTTCAAACCACTCGAGTGTGATTCTCAGCATCACTTAAACATCTATGTAAGATTCTATATTTCTATTCACAAACCAGATAGGTGAGGCTAGCGCTGGCAGAATTGTACACAAACCAAGGGGAATCACTCAGCGCTGGACAGACAAACGGTTAGATCCCCTGCCCCCGCCTATCAGGCACCCAATCGCCAGCCCACAGAGAAATACGCAGGTATAGAACAAGACGATCATCTAAATCCTCTAAGGATGTCAATCATTTTACGACATTCCGACTTCCTAATTCAAGATCTATTTTGTCTTTCCGGCATTATTGTAAGACATACATGACATGTTGTAACACACAAGACGGTACCGCGAACTATGAACCCTTCACTCTCTGGAGTACGTCACATATGTGTGCTAATTTGTGATGTTAATTTTCTAGTTTTAAAGCATCTCCCAGCGTGTGTCGGGCATAGTTTATGTGTAATAAAGTATTACTGGTTTCTTATTGTTGACTTTGATGTTTGTAGTGATACCAACACACATTCCAATGCTTTATTTTTTAAGGCAAAAGGCAATAGATATTATCTTTTGTTATCTTAATAATTATATGCATTGTTGATTGCTTGTAGCTGTTGACTGTACACACACACACACACACACACACACACACTGAAGCAGGTGTACTCGCATTGTAAAAGGCAATACATCCGAGTATGTCTCGGGGATCCACTGAGTCCAGGTTGAGCAGTCTTGTGAACCTGCCACCCATCCCCCCCCCCCCATCCCACCCTCCACCTCCCAACCCGCCCTCATCCCCAATGCGCAAAAGGCCATCGGTCCGACGTCAGCCGCCCTTGGCTCGCGTACGGCCGTGCTGCACGGGCCAAGGGCGGCCCACGTCGGACCGATGGCATTTTGCGCTCTGGATCCTCTTTTGAGCAACGCTCCCAAAATCTTCAAAATAATGACGGAGAGAGAAGAGCTGGGTTAAGGCCGTCTTTACATTTGTCCCCTGCTGAGAAGGGGACGTGCGCAGTGAAGTAGAGCGTGCCCAAGCCTTCTCAGCAGTGGGGAAAAAAACAACAAAAAACAAACAAACAAACAAACAAAAAAAAAAAAACGGGCGGGGTAAGGTTGTGCCGAGAGGTGGGTTCGACAAAAAACTCATTGTCTCCGCTGAAGGATTGTTGCTGACGCATCAGCTTCAGGTTTCCTACATAAGTGACAAATTTCTCAGCGACTGCTACCATGGCCCACATTAACATTGTGTTCAGTAATACTACTCTCAAACATGAAAGGAACGCGATGACGTCGAGGAAATAATTTAAAGCCTAAAGGAATCATAGCGACAAAAACCGCTACCGCAACGGGTTAAACCTTGATGACACAAACAGGTGCACAGCAATCTGTCAACCAGATACATTCCATATGCAAGAGGCATATATTCTCATGAGCCCCTGCTGTTGCATGGGCCCATGACAATCTATGTCTCTTGCTGCACTGTTTCCGGAGGTACTTGATGTGAAAGAAATCTTATTTTCCATTTTTGTTTTTTTGGTTTTGTTTGTCAAGGAAATGTGAACAGTATATTTTTATTTCAGTTGACCAATACTCAACAAAGAAGATCGAACAGATTGTAGGTACTGTGAAAGAAAACACATAATATACCGCAGCTGTTTTCTTTAACATTAACATTAACGGACATCGTTCTATAGATACAGTATTTAAATGCGATTTTAAAACGATTTTTAACATCTGTGTGAAAACGGGCTTGTGCGAACAGATGGAGATAGGCCTAGCTCTCACTATGGTCAAGGATTCTATATAAAATCCCTGCTATGGTGTGATGGGGACTAACAAAAGTTCCAAATAATAATAATTGTAAAAACATTAATAAATTTTAAAAAAATCGACCATAACCACAACCATCCAAGAATAATTTATGGTGTAATCTACGTTTCATGTTTTTGTAACAAGGTGAAACTTTATTCAAAGACATGCAAAAACGGGGAGGGTTGGGTTGGAAACAGACAAAACAAAGGAAACAAAAAAAAAAGAAAAGGTCAGTTTAAATAAATGGGGCGGGGGGGGGGGGGGGGGGGAGGGGGGAGGGGGGGGGGGGGGGGAGGGGGGGGGGGGCTGCGCACAAAACGTGAGAAATGAGAAGAAAAAGAAGCATAGAAAAAGCACCACTACTGATATCACAGCATCAACAAAACAGACACCAAAATCAGCAACTTGAAAACATTACCCTTTGGGTGTCGGTAGCGGTTTTAGTCGCGATGATTCCGACAGGAATCATCGCGACTAAAACCGCTACCGACACCCAAAGGGTTGAAGCAAGCATCCTCAGAACATACCGTTCCGTTTGAATCCCACGGGACATAAGAATCCTTCGAATTTGGATGAGACATCTCTGCGTCTTTTGCGACTCTTCGAGTTACTGTCCCCAGTTTCTGACTGGAATGAAAGTCACTTTATAATTCACAAACACCAATCCGTCTGAGCTGTGACTGAACAGACAATCCTCGTCTGAGCTGTGACTGAACAGACAATCCTCGTCTGAGTGTTTGGTCTGAACTGAGAGATGCTGGTAAACTGGTCTCGATTTTTGTACTAGACAACAATAAATTTACCAGGACCTAACCCACCTAATCGTACGCTGAAAGCTGCCGGAACCTACGCGGTTTGCGAGGCGGACGCACAGTGATCAGTCTTTTAGCCAATCCTTTTTATTTGCAAGAGGCATAGATCTCATCAGCCCCTGCTCTGCAGGGGCTCATGAGAATCTATGTCTCTTGCTCGCAAGGATCGGTCTCATGTCCTCAAGCGGAGGCACGCATCAGGGATTAAACTCTAAAACCTAACAAGCTTAACAACGTGTTAGCGGCATTTTTCCCTAAGCATGCCGATGTAGCTCTGTTGTTTTTGACCGTGTTTCATTCGCTGTTCGACTTGGACCCTCCCCTCTTACCTCGTAAAACCCTCCCCCGTTTATTCAAATTGTCCGCCCCCTCGAACTAAACGGATTCGGTGGAGTGAATCAGAGCCGCGGTTGCGTGACCCTGCAGTTTGGGAATTTTCCACGCGACTTTTGATGGAAAGGAACGGACGTTTTTTTTTAATATTATTTTTATTTTACCTGCAGTTGACAAAAAAAGAGACATAATATATGCTCGAGTCATTTTTGCAAGGAAATTCAAACCATTCAACACAAACAGGCAAAATCTGACGATTTCCACTCGCCCTGTTTCTCTTAGGCCCCTCCTCTCTCTCTCTCTCTCTCTCTCTCTCTCTCTCTCTCTCTCTCTCTCTCTCTCTCTCTCTCTCTCTCTCTCTCTCTCTCTCTCTCTCTATCTCTCTCTCTCTCTCCGAAGGACAAGAATGAAAACAGGTCTGCGCACCTATTCTTTTATCCTTGGAAAATAAAGTTTCATTCATTCCGCTCTCTCTCTCTCTCTCTCTCTCTCTCTCTCTCTCTCTCTCTCTCTCTCTCTCTCTCTCTCTCTCTTTATTATTATTATTTTTTAACCTGTTTTATGTGTAGATGTTAGCAACGGCAAGTTTGTAAAATGACGATTTGTTTCTGTCAAAACTTTTTACCGTTGATAAATATGAAGTTTTATCATCATCACAGTCATCATCATCATCATCATCATCTCTCTCTCTCTCTCTCTCTCTCTCTCTCTCTCTCTCTCTCTCTCTCTCTCTCTCTCTCTCTCTCTCTCTCTCTGCATCTACTATTTTGGACGGCTGTAGTGTTCCTCCACATATACAGCAAACGAGACATCTCCCATTGTTTAGGACGAAAGCTCAAAAACATCTCAGAGCAAACTTGAAAGAAACGTAGATAATGTGTCCAAAAGAGCCATGTCAATGATTTCATTTTTTAACGCATTGTTGTGGTCCTCCTTTTTGCACTTGTTAGTTTTTATAAATCTGTCTTTACTGTAGTGTTTTGCCTGTTCAAGTCACTATAGTCCTACACAAGAGTAGCTGTATCATAAGCGCGCGGTCGCTGTCTATAAACACTCACTTTACATCGCACCCCCACCTCCCCCCAAGACCCTGTCAATTGATGTGTGTGTGTGTGTGTGTGTGTGTGTGTGTGTGTGTGTGTGTGTGTGTGTGTGTCTGTGGTGTGTGTGTGTGTGTGTGTGTGTGTGTGTGTGTGTGTGTGAGTGTGCGTGCGTGCGTGTGTGCGCGAATGTCACTAACCTTCAGCGACTTGTGAACTTATATCGGAATGTAACACAAGTGACCTGTGGGTGTAGCCGCTTGTTTGTGCTGATAACATGTTAACATGTTTTAATGGTTTTTTTTTTTTTAATGTTGTAGTTCAGCAAGGACAAACACGAAAAGAGGCTTGTGCGCCTATTATTTCCATCCTTGAGAAATAAAGTATCATTCATTCATTCATTCATTCATTCATTCGTTCTCTCTCTCTCTCTCTCTCTCTCTCTCTCTCTCTCTCTCTCTCTCTCTCTCTCTCTCTCTCTCTCTCTCTCTCTCTCTCTCGCAGTCACTCACTCCCTCTCTCTCTCTCTCTCTCTCTCTCTCTCTCTCTCTCTCTCTCTCTCTCTCTCTCTCTCTCTCACACACACACAATCATAAGTAGCTACAATACTTACTTGCTATATGAGCAAATAATGCTCAGTACCCACAGTGTTAGTAGGAACTCATTCGTTAAACATGGATAATTATGTATACATGTCTGGTGTGTATGTGTGAATATTTCTGCGCACGCAATAATTATTATATTCTGTGTAATGGTGTGCGTGCGATCTCTTGTTTTGTTGTTGTTGATGTTGTTTTTCCCTCCCCTCCTCCCCCACCCCTTTAGTCTCAGGCTATGTATCTAATGTATATAATTGTTGTTTGTCTGTCATAGAAGTAGCAACGGCAGATGTGAAAAATGACATTGCCTCGGGCTCTGTCAATGTCAGTATTTACCGTTGTCTAAAAACGATTCATTGATTCTCTCTCTCTCTCTCTCTCTCTCTCTCTCTCTCTCTCTCTCTCTCTCTCTCTCTCTCTCTCTCTCTCTCTCTCTCTCTCTCTCTCTCTCTCTCTCTCTCTCTCTCTCTCTGCATCTACTATTTTGGACGGCTGTAGTGTTCCTCCACATATACAGCAAACGAGACATCTCCCATTGTTTAGGACGAAAGCTCAAAAACATCTCAGAGCAAACTTGAAAGAAACGTAGATAATGTGTCCAAAAGAGCCATGTCAATGATTTCATTTTTTAACGCATTGTTGTGGTCCTCTTTTTTGCACTTGTTAGTTTTTATATATCTGTCTTTACTGTAGTGTTTTGCCTGTTCACTATAGTCCTACACAAGAGTAGCTGTATCATAAGCGCGCAGTCGCTGTCTATAAACACTCACTTTACATCGCACCCCCACCTCCCCCCAAGACCCTGTCAATTGATGTGTGTGTGTGTGTGTGTGTGTGTGTGTGTGTGTGTGTGTGTGTGTGTGTGTGTCTGTGGTGTGTGTGTGTGTGTGTGTGTGTGAGTGTGCGTGCGTGCGTGTGTGCGCGAATGTCACTAACCTTCAGCGACTTGTGAACTTATATCGGAATGTAACACAAGTGACCTGTGGGTGTAGCCGCTTGTTTGTGCTGATAACATGTTAACATGTTTTAATGGGTTTTTTTTTTTAATGTTGTAGTTCAGCAAGGACAAACACGAAAAGAGGCTTGTGCGCCTATTATTTCCATCCTTGACAAATAAAGTATCATTCATTCATTCATTCATTCATTCGTTCTCTCTCTCTCTCTCTCTCTCTCTCTCTCTCTCTCTCTCTCTCTCTCTCTCTCTCTCTCTCTCTCTCTCTCTCTCTCTCTCTCTCTCTCTCGCAGTCACTCACTCCCTCTCTCTCTCTCTCTCTCTCTCTCTCTCTCTCTCTCTCTCTCTCTCTCACACACACACAATCATAAGTAGCTACAATACTTACTTGCTATATGAGCAAATAATGCTCAGTACCCACAGTGTTAGTAGGAACTCATTCGTTAAACATGGATAATTATGTATACATGTAGTCTGGTGTGTATGTGTGAATATTTCTGCGCACGCAAGAATTATTATATTCTGTGTAATGGTGTGCGTGCGATCTCTTGTTTTGTTGTTGTTGATGTTGTTTTTCCCTCCCCTCCTCCCCCACCCCTTTAGTCTCAGGCTATGTATCTAATGTATATAATTGTTGTTTGTCTGTCATAGAAGTAGCAACGGCAGATGTGAAAAATGACATTGCCTCGGGCTCTGTCAATGTCAGTATTTACCGTTGTCTAAAAACGATTCATTGATTCTCTCTCTCTCTCTCTCTCTCTCTCTCTCTCTCTCTCTCTCTCTCTCTCTCTCTCTCTCTCTCTCTCTCTCTCTCTCTCTCTCTCTCTCTCTCTCTCTGCATCTACTATTTTGGACGGCTGTAGTGTTCCTCCACATATACAGCAAACGAGACATCTCCCATTGTTTAGGACGAAAGCTCAAAAACATCTCAGAGCAAACTTGAAAGAAACGTAGATAATGTGTCCAAAAGAGCCATGTCAATGATTTCATTTTTTAACGCATTGTTGTGGTCCTCTTTTTTGCACTTGTTAGTTTTTATATATCTGTCTTTACTGTAGTGTTTTGCCTGTTCACTATAGTCCTACACAAGAGTAGCTGTATCATAAGCGCGCAGTCGCTGTCTATAAACACTCACTTTACATCGCACCCCCACCTCCCCCCAAGACCCTGTCAATTGATGTGTGTGTGTGTGTGTGTGTGTGTGTGTGTGTGTGTGTGTGTGTCTGTGGTGTGTGTGTATGTGTGTGTGTGTGAGTGTGCGTGCGTGCGTGTGTGCGCGAATGTCACTAACCTTCAGCGACTTGTGAACTTATATCGGAATGTAACACAAGTGACCTGTGGGTGTAGCCGCTTGTTTGTGCTGATAACATGTTAACATGTTTTAATGGGTTTTTTTTTTTTAATGTTGTAGTTCAGCAAGGACAAACACGAAAAGAGGCTTGTGCGCCTATTATTTCCATCCTTGAGAAATAAAGTATCATTCATTCATTCATTCATTCATTCGTTCTCTCTCTCTCTCTCTCTCTCTCTCTCTCTCTCTCTCTCTCTCTCTCTCTCTCTCTCTCTCTCTCTCTCTCTCTCTCTCTCTCTCACTCACTCCCTCTCTCTCTCTCTCTCTCTCTCTCTCTCTCTCTCTCTCTCTCTCTCTCTCTCACACACACACACACAATCATAAGTAGCTACAATACTTACTTGCTATATGAGCAAATAATGCTCAGTACCCACAGTGTTAGTAGGAACTCATTCGTTAAACATGGATAATTATGTATACATGTCTGGTGTGTATGTGTGAATATTTCTGCGCACGCCCCGCAAGAATTATTATATTCTGTGTAATGGTGTGCGTGCGATCTCTTGTTTTGTTGTTGTTGTTGATGTTGTTTTTCCCTCCCCTCCTCCCCCACCCCTTTAGTCTCAGGCTATGTATCTAATGTATATAATTGTTGTTTGTCTGTCATAGAAGTAGCAACGGCAGATGTGAAAAATGACATTGCCTCGGGCTCTGTCAATGTCAGTATTTACCGTTGTCTAAAAACGATTCATTGATTCTCTCTCTCTCTCTCTCTCTCTCTCTCTCTCTCTCTCTCTCTCTCTCTCTCTCTCTCTCTCTCTCTCTCTCTCTCTCTCTCTCTCCATTACTGACTCTCCGTCTTTGCAGTGTCCGCATTCGTGGCCAGCTTATTTCGGCAGCTGAAAGAAACTTGAGCCCTTAGTTATGTAGTGTGGCGGCGTGACTCGAGCGCCTTGAATTGTATTGCCGAGTTTGTTGTAGCTGTTCTGGTTAAAACTACGTTTATTTCAGGTTCTCGGCAGTGTGTGTGTGTGTGTGTGTGTGTGTGTGTGTGCCGTGTGTGTGTCAGTGTGTGAGTGTGTGTATGTGTGTGTATGTGTGTGTGTGTGTATGTATGTGTGTGTGTGTGTGTGTGTGTGTGTGTGTGTGTGTGTGTGTGTATGTGTGTGAGGCAACTAAATTAGTCTTTTGATGATCACGTTTTGCCTTTCCATTTTAATGAGGTCTTATATATCACGTGCGTGTGTGTTGTGTGAGCGCGTGTGCAAGGACATGATTGAATAAGAGGACTGTGTGCCTAATCATTTATCCTTGAGAAATAAGTTTCATTTCATTTCATTTCTATCTTTGAAGCAACGATTATTAACCCGGCCATTGAGCCCTGACGCACTACAGCAGGAGATGGGTCGGCCATGATATTTCAAGGGTAGTGCCAGATTAGCTTGGCGCCGACAGGCTCCAAGCCGCTAATCTGGCACTGCCCTTGAATTATCATGGTCGATCCATCTCCTGCAACTGGTACATAGTCATTAGATGACGCCTCCATACATACGGCAGTCGGGCTGAATGAGTTAAATTCAGGTTCACGAGCGATCTAATCAGACGCAGCTTTAGTAATGACGATGTGTTGAAAGGTGGGGGTGGTGAGTGTCGGCGGGAAGAGGGGGAAGGTTAATGTCTCGAAGTCATTTGTGAAAGTCAAGGAAATTGTAGGCGGTTGAGGCCACGGTGGGGCGGGGGAGTGGGGGGGGGGGGATGAAAGTTAGGAGTATCGTTGACACACGCACGTCAAGTAGACATAGTGCGATCCCCAGTATTAGTCCATAAGCTAGGAAGGTCTACCGTGCACCCCCCCCCCCCCCCCCAGTACTCAATAAGATGGATTTCAAAGTGTTCCTTAGTATGTCCTGAGATGTTTAAGCCATGTTCCCCGAAAATCCTTAGGAACACACCAGAGATATAGCTGATGGCGCAAGGGTACCCCCATTCACACTCTTCGCAGGTGCTAAAATGAGGTTGAGAAACATTTTCCTCTAAATAAATTAGAATTCATTCCAGAAACCCAAATCAGGCAATGTTATGTCAAGGCACATCTTCTGCATCCTCTGCAAAAAACAGAATGAAAAAATATTGAATCTCTGGCTCACAGTGAAGGTATTTGTGCACCCATTAAACGACCATTTCCGCGAAATCGCAAAAAAAGACAAAAATAATGTGTCGGATGCCTTCAGACATTTTCTATAACACTGACAGTCCATTTTCAGGTTTACATCATGAAAACAGGATGTCACAATTATTATAAACTTGACTAGGTGATGCTGTGATTACTGTGAGTGCCACAGTGGTTGATTTTGTATCCCTACCCCCAAGTTTAAAAATACACAAAATTAATTAGAAAAAATTGCTTAAGTTATTCTATTTTATTTTGACCTCTCTTTACCTATTAAGTTTGAATAATGTGAGCATAAAGTGCAAGAAAATAAGGAAAGTCGGCATCCTTTACGGTATGTTCGTGGTGAATGATAGCTTTTTCCCATTTAAAATTGCCGAATTGGGAAACGTACGTTGTTTCTGATGTCCTCAGAAATTTTGTATACAACTGATAGGTCTTTTTTAGGTTTTATTGTTTAGGAAAGAGTACCACAGTTACTCCCAACCTGATTTTATGATGCTGTGATGCATTTAGGGGCCACAGTGACTGAATCTGCTGCCCTACCCCCATTTTACCTGTACGCAAAGGAACGAAAAATGATCATAACAATTGCTCCTCTGATTAAATATGTTTGTTGCCAGTTTTCTTAACAAAATATGCATATTGAGCATAAACATTTGTGATCATTTCATTAATTTCAATGTGACCCATCAATTTAATTGTAATTCTTTTTATTTAAGTCATGCTTAACAGGGGCTCCCGCTGAAGCTTCTATCGTCTGCACATTCAGCACTCTTGTCAAACTCGGGGAAGGTGTACCTCAGGGAGATGTTGTGTCTGATGCTGTTTTTGGTCTACATTAATGACATCAGTACAACAGTACCAAGGTTCGTCTAGAACATCCTCCATGCGGATGACTTTGCAGTGTGGAGCGCAGCAGAACATAAAGAAATAGCATCCTTCAGAAAACATAAAGAAATAGCATCCTCCAGAATCCAGGATGTTGCCAATAGAGTCAGCAGCTGGACTGAAAGAGGCCACTCAAACTGAGCTAGACCATCTCTTTCAATCAGACGGAAGAGGTCACCTCAAAACTGGAGACCTTCGAGTACCAAAGACAGACAGGCCAACTTTACTGGCAACAAATAAATTACTGGATTTACGTGGAGACCTCATATTGAAGCCATGGAAGCTAGAGCTGCAAAAAAAAAAAAAGAAGTCTCTGATGAAGAAACTGGTGGGGACCACATTGGCGCAAATTACAGCATCCTGGCACAAGCAAACACCTGCTCGGTCAGACCAGTTGTGCGGTACCAAGATACATCGACAACATGAAACACTGCCTGCAAAACCCAAAAAGACAGGCTTGACAAGATGCAGAACATGGATCATTCTCATGATGCAGTGACATTCTTAGAGCCATCTGGAGCACCCCAATTTAGGAAATGGAGGACATTGGAGCCACTGGAATACAGAACAGCACACACGATGAAGAAACTTACTAAACACCGACAGCATGGGAGACTACAGGAGCAGACCAAGAACCGTCAGAAATGTCCAAATCTGAACCGCCCAAATCTGAACCGCCCAAATCTGAACCGCCAACTGAAGGTCCTGAAAAGGGCTAACACTGACGTCCTGGAACCAAGCCCAAAGATGTGTGAACAGCTCCCTTCAGATACCTGGACATCTCGAAAGAGCCTTCAAGACAACATAAACAATGTTCCAGGACTCTTTGCCAAAGGTCGCGGCACTGCACAAAGCCATCTTGCTGGAGGTTGTGCACAAGCGCTACCCTCACAGCAGCTGTGATACCACATAAGATGCCATGCGGAATGAAGGAAGCGGCGTGTACATCTGTTGTGCAGACCGCACTACTACCTCCCTCTCCTTACCAGCTGGTGGCAGCAGCTCCAACTATCGTACAGATCTGCAGGTGCTCAACACAGCAGCAGAGCCCTAGCTAGGGAAAGGCAGCAGCTTGATCCACTGATCTCACCAGGAAGCTTCAAGATAGACTGGATGCCCTGTCCACAAAATAGTGCTGCAGTTTATTCCAGTGCATTCTGGACTAGCTGGGAATGGAGACACTACAACAACAAAGTGATTGGCAACAGCAGAATGGCGGCTGCAGCCTGTGGGCAGATGACATCAACAAGCTGAACAGGGAGAGCCAGGCCACCATCTTTCATCTACGCACTGCTTACTCTGGACTGGGTCCGTACAGAAAAGCAGGAACGTTTCACAAACCCAAATTGAAGCCTGAAGGTTTACACACTTTAATCAGATCACTCTGTATCAGCAATTATTTGAAGCTTCCGTGCCTAATGCATGAAGAGATACCAAAATAAAAGAACGCTTAGCGAATGGCGGACTTCGGTAGAAGCGTAAACAACCAATCAGAATGTTCGGCAGAAAGGCCATGCAGTCACTTTATGATCAGAGCTAAATATAGATCACTTGCAACAAGCGTCAGCATGATCGTTCGCAATGGAATAGTCACAAATTGGGGGAGAAAAAAAAAAGAAGTAGACAAAAGTCTGCCAGCACGTTGTAATTTTGTACAAACTTTTACAGACTTTAAGGAAAAGGACTGAAATTGACAGACTTTCCAGGGCCCTGAAAAAGCCTTGTCATTTTTTAACAACTTTCACAAATGTTCACAGACCGTAAGGACCCTGCTGGACTCACCTCGTGAGATTGGGTCATGCGGAAACAGCCCTATGTGAATTTGGCGTAGAAAATCAGTCTCCTTACACATTCTCCAAACATGTCCATACACAGAAGCGGTCTGCTGGCAGTTCTGACCAGAAGACACGCCCCTATACACCAAACTCTGAAAACATGCTGCCTAGCTCTTGACAGCTCACTTATTGGCAGCCAGAACAATATAAGATTTAAAGACGGCCATACAAAATTGAACGTTGCAGAAGGTGGAAGTGGAGATCTCGTAGTCGACATGTGGAAACTAAGTATTTTTGATAACATTGTTTTGGCTATTAGGAACCATGAAACTTTATTACGCATTCATATTGACACATTTCTAGATGAAAATAAATAAAAGGAAAAAGGGAGACCTTACTAGACCTGCCTTACGCTAAGTAAAATATCACCTAAAAGACCAGCCAGTTAAAAATAGTTACAATTAAATTGATGGGTTACATTGAAATTAATGAAATGATCACAACTTGTTATGCTCAATATGCATACTTTAAAAAAACTGGCAACAAAAAATATTTAAACAGAGGAGTATGACGTAAGCAATTTTTATGATTATTTTGCGTTACTTTGCGTACTGGTAAAATGGGGGTAGGGCAGCAGATTCAGCCACTGTGGCACCTAAATGCATCATAGCATCACAAAATCAGGTTGGGAGTAACTGTGGTACTCTATCCTAACCAATCAAACCTAACAAAGACCTATCAGTTGTATACAAAATTTCTGAGGGCACCGGAAACGACATACGTTTCCCAATTCGGCAATTTTAAATGGGGAAAAAGTTATCATTCACCACGAATGTACCGTAAGGGATGACGACTTAACTTATTTTCTTGCACTTTATGCTCACATTATTCAAACTTAATAGGTAAAAAGAGGTCAAAATAAAATGGAATAACTTAAGCAGTTTTTTCTAATTAATTTTGTGTATTTTTACAACTTGGGGGTAGGGATACAAAATCAACCACTGTGGCACTCACAGGGATCACAGCATCACCTAGTAAAGTTTATAATAATTGTGACATCCAGTTTTAATGATGTAAACCTGAAAATGGACTGTCAGTGCTATAGAAAATGTCTGAAGGCATCTGACACATTATTTTTGTCTTTTTTTGCGATTTTGCGGAAATGGTCGTTTAATGGGTGCACAAATACCTTCACTGTGAGCCAGAGATTCAATATTTTTTCATTCTGTTTTTTGCAGAGGATGCAGAAGGTGTGCCTTGACATAATATTGCCTGATTTGGGTTTCTGGAATGAATTCTGATTTATTTAGAGAAAAGTGTTTCTCAACCTCATTTTAGCACCTGCGAAGAGTGTGAATGGGGGTACCCTTGCGCCATCGGCTATATCTCTGGTGTGTTCCTAAGGATTTTCGGGGAACATGGCTTAAACATCTCAGGACATACTAAGGAACACTTTGAAACCCATTTTATTGAGTACTGGGGGGGGGGGGGGGGGTGCACGGTAGACCTTCCTAGCTTGTGGACTATATGTATTTGTGTGTATACCAGACCACATCACACCCATCCTGCGTTCACTCCATTGGTTGCCTATCTCATCTAGAGTACAATACAAAGTTCTGCCCATCTGTCATACCTGTCTGTCTCCTTCTACTGGCCCTGTCTATCTTTCTGAGCTTCTTCATTCGTACACACCTTCAAGACAGCTCCGATCCTCAGCAGACATTAAACTATTACGCTTTCCGACTGTGAGAACTAAGTCTTTTGGCGACACGTCTTTATCATACCAAGGACCATTTTAATTCTTTGGAATAAACCGCTCCCACAGTCCCTCAGATATGTTGAATCAGCCAATAGTTTCCGGCAGTCTTTAAAGACGCATTTATTCCTTTGAACGTGCATTCACCGTTATAATTCTTTTTTATGTCAACATTTGGCTGTCAGCGAGAGCTGTCTAGTGTATCCGATATTAGTTTTATGGTACATGTAGGCCTATATCCCTTTGTGTGTGAGCATTTTTTGGGGTTTGTTATTCTTATTTTTCTTGTTTATCTTCTTGCGTGAGTGTGTATGTTGGGGAATATATATTGTGTTGTAGGATGCAAGGTCTATGTATGTTAGTATGTCATTTGTACGGCGCCTAGAGCTTTTCTATCGAAAGTATAGGCGCCTTAAAAATATATTTTATTATTATTATTATTATTATTATTATTATTATTATTATTATTATTATTATTATTATTATTCGTGTGTGCGCGTTTATGCGGCATGTGAACATGAACGCCATGTGTGTGTGTGTGTGTGTGTGTGTGTGTGTGTGTGTGTGTGTGTGTCGTGTATGCGTGTGTGTGTGTGTGTGTGTGTGTGTGTGTGTGTGTGTGTTTGTGTGTGTGTGAAATCGGTGTACATGTTTGTGTGTGAGTGCGCGTGTGACTGTGTGCGCGCACGCGTGTGTGCGTGTGCCTGCCAATGTGTGCGTGTGCGGCGTGTGCGTACTTGGTGTGTAGCGCTATATGAAATGAATGCGGACTGAGCGGTAGAAGAGTTCAGATGAACCCAGCTTCAGAAGTAGGTTACTAATATATTATATTAAACCTTTAAGCGCCAACACCCTACAGCAGGAGACTGATTGACCATGATAATTGAAGGGTAGTGCCAGATTAGCTTGGCGCCTGAAGGCGCCAAGCTAATCTGGCACTACCCTTCAATTATCATCGTCAGTCCACCTATTGCAATTGGTACATAGTCGTTAAGTAACACTTCCAAAATTCGGGAAATGCGCCCATGACGCTACCGGCGAGTAAACATTGAAACCTAACAGGCGATCGGTTTTAGTACAATTTCGGGTGTCAGTAGCGGTTTTAGTCGCGATGATTCCTTCAGGAATCATCGCGACTGAAAGCGCCACCGAGTAACGGGTTAACCACTTCACTGATCTTCATGTCAGTGGTGGCAGAACGTGTTACTGACACACCCAGATCATGGTGTCAGCAAGAGGCATAGATCTATATGAGGGCAGCCAAATGCGGACCCTCGTGAGAAGCTGTGTTTCTTGCGGTTGGACTGTGTTAACCCTTTGGGTGTCGGTAGCGGTTTTAGTCACGATGACTCCTGCACAACAATCATCGAGACTAAAAACCACTACCGACACCCGAAGGGTTAACGTTGTCTCGGCAGCGACCTTCACCAGCGAGACAAGAGGATGAAGTGAACACGATCCAAACAACTTAGACTGACGCGGTTTGTATAAGCTCAGTAAACACACAGTCCCAATAGAAACACACACGCGGTCTGGGTGAGGTGGCGGGGTTAGGGGTGGGTGCAGGGGGTGGGGTGGGGGTGGGGGGGAGCTGATAGTGGAGGATAGGCCGTTCAAATCTTTTACCTAACAGTTCGTAACAATGACCCGATTTCACCTGTTTAGTTAATCAGGTGTGCCCTTCCAAGTACGTGACTACTCTTGTATTCGAAACACCACCACCACCACCACCACCACCACCACTTTGTACAGTATAACAATGTTATATCATAGTGTTCACAATGGAAGCTAGTAAACAGAACATATAATGTTTTATGTTAACCCATTCAGTGCCAGCTGATGCAGACTGTGTCTCTGCAGTCTTTCTTTATTCAAGACTAAAGAACCCTAGATGCTCCAGGAACGATGGTGTCAACAGGAGGCACTTTTAGATGCTCATAAGTCACTCATGCAACTGACTCATGGGCCTTTTGCTGAACTTATTTTAGACATGTGTTGCTTAAGCGGATATGATAATGTTGATGATTAGTGACGGTCAGTATGTATCCGGATGCCCCAAACACCCTCTTGTCATCGTAGGGAGTGTTCCAGGACATCGCGTATGTAACGACTACCGAGGGCACCTTTACATTGTGTGAGCCATGCAGTTGCAAAGTTATTGTTTTTGTTTTAGGTATTGTGAGGTTTCTGAAAAGGGCCCACGCACGCTCCCACATGCATACGAGCAACAAGCAACCAATCAAAAAAGCGAACAGATCAACCAGTGAGGAAACGGAGAAAGGAAGAAACAAAGAACGGAGAAACGAGCGAACAAACAATCAAACAAATGAAAATCAATATCAAATCAAACCAAGCAACCTACTTGAAGATCATAAAGAAACAAAATATTGCAGCAACCCAACCGACAGTTGTTAAAACTGACAAGCGATGAGTTGTATCGACCTCCTCCGCCTCCCACCCCCTTCCTCCCCGCCCCCCATCTCTCCACCACCCCCACCCCCTCCCTGCCTATTGCACCCCCTCCCCCTCCCAACCTAGGTACAACTGAGAGACGTGTGAGTCATTGTGACGGTTATTTAATCCATAAGCCAGTCCTGGCTACCGTGCACCTCCCCCCCCCCCCCAGTACTCAATAAGATGGGTTTCAAAGTGTACCTTAGTATATCCTGAGATGTTTAAGCCATGTTCCCCTAAAATCCTTAGAAACACACCAGAGATATAGCCGAGGGCGCAAGGGTACCCCCATTCACGCTTTTCGCGGATGATAAAATGAGGTTGAGAAACATTTCCCTCTAAAGAAATCAGAATTCATTTCAGGCAAATCAGGCAATATAATGTTAAGGCACACCTTCTGCATCCTCTGCAAAAAAAAAAAAAAAAAAAAAAAAAAATGAAAAAAAAAAATTGAATCTCTGGCTCACAGTGAAGAAATTTGTAAACAGCTATTTCCGCGAAATCACAAAAAAAGACAAACATAATGTGTCAGATGCCTTCAGACACTTTCTATAGCACTGGCAGTCCATTTTAAGGCTTACATCATTACAACAGGATGTCACAATTATTATGAACTTGACTAGATGATGCTGTGATTACTGTGAGTGCCACCGTGGTTGATTTTGTATCCCTACCCCCAAGTTGTAAAAATACACAAAATTAATTAGAAAACAAATTACTAAAGTTATTCCATTTCATTTGGACCTCTCTTTACCTATTAAATTTCAATAATGTGAGCATAAAGTGCAAGAAAATAAGGAAAGTCGTCATCCTTTACGGTACGTTCGTGGTGAATGATAGCTTTTTTTTTTCATTTAAAATTGCCGAATTGGAAAACGTACGTTGTTTCCGATGCCTTTAGAAATTTTGTATACAACTGATAGTTCTATTTTTAGGTTTTATTGGTTAGGATAGAGTACCACAGTTACTCCCAACCTGATTTTATGATGCTGTGATGCATTTATGGGCCACAGTGGCTAAATCTGCTGCCCTACCCCCATTTTACCAGTACGCAAAGGAACGCAAAATGATCATAACGATTGCTTATGTCATACTCCTCTGTTTAAATATTTTTGTTGCCAGTTTTCTTAACAAAGTATGCATATTAAACATAAAATTTGAGATCATTTCATTAATTTCAATGTGACCTATCAATTTAATTGTAACTATTTATTTTTAACTGGCTTGTCTTTTAGGTGATATTTTACCTAGTGTAAGGCGGGTCTAGTAAGGTATTTGTAAACAGCTATTTCCGCGAAATCACAAAAAAAGACAAACATAATGTGTCAGATGCCTTCAGACATTTTCTATAGCACTGGCAGTCCATTTTAAGGCTTACATCATTACAACAGGATGTCACAATTATTATGAACGTGACTAGATGATGCTGTGATTACCCCTTTTCTTTTCATTTATTCTTATCTATAAATTAATGTGTAAATATGAATATGCGTAACACAGTTTCATGGTTCCTAACAGCCAAAACAATGTTATCAAAATACTTAGTTTCCACATGTCCACCACGTGATCACCACTTCCACCCCCAGTTTTCGCCTTCTTTTTCTGCAACGTTCAATTCCTTGATGGCCGTCTTTAAATCTTATTTTGTTCTTCCTGCCAATAAGTGAGCTGTCAAGAGCTCGGCAGCTTGTTTTCAGAGTTTGGTGTACAGGGGCGTGTCTTCTGGTCAGAACTGCCAGCGGACCGGTTCCCTGTATGGACAGGTCTGGAGAATGTGCTAAGGAAACTGATTTTCTTTCTACACCACATTCGCATATGGTTGTTTCCGCATGACCCAGTCTCACGAGGTGAGTCCAGAGTGATCAGTGCGTAGATGAAAGATGGTGGCCTGACTCTCCCTGTTCAGCTTGTTGATGTCGTCTGCCCACGGGCTTCAGCCGCCGTTCTGCTGTTGCCAATCACTTTGTTGCTGTAGTGTCTTGGTTTCTTTACAGGAGGTTGTGATCTTGAGGTAGTCTGGCGCCTGCTTTGGCCAGGCTGTCAGCCTCTCCATTCCCAGCTACTCCAGAATGCACTGGAATCCACTGCAGCACTATTTGTGGACAGGGCATCCGTCTATCTTTAAGTTTCTTGTTGAGGAGATCAGTGGATCAAGCTGCTGCCTTACCCTAGCTAATGCTCTGCTGCTGTGTTGAGCACCTGCAGATCTGTACGATAGTTGGAGCTGCTGTCGCCAGCTGGTAAGGAGAGGGAGGTAGTAGTGCGGTCTGAACAACAGATGTACACGCCACTTCCTTCATTCCGCATGGCGTCTTGTGCGGACCCGCCTGTGTAGATGTGAGCACAGCTGCTGTGAGGGTAGCGCTTGTGCATAATCTCCAGCGAGATGGCTTTGTGCAGTGCCACAACCTTTGACAAAGAGTCATGGAACACCGTTTATGTTGTCTAGAAGGCTCTTTTGAGATGTCCAGGTATCTGAAGGGAGCTCTTCACACATCTTTGGGCTTGGTTCCAGGACGTCAGTTTTAGCCCTTTGCAGGACCTTCAGTTGGCGGTTTAGACTTGGGCGTTTCTGACGGTTCTTGGTCTGCTCCTGTAGTCTCCAGTACTGTCGGGGTTCAGTAAGTCTCTTCATTGTGTGTGCTGTTCTGCGTTCCAGTGGCTCCAATGTCCTCCTCGGGGTGCTCCAGATGGCTATAAGAATGTCACTGCATCATGAGAATGACCCATGTTCTACATCTTTTCAAGCCTGGCTTATTTGGTTTTGCAGGCAGTGTTTCATGTTGTCGATGTATCTTGGTACCGCACTACTGGTCTGAACTAGTTGGTGTTTACTCGCGCCAGGATGCTGTAATTTGCGCCAATGTGGTCCCCGCCAGTTTCTTCATCAGAGACTTTTTTTTCCGCAGCTCTAGCTTCCATGGCGTCGATGTGAGTCCTCCACGTGAATCCAGTAATTTATTTGTTGCCAGTAAAATTTGCCTGTCTGTCTTTGGTACTGCAAGGTCTCCAGCGTCAAGGCGACCTCTTCCGTCTGATTGAAAGAGATGGTTTAGCTCAGTTTGAGTGGCCATCTTTCAGTCCAGCTGCTGACTCCATTGGCAGCATCCTGGATTCTGGAGGATGCTATTTCTTTATGTTCTGCTGCGCTCCACACTGCAAAGTCATCCGCATGGAGGATGTTCGAGACGAACCTTGGTACTGCTGTACTGATGTCATTAATGTAGACCAAGAACAGCATCAGACACAACATCTCCCTGAGGTACACATTCCCCGTGTTTGACAAGACTGCTGACTGTGCAGACGGCAAAAGCTTCAGCGGCAGCCCATGTTAAACATGCCTTAACTAAAAAGAATTACAATTAAATTGAAAGGTCACATTAAAATTAATGAAATGATCACAAATTTGTATGCTCAATATGCATCCTTTGTTAAGAAAACTGGCAACAAAACTATTTAAACAGAGGAGTATGACATAAGCAATTGTTATGATCATTTTGCGTTCCTTTGCGCACTGGTAAAATGGGGGTAGGGCAGCAGATTTAGCCACTGTGGCGCATAAATTCATTACAGCATCATAAAATCAGGTTGGGAGTAACTGTTGTATTCTCTCCTAAAAAATAAAATCTAAAAATAGACCTATCAGTTGTATACAAAATTTCTGAGGGCATCGGAAACAACGTACGTTTTCCAATTTGGCAATTTTAAATGGGAAAAAGCTATCATTCACCACGAACGTACCGTAAAGGATGACGACTTTCCTTATTTTCTTGCACTTTATGCTCACATTATTGAAATTTAATAGGTAAAGAGAGGTCAAAATGAAATGGAATAACTTTAGTAATTTGTGTTCTAATTAATTTTGTGTACTTTTACAACTTGGGGGTAGGGATACAAAATCAACCACGGTGGCACTCACAGTAATCCAAACATCACCTAGTCAAGTTCATAATAATTGTGACATCCTGTTGTAATGATGTAAGCCTTAAAATGGACTGCCAGTGCTATAGAAAATGTCTGAAGGCATCTGACACATTATGTTTGTCTTTTTTTTTTGTGATTTCGCGGAAATGACCATTTACTTGGTGCACAAATACCTTCAGTTAGCCAGAGATTCAATATTGTTTCATTGTGGGTTTTTGTATGTGCAGAGGATGCAGAAGGTGTGCCTTAACATAATATATTGCCTGATTGGGGCTTCTGGAATGAATTCTGATTTCTTTATAGGAAAATGTTTCTGAAACTCATTTTATCATCCGCGAAGAGCGTGAATGGGGGTACCCTTGCGCCATCGGCTATATCTCTGGTGTGTTCCTAAGGATTTTAGGGGAACATGGCTTAACCATCTCAGGACATACTAAGGTACACTTTGAAACCCATCTTATTGAGTACTGGGGGTGGGGTGGGGGTGGGTGGGGGAGGGGTGTACGGTAGGCCGGCCTAGCTTATGGACTAATTGTGCAACACTCTGTC
Source organism: Semisulcospira habei (assembly GCA_036245525.1). Lineage (NCBI taxonomy): Eukaryota > Metazoa > Mollusca > Gastropoda > Semisulcospiridae > Semisulcospira > Semisulcospira habei. The sequence goes on from BTPG01000001.1 coordinate 199,822,406, forward strand.
GAGCCAGCGAGGTGTAGCGAATGAGTCACCACGTGATCCTTTCCGCTTGTCTGCAGGTTACTAAGTCAGTCGGTCATCCAGTCACGCGTGACAAAGCCGCTCCGGTGTGACGGAAAGACATTGCACCTGTAAATAAGACAATGAGCTAGAGGCTCATGGCTCCGCGCAGTTACAGGGGCTAATTTAGATTTACGCATCTTGAAGATTTTATTACCTCCCTTAACTGCCAGAGATTGTGTTCCTAAAAATCTTTGCAAACATCCAAAGAGCCCCATCCGTCCAAGAAGCCAGCAAGAGGCATAGATCCTCATGAGCCCCCGCATCTGCGGGGGCTCATGAGGATCTATGTCTCTTGTAGTTGGGTCGGTTTCACTTCAGTTCTCTTGGCAGTAAGAGGATTGCCACAGCTCTGTACACGCTGATCTTGGTGCCTGTTTTCAGCTGTTGATTGTGCCACACCCGCTTGAAAAGTCGCCCGAAAGCGCTGTTCGCTTTTGCCAGCCTGCTGTCAAGCTCCTTGTCCAGCTTGGCGTCCGACGTGATAATGCAGCCAAGGTAAGTAAACTGGTGCACTGACTTTAGTTCAGACTCGCCAATGGTGATGTGAGGAGGGCGATACACTGTCTTGGGTGCCGGCTGATGGAGGACCTCTGTCTTTTTCAGACTGACCTCGAGTCCAAAGAGCTGGGCAGCATCTGCGAAGCAAGACGTGATGCGCTGCAGGGCTTTCTCTGTGTGTGCAACGAGGGCAGCATCATCAGCAAAAAGCAGCTCACGAATCAGTTGGTCTAGGGTTTTCGTGTGGGCCTGCAGTCGTCTGAGGTTGAACAGGCTGCCATCGAGACGATACCTGATGTACACTGCATCGTCATCATCGAGGTCCACTGTGGCCTGCTTCAACATCATGCTAAAAAAGATGGTGAAGAGGGTCGGTGCCAGCACGCAGCCCTGCTTTACGCCGTTGAGAATGGGGAATGGTTCTGAGAGGTCATTGTTGAGTCTGACCTGGCCTTGCTGGTCCTCGTGTAGCTGGACAATCATGTTGAGGAACTTTGGGGGACAGCCAAGTCGCTCCAGGATCTGCCACATGCCTTGCCTGCTCACAGTGTCGAACGCTTTTGTTAGGTCGACAAATGTTACGTACAGCCCTTTGTTTTGCTCGCGGCACTTCTCCTGTAGCTGTCTCAGCACAAAGACCATATCGGTGGTGCTCCTGTTTGCTCTGAAGCCACACTGGCCCTCTGGGAGTTGGTCTTCAGCGATGGCAGGTACCAGCCGATTCAGGAGCAGCCTTGCAAGGATTTTCCCAGAGCTGTGGTCCTCACCACCCTGCTGTATGGTTCCGAGTCCTGGGCCCTCTACCGCAGCCAACTACGACTCCTCGAACGCTTCCACCAGCGCTGCCTGCGCACCATCCTGGGCATTCACTGGAGTGACTATGTCACCAACGTCGAGGTCCTTGAACAGGCTGAAACTGTGAGCATCGAGGCTTTGCTGCTGCGGACACAGCTCCGCTGGGCGGGGCATGTCTCCAGGATGGAGGATCATCGCCTACCAAAGTTCACCCTGTTCGGCGAGCTTGCTACTGGACACCGTGACAGAGGGGCACCAAAGAAGAGATACAAAGACTGTCTCAAGAAGTCACTTAGTGCCTGCCAAATCGACCACCACCAGTGGTCTTCGCTTGCTGCGGACCGTGACACCTGGCGCTCCACCGTTTACAAGGCAGCTGTCTCCTTTGAGGACTCTCACAGAGCTAGCCTTAAGGACAAGAGGCTCAGGAGAAAAAACAGAGATGCCGCAGCTCAGAACCCTGACCAGACCTTCCCCTGCAGCCACTGCGGTCGAACCTGCCTGTCTCGGATTGGCCTCCGCAGCCACGAACAAGCCTGCAGACGTCGTGGGCAACTCCTATAAAATCTTCGTTTGCGAAGTCAAGCCAAGAGAGAGAAGAGGATTGCATTGCCCACCTATCCGCCCAAGAAACATGGATACAAAGTGATGCCAGCAAGAGACATAGAACCTCATGAGCCCCCGCAGGTGCGGGGGCATATGAGGCTCTATGTCTTTTGCAGTTGGGTCGTTTTCATTTCACTCTTTTCGGCAGTGAAGGAATTAAATTGCACACCTCTGATCTGCAGGGAATAGGCTTATTATGTGTCATGTTAATCTGTGTCACAGCACGTACTGTAGTGGAAGAAACTCAATGAGGGACTCTTTGAATGATTGAGTATAATATCAGTAGGTCGGACAATTCAGTACAGCGGAACCTGTTTGGAGCGACCGTGATCCTTATGAGAGATCACCTGTCCAAAAAAAAATTAAAATTGCCGAGAAAAAATAAACACGATCCAACTGCAAGAGGCATAGATCCTCATGAGCCCCCGCAGTTGCGGGGGCTCATGAGGATCTATGCCTCTTGCTGACCCCGTTTTGTTTCCTCTGACGGCTGAAATTGTTTTTACGTTGAACTCATTTGCAATGGTTAAATAAACACAATCAGTGCCCACTGCCAGTAATGAGGTAAAAGGCTATAGCTTAGCCGCATACAAGTGCATAGACCTTCACATAGAAGCACTTGCGACTGCAGGGACTCATGAGAATTTATGCAGATGGAGGTAGCTGACCGAGGAACATTGTGAAGCTACGTCTTTTGCAGATGGAAGGGTATGGTATGATTGATGAACTCGGGCAGACAGGGCCTATCATTAGTGATTTCAAAATCTGATCGTGAACTGTGAAAATGACCCTTTAACTGCCTTGACGCCGACAGCAGATGGCAGATACGTCAAAGCCCAACCTAGGGACTGTATACGTCATCTAAAATCCTTGGCTCAGTCTGAGGCCGAGAACATACGTAACAGACTGACTTTCAAATCGCCGTCATTACTATTGAATACACGTGACTTGTGAGGTAACACACATCTTACGCAATACACAATGAATGTATACTTTACTACGCAAGACTCTTGTATACTACTACTACTACTACTACTACTACTACTACTACTATACTACTATACTACTACTACGACTACAGATAATAATAATAATACATGGTATTTATATGGAGCATTTCAGATATTCGGCGTCCAAGATCCCAAGCTGTCGAAAGGAGCATGCACATAAAGTGGCTTAAACAAGAGGCACATTTGCGGGGGCTCATGAGGATCTATGCCTCTTGCAGTTGGATTTTGTTCAATGTTTATCGGTGCTAAAGAGGTGGAGACCATTTAAGGTGGATGCAAGGCGGCTGCAGTCACGTTTTAGTGATTATTTTGTTTTGCTAGTCACGGCCTGAATCACACAGATAAAAATGTGTGAGCTGTCAAAGCCTTGAGGCCCAAAATCTCGGAAAAGCGAACATTTGAGCAATCGAGATATTTTTTGTTTACTTATATATCTCAGCGATGGCATATTTCACTCCGGTCTATTTTTATCCACTAGTCACAACGTACAACATAAAATCACAATTGTTTGCTGGTCTGTGATTTTGGACCTTACCGCATACAGCTTTTAGGTACAAGTCACAGGCAAGCATACAATTCAAGTAACAGCAACTTTAGTGACAAGAGCAACAACAGCAGCAACAGCAGCAGCAACAACAACAGCAGCATCAGCATCAGCAACAACAACAGTAACAACAACAATAACAACAACAGCCACAACAACAGCAACAAAAATAGCAGCCACAACAACAGCAACGACAGCAACAACGACAGCAACAATGACAGAGACTCCAGCAGCAAGAGCAAGAGCAACAACAGAAAGGACAACAACAACAGCAACAACAACAGCAACAATACAACAACACGTATAACTTTTCTAGTCTATGCCCAATTGGCCTCCCTCCCGCCCCCCCCCCTCCCTGCCAATACACACACACCTTGGTACCCCCACGCTCTCTCCCCCTCTCCTTGTATACATTTCTTTAGTATTTCTTACGCCTCACAAGAAGGCAACAGAAGGTGGGTTAGGAGTACTCTAGCAGCTCATACCTATTTCACTTCGAGAAACAAGGTGACACATATTACACATACTGCCGAGAGGTGGGCGAGGTTGTCGATTGCTCGGCCATTCAACCCTAATCGCTAATATTCTACACAAGCGCATTAAATGGGTTAACTTTTAGGCGTGGATCAGTCACCTCGCGAGTGAGTGGTGGTAGAGGGGGAGGGGAGGGGGCGACCTCTTGCACACTTTCATAGCCGGCCTATATGTTGAAAAGCGGGGAAGGGGGGCGGGGGCAGAAGGGGGTGGGGGGCAGCGGGGGAGGTGGCGGTTTGGAGTGGGAGTGGGGGTGGGGTGGGGGGCAGCATGTGTCTTTGTGTCACTTTAACTTCTGCCCATTCGATTAACCCATTTAGCACAGAAGCACTACAGCAGGAGATTGATCGACCCTGGTGATTCAAGGGAAGTGCCTGATTAGCTTGGCGCCTGATGGCGCCAAGCTAATCTGGCACTACCCTTGAATGATCAGGGTCGGTTAATCTTCTGCAACTTGTACATAATTGTTAGGTGGCGCCTTGAAAACGTGGGACATGTGGCCGTGAGGTTAAACGGGTTAAAGACATTGTACAAGTAGCGCCTGAGTGATAAAAAATTGCTTTTTTTTTTGGGGGGGGGAGGTGGGAGGTGGAGCCCCTGGTATCCCTTTCCCCCTTTCCCCTTCCCCTATGGTTGTCGGTAAAGCATTTTCCAACGATGATTCCTGCAGGAATCATCGCAGAAAACGCGCTACCGATAGCCAAAAAGTTAATTAGATCCTTTTAAGCACGAGTATACTTCTCGGAAGATGGGTCGGTGTGGTCCAGGTGGTGCAGCGATGGATTCTCTCTCCGTGAAAGTTTTCCGGTTCCGCAAATCCTCATCGGGTCAAGGTTGTTACTGATCCTTCCCTGTACTTCCTCTTTGAAGTCCCCTTCTTTCAGAACAGAACAGAAGAAAATACATGTACATTAAAACTAGAACGACAAACCATCTCAGTGAAGAGTAGTGTCTGATTAGTGTGGCGTCACTTCAGGCCCTAAGCTAATCAGGCACTACCCTTCAGATGTGTGCTGTGGTTGATCCATCTCCTGAGCGCCAATTGGGGATGACTTAGGAAACGTTTGTCATGCTGGTTCGACAAAAAAGAAACTCCAACACCGGCACGGCTCACTGATTATTAGCGAGGTCGCTGGTCGCGAAACTCCAGCCGGCCGGAACTATCTCCTATCCTTCGTCGAAATAAATATTATCTGCAAAGGACATTGATTCACATGAGCCCCTGCAGTCGCAGGGGCTCATGTGAATCGATGTCCCTTTGCTGACCTTAGACTAGCGTCGTCTGCAGCTGTTTGTCAACTTGACGTTTTTATAAACAATACTTTGCAAGCATCACCAGCATCCTCCAAAACAACCAGGCTGGGGCCAGGAAGGCTGAAGACCTGCCAGTGTTAGCTGAAGAGGTGGAAGCAGCCGTACGCAGCCTGAAGGGAGGAAAGTCTCCAGGTGTAGACAACATACCTGCTGAACTGTTGAAACATGGAGGAGAAGTAACAACGAAGGTCCTCACTACACTCTGTCAAAAGATCTGGGAGCAAAAGAAATGGCCAGTAGAATGGACACAGTCTCTAGTGATCCCGCTCCCCAAGAAAGGAAACATGAAACAGTGCCAGAACTACAGAACTATCAGTCTGATAAGTCACCCTAGCAAAGTAATGCTTAGAATCATTCTCAACCGCCTCAAAACTTTCGCCGAGGAACTGCTGGCAGAAGAACAGGCTGGCTTCAGAGTTGGAAGAAGCACTGTAGAGCAGATTTTCAACTGCCGCGTCCTGATCGAGAAACATCTGCAGCATCAGCGCGAACTCTACCACAACTTCATTGATTTCAGGAAAGCATTTGATCGCGTCTGGCACGACGGACTCTGGCAAGTCATGAGATCGTTCAACATAGAGGAGGGACTGATCCAAATGATAGAAGCGCTTTACAAGAACGCCTGCAGCGCGGTTCTACTTAACAATCAGTCAGGCGAGTTCTTCAGGACGACGATCGGTGTCCGTCAAGGATGCCTGCTCTCTCCTGTCCTTTTCAACATATTCCTGGAGAAGATCATGCAGGAAACCCTCCACGACCACCATACTTCAATCTCTATTGGTGGCAGATCCCTGTGCAATCTTCGATTCGCAGACGACATTGACCTCATGGCAGGCAGCAATAGTGAGCTCCAAAACCTGACAGACAAACTTTCAAGTAGCGCAGGGTCTTATGGCATGGAGATCAGTACGGATAAAAGCAAAGTGATGATCAACACCACAAGCGACAGCAGCAGCAACATTCACATGAACGGCCAGAAGCTAGAAGAGGTCAATAGCTTCAAGTACTTGGGAGCCACCCTGTCCAAAGACGGTAGTTGCATAGCAGAGATCCGTATCAGGATAGGTACAGCAACATCCGCAATGGCCAGGCTGGACAGGATATGGCGAAGTAACTCCATCAGCTTCACCATCAAGTACAGGCTTTACAAGTCCCTCGTAGTGTCTATTCTACTCTACGGCTGTGAGACTTGGACACTGCTTGCAGACTCAGAAAAGAAAATCCAGGCCTTTGAGAACAAGTGCCTGAGGAAGTTGCTCCGCATCTCGTACCGCGAGCACAAAACCAACGAATATGTACGGAGCATCGTCACCTCCCTGGTGGGCCCACATGAACCTCTTCTGGCAACCGTGAAACGGCGCAAGCTTGCTTGGTTTGGCCACGTGACCCGACACAACACCTTGTCCAAGACTATCCTCCAAGGCACTCTCGAAGGAAGTCGTCGGCGAGGTCGTCAGAGAAAGAGTTGGGTCGCAAACATAAAAGAATGGACCGAACTCGAGATGCCAGACTTGCTTGCCACCGCCCAAAATAGAACTCAGTGGAGAGCACTGTCTGTTGCTGCTGCCTTTCAGTCCCCCCAACGCCCAGTTCGGGCAAGGGACTGATGATGATGATGATGATGATGACTTTGCAAGGTCGGCCGAACTATTTCTGAAGCTGTCTCATAGTATCTCATGCGAACTCATGCGAGTGTAGAGAAAATTTTGTGACCCGTGTCACAGAAAGGCTGATTGAAAAATAGTGGGCGAGTTGGAAGGGGGCAGAGAGACGAAGGGAACTTCAATGTCCTAAAATTGTAACGCGTGATAGATGTTTTTTTTCTCCCCCTGTTCTCGTGATTCGTGATTGCAATTGTCGTGATCCGTGCAGCAAGTATTTGTGGGATCCAAAATACGGTATTCGTAATTCGTGAAAACGTCGAGGAAAAGAGACAAGTCTGTTGCCACACTGTGTTAATTCCACTCTGAAATTTCCCCCTTTACCCCTCGACTTTTGATTGGAAAGTTGATAAATGTTGTGAACGCTGACCTCCACCATCCACTCCCCGCGATGTTTCATAGTCAGCAATGCCGGGAAGCTGACCCTGGATAAGGCCACAGGCAATGGATAATCGTGGCGTAACCCATTGAGCCCCAGGTTCGAAATACCCACATTTTGGAGTTGTCCTCTGAGGACTGCAGTACAGATCAGGAGACAGATCGACCATGATAGTTCAAGGATGGTGCCAGAATAGCTTGGCGCCTATAGGCGCCAAGCTATTCTGGCACCACCCTTGAACTATCATGGTCAACCCACATCTTGCTGTGCCGTGTCGGGACTGAATCCGGTAATCGTTCATCTCAATAGTGGGACTTTAAACTTGAACCCAGTCTCTTCACCTCACCATACTCCGCCCTCCTTCCCCCTCCCCCGTCCTACCCGTATTCTCCCCCCCCCCCCTTTCCGTACACACACACACACACTCCCTTGCCCCTATTCAAGCTGCCGGAGAGCTAGCACTAACTGTACACTGACCCGTGTCAAGTTCAAAAACCTTTTAGGTGATCACACTCCACAAACTGGTTGTCTCCTTCGATTCGCTACCGCTGACAAGCGGTAGCAAATCGAGGAAGACAACTATACTAATGGTAAAAAATTAGGGCCACCCCACTTTTTGTGTCATTGTTTATCGTCGCAAGTACGCTAATAAAATACAATGTTCTTTCGAACAAAATGAGTTAAAAGTTGACCTTAGACAGTGCACTGTACAGAGAACAACAGACAACGATTCATCAATTTCCACATACGTATCAAATGCACGTGAAACATCGTCAGTTTTTGTGAAAGGCTGTGCAATATTGGCAAGCGTACCAAAGGCAGGCAGGTGGAAAAACTCGGTAAAGTCGTGATGCACGTGCTAAAGGGGTCAGGCGTGAACACTGAACACTGTTTCGCTACAAATACCGGTATAGTAGGGGCATAATTGTCACTTTCCTAACCATGCCACCACGACGAAGCTACGGGAGCTAGCATGGCTGCAGGATGGAATTTCCAGATGAGAAGTTGGAAGACGTCTTGGGGTGTCCCATTCAGTGATCCAGAGGCTGCTGGCACGATTCCAAGAAACTGGAAGGGCAGAACGACGACCCTGCTCAGGACGCCCGCGTTGCACCAGCAGAAGGGAGGACAGATACGTCTGTGTGGCGGCTCTGCGCGACCGAACTATCACGTCAACCACTCTGTGATGTCAACTGATGCAAGCTGGAAACGTTAACGTCAGCAGAAGCACAGTCTGCCGACGTCTGCGCGAAATTGGCCTGGCTTCATGCAGAGCAGCAGTGAGAATACCCCTCACTCCAGCTCATCGCAGAGCCCGGGTTTCCTGGTGTCGTCAACATGTGAGGTGGAACAGACTCTAGTGGACTCAGGTTCTGTTTACTGATGAGACACGGTTCACTGTGTCCTTCAACGACGGCAGGGTGAGGGTCTGGAGACGCCAGGAGAGCGATTCATGGATGGATGCGTCCATGTGGTGGATCGCTAGGGAGGAGGCTCAGTCATGGTCTGGGTAGGCTTCAGCAAGGAAGGCAGGACGCCCCTCCACGTCATCTGAGGCACCCTGACTGGACTGCGCTATCGGACGAGATTGTGCATCCCCTTATCCAGCCAGCTCTCCAAGCCATAGGTGACAATGCTGTTTTGCAGGACGACAACGCTCGACCTCACCGCGTCCGTGTGGTGGATGAGTACCTTGAGCAACGGGGCATCATGAGGATGGAGTGGCCAGCTCGTTCACCTGATCTGGCTCCCATCGAGCACCTCTGGGACGTGCTGGGGCAACGTGTAGTCAGCAACTACTCTCCACCTCAAGGCGTCCCCCAGCTGACTCAGTTCCTGCATCAAGAGTGAGAAGCGATCCCTCAAATTGTTCTTCGAACCCTGGTGAACTCTATGCGTCAACGCTGCATTGAATGCTTGGCTGCAAACGGTGGATACACTCGCTACTGACTGCACCAGTCTTGTGTGACTTTTCAAATGGGGGGCGGGTGAACATTCTAACGTACTGCTGTTGTTACAATTGCTCGATTTACTCAAAACTTAAATGAAATTGTTACTGAATAATTTAGCAAAGTACTGACTCCAAGTATTGTTACATTATTTGTATGGTGTTGTCGGTGCGTCTGCGATAAAAAGTGGCCCTTAAGTTTTGACCATTAGTATAGTTTGCACCCAACCCAGTCAGGTCATCGCGCCCTGCTGAACCGAGACTAGGCCCAGTTGTTCCTCCTTTACCCTAGTTTTCAGTTCAGTGGTTTTTTCGTTCTGGCTGGTCCAGTGACGTAAGTCTCCTGCTAAGCAAGTTCTGTTGAACCTGCTAGGGCCATAGACTCTCATCATACTCTGCAGCAGATGTGTTGTTTAGTCTTGCTTGCAGAACTCAACCTCTTGATATCTTTACCTTTCCTTTTCTTTTCCATGTGCTTGGGGGTTTTTTTTTTCTGTGGTTGTTTTTCGCGTCTTGGTGTTGGGTGGAGAAACTGATGCTGGTCTTCAGTTTTATGTTACCCCCAAGAGACAGAGATTCTCATGAGCCCCTGCGGTCGCAGGGGCTCGTGAGAATTTGTGCCTCTCGCTCGCTGAGATAAGTTCGTTTTGCAGTCTTAGACCGAGCTTAAAGTACGGTTCACGTTTGAATCTGCGACTGAACATTTTTCATTGTTATGACTTTAATGCACACGTCAGCATGTTTTGTGTGTATGGGGGTGGTTGGGGGGGGGGGGGGGCGGGGGTTGCATGGGTGGGTAGGGTTTTTATTGGGTCGTGGGATCGAAAGGGTAAAGCCCCGGGGAAGTAGGCAGGGTTCGTAACCGATCCTAGCCCAGTGATCATGACCTGCTCAGAAACCTCAAAGGCAAAATTGCAAACTTGTAATCATTGGGGCGGAAAGTTGTTCGACCGTGGGAATTCAAGCGTTGGGGACAGTTGCACGAGTGAGCTGTAGTCCTGCGCCAGCCACTAAGCAATGAGCACCTTCCTTAGTGGCTGGCGCAGGACTAAGCTCACGGCTCAAGTAACTGGCTCAGGTCAAACTCAGGCTTACGTTTTCTTCGGCTAAAACAGAAGTTGATCGTGTTTAACTCATGCGGCACGTATCGAATGAAATTTTACTTGTTTTCGTTGTACATAGTCTAAACAGAATAAACATTGAATTCCTTCTTCTCCACATCCACAGAAGGACAACATTGCCAGAAAACAAACGAACAAAAACACTCTCCACGGCGACTGGACATTTCCACACAGCACATCTCTCTGAGATCTGCCCATGTTGGTGTGTGTGAAAACGAAGAAATTACAAAATATACAAAGGCATCGCCTATTGCAACCTTACAATACATTTTGCAATCTTGACTTGTCTGTTACGCCTCTTTTTGCCTCTTGTATTATCTCATCTCTGAAGGATGCTTCGTTGTTTGCACGGAACCCTGGCACTCACTCTCTCATTCATTCATTCAGTCAGTCCGCCGATCATTCGATCGATCGACCGACCAGCCGACCATCCATTCATCCATCCATCCAAGCATCCCACTCACCCACCCACCCACTGATCGATCGATCGATCGATCAATCAATCAATCTTTCTTTTCGTAACAAATTTGTTATATCTAAATTATAACTTCTATGAGCAAGTCAATATTATTAGGTTGGAGTTATTTCCCATGTTTAGAGAGAGAGAGAGAGAGAGAGAGAGAGAGAGAGAGAGAGAGAGAGAGAGAGAGAGAGAGAGAGAGAGAGAGAGAGAGAGAGAGAATGTGACAGCGTCAACGTCTTGACAGGAATGTAGAGCATTCTCGGACAGGGAAAACCGTTTATCTCCATGCTCGCCACAAAGGAGTGGGAACTGCACATGATGGGTCGGCGGACAGGGATGAGGTAATTGGGGGTGGGGGTGGGGTGGAGGGGGTAGGGAGAGATAACATGTCCGCATTTAAGTACTCAGGTACAGGTTCAAGTTCAAACAAAGTAACGCATACTGATACATTATACACACGGTAGTACAAGGCCACACACACACACACACACACACACACACACACACGCACACACGCACATACACACACGCAGACCGGATCACTGATTGACACGGACGATAAATATCGTTGACCTCTTGTTGACGGTATTATTTTAGTTCTGCCTCATACAAAGTCCATATTTTTCTTCCATTAATTTCATCCCATTGGACACCAACCATCCCACTCTCATAATGCGCAGCAGTCCCCCCCCCCCCCCTTCTTCTTAATCCCCCAACCATTTCCATCCCACCTGCACCTACACGTGTCACCTATTTTCTACGTCTGATCGAATTCATCCGGTTCACACAATAATAAACTTTTGAATTCTGAGTCATCAACACGACTTACCAAATCACGCCGATTGCGTAATCCAGACCAAAAAAGGTGACGGTCAAGCGTGCAAAATTGCAGAGAAGAATCCATCGGAGAAAGAAACACACCTAGAAAAGAGAGTTTCAACACAATGAGTGTTGTAACGAACATTGTCATCGTGTCCTGTGGATGGGGCACTTTAGCCTATTTTACGTGACACAGCATTTCTAAGCGTGTTTCTTTATCCT
>BTPG01000001.1:199834879-199866249 GCA_036245525.1 Semisulcospira habei
AAACAACTTCAGCAAAAATCTATACATGACAACAGCTGCCGGAACCTACGCGGTTTGCGAGGCGGACGCACAGTGATCAGTCTTTTAGCCAATCCTTTGTAAGCCTTAAAATGGACTGCCAGTGCTATAGAAAATGTCTGAAGGCATCTGACACATTATGTTTGTCTTTTTTTGTGATTTCGCGGAAATGACCATTTACTGGGTGCACAAATACCTTCAGTTAGCCAGAGATTCAATATTGTTTCATTGTGGGTTTTTGTATGTGCAGAGGATGCAGAAGGTGTGCCTTAACATAATATATTGCCTGATTGGGGCTTCTGGAATGAATTCTGATTTCTTTATAGGAAAATGTTTCTGAAACTCATTTTATCATCCGCGAAGAGCGTGAATGGGGGTACCCTTGCGCCATCGGCTATATCTCTGGTGTGTTCCTAAGGATTTTAGGGGAACATGGCTTAACCATCTCAGGACATACTAAGGTACACTTTGAAACCCATCTTATTGAGTACTGGGGGTGGGGTGGGGGTGGGTGGGGGAGGGGTGTACGGTAGGCCGGCCTAGCTTATGGACTAATTGTGCAACACTCTGTCGAGCCAGCGAGGTGTAGCGAATGAGTCACCACGTGATCCTTTCCGCTTGTCTGCAGGTTACTAAGTCAGTCGGTCATCCAGTCACGCGTGACAAAGCCGCTCCGGTGTGATGGAAAGACATTGCACCTGTAAATAAGACAATGAGCTAGAGGCTCATGGCTCCGCGCAGTTACAGGGGCTAATTTAGATTTACGCATCTTGAAGATTTTATTACCTCCCTTAACTGCCAGAGATTGTGTTCCTAAAAATCTTTGCAAACATCCAAAGAGCCCCATCCGTCCAAGAAGCCAGCAAGAGGCATAGATCCTCATGAGCCCCCGCATCTGCGGGGGCTCATGAGGATCTATGTCTCTTGTAGTTGGGTCGGTTTCACTTCAGTTCTCTTGGCAGTAAGAGGATTGCCACAGCTCTGTACACGCTGATCTTGGTGCCTGTTTTCAGCTGTTGATTGTGCCACACCCGCTTGAAAAGTCGCCCGAAAGCGCTGTTCGCTTTTGCCAGCCTGCTGTCAAGCTCCTTGTCCAGCTTGGCGTCCGACGTGATAATGCAGCCAAGGTAAGTAAACTGGTGCACTGACTTTAGTTCAGACTCGCCAATGGTGATGTGAGGAGGGCGATACACTGTCTTGGGTGCCGGCTGATGGAGGACCTCTGTCTTTTTCAGACTGACCTCGAGTCCAAAGAGCTGGGCAGCATCTGCGAAGCAAGACGTGATGCGCTGCAGGGCTTTCTCTGTGTGTGCAACGAGGGCAGCATCATCAGCAAAAAGCAGCTCGCGAATCAGTTGGTCTAGGGTTTTCGTGTGGGCCTGCAGTCGTCTGAGGTTGAACAGGCTGCCATCGAGACGATACCTGATGTACACTGCATCGTCATCATCGAGGTCCACTGTGGCCTGCTTCAACATCATGCTAAAAAAGATGGTGAAGAGGGTCGGTGCCAGCACGCAGCCCTGCTTTACGCCGTTGAGAATGGGGAATGGTTCTGAGAGGTCATTGTTGAGTCTGACCTGGCCTTGCTGGTCCTCGTGTAGCTGGACAATCATGTTGAGGAACTTTGGGGGACAGCCAAGTCGCTCCAGGATCTGCCACATGCCTTGCCTGCTCACAGTGTCGAACGCTTTTGTTAGGTCGACAAATGTTACGTACAGCCCTTTGTTCTGCTCGCGGCACTTCTCCTGTAGCTGTCTCAGCACAAAGACCATATCGGTGGTGCTCCTGTTTGCTCTGAAGCCACACTGGCCCTCTGGGAGTTGGTCTTCAGCGATGGCAGGTACCAGCCGATTCAGGAGCAGCCTTGCAAGGATTTTCCCAGAGCTGTGGTCCTCACCACCCTGCTGTATGGTTCCGAGTCCTGGGCCCTCTACCGCAGCCAACTACGACTCCTCGAACGCTTCCACCAGCGCTGCCTGCGCACCATCCTGGGCATTCACTGGAGTGACTATGTCACCAACGTCGAGGTCCTTGAACAGGCTGAAACTGTGAGCATCGAGGCTTTGCTGCTGCGGACACAGCTCCGCTGGGCGGGGCATGTCTCCAGGATGGAGGATCATCGCCTACCAAAGTTCACCCTGTTCGGCGAGCTTGCTACTGGACACCGTGACAGAGGGGCACCAAAGAAGAGATACAAAGACTGTCTCAAGAAGTCACTTAGTGCCTGCCAAATCGACCACCACCAGTGGTCTTCGCTTGCTGCGGACCGTGACACCTGGCGCTCCACCGTTTACAAGGCAGCTGTCTCCTTTGAGGACTCTCACAGAGCTAGCCTTAAGGACAAGAGGCTCAGGAGAAAAAACAGAGATGCCGCAGCTCAGAACCCTGACCAGACCTTCCCCTGCAGCCACTGCGGTCGAACCTGCCTGTCTCGGATTGGCCTCCGCAGCCACGAACAAGCCTGCAGACGTCGTGGGCAACTCCTATAAAATCTTCGTTTGCGAAGTCAAGCCAAGAGAGAGAAGAGGATTGCATTGCCCACCTATCCGCCCAAGAAACATGGATACAAAGTGATGCCAGCAAGAGACATAGAACCTCATGAGCCCCCGCAGGTGCGGGGGCATATGAGGCTCTATGTCTTTTGCAGTTGGGTCGTTTTCATTTCACTCTTTTCGGCAGTGAAGGAATTAAATTGCACACCTCTGATCTGCAGGGAATAGGCTTATTATGTGTCATGTTAATCTGTGTCACAGCACGTACTGTAGTGGAAGAAACTCAATGAGGGACTCTTTGAATGATTGAGTATAATATCAGTAGGTCGGACAATTCAGTACAGCGGAACCTGTTTGGAGCGACCGTGATCCTTATGAGAGATCACCTGTTCAAAAAAAAATTAAAATTGCCGAGAAAAAATAAACACGATCCAACTGCAAGAGGCATAGATCCTCATGAGCCCCCGCAGTTGCGGGGGCTCATGAGGATCTATGCCTCTTGCTGACCCCGTTTTGTTTCCTCTGACGGCTGAAATTGTTTTTACGTTGAACTCATTTGCAATGGTTAAATAAACACAATCAGTGCCCACTGCCAGTAATGAGGTAAAAGGCTATAGCTTAGCCGCATACAAGTGCATAGACCTTCACATAGAAGCACTTGCGACTGCAGGGACTCATGAGAATTTATGCAGATGGAGGTAGCTGACCGAGGAACATTGTGAAGCTACGTCTTTTGCAGATGGAAGGGTATGGTATGATTGATGAACTCGGGCAGACAGGGCCTATCATTAGTGATTTCAAAATCTGATCGTGAACTGTGAAAATGACCCTTTAACTGCCTTGACGCCGACAGCAGATGGCAGATACGTCAAAGCCCAACCTAGGGACTGTATACGTCATCTAAAATCCTTGGCTCAGTCTGAGGCCGAGAACATACGTAACAGACTGACTTTCAAATCGCCGTCATTACTATTGAATACACGTGACTTGTGAGGTAACACACATCTTACGCAATACACAATGAATGTATACTTTACTACGCAAGACTCTTGTATACTACTACTACTACTACTACTACTACTACTACTACTACTATACTACTATACTACTACTACGACTACAGATAATAATAATAATACATGGTATTTATATGGAGCATTTCAGATATTCGGCGTCCAAGATCCCAAGCTGTCGAAAGGAGCATGCACATAAAGTGGCTTAAACAAGAGGCACATTTGCGGGGGCTCATGAGGATCTATGCCTCTTGCAGTTGGATTTTGTTCAATGTTTATCGGTGCTAAAGAGGTGGAGACCATTTAAGGTGGATGCAAGGCGGCTGGAGTCACGTTTTAGTGATTATTTTGTTTTGCTAGTCACGGCCTGAATCACACAGATAAAAATGTGTGAGCTGTCAAAGCCTTGAGGCCCAAAATCTCGGAAAAGCGAACATTTGAGCAATCGAGATATTTTTTGTTTACTTATATATCTCAGCGATGGCATATTTCACTCCGGTCTATTTTTATCCACTAGTCACAACGTACAACATAAAATCACAATTGTTTGCTGGTCTGTGATTTTGGACCTTACCGCATACAGCTTTTAGGTACAAGTCACAGGCAAGCATACAATTCAAGTAACAGCAACTTTAGTGACAAGAGCAACAACAGCAGCAACAGCAGCAGCAACAACAACAGCAGCATCAGCATCAGCAACAACAACAGTAACAACAACAATAACAACAACAGCCACAACAACAGCAACAAAAATAGCAGCCACAACAACAGCAACGACAGCAACAACGACAGCAACAATGACAGAGACTCCAGCAGCAAGAGCAAGAGCAACAACAGAAAGGACAACAACAACAGCAACAACAACAGCAACAATACAACAACACGTATAACTTTTCTAGTCTATGCCCAATTGGCCCCCCTCCCGCCCCCCCCCTCCCTGCCAATACACACACACCTTGGTACCCCCACGCTCTCTCCCCCTCTCCTTGTATACATTTCTTTAGTATTTCTTACGCCTCACAAGAAGGCAACAGAAGGTGGGTTAGGAGTACTCTAGCAGCTCATACCTATTTCACTTCGAGAAACAAGGTGACACATATTACACATACTGCCGAGAGGTGGGCGAGGTTGTCGATTGCTCGGCCATTCAACCCTAATCGCTAATATTCTACACAAGCGCATTAAATGGGTTAACTTTTAGGCGTGGATCAGTCACCTCGCGAGTGAGTGGTGGTAGAGGGGGAGGGGAGGGGGCGACCTCTTGCACACTTTCATAGCCGGCCTATATGTTGAAAAGCGGGGAAGGGGGGCGGGGGCAGAAGGGGGTGGGGGGCAGCGGGGGAGGTGGCGGTTTGGAGTGGGAGTGGGGGTGGGGTGGGGGGCAGCATGTGTCTTTGTGTCACTTTAACTTCTGCCCATTCGATTAACCCATTTAGCACAGAAGCACTACAGCAGGAGATTGATCGACCCTGGTGATTCAAGGGAAGTGCCTGATTAGCTTGGCGCCTGATGGCGCCAAGCTAATCTGGCACTACCCTTGAATGATCAGGGTCGGTTAATCTTCTGCAACTTGTACATAATTGTTAGGTGGCGCCTTGAAAACGTGGGACATGTGGCCGTGAGGTTAAACGGGTTAAAGACATTGTACAAGTAGCGCCTGAGTGATAAAAAATTGCTTTTTTTTTGGGGGGGGGGGAGGTGGGAGGCGGAGCCCCTGGTATCCCTTTCCCCCTTTCCCCTTCCCCTATGGTTGTCGGTAAAGCATTTTCCAACGATGATTCCTGCAGGAATCATCGCAGAAAACGCGCTACCGATAGCCAAAAAGTTAATTAGATCCTTTTAAGCACGAGTATACTTCTCGGAAGATGGGTCGGTGTGGTCCAGGTGGTGCAGCGATGGATTCTCTCTCCGTGAAAGTTTTCCGGTTCCGCAAATCCTCATCGGGTCAAGGTTGTTACTGATCCTTCCCTGTACTTCCTCTTTGAAGTCCCCTTCTTTCAGAACAGAACAGAAGAAAATACATGTACATTAAAACTAGAACGACAAACCATCTCAGTGAAGAGTAGTGTCTGATTAGTGTGGCGTCACTTCAGGCCCTAAGCTAATCAGGCACTACCCTTCAGATGTGTGCTGTGGTTGATCCATCTCCTGAGCGCCAATTGGGGATGACTTAGGAAACGTTTGTCATGCTGGTTCGACAAAAAAGAAACTCCAACACCGGCACGGCTCACTGATTATTAGTGAGGTCGCTGGTCGCGAAACTCCAGCCGGCCGGAACTATCTCCTATCCTTCGTCGAAATAAATATTATCTGCAAAGGACATTGATTCACATGAGCCCCTGCAGTCGCAGGGGCTCATGTGAATCGATGTCCCTTTGCTGACCTTAGACTAGCGTCGTCTGCAGCTGTTTGTCAACTTGACGTTTTTATAAACAATACTTTGCAAGCATCACCAGCATCCTCCAAAACAACCAGGCTGGGGCCAGGAAGGCTGAAGACCTGCCAGTGTTAGCTGAAGAGGTGGAAGCAGCCGTACGCAGCCTGAAGGGAGGAAAGTCTCCAGGTGTAGACAACATACCTGCTGAACTGTTGAAACATGGAGGAGAAGTAACAACGAAGGTCCTCACTACACTCTGTCAAAAGATCTGGGAGCAAAAGAAATGGCCAGTAGAATGGACACAGTCTCTAGTGATCCCGCTCCCCAAGAAAGGAAACATGAAACAGTGCCAGAACTACAGAACTATCAGTCTGATAAGTCACCCTAGCAAAGTAATGCTTAGAATCATTCTCAACCGCCTCAAAACTTTCGCCGAGGAACTGCTGGCAGAAGAACAGGCTTGTTTCAGAGTTGGAAGAAGCACTGTAGAGCAGATTTTCAACTGCCGCGTCCTGATCGAGAAACATCTGCAGCATCAGCGCGAACTCTACCACAACTTCATTGATTTCAGGAAAGCATTTGATCGCGTCTGGCACGACGGACTCTGGCAAGTCATGAGATCGTTCAACATAGAGGAGGGACTGATCCAAATGATAGAAGCGCTTTACAAGAACGCATGCAGCGCGGTTCTACTTAACAATCAGTCAGGCGAGTTCTTCAGGACGACGATCGGTGTCCGTCAAGGATGCCTGCTCTCTCCTGTCCTTTTCAACATATTCCTGGAGAAGATCATGCAGGAAACCCTCCACGACCACCATACTTCAATCTCTATTGGTGGCAGATCCCTGTGCAATCTTCGATTCGCAGACGATATTGACCTCATGGCAGGCAGCAATAGTGAGCTCCAAAACCTGACATACAAACTTTCAAGTAGCGCAGGGTCTTATGGCATGGAGATCAGTACGGATAAAAGCAAAGTGATGATCAACACCACAAGCGACAGCAGCAGCAACATTCACATGAACGGCCAGAAGCTAGAAGAGGTCAATAGCTTCAAGTACTTGGGAGCCACCCTGTCCAAAGACGGTAGTTGCGTAGCAGAGATCCGTATCAGGATAGGTACAGTAACATCCGCAATGGCCAGGCTGGACAGGATATGGCGAAGTAACTCCATCAGCTTCACCATCAAGTACAGGCTTTACAAGTCCCTCGTAGTGTCTATTCTACTCTACGGCTGTGAGACTTGGACACTGCTTGCAGACTCAGAAAAGAAAATCCAGGCCTTTGAGAACAAGTGCCTGAGGAAGTTGCTCCGCATCTCGTACCGCGAGCACAAAACCAACGAATATGTACGGAGCATCGTCACCTCCCTGGTGGGCCCACATGAACCTCTTCTGGCAACCGTGAAACGGCGCAAGCTTGCTTGGTTTGGCCACGTGACCCGACACAACACCTTGTCCAAGACTATCCTCCAAGGCACTCTCGAAGGAAGTCGTCGGCGAGGTCGTCAGAGAAAGAGTTGGGTCGCAAACATAAAAGAATGGACCGAACTCGAGATGCCAGACTTGCTTGCCACCGCCCAAAATAGAACTCAGTGGAGAGCACTGTCTGTTGCTGCTGCCTTTCAGTCCCCCCAACGCCCAGTTCGGGCAAGGGACTGATGATGATGATGATGATGATGACTTTGCAAGGTCGGCCGAACTATTTCTGAAGCTGTCTCATAGTATCTCATGCGAACTCATGCGAGTGTAGAGAAAATTTTGTGACCCGTGTCACAGAAAGGCTGATTGAAAAATAGTGGGCGAGTTGGAAGGGGGCAGAGAGACGAAGGGAACTTCAATGTCCTAAAATTGTAACGCGTGATAGATGTTTTTTTTCTCCCCCTGTTCTCGTGATTCGTGATTGCAATTGTCGTGATCCGTGCAGCAAGTATTTGTGGGATCCAAAATACGGTATTCGTAATTCGTGAAAACGTCGAGGAAAAGAGACAAGTCTGTTGCCACACTGTGTTAATTCCACTCTGAAATTTCCCCCTTTACCCCTCGACTTTTGATTGGAAAGTTGATAAATGTTGTGAACGCTGACCTCCACCATCCACTCCCCGCGATGTTTCATAGTCAGCAATGCCGGGAAGCTGACCCTGGATAAGGCCACAGGCAATGGATAATCGTGGCGTAACCCATTGAGCCCCAGGTTCGAAATACCCACATTTTGGAGTTGTCCTCTGAGGACTGCAGTACAGATCAGGAGACAGATCGACCATGATAGTTCAAGGATGGTGCCAGAATAGCTTGGCGCCTATAGGCGCCAAGCTATTCTGGCACCACCCTTGAACTATCATGGTCAACCCACATCTTGCTGTGCCGTGTCGGGACTGAATCCGGTAATCGTTCATCTCAATAGTGGGACTTTAAACTTGAACCCAGTCTCTTCACCTCACCATACTCCGCCCTCCTTCCCCCTCCCCCGTCCTACCCGTATTCTCCCCCCCCCCCCTTTCCGTACACACACACACACACACTCCCTTGCCCCTATTCAAGCTGCCGGAGAGCTAGCACTAACTGTACACTGACCCGTGTCAAGTTCAAAAACCTTTTAGGTGATCACACTCCACAAACTGGTTGTCTCCTTCGATTCGCTACCGCTGACAAGCGGTAGCAAATCGAGGAAGACAACTATACTAATGGTAAAAAATTAGGGCCACCCCACTTTTTGTGTCATTGTTTATCGTCGCAAGTACGCTAATAAAATACAATGTTCTTTCGAACAAAATGAGTTAAAAGTTGACCTTAGACAGTGCACTGTACAGAGAACAACAGACAACGATTCATCAATTTCCACATACGTATCAAATGCACGTGAAACATCGTCAGTTTTTGTGAAAGGCTGTGCAATATTGGCAAGCGTACCAAAGGCAGGCAGGTGGAAAAACTCGGTAAAGTCGTGATGCACGTGCTAAAGGGGTCAGGCGTGAACACTGAACACTGTTTCGCTACAAATACCGGTATAGTAGGGGCATAATTGTCACTTTCCTAACCATGCCACCACGACGAAGCTACGGGAGCTAGCATGGCTGCAGGATGGAATTTCCAGATGAGAAGTTGGAAGACGTCTTGGGGTGTCCCATTCAGTGATCCAGAGGCTGCTGGCACGATTCCAAGAAACTGGAAGGGCAGAACGACGACCCTGCTCAGGACGCCCGCGTTGCACCAGCAGAAGGGAGGACAGATACGTCTGTGTGGCGGCTCTGCGCGACCGAACTATCACGTCAACCACTCTGTGATGTCAACTGATGCAAGCTGGAAACGTTAACGTCAGCAGAAGCACAGTCTGCCGACGTCTGCGCGAAATTGGCCTGGCTTCATGCAGAGCAGCAGTGAGAATACCCCTCACTCCAGCTCATCGCAGAGCCCGGGTTTCCTGGTGTCGTCAACATGTGAGGTGGAACAGACTCTAGTGGACTCAGGTTCTGTTTACTGATGAGACACGGTTCACTGTGTCCTTCAACGACGGCAGGGTGAGGGTCTGGAGACGCCAGGAGAGCGATTCATGGATGGATGCGTCCATGTGGTGGATCGCTAGGGAGGAGGCTCAGTCATGGTCTGGGTAGGCTTCAGCAAGGAAGGCAGGACGCCCCTCCACGTCATCTGAGGCACCCTGACTGGACTGCGCTATCGGACGAGATTGTGCATCCCCTTATCCAGCCAGCTCTCCAAGCCATAGGTGACAATGCTGTTTTGCAGGACGACAACGCTCGACCTCACCGCGTCCGTGTGGTGGATGAGTACCTTGAGCAACGGGGCATCATGAGGATGGAGTGGCCAGCTCGTTCACCTGATCTGGCTCCCATCGAGCACCTCTGGGACGTGCTGGGGCAACGTGTAGTCAGCAACTACTCTCCACCTCAAGGCGTCCCCCAGCTGACTCAGTTCCTGCATCAAGAGTGAGAAGCGATCCCTCAAATTGTTCTTCGAACCCTGGTGAACTCTATGCGTCAACGCTGCATTGAATGCTTGGCTGCAAACGGTGGATACACTCGCTACTGACTGCACCAGTCTTGTGTGACTTTTCAAATGGGGGGCGGGTGAACATTCTAACGTACTGCTGTTGTTACAATTGCTCGATTTACTCAAAACTTAAATGAAATTGTTACTGAATAATTTAGCAAAGTACTGACTCCAAGTATTGTTACATTATTTGTATGGTGTTGTCGGTGCGTCTGCGATAAAAAGTGGCCCTTAAGTTTTGACCATTAGTATAGTTTGCACCCAACCCAGTCAGGTCATCGCGCCCTGCTGAACCGAGACTAGGCCCAGTTGTTCCTCCTTTACCCTAGTTTTCAGTTCAGTGGTTTTTTCGTTCTGGCTGGTCCAGTGACGTAAGTCTCCTGCTAAGCAAGTTCTGTTGAACCTGCTAGGGCCATAGACTCTCATCATACTCTGCAGCAGATGTGTTGTTTAGTCTTGCTTGCAGAACTCAACCTCTTGATATCTTTACCTTTCCTTTTCTTTTCCATGTGCTTGGGTTTTTTTTTTTTTCTGTGGTTGTTTTTCGCGTCTTGGTGTTGGGTGGAGAAACTGATGCTGGTCTTCAGTTTTATGTTACCCCCAAGAGACAGAGATTCTCATGAGCCCCTGCGGTCGCAGGGGCTCGTGAGAATTTGTGCCTCTCGCTCGCTGAGATAAGTTCGTTTTGCAGTCTTAGACCGAGCTTAAAGTACGGTTCACGTTTGAATCTGCGACTGAACATTTTTCATTGTTATGACTTTAATGCACACGTCAGCATGTTTTGTGTGTATGGGGGTGGTTGGGGGGGGGGGGGGGGGGGGCGGGGGTTGCATGGGTGGGTAGGGTTTTTATTGGGTCGTGGGATCGAAAGGGTAAAGCCCCGGGGAAGTAGGCAGGGTTCGTAACCGATCCTAGCCCAGTGATCATGACCTGCTCAGAAACCTCAAAGGCAAAATTGCAAACTTGTAATCATTGGGGCGGAAAGTTGTTCGACCGTGGGAATTCAAGCGTTGGGGACAGTTGCACGAGTGAGCTGTAGTCCTGCGCCAGCCACTAAGCAATGAGCACCTTCCTTAGTGGCTGGCGCAGGACTAAGCTCACGGCTCAAGTAACTGGCTCAGGTCAAACTCAGGCTTACGTTTTCTTCGGCTAAAACAGAAGTTGATCGTGTTTAACTCATGCGGCACGTATCGAATGAAATTTTACTTGTTTTCGTTGTACATAGTCTAAACAGAATAAACATTGAATTCCTTCTTCTCCACATCCACAGAAGGACAACATTGCCAGAAAACAAACGAACAAAAACACTCTCCACGGCGACTGGACATTTCCACACAGCACATCTCTCTGAGATCTGCCCATGTTGGTGTGTGTGAAAACGAAGAAATTACAAAATATACAAAGGCATCGCCTATTGCAACCTTACAATACATTTTGCAATCTTGACTTGTCTGTTACGCCTCTTTTTGCCTCTTGTATTATCTCATCTCTGAAGGATGCTTCGTTGTTTGCACGGAACCCTGGCACTCACTCTCTCATTCATTCATTCAGTCAGTCCGCCGATCATTCGATCGATCGACCGACCAGCCGACCATCCATTCATCCATCCATCCAAGCATCCCACTCACCCACCCACCCACTGATCGATCGATCGATCGATCAATCAATCAATCTTTCTTTTCGTAACAAATTTGTTATATCTAAATTATAACTTCTATGAGCAAGTCAATATTATTAGGTTGGAGTTATTTCCCATGTTTAGAGAGAGAGAGAGAGAGAGAGAGAGAGAGAGAGAGAGAGAGAGAGAGAGAGAGAGAGAGAGAGAGAGAGAGAGAGAGAGAGAGAGAGAGAATGTGACAGCGTCAACGTCTTGACAGGAATGTAGAGCATTCTCGGACAGGGAAAACCGTTTATCTCCATGCTCGCCACAAAGGAGTGGGAACTGCACATGATGGGTCGGCGGACAGGGATGAGGTAATTGGGGGTGGGGGTGGGGTGGAGGGGGTAGGGAGAGATAACATGTCCGCATTTAAGTACTCAGGTACAGGTTCAAGTTCAAACAAAGTAACGCATACTGATACATTATACACACGGTAGTACAAGGCCACACACACACACACACACACACACACACGCACACACGCACATACACACACGCAGACCGGATCACTGATTGACACGGACGATAAATATCGTTGACCTCTTGTTGACGGTATTATTTTAGTTCTGCCTCATACAAAGTCCATATTTTTCTTCCATTAATTTCATCCCATTGGACACCAACCATCCCACTCTCATAATGCGCAGCAGTCCCCACCCCTTCTTCTTAATCCCCCAACCATTTCCATCCCACCTGCACCTACACGTGTCACCTATTTTCTACGTCTGATCGAATTCATCCGGTTCACACAATAATAAACTTTTGAATTCTGAGTCATCAACACGACTTACCAAATCACGCCGATTGCGTAATCCAGACCAAAAAAGGTGACGGTCAAGCGTGCAAAATTGCAGAGAAGAATCCATCGGAGAAAGAAACACACCTAGAAAAGAGAGTTTCAACACAATGAGTGTTGTAACGAACATTGTCATCGTGTCCTGTGGATGGGGCACTTTAGCCTATTTTACGTGACACAGCATTTCTAAGCGTGTTTCTTTATCCTTTGGGTTCTTCTCACTCCAATGACAGACACATCCTTTTCTGGTGCAAAATATAAATACACTGAGCGCTGGTGTCGAACATGACTCCCTAATTTGGATGCTGTTCTTTGAAGATTACATCACAGTTTAGGAGACAGATCGACCACGATAGTTCAAGGGTGGTGCCAGAATAGCTTGGCGCCTGTAGGCGCCAAGCTATTCTGGCTCCACCCTTGAACTATCATTGTCGATGCGTGGCTCACTGTGCTGTGTCACGGTAAAATAGGCTAAAGTGCCCCATCCTCAGGACACGATGACAATGTTCGTGACATCATATTATTTTGGGGAAACTTTTTGCCTATAAATATATTGCACCAAAGTTTCAAGGTGTGTAAGTGTGTGCCACGGCCCGCAGCATCATTCACGTCCAGCGCTAAACGGTGGGAGATGCGGAATCGACTGTGATGCATGAAAGGTAGTGACAGATCAGCATTGACTGCAACAGCTCAACGGTAATGCCTTTAGCTTGGCGCTTTAACAAGCAGGCATTAGACTTGATTGAAGCCCCAAATCAGTCAGACGTCTACCCTAAGGAGAAAAGAAAGATTACATAAGAAAGGAATATTGTGTTGAACAAACAAGCAAGCAAGAATCAAACAAACAATCAACAAACAAACAAACCAACAAACCAACAAACAACAAACAACAAACAACAAACAAACAACAATGAATGAATGAATCTACCAACCAACCAACCAACCAACCAACCAACCAACCAACCAATCAATCAATAAATCAAAGACAGACTGACAGACAGACAAACACACAGACACATATCCAACCAACCAACCAACCAACCAACCAACCAACAGACAAACAAACAAACAAACAAACAAACAAACAAACAAATGGGTGTTATGATACAAATACAAGTAATATACATCATTATAATGTATGTATAGAATGATCTGCCGCGGTTCATGCAACTCCCACAACTGGACTCTATGATTTGATACATCTCCTTCAATTTGCATTCAGCGGTAAGAGAGATGATTTCAAGATACGTAGTCAGCTAAGTTAAGGCGTGCACTAACCAGAATGTTTTCAAACCAATCTCATTCACCGCTAAAGAAAATCACCGGTCAACAAAACAATGAGGTCAGCAAGAGGCATAGATCCTCATAAGCCCCCGCGTATGCGGGGGCTCATGAGGATATGTGCCTCTTGCACATGGGAGTGTTCTCGTCCCTTTCCTCACAGTAATAAACGTGTTGATAGAGACCGCTACAGGATCTGACTATGAATAAACACTCAGTGTTTACGCACCACTCGTGAAACCACCGAAGTCGGACGCGCATTACTGAGCCGGTGACGTCATGGGGTAAGCGGACATAAACACACGGCCGCACTCCAGATATGACAGGTGAGACAGGGAGAGACACATAACACGGAGAGACACATAACACGGAGAGACAGTGACTTGCGGATGTAAATGTAACAGAGAATCCTTCCACTTCCAATATCAATGTCAGTTTAGGTTTCGCGGTCGACTTCGCTGTATCTATAGACGTTAACACACCCAGCGCAAGGGTAGCGAAAATCAACACAAGGTGAATCTGTCCCAGGCATGTCAGGGGCGGATCTGGGCGGGGGAGGAGGGGGGGGTCCAGGGGTTCCGCCCCCCCTCACCCACAATTTAAAAAAAATGCTAAAACAGTCCCTTTTGGGGGTGTTTGGATACTCCCCCCCCCCAAGCCACCTCCACCCCCAGCCCCTACACGTTTAACATTTTGGTGAGTTTCTCTCTCCCCTCCCTCCCGCCCCTTCCCTGATGTTTTGGCTAACGGTGAGATTCTTAACACGCACTCGCCCATACCCCCCCTCCCCCCCCCCCCCTCCATCCCCCCTCTCCCCCCCTCTCCCGTAACCCGGCCACCCTGCTTTTCGATTTTTCTGCCCTGAAAGCAAGGTCTGGCGTCGGGGAGACCTTTTGTATTCAGGTTGAAGGTCCAAACAAAATGTTGGAACACCCCCCCCCACCCCCACCCCTCGAAGTAACTGATTCGCCCTTGCAAGTGTGTACCTTGTGTTTATTTGTACTGCTGCTATTTCATCTTAATTCTCATTTGGTGGATTCTCATTTAGTGCATTAAAGCTTGTGAGGATTTTAAGCTGTGTAGGTTTATACTGGGTAGATTTAACTCATTCAGCCCGACGCACGTATTTCCCAACATTGGGTTGGTTGGTTGGTTGGACATTGCTTAACGTCCCGACAGCAACAAGACTTTCTCAGGACGTGCCTGCACTTCTTGTAAAGAAAACCCCCAACTAAACAGAATATTGAATATATGTCGCCAGCTAATACGCTAAATAAACCTAAGACCATTTAGCAACACGGGCACATCCAATATAGTCAAGAGCTACAGGTAGCGCAGACAGTAGGGAGAGTTTAAAAAAGAAAAATACAGGTGAATGGACCAAGGGTAAACAGAAACACATGCCCCGGCAGAATAGAGGGGAAAACCCACCCTGTGGGGCTGACCAGGGTGACCCTGGGCCAAATTTTGAAGGCCGCCGTCATATAATGACTATGCACTAGTTGCAGGAGTTAGATCGACCATGATAATTTAAGGGCAGTGCCAGATTAGCTTGGCGCCGACGGGCCCCAAGCTAATCTGGCACTACCCTTGAATTATCATGGTCGACACATCTCCTGCTGTAGTGCGTCAGGGCTGAATGAGTTAATTATGTCTAAATTATGAGTGGAGAACATAATAGCGAAGAAAGAAACATGCTTAGAAAAGAGAGTTACCACACACTTCATTCATATTTCGAAATATTAACGCATCGAGCCCCGATCGATCGAGCATGATAGTTCAAGGGTGGTGCCAGAATAGCTTGGCGCCCATAGGAGCCAAGCTATTCTGGCAGCACCCTTGAAATATCATGCTCGATCTGTCTCTAGAATTGTAATACAGTCCTTCAGAGGGCAACTTCAAAATTTGGGGGATTTTGGTCATGCGGTAGAATGAGTCAATAGTGTTGTAATTGTAAGAATTCAAATTATTTTTTGAAGCAGACATAAAAACGAAACACAATTTGCTACTTATTTTATCTTTGGTGATCGGAAAATCGGACATTGCTCTGCATTTCACACACCTGGCAGACACCTTTTTGGTTTGGATTAAGTATGAGTGGAATCGCCACAGTGCAAATTTTCCCTGTGTTGATTCGCGCTGGGTGGATTCGCGTTGGGTAGATTCACTAAGGGTAGATTTTGACCCCTCCAGTCAGAATTAATGTAGCCGGCCTCTCCCAAGAGAATACACTTTCAGATTCAGATTCAGACGACTTTACTATCCACAAAAGGAAATTGTTTCGTGGTGGTCATTTTAATGTTTCACCGTGTCACGTCACTCTGTACAACAAGAGTTAGTTAGTTATTTGGGTCTACTGCCGAGCAGGCGACTAAGGCCATCTCACGGCGGGATGAGTAAAAATCTGTCCAGCCAGACAAAAAGAAAGGTCTTAAGACAAGATGTAAATAATATCTTAAAAATAGTTCATGCTAAAATGTCGCACGGGTCTTTAAAGGAAACGTCTACAAACTCTCAAAAGGTCAAAATTATGAAATTCGTATAGTCTATCAATGCTCAAATCTTATTTAACTCATTCTACCCCAGGCACACCACAAGAAGATAAGGATCGACCATGATAGTTCAAGGGTGATGCCAGAATAGCTTGGCGCCTATGGGCGCCAAGCTATTCTGGCATCACCCTTGAACTATCATGGTCGATATGTGTCCTGCCCTGCAATGCAGTCTTCAGAGGACAACGGCAAAGTTTAAGGATTTCGGTGTTGGTGTAGAATGAGTTAAAATATTGCATTCTCACAGTAAACTGAAGGGTCAAAATAATAAATTCGTATAGTCTATGAATGCTCAAATCTTTTTTAAAAAAAATATTGCATTCTCATAGTAAACTGAAGATTTTGTCCGGTGGAACATCCCGGAAAAAACAACAACTGTACAACAAGAGATAGCTGGACCTGGGGTGCTAGAACAGCCTTGAAATACTTAAACTTTTGTGGTCGATCTATCTCCAAAACTGTTGTGAATACAGTAGAGCCTGTTTTGATCAACCACATAAAAAGTGGTCTAAATAAGACTGAAGTGAAGTCTTGAAGGGCAAAACCTGTGTACTGTCATAAAGACCATCTTTTAGGTGGCTGGCCGTGTCACCTGTCATTAAAGACCACCAATTAGGTGGCGACAGCCACCTAATTGGTGGTCTTTAATAACAGGTGATCAGGCATAAGGATAGTCGCACAACACAGGTTTAGGTTCATTCCTTTAAAAAAAGTGACGGATGAGCATTCTTCAAGGATCAAGTCATAAACTATTTAATTTCGTCCGAGACCACGTGTCAAAATGGCCTAAAAGGCACTAAAAATCCGGAACACAAATAGGGTGAAAAGGTTCTCTGCATCAAGCTTAATTCAATTCATTCCAGACGTGCCGCATGCAGATACGCGGCAAATTGCCGCGTATCAATATAAGGCACTTCTCGGACGTGTTAAGGCACTACTTTGCGATTTTTATGGTCAATCCATGTTCGGCAGTTGACGGCAAGAAGTGAGACAGGTAACACAAGCAGACTGGTGTCAAGGCAGTAAACAGGGGAGACAACTGCCTCTCGGCTTGCCCGTACTGAGGGATCGCAAGCGAGGCACAGTTCTGTCACGTGCTGGAAATACATCTTGCAATTTGCAATTTTTTACAGGGACTAAGACTTCCAGCTATCGCTGATTTCGTCTGAGGGGGGATGGGCCAGGGGAGGGGGGGGGGAGGGGGCCTGTCTTGCTGACTGTCTGTCGCCCCGTCGCGCAGTGGCTGATGGTGTTGCCAGGGCCGGGTGGTTGGTGGTGGAGGAGGCGGGTGGTGAGGCCGGGGGACCGTTGCTTTAGTGCCAGGCTGGAGGGTGTTGACAGGCCAGCCACTCTAAAAGTTCTTGTACGAGTGGTGGCGGGGGTGGTGGTGGCCGGCGAAACCGTGGCTGGTGGAGGCAGGGTGCGGGGATTCGGGGTGGTGGAGGTGGTGGCCAGTGGATTCTGGGTCTTGGTGCTTGGCGTTGGAATGGGCGGGCTGGGTGGCGATGTGGTGGTGGTAGACGGAGGTGGGGTGGTGGTGTGGGAAGTAGTGCCGGGCGTTGCTGTGTCCTGAATCTCTTTGGTGGGCGGTGGCGTTGGTGGGTTGTAGTTTGTTGTCTCTTGGCCGGTGGTTGAGGGTTGTGATTCTTGTTCTCTTCATCGGGGGTCTGGGTGGTCGTGGTGGCCGTGTTGGTGGTGTCAGTCGGTGGGGCGTCTGCCCTGGCCTTCTGTTGCCTTGGTAGGTCAGTGTTGCATCCCCTCTCATGGGTTGCTGGTGGTGTCGTGAGGCGCTCTCGGTCGTTGGTCGCTGTGGTGGTTGCGGTTTCGGTATCTTTGTTTGCTGTGGTTACTGTCGCTTGGCAGTTGCTGTCTTGTTGTGTTTTGACTGCTTGGCTTCCGCTGTTCGTAGTTTTGGGTGGACAGAGATCGGCGAGTTCTCCAGTGTCTATTAGCCATCGTGTGGCGACGAGTGCTCGGTGGTACTCGTCCCCCTTCACTGCGTCGATGACTGGTATTGCTGACTGTAGCAACAGTACCAGGTCGATGACGTCCATTTTCTTGAGACGAATCTTCTTCTCTCTCTTGGTCCACGCCCGTTTCTTTAGTAGGTGTTCAGGGATGTGGACTGACCCTGGGGAGGGTGGGGAGACAGACTCTGTGGAATTCGTCGTGTCTTCGGAGTCTGGTGGCGGTAGGGTCTCTGGTAGGGGGCAGGCAGTCTCTTGTGCGGCTGGCTGCTGGTTGAGCTCTTGTGTTGGGGGCTCTTTGGCGGGGGCTGTCTCCTCTTCTTCTTCGTGTTGGTATTGTTGCATGCTGAGTGAGTTGAGTTCATTTTGGAAGAGTTGTCTTAATTCCGGCGGTGGTGTTTCTTCTTCGGGGGCTGCGGCATGGTTCAACTGGCTCAAGCTTCTCCGCATGAGCTCGTCGAACTTGGGAAACAGCCCCATCGGCGGTATCGGCATTCCTTGAAGTGCCAGGCGTTCGAAAGGTGTCACCTGTCGTGGTGGGTGGGCTGTTTGCTGCGGGGGCGGGAGCCCCCACGTTGGTTGTTCCCTTGGCTGAATTGGTTGCGGCGCCTGGGGGGGAGGGGGTGAATCCCCCACCTGTTCCCAGTACCCGGCGGCTGCGCTGGCTGATCTCTTCGCTGAAAAGGTGGGGACAATGGAGGCCGTTGGCTTCTTGTCACCTTTGTAGCCTTTGTTTGCTGTTGTGGCGCCTGAGGGAGACTGGCGGTATAGTCTTCCACCTGGTCTTTGTTGGTTCGGCGTCTGTTCGCCCTAACAAGGGCGGGCGGCTTGTTTTTCTTGGAGGCCATCTGTGTTGTTACTTGGCTTTGCTTGAGGCGAGGCTTGGTCTCGGTTGGCTCCGTTGGGTCTCTGTTTTCTCTCTGGCTAGGCGAGGAGCGGAGGACCGTTCTCCTCGGCTGCTGTGAGTCGAATGATGACTGATCTAATCAATGTTTTGTTATCGTAAACCGGTGTTTGTCGTGGGCGGTCACGCGCATACTGACTACAGGTATCTTGATCCGCTCCGCGTAGAGCGGAGCGGATCAAGGGAGGTAATCAGTATGCGGCCACGTCATCGTTTGCGTGCTGTAAACACCGCCTTCATTATTAAGGTTACGGAGTATGAATTGCATAAGCAGTGTGTAATTGTTGATTAAAAATCGCCACGTACAGCCATACATTCCTTTGAGTGTGTATCATTTTGTCTTGTGACCAATAACATCATTAAACCCGTTTCCGATTTTTTTCGCTTGTCACTTCTAGTCAGTCACATCCCGCTTTTTTTTTTTTTTTGCTATCCCACTGCCGATAAGCGAACGTACGCATTGAAGTGTACGGAGCATGCCCCCCCCCCCCCTTTTTTTTTCTGAAGCCGGAAGAGCGAGGCTGCGCCAACAGGGGCGCAGAGACAATGAGTCAACGCTCACTTCTTATCTAAGTCGATAACGGACGAGTGATCAGCACGCCCTATTTTTGTTGTGTCACTCTTCAGTGCTGCCAAATACGTAATCCCGTTTGTCAATATATCTTAAAGGCCCACTACCGCCGTAACTGTTCAAAGATACACGCCTGTGACAGATGGTTACGAAACTATGGTTCATTTAGACACAGGACAATCCAGTTCAGCACACGTCGTCTTTATATCAAGTAACCCGACAATGACTCCACTCTGTTCTAGAAATACAACGCTGTCAGTGCGAGAAACAGCTAAAAATAGACCGACACGTTATTGGCCGCGCAGGATAAAAAAAAAAAGTGCAATTACGCGTGTGGTTTTGTTGCGTGTCCAAACTGCTGCTCAAGTTCATTAGGTGTGTCGACAAGACATAACAAACACAACTGGTGCTGAAATGCGTCTTCAGATTTATGTGTAATGGTACTTTAAAGCGATCTGCTCCAGGGCAGGCTTGGATTGCTGAAATATGCCGATATTAAGTTGTTTTGCCCAAAAGTAAGACTATTCTATCCTTCTTTCAAAGAAGTACCCAACGGAGAAAGAAACACGGTTAGAAAAGACGGGTACAACACAATTTATTAATATTTCGGGTAAATACCCTTTGTCAAAATAGACAAACAAACAAACAGATAAACAAATAAATGTTTGTCTATTTTGACAAAGGGTATTTACCCGAAATATTAATAAATTGTGTTGTACCCGCCTTTTCTAAGCGTGTTTCTTTGTCCGTTGGGTACTTCTTTGCATTTTACACGCTTGGCAGTCACCTTTTTGGTCTGCATTATCCTTCTGTCAGCAATCCGCGTTACTATTTACACCTAACAGAGGTTTCTGCTGACACATGCCGTGGGTAACCAGAATCTTTAGTTTTGCGACATTCCATCGGGCAGACGTCGGCCGCCTTTGGCCTGCGCACTGTCGTGCGCGGGCCAACGGCGGCCGACGTCGGCCCGACGGCCTTCTGCGCATTGGGAACTTAATGAGCGCCGAGCGTGCTACGGATTTTACCTGAAAACTGAACTTTAACCCAATCAGCCCTGACGCACTACAGGAGGAGATGGGTCGACCATGATAATTAAAGGGTAGTGCCAGATTAGCTTGGCGCCTGTCGGCACCAAGCTAATCTAGCACTACCCTTGACTGAATTATCATAGTCGATCCATCTCATGCAATAAGTGCATAGTCGTTAGATGACGCTTCCAAAAAATGGGAAATACGTGCGTCGGGCTGAATGAGTTAAACGAACCCAAAACTCCCTTTTCACCGCAAGTAAACAACAGCCACCGCGGACGTTCGCCACGATGAGTTTTGTCCCCTGGGAAAAGGGAAAGGTTGGGCTAATGTCGAGGTCAGTTTTTCCGGCTAAAATTCATAGTATATTCGGCGCGCTTTAAGTCAGCTCTTTTGTCTCGCATTAATGTAAGACATAACATCGCTTTTAAAGGACAAAATACGAACTGTGAACATTCCATTGCTGGGGCTAGATCGCCTTAATCCTTATCATTCGGAATACACCAGTGTGTGAAATAAGTGACTAAAATAGTTCAAGGGTAGTGCCAGAATAGCTTGGCGCCTCTAGGCGCCAAGCTATTCTGGCACCACCCTTGAACTAAAGCCATTGGTCAATATCCTTATCTGTAAGTACTATAATGTAGCTTGCATATGGCAGTGTACAAATTTGAAGCTTTTAGCCTCAGTATGGTATGAGTTAAAGTACCATTACGTATACATTTGAAGACACATTTCAGCACCATTTGTGTTTGTTATGCCTTGTCCACACACCGACAATGAACTTTAACAGCAGTGTGGACACGCAGCAAAAGCACACGCGTACTCACACTTATCTATTCTGCGCAGCCGTTAGCGTGTCAATCTATTTTTAGGTTTTCTCGTATCGATAGAATTGAGTGGGGTCATTGTCAACTTGCCCTGAATCAGACTTAGTGCCGTAGGACGTTAAACATTAAATAATCGGTCATTGTCATCTTACTTGATATAAAGACGGCGTGTGCTGAACTGGATTCTCCTGTGCCTAAATGAACCATAGCTAGACCTGTGTGTAGCGTTTCGTAACCGTCTGTTATAGAAGTGTATGTTTGAACAGTTACGGCGGTAGTGGGGGTTTACTGAAGTGCGTTTTACAGCTTCTCTATTGTGCACAATGGTAACAGAACAGAAAGTCCTTCAAAGATTAACACATTCTGCCCCAGGACCGAAATCCCCAAATTTCGAAGTTGCCCTCTTACTTACTTACTTACGCCTGTCACCCCTACCCGGGTATAGGCCGTCGACGAGAGACCTCCAGCAACTCCTGTCCTGTGCTTCTCCTTCGATTCTACTCCAGGTGGTTCCCAGTCTCTTGATGTCTGCTTGGAGGTCTCGACGCCAGGAGTTTCTCGGCCTACCTCTTTTCCTCTTTCCCTGAAGTTGCCCTCTGAAGGACTGTATTATAATTCTAGAGACAGATCGAGAATGATAGTTGAAAGGTGGTGCCAGAATAGCTTGGCGCCTGTGGGCGCCAAGCTATTCTGGCACCAACTTCAACTGTCATGCTCGAGCCATGTCTTGCTGTGGTGTGTCGGGGATGAATGAGTTAATCGTTAAGAAGTAACCCACATCCTTCATCCCCCAACTAATGTAGCACTATAACATCACCACACTCCCCACCCCAAGCTGACTGTCGTAATGTATTTATGGTACGTGAGCCATTGTCAAAAGCGTGCGCATGTGTGCGCGAGTTGTGAGCGCGCGCTTAGAGTTATAATTATTATAATATAAGCGCATTATAAATACCGTAATTATTAAATTATTTATGTGATAGTGTGATCATGGAAGAAGGGTTTAAGTGCTCGACCCACATACGTTTGTGGTCTGTGGTTTTGGACTTATGGCTTCAATCCGTAAGGTCTAAATTCACGAACCAGCATACACACAATGATGTTTAATGATTGAGTGTTTTCATATAATTAACCCCGTTACTGCTAGTACACGCAGACTTAAAAAATTCTTTTTATTATTAAAAAAAGTCATTGTACATTCAACGTCTCAGATCTGTGATTGTTTTACTGTCGTGTTTTTGGTTTGTATGCTGGGCAGTTTGTAAGACAGACATTGAATAGCTTTATCCTGCAGTAATAAGATTCATCATCATCATCATCATCATCATCATCATCTCCAGGCGTCAAAAGGAACTTACTTGACGTACAAAGCGGTTACAGCAAGAGGCACAGATCCTCTTGAGCCCCCGCAACTGCGGGGGCCCATGAGGATCTATGCCTCTTACAGCTTGGTGGTGCTGATTTTTTGTCTTCTAGGTAGTAAAGGGATGACTGTCGTTTGCATTGCTGTATAGACTTCAGCACAGTGTTGATTACACTACAAAACAAAAGGATTCTGAGTCACTAGTGAATGTATCCGCAAAGAAGCCAAGAATGTTTAACTCATTCAGCCCGACGGCCGTATTTCCCAAATTTTGGAGACGTCATCTTAATGACTCTGTACCAGTTGCAGGACATGGATCGAGCATGATAACTCAAGGGCAGTGCCAGATTAGCTTGGCGCCTGTCGGCGCCAAGCTAATCTGGCACTACCCTTGAATTATCATGGTCGACCCATCTCCTGCGGCTGTAGTGCGTCAGGGCTGAGTGGGTTAACAGTGACTTCTGTCAACTTCTGCTTAAAGTAAATTAGTCACAGCCCAACTTCCGGTGAACTGGTGGACAGTAGGTCATGACCGGATGTTAAGCCGTCCGTCCGTTACTACATCCGCGCGCGCATTACTCACAGAACAGTAGCCAATAGACGAGTCCACTCCTGCGAAACCCACTATCTCTGACTGCCCGATGATAGGCGTATATAAAGAAGGGGCAACTCAGTTCATTGACAGGGAAGAGGTGGAAAGGCGCTATGGCCAAACCACAGCAGCGGAAGAAGAGAGAGACCAGGGGACACTGCTGTCCCAAAGGATCCAATTTAGGGCCAACATGCGTACATGGTTACTGAGCTGGAGCCACATCCAAATGAGGGACATTAAAGAAAACGGCAGCGAGGAAGACTTCGACACATTCCTCCGCTACTTCCAAGCCACACTCGCAAT
This sequence comes from Semisulcospira habei, assembly GCA_036245525.1. Classification (NCBI taxonomy): domain Eukaryota; kingdom Metazoa; phylum Mollusca; class Gastropoda; family Semisulcospiridae; genus Semisulcospira; species Semisulcospira habei. Next base: position 199,858,634 of record BTPG01000001.1, read on the forward strand.
GATATACTAAGATGGGAGGCCTACGCATTCTCCAATGGAACTGTAGGTTCCTGTACCCCAAAATAGCGGAACTCCAAAACTGGTTAACCCCCAACCCCCCGGAAATACTCGCCCTCCAGGAGACGGGTTTCCGGGATAAACCCCCCCAAATAAAAGGGTACAAATACCCACCCCTTTATAAAAATAGGGCAAACCAAAAAGGAGGAGGCATAGCCATCTACACTAAAACCGAAATAGCAATAACAGAAATTCCCCACAATCTAAACCCACACATAGAGGCCATAATAGGAGAAATAATCACACCAAATAACCGAAAACTTAAAATAATAAACGTCTACATCCCCAATAAAAGGGACTATTCCCAGATAACAGTAGAACACCTTAAAGACTTACTGATGGCTGGGGATATGGTAGTAGGGGACTTTAATGCTAAGAGCCCTCAATGGGACGAGAGCCAAGCAACAGCAGATGCAGCCGGGAAAAAACTGGAAACGGCAATAAATGAGACTCAACGATGCATCCTAAACACAGGGGAGCCCACCCACATGCACGCTCAAGGGGGCAGTGACATCATGAATGCCCTTGACATAGCCATAGCCACAAACACCATCGCTGTGGAAACCCAATGGCAAGTAAACGATGACAATTTAGGAAGTGATCATTTCCCGACGTTAATAACAATCAAGGAAAAAAACCAAACTCCTCTACCACCAGACCCTGGAGCCCCGCAAAGAATAAACACCAAACGGACAAACTGGGAAAAATATCATGAAATCACCAGGTTCAACCCAAATTGGGACGAGAAACACAACATAGATGACAAAACGGCCCACATCACAGACCACATTATCAGATCAGTCACGGAATGCACACCTGCCAGATCTGATAAGGGAAAGCCAGGGAAAGCCTGGTGGACCAAGGCCTGTGACCAAGAAGTTAAAAACAGGAAGAGGAAGCTTCAAATATGGAAGAAGCATAAAACGCCCGAAAATAGAAAGGAATACATACGTGCCAAAGCCACAGCAGACCACACCATCAAAGAAGCCAAAAAAACCAACTGGTATGCCTTCACAGAATCAATCAATATCAACTCCAAGATCACAGAAAGCTGGGATAAAATTAAAGCTATAAACAACGGCCCGAGACGCACCATGCCATCTCTCAAAAAAGAAAATGTCACATATGCCACAGACCAAGAAAAAGCTGAACTACTAGCCCACACATTCAGCCAAGCTAGTTCTAACAACAACCTAACACCAGAATTTAGGGACATCAAACCCCACCTGAGTACATGCTTCAATCCACCGCCCCAAATAAACAACCATGAACTAGACAGCGAGGTAACACTATTGGAGCTAACTCAAGCCCTAAGAACCGCCGGGAAAGGCAAAGCCCCCGGTATAGATAGAATCACATATGAAATGATACAAAAAAGCCACCCCACCCTCAAAAAAGCAATAGTCACCCTATTTAATGACATATACACGCAAGGAATATTCCCCACCCAATGGAAAAAAGCAGTAGTATTCCCACTTCCCAAACCAGGTAAACCAACACACCAACCCGATAGCTATAGGCCCATCTCACTAACATCCCAGCTGGGCAAAACACTGGAAAAAATACTCAAATACCGACTTATGACCTACTGCGATAAACACCGCATCCTACCCCCACAACAAAGTGGTTTTAGGAAGAAACACAGCACGTTAGATCATCTCACCACCTTACAACAGGAAATCTTAAACACCCACCGAGAAAGAAGAACCGAACTCGTAGGAATATTCCTGGACATAGAGAAAGCATATGACATGGTTTGGCACGATAAATTACTCAGCAGAATGGGCGACCTCGGAATAACAAACAAAATGTATAGCTTCGTCAAAAGTTTCCTGGCAGACAGAAAAATATCAGTAAGAGTAGGGAAATCAACATCCAAAGAACACCCACTAGACAATGGAGTACCACAAGGTTCGGTACTCAGCCCAATACTATTCGCACTCCTGCTCACGGGATTACAACACGTAGTCAGGCACCACAAAATAATGCAATTTGCCGATGATACGTCACTAATAGGAAAGATCAAATGCAGGCAAAGGAAATTCAAATGGGAACTAACAGGATTCGAAGAGCTGCAACAAGATCTAACCAGAATAGAGAAATGGCTAGAAAGAGCAGGCCTTAAAATCTCCCCAAACAAAACCCAAGCAATTATATTTAGGAGTAACCGAAAACAAAAATATCAAGTTAAAGCTCATATTCCCAAATTACGAATAGGGCAAACAGATATTGAATACCGACCAAACATCAAATTTCTAGGAGTTACGTTTACAAGTAGTAACAATTGGTCACAGTACATAGAACAAATATGTCAATCTGCCAGGAAGGGAATAAATCTCATGCGTAAAGTTAGCGGAGCAGACTGGGGCACGGACCCCAGGTCCCTCCTAAAGCTATATCACGCATTTGTGATGTCCAGATTATTATATGCAGCCCCCATGCTCACCAACCTAAATAAGAGCCAGACCGGAAAATTGATGTCAGTACAAGCGGACGCATTGAAGGTGGCCCTGGGAGTCCCCAGACACACCCCAAACCTACTTGTACTGGCAGAGAGTGGGCAGAAACCGATATCAATCATAATAAAGGAAAGAGCAGCAAAGTACTACTATAAAACAATATGCATGCCAGATGATCATCCGGCCAAATACACACTCACCGCGGACCACAAAACTAGCGGCCAACGCGACCAAACACCACAAATAAAAGCTGTAGTTCAAGAACGTGAAGCCGCTATAAAACTAAAACTACCATACAGAACACCGAAGGTACAAATTAAAACCCCCACATGGAAACTCCCCCAAATAGAAGTAGACCTAGACTTAACCAAATATAGGAAAGCAGAAGACGGGCTCAAAATGAAAATAGAATTCAACATAAAAAAGGACACCATTTATAAAGACTACGCTTTTATATATACAGATGGGTCCCACGATCCAACCACACACACAACCGGCCTAGGCATTCACCCCCCCGGCAAATCGGATAGGGCCATTAAACTACCAAACCACGCGGCGGTTTTTACAGCAGAGCTCACGGCCATCCTAGGAGCATACAAGGTAATAAAGAGCGATTTCCCAAAAAACAAACACACACTCATAGTAACAGACTCGCTCTCAGCCATTCAAGCAATCCAGAACTTGGACTCGTTCAGAGAAGATCTTACATATCTGATCAGAGCTCAAGCGGCTGAACTGGCAGAACAGGGGAAGATAATCAAAATTATGTGGGTCCCCTCACATGTGGGGATCCCAGGGAACGAGTGCGCAGACAGAGTGGCAAAGAAAGGCCTCGAACAAGAATCGACCTTCTTTAACCTACCTCTGTCGGCAAACGAAAGATTCAATGCACTTCGACCCGCCTTTCAAAAACTATGGACAGATCATTTTCACCAAAACAAAAGAGGTAGAAGAAAAAACCTCGCGAGAGAATTAAAAAACAAACCCACCATCTTCCAGGGAAAAAGGAAAGATCAGTCCCGACTATCAAGAATCCGCTTAGGGGGCGAAAGATACCTAGTCACTCGTAACCAAGCAATATGCATATGCGGTCACACGTTAACAACGGAACACATCCTACTAGAGTGCCAACACATAGAAGAAACTAGAACCACAATAAAAGAAAAACTAAATAACCACCTTACATTAGAAGGCCTCATAAACCCCGATGCAACAACATGGGACACCACCACCCAGCTTACAATACATTTAATCAACAAGCACCCTTTAGTTAAGCTCATATAAACAAACATAGAACCCTACCTGCCCCCTCCCATAGCATGAAAGGCTCAGGGTCCTAGACCATGGCGATGAGTTCGGGGGTCAGCTCTCGTCGTCGTCCGAGCACCCCCGGGCCCGAAGTGCTCAAAACTAGATAGTCTCCCGACCGGGCAGGAAGGGAGTCAGAATGAAGTGAAAGAGGAAGAAAGACTGAGTGTGCACAAGGCTATTAAAAGAAGGAAGAATGGAAGTAAGCATGAGCAAGCGACTGAAGGGGTCCCCCCCTACCAATCAGCCCCCCACCAACAACCATGGTCCAGCACCCGCCCCCCCCCTCTCATATAGTCCCCAGACAATAAAGATTGCACCCTACCTAACATCTCCATACTCCCCACTCCCACCATGACCACCCCGCCCGGACTGCCCGCTCGGGAGCACTCAAAAGCTAGCACCCTAGACAGTGGGGGGCTCTCACGAAGCCAGGTCTCCCAGAACTGCCCGGTGCCCGCTCTCTCGACCCGAGCCCACGATCCCAAATCTCTGGTATCTATCCACTCCGGGGACGCCCGCCTCGCCCCGCCACTCTCCCAATAAAGGCCGGGGGGGGGGGGGGTGGCGGGGTTGGGGAGAGGGTGAACCTATCATCTCCAACCCTCTCATCTCATGGTCCGAACACTCACCCCCACCCCCCACAGATAATAAAGAGTCACCTCATGCATAACCCCCCTCCCCCACCCCCTCCTTTTTTTTTTTTTTTTTTTTTTTTTTCTCACCCCCCCCCCCCCCCCCCCATCGCTTCAACCCTACCCGGCCAGGGCGGGACCGCGGGGAGCTGCGGTAGCCGTGCACGGACAACTGCAAATCAGGTGGGCCGTGCCCGGAAACCGCGGGGCACCCCGACGGGGCCCAAGTCCCCCGCTGGGCCTCCTGGGGCCAACTTGTTAGGCCCCGGGAAGGAAAACAGGGAAGAACCAAATTGAGAGCGGGCAAATCCGGGCGGCTGGAGCCCAGCCTGGAGGAAGGAGAACTAACCATTTAAATAAACTAGGCCCAATCAAAGGAGATATAGCATCCAACGTCAATGCACTCCTTATAAACATAGATAATGGGCGAAGGCTTACGCGCAGGATAACACCCTTCCAGAGTCACGCGGTGGCGGACCCCGTCCCCCACCGGCCCCTCCCCACTTGTCCTCATACTATCCACTCGCAATGTGTTGCGGTGGGCCCGACAGGGCCGAACGGCAAACACAGATCATCCTCACCTCATCTCACGGCCCTGCACCCGCCCCACCCCCACACGGCTAATAAAGAAATATCACCAACCTCATCATCACCAATCACCCGGCCCTGAACCGCCTCCTCTCCTCCCCCGCCGGGGGTGGGGCCCACGGTCTGGCGGAGGCCGCCGGCGGAGCCGTGGGCTCTGCCCGGGTGTGGGGGGGGGGGGGGCGCGGGGGACCATCCATCGTATTTTTTTTTTTTTTTTTTTTTTTTTTTTTTTTTTTTAAATATATATAGGGGGGTTCAAGAACCCAGGGGGGTCGAGGTACCCACGATGGCACTCCGACACCGCGTGACTCCCCGCTCGCCTGCGTACGGTCGCCGCCCATCAAAATAAATAGGGAGCCCAGGGAGGTTTAGCACCCTTCGTCCGTGCACTCCCTGGGAAACGGAGGGTACAACACCCCCCTCCAGTGAAATACAGAAACACATATAGGGGGGTTAGTAAAAATCAACCCCCCTCAAAACCAGAGGGTGTAAAACTGGCGGGGCCAAGAGAACCGGGCCTTGGACTGTGTCTATCAACAGGGGAGGAGGAAAAAGAGCACACCACCCACCAAGTAAGACGGGGAACCCAAACAAGACAGAGGACCCAAGTGACCAGAAGAGCAGGGCTCTCCCCCCAACGACCCAGCCCCCTCGGGCGCGGGCAGACATGATGAAAGAAGAAGCAAAGTGTTGCGCGAGCTGCAGCGACGAACAGCCAAGATAGCCCCCCACCCCCCCAATCCCCCTGGCCCACCCCCCCCCCCTGGACGAAATCAGCGATAGCTGGAAGTCCCGATCCCTTCTAAAGAATTCATTCATTCAGTTCATTGACACAGCTTGTTTTGGCCTGTCTACCTTTGTACCTTTCTAACTTGTCTGCTATGCTGTCGGTCAGTGTAGATTAGCAGACTGTGTGATATCACAGGGGGATGACACCGAATCCATCCCACACTTCAAACTGAAAAGTCTGTCATCCCCTCTTCTATTCAAATTTATTTAAAGCATGTCAATATCATACTGCCGAAGCAGCCATATCAATCAGTAAATGTAATCAATAGTAGATATAAATACACACAAGGTCGTCTGCGTTTGTAAGGCGGTACACACAGTCTGGTGAGTCTGGTGTCGTCAAAACGAAATGAGCTAAGGAAATGTGTTTCGTTAGCCCATTTCCTTAGTGACGTCACCAGACTGTGTTTCGTTAGCTCGTTTCGTTAGTGATGTCACCAGACTGTATCTCTAGAGATGTAAGAAGGCGAGCAGAAAATGAGTCTTAATTTAGTTCTAGTAGCACAAAGGAGGAATTGGGGTACAAAATTACAAAAGATACAAAAGAGTTGCCACATTCTTTCTGCGAATGAAGATAAGTAGCGGCTAATCTCTCTGTTTGTTTGTCTATTTTGACAAAGGGTATTTACCCGAAATATTAATAAATTGTGTTGTACCCGTCTTTTCTAAGCGTGTTTCTTTCTCCGTTGGGTACTTCTTTGCATTTTACATGCTTGGCAGTCACCTTTTTGGTCTGGATTACAAAATTATGACATGAGCAAAGTTCATGAAATTTAAATTGCAGCATATCGTATCAATCTACTGTCAGAATTAATCAGAAAAAAAGCTTCGGGTCAAGCTGCTTCGGTTTAAAAGCTTCAAATTTGTACACTGCCATTATTATGCAATCTCCATTATAGTACTTACAGATAAGGATATAGACCAGTGGCTTTAGTTTAAGGGTGGTGCCAGAATAGCTTGGCGCCTAGAGGCGCCAAGCTATTCTGGCACTACCCTTGAACTATTTCAGTCAAACTTATTTCACACACTGGTGTATTCCGATTGATAAGGGTTAGTATTGAAATCAGTCTTCAGCCACTTGAAGAGGTTTCACCGTGACACCGATGTGCAGATAAAAGTGATGTGAGAATGAAAGCAAGTTATTTTGAGATGCCTATATTAGATGAACTTCTTTATTTCCCTAAAACTTAAAACTGATTTTTTTCTTTGGTATCATTAATTTTGTTGTGTTCATATACTGATCATAGTCGTGTGACATTGAAATGTTAGAAACCATAAAACGTAAAAGTTCCTTCAAGATCTAGTACTTCCATGTTTTCCTTTGTTTTTCCATTTAACACATTTCTTGCAATATCATCAAGATTTTTTTCATGCATGTTATCAATCGTTACCTTGTTAATTGGAAATATGAAAGTGTTTGTGAAGTGAATTACCCGAGTTTCATGTGACACCGCGTGATAAGACGATGATGAAAGCTAGTATAATCTAACTCATTTAGAAACAAAAAATCGATAAAAGTGCGCCTGAGTGTTGTTTTTAGGGTTAGAAAATCAAATGATGAAAGATAGTGCAACCAAACTTAGTTTTGAAAAATACTTTTACTGATAAAAGTGCAACCAATGTGGTTATTTTAGGGTTCACTAGCGCTTCATGTGACTCATCGGCAATTTTTCAGTCAGAGGCTGTTTACACTTGCAACCAGGGTTCAACCCGAGAAGAGTTCGACCTGGTTGAAAGCCGGTTAGCTGTGTTTATACTTACATTTAGAACCGGGGTTGAC
>BTPG01000001.1:199866269-199966269 GCA_036245525.1 Semisulcospira habei
TGGACCACATGACCCTGACAAAGCATCTTAGGAGTGCATCATGGCGCCCTTTTCAGGAAACGCGTTGGCAGGGGCGGATCTGGGGAGGGGGTATTCCAATTCCAGAGGTTCCTGACCTCCCCCCCCCCCCGACCCACCCCGCCCGGGAAAAATGATTAAAATGCTACATCAAAGTCAATTTCTGGGGAGTTTGGACCTCCCCCATTCCACTCCCCCCCCCCCCCACTCTTCCACCTCCCACCTCCACCATTGTTCAAGATTTCGGCGCGTGGCTTTTCAGTTTATTTCAATCTCGAGCCCGCTGGGGGCATGTGAGAAGTTACAAATGAGCGGCATACATAAAAGTGCTCAAGAAATAGATATAATGTAGTACAAGTAGGTTGATACTAAAAGATGTCATGTTATTGTACATACATATATACACAATAATACACATGTACGAAGAACAGCACCAACGATCGATTGACATAATTATATACATAGATGTTATCAGTTCATGTTATACATGTTATCAGTTCATCCAGTTTACTTCTATGTGTGTGTGTGTGTGTGTGTGTGTGTGTGTGTGTGTGTGTGTGTGTGTGTGTGTGTGTGTGTGTGTGCGCGCGCGCGCATGCATGCATGTGTGTGTATGTGTGTGTGTGTGTGTGTGTGTGTGTGTGTGTGTGTGTGTGTGTGTGTGTGTGTGTGTAAAACAGAAAGGAAATGAGAGTGTCTGCATCGCGTAGAGTACATGTGGTTAGGGATTCTGACTAAAGCTAAACAACCTGGTGTCAGAAAGCGCAAAACAACAACAACAACAACAACAACAACAACAACAACAAACAACAGCAACAAAAACACAGAAGACTGTTGATCAGTCGCCACAGAAAACCAAAGTACATTCAAGTAGTATAATTTTTTTTATTCTAGCAAGCCATCAAAACTTACACACTAGTGTGTGAGTATGAGGAGAGGAACATGAAATAGCTACACAATTTGGGCGTTAGAATTCCTTCAGTATTAGCTTTATAAAATGAGCTAATTTCAATAGGACAGTTTGCTGCTGATAGTAAGTAGCTGTTTAAATCTGATTGCATTTGATCTGCTGTAATAATATTTTGTAAACACAGTTTACGCTTTTCAGCAAAGTACGGCAGCAAAATAAATAATGGAATTCATCTCCAATGTCCCCACTGTAACATTAAATTTTATCACATACTCTGTTTTCTCTACTAATCCCTCTGTATCGGAGTGACTGTACAGGTAGAGAGTGATTAAGTGTTCTAAAGTGTAACATTGATTTTGCTAGGTTTTCAGGTAATTTACAAATGTATAGTCATCCTTACCAAACTTTGTCTTGAAATTCTATAACTATAACAAGATTCGGACGACTCCACATCAACATACCACTGTTGAATATACCGGTCCTTGAGGCAACGCTTAATCTTTTCTTTATACCATGTGTAGCTATAATCTAAATTATTTTGATTAATCCAATATATACTCTGGCCGAGTTTTTCTAAGCTAATCTTGACAGAGTTTATTAAAGCAGGTTCAAATTTCCCCTCCTCAAACAACTTCAGCAAAAATCTATACATGACAACAGAAAATTTGCACTTATTGCTGTTTGTGACAATCCTATAGCAAAAACACAGCATCTTTGTCTTGGCATGTAATTCGATATGAAATTTTCCAAATTCCCCATAGGTAAATAAGGTGGGTGTAGATTTTCTTGCGCAAAGCATTATCTTATAATACCTTAGCTGTAGTTTTGAGGCAAGCTCTGACATAGATGGGTACCATATTTTACTGCCATACAATTTTACTGTTGACACTAATAATAATAATACATAGTTCTTGTATAGCGCTGTTCTCCAGGAAAACACTGGACTCACTGCGCATGCACAACAGCACACCCTCTCTCTCAGACACACGCACGATTATACACTACTTTAAACCACCCCATCTCTTCCCAACACCTTACATTCACATCCTCTAGGATCAGAATAAAAGGCAGTCAACCGTTAGCTAAATATGAGCTAAGTGTTAAATGCCCGACAGAAAAGAAAAGTCTTTAAGTGAGCTTTGAACTGTGACAATGTGGGCAGATTCCGCATTTCAGTTGGCAGATAGTTCCACACACTTGGGGCTAAAAAGGTGAAAGAGCGCTCCCCGACAGTTTTCATGTTAAGCTTCGGGGATTTTTGAAAGTTTTACACTAGAGGAACGGAGGATGCGTGATGGCTGATAAACAGACAGCTTGGCAGAAAGGTGCGGCGGGAGAGATCCGTCAAAATGCCGATAGGCGAAAATTGCAATTTTGTACTGGCAGCGGAATTTTACGGGCAGTCAGTGCAGCTGCGTCACTAGCAGGTCAAAAAGGTAAATTTGTATTTCTAGAGGAAGCATAAGCTTTCTGCTTTTCTTAAGGAGTGCAAACATTGCGCTTGTTTCACTAACATGTAATTCTTTTTGTGCAATTGTAAATTTATTATTGCAGTTAAGTTTCAGACCAAGATATTTGTAGTCATAAACTACCTCCAAATTTCTCTCGTTAAAGGTAAAGGTTGTTTTTTATTTGTATCTTACCCTTTGAAAAGACAACTACTTTAGTCTTGTCAATGTTTACGTTAATGTGCCACTTACAACAGTATTCAGACAGTGCATCAAGGGCAGCCTACAATTATTTTACAGACTAGTAATGTATCATCAGCATACAGCAAAATAAACATTTTAAACAGGGCATCATAATCATTTACGTCTAGGATAACATTTTGCGCACCGTGTCGGAAGCTTATAAGGCTGATATAAATGAGTGAATATCATTTTTTAAAGAAGCGGGCAGTGGGCAGATGTTCACATATGCACGGGAAATAGACGACCCCGCCCTCCACGAGTCCCCTGCTGCCTTGCAGGTTAGGTTTTGGATAACCAAAGGCTAGGGTGCTGACACGGTACCTGATTGGGTGTATGAACATTCTTGATGAAGTCACCACCCAGGGCGAAAGAGTCACATGAGGGTCTCATCGGCCACGTGTCCAGGACCAAGGCGAGCCACAAGTTATGTGGAGTTTCGGTTGTGGTTAAAAGCCTGGAGAGGGATGGGCTCCGCCAGGTTCTTTTGCCCAAGACACACCACATGCAATGACAACATTACCTCAATCCATACCGGATCGGTCGTCGCCCGGAACAAGGACCGCGCCTTCTGTCTTGCGCCAGGGCAGAGGTGTTAAGTGTGTTACTGGTGCACCACCAAAACTCCGTACCAGAAACAACATCAGCATTGGCACCTGGAACGTCAGAACATTAAGAACGCCTGGAAAGGTAGAGGAACTGACACACAAAATGAACAGATACCACTGGACCATCCTAGAACTGTGCGAAGTACGATGGAAGAACATTGGGGAAACATCAACCCAGCAAAACCACAAACTGTATTACAGTGGCAGAGAAGACAAACACGGACAGGGTGTCGGATTTCTCGTCCACAAAGACACCGTGAACACTGTCATGAATTGTCGGCCAGTCTCCAGTAGGCTTATCAGCATACGCTTGAGGGCAACCCTATTTAATATCACCATTGTATAAGTTTACGCCCCAACAACAGACTATGGCGATGAGGAAATATAAGACTTCTATGACCAACTGCAATAAGTCTTGGACCAGACCCCAAGAAAAACATTCTTGTGGTGCAGGGAGACTGGCATGCCAAAATAGGAGAGGATGCTGCTAGGAACTGGAAAGGCACATGCGGACGCTACTGCAATGCAGAGACCAACGACAGAGGCTTATGGCTCCTGGAATTTTCCAGCTCAAATGATCTAAAGCTGATGAACACGTTTGGCTCACACAAAGCATCCAGAAGATGGACATGGCACAGCCCAAACGAAGAGCACCATAACCAAACTGACTACATCATGGTGAAGAGACGCTTCCAAACCAGTGTGAACATTGCCAAGACAAGAAGTTTTCCAGGAGCAGACAATGGAAGCGACCATTCCGACTCCGCCTAAAGAAGGTCACCAAGCAGGTCCCTCCAGAATCAAGTTTGACCTCGAGAAGCTGAAAGACCCAGAGGTAGCGGAAGCCTTCCAGGCAAAGATAGGAGGAAAATTCGCGCCATTGCTACTTCTAGGTGTAACATCCCTGCAGAGCTAGTCCAAGAAGGGGGAGAAGACATGATAAGCGCCTTACTAACAATCTGCAATAAGATCTGACAGTCAGGGGATTGGCCCACACCATGTTCCCAATCACTTATAATAACTCTCGTTGGAGGAAGAACAATCACGAACTTGCGCTTTGCGGACGACATTGATGGCCTTGCAGGAACAGAGAAGGAACTAGCTCAGCTGGTGGAAAAGCTGGACAGTACAGCCATAGCGTACGGGATGGAAATCAGTGCAGAGAAGACCAAACTGATGACAAATAACACCAGTGGCATTGGCACTGACATCATGATTGGAAGCCAAAACCTGGAAACCGTTAATAAGTTCAAATACTTAGGAGCCATCGTGACAGATGAGGGATCAAAACCAGAAATACTGTCCAGGATTGTACAGACAACAACAGCACTGACAAGATTGAAGACCATATGGAAAGACAGAAACATCACACTCTGCTCCAAGATCAGACTGATGCGCTCCTTAGTCATCTCAGTGTTCTTGTATGCCTGCGAGTCATGGACCCTCACAGCAGACCTTGAAAGGAAGATACAAGCCACTGAAATGAGATGTTTTCGAAGGCTGCTTGGCATTTCATACAGAGATCACGTCACAAACGTGGAAGTGGGAAGAAGAATCAGGCAAGCCATCGGGTCATATGAAGACCTATTAGCCATTGTGAAAGAAACGCAAACTGAAGTGGTATGGGCATGCCACGCGTTCAGCAGGGCTTGCCAAAACAATCCTGCAAGGCACTGTGCAAGGAGGTCAAAGGAGAGGAAGACAGAGGAAAAGATGGGAGGACAATATCTCAGAGTGGACAGGACTGAAGTTGCGCGATACGCTAAGAATGACAGAGAACAGACAGGAATGGAGAGAGCTGGTTGCCAAGTCATCAGTGGTGACCCAACGGTCGGCAAAACTACGGGAGATAGATAGATAGATATAGATAGATATAGATATAGATAGATATAGATAGATATAGATAGATATAGATAGATATAGATATAGATAGATAGATAGATAGATAGATAGATAGATAGATATAGATAGATAGATAGATAGATAGATAGATAGATAGATAGATAGATAGATAGATAGATAGATATAGATAGATAGATAGATAGATAGATAGATAGATAGATAGATAGATAGATAGATAGATAGATAGATAGATAGATAGATAGATAGATAGATAGATAGATAGATAGATAGATAGATAGATGATAGGTGCAGAAGACGCGGATGTGGACACACTGAGCGACACATTTAACACTGCTGTAACCCAAACAGCCAGTGAGATCCTTGGCAAACACCGACAAGCAAAGAAACCTTGGGCATCTTTGTTATATGTGACACGCGTAGAGAATTAAAAAAAAAAGAAATCAGAGATAGAAGGAGCTAAACAATACAGGGGAAATTAACCAGGATATCAAGAAAAGCATGAAAAGGCAAAGAATAAGTGGATTGAAGATCAGTGTAAACACGTAGAAGACTTGAAATCTGAACAAAAATAATAGCAAAAAAGCATACCAACTGGTGAAAGACCTGACCAGTGTAAAACAAGGACACTCCGCGATCATTCAAAATAGTGAAGGGAACTGTCTTACGGAAGACCAAGACATACTGAAGAGATAGACAGAGTAGTGCTCAGATTTGTACAACCACCGAGCTACAGGGGACCCAGGCATACTTGTCAAACCACCCATGACCAACAATAGCAACTAGCCCATCCTCCGAGAAGAAGTAGAGGCTGCAGTGAAATCGCTGGAAAAAAAGGGAAGGCAGCAGGAGCAGACAACATCCCTGCAGAGCTAGTCCAAAAAGGGGGATAAGACATGATAAGCGCCTTACTAACAATCTGCAATAAGATCTGGCAGTCAAGGGATTGGCCCACACCATGGACCCAATCACTTATAATAACTCTCCACAAAAAAGGCAACTTACATCAATGCCAGAATTATCGCACGATCAGTCTTATATGCCACCCAAGCAAAGTCATGTTAAAGATTCTACTGAACAGGGGAAGCCACAGGCAGAGGAAATCGTAGCTGAGGAACAGGCAGGCTTCAGACCAGGGCGCAGCACAACTGAGCAGATCTTCAACCTGAGAGTTCTATGTGAGAGGTACCTCCAGCACCAGCAAGACCTCTATCATGTCTTTGTGGATTTTAAGAAAGCGTTAGACAGGGTGTGACATGCAGCCTTTTGGTCCACCATGAAGCTATACAACATCAATGCCAACCTGATCAAAGTCATAGCAAACCTTTACAACAAGGCCACTAGCGCAGTCTTCTTCAACGGCAAAATAGGAAACTGGTTTAGGACTACAGTCGGAGTCAGACAAGGCTGCCTGCTCTCACCTACTCTTTTCAACATCTTCCTGGAAAGAATCATGACAGACGCTCTGAAAGATCATGAAGGAACTGTCAGTATTGGAGGCAGAGCAATCACGAACTTGCGCTTTGCGGATGACATTGATGGCCTTGCAGGAACAGAGAAGGAGCTAGCTCAGCTGGTGGAAAAGCTGGATAGTACAGCCATTGCATATGGGATGGAAATCAGTGCAGAGAAGGCCAAACTGATGACAAATAACACCAGTGCCATTGGCACTGACATCATGAATGGAAGCCAAAAAACTGGAAACAGTTAATAAATTCAAATAGTTAGGAGCCATTATGACAGATGAGCGATCAAAACCAGAAATACTGTCCAGGATTGCGCAGACAACAACAGCACTGACAAGATTGAAGACCACATGGAAGGACAGAAACATCACATTCTGCTCCAAGATCAGACTGATGCGCTCCTTAGTCATCTCAGTGTTCTTGTATGCCTGCGAGTCATGGACCCTCACAGCAGACCTTGAAAGGAGGATACAAGCCACTAAAATGAGATGTTTTCGAAGGCTGCTTGGCATTTCATACAGAGATCACATCTCGAACGAGGAAGTGGGAAGCAGAATCAGGATGGGACTCACATTCCCGTGACACCACCATCACAATTCAAAGAGGATTTCCGAAACAGCAAAGGCATTTTTTTTAAATAAACGTCCAGTGTGTTGTGGATCATCAGCTTATGTTCGTTGACGTGTTTACCGGCTGGCCAGGGAGTTCACATGATGCGCGTGTTGTTTGAAACTCTCCTCTATTTCATCGGGTGGAGGAAAGCCGTCCTATTTTCCCTGCCCGACCCAAGAAATATCAGGGGAAATGACATTCCTCTTGTACGTCTTGGGGACCCTGCCTACCCAATACAGGATTGGTTCATGAAGCCGTTTAGGACAAGTAACTATTGTTTGAGTAGGTCAAGGGTGGTTGTTGAACGGGCTTTTGGTCGTCTTAAAGGTCGATGGCGAGTCTTGCTTTAAAAAATGGAAATGCACATAAGCCGAGCACAATCCATATTTTGGCATGTGCTGTTCTACACAATATGTGTGAACTCAACTGTGAAGACTTCATCGAACAGTGGGTCTACGAAGTACAGCGCGAGAAAGAGGGGATGAGAAGACAGCAGCCTCGAGTCACCAGGTCATCACGGGTGAGCACGGTTTGGCCTTGCTCCATAATAGCATAATAGGGCTCAGCACGGCTCGGCACGGCTCGGCTTGAGCACGACTTAAAGCAAAATGTAAACGGTCCGGCCCGCGCTGGGGGCGGGCTCAGCACGCAAATTTTGCAAGTGTAAACGGCCTCTCTTAACACACGCACGCCCCTTCTTCCCCCCCCCCCCCCGGATCTTGCGGGAGGCGGGGGCGGGGGGGGGGGGGCGGGGACGTTACAAGGGTTCCAGATTCCCCCCCCCCCCCTTCCCGACCCCAACTTCTTTAAAATGCTATAACAAAGTCCATGTTTTGGGTGTTTGGAACATCCCCCCTCCCTCTCCGTTGTTTTATATTTTGGCGAATGGTCAGAGTTTTAACACACGCACGACTCTTCTCTCCCCTCATCCCCCCCCCCCCCACCTAGCTTTTTGATTTTTGGGCGCCTGGAAGCAAGGTCAAGCGTCGGGGAGGCCTTTTGTATCAGGTTGAAGGTCCCAAACAAAACGTCCGAATTCCCCCCCCCCCTTCACCCCCCCCCCGGGCCCCCTCCCACCAGCCCTGCCCTCGAAGTAACTGATCCGCCCCGCGCTTGTCTTGCTGGGAAAAAAAAAAAACATGCCCTCTCATCAGTTATTTTGAAAGGGAGGACACGACAGCTCACCCAGGTCCCTCCGTCTGCAAGAGGCACACATTTTCATGAGCGGGGGTAGGGGGGGATGGGGGGGGGGGGGAGAAGGGCGTGCGTGTGTTATGACTCTCACCATTCGCCAAAGTATCAAACAACGGAGGGGGAGGGGGGAGGGGGTGAGTGTTCCAAACACCCAAAAAAGGGAGAATATGTGCCTCTTGCTCTGTGTTCGGTCTTATTTTATATCAATAACAAATCTTTACTGTAGTCCGTAAGGGACCGATCTGTTATGCGTTGTGATTGTGCAGGTATTCTGACGTTTTTCTTCACTTGTGAGAGGCATAGATTCTCATGAGCCCCCGCAGTTGCGGGGCTCATGAGAATCTATACCTCTATCTCGATCAGTCCTGTCTCAATTTCATCTTAATTACCATTGCTGTCAGCAGGGTACAACATGCGCGTTTTGAAATTGGTCTGTGATTTGCCACGTAAGATCAACAGCCGTAAGGCCTCATATCACAGACCGGAACAGAATTAAATCACAAAAAGCGCACCGCGCGCCTATCTGTGACACTCAACCGTGAGGTCCAAAATCACAGGCCACGCCTCCTGCTACGGATGATTAGTCGACTTTCTTTCACAGGCAGCACAGGGTCGACTGGTTTCTAGCTATCTATACCTGTGGGCAGGAGGCTGCTGACGGTGATCACAAAAGCACTGTGTATATCTGTGTGTGTGTGTATGCACAGCTATACAAGCGCGTGATCCTAACAAGAGCAGCTCACCTGCGTCACCTGTGCGCACGACAGTACTGGAACTCTGCGCTGTAAACACACCTGTAATGAAAACGCGGATAGACTGTTGAAAGTTGTGTTCTGTTGTAGAAGTAACAAACGCAACTAAAGACAATTTAGAAAGTGACTGATGATATGGCGGCCGCGAAAGGGTCCTACGATCTATGGGTCCCCAACGGGACTTCGAAGGTAAGGACTTTTTGTCTTCAAACATTGCTAATAATTATTATTAACTCATTCGAGACGTGCCGCCTCCGGATACGCGGCATAAGCCGCGTATCCGGAGGCGGCACGTCTCGAATGAGTTCACCCATTCAGTGCCAGTTGATGCAGATTTGTTTTTCTGCAATCTTCGTTGATTTAACAGCAAAATTCCCTGGGCGTCCCAGGAACATGGATTTATAGTGGTGTCAGCAAAAGGGAAGGATGTGTACAAGAAAAAGTGATGTCAACAAGAGGCATAGATCCTCATGAGCCCCCGCACCTGCGGGGGCTCATGAGGATCTATGCCTCTTGCATTTAAGTGTTGGTCACTGTGGTCCGGCAGGGAAGGGGTTAAAGATACTCATCTGAAGATTTAGGTTCACAGATAGTCTGGGTGGAGCTTTCGTCAGTGGTTCAAAAGAGAATACCTAGAAAATACACGCAAGGGTCATGTCTCAACAAACACAATTTATGTGTCCGTGCAGCGCCAGAAGCATCGCGCAATAAATATTTTCAAACGGGGCCCGTCCGAAATGGAACGCGGCGTCTCGAGAGCTCACGCGTCACCTTATTTTCAACGGTCACTGACAAATTTGGTTGACGCAGCTCCAAGATTTTGGACCTTACGGTCAAAAGACGCATGGCCCTTTAAGCACAGACCAGCACGCCGTGAAATGACAACCGCTAAAGCACGCCGAACATCAATGAATTTTAAACCTGACCTCTAACTGCACTGAACCTCTATTTTTTGTGACGGGAGAAAAGTGATCCCTGCGAATGTTCAAACTGGTTTTTTTTTTTTTTTTTTTTTTGGTTTTTTTTTTTTTTGCCACGGCTGGTCTGTTTTATGTACGGCGGGTCTGTTTTATGTACGGCGGGTCTGTTTTATGTACGGCGGGTCTGTTTTATGTACGGCGTTCTGTTTTATGTACGGCGGAAACGGGAGGGTTAATCTCGTTGAAAACTATTTTTTTCCCAGGTTAAATTCACGGTATATTAGAAGTTAATGGTTAACTGCGGCCCCAGACCACGCCTTCATTTGAAGGCAAAAGATAGTGAGTCCGTTTGGGTTAAAAAGCGAATTTTTTTATTCTAATACAATGGCAATCCTGCTTTTCACAAAGTGGTCTTACTGCCTTTTGTTTTCACAGGGCACACAATGCGTGGTTTGAGGTCATAGTTAACCATTTCGCCCTGACACCCTATAGCAGGAGATGGATCGACCATGATAATTCAAGGGTAGCGCCAGATTAGCATGGCGCCTGACGGCGCCAAGCTAATCTTGCGCTACCCTTGAATTATCACGGTCGATCCATCTCCTGCAACTGGTACGTGATCTTGAGGTGACACCTCCAAAATTTGGGAAATATGGCCGTGGCGTTAAATGAGTTAATGAGTAGGGGTGGTGCACTACCTATTAACTTCTACAGGCTTCTCAGGGTTGCTGTTGTCTCTGCACCTGAACGCAATTTTTTTTTTAAATCTCGCCTTTCATTAAACCGTGGACATGGCTGCTTTTTTTTTTTTCATTGCACCCGAGCGCATGTGCATGTTACAATGAGCTTTTGTGACAACGTGAAGCTCGGGCAAAACAAAGGGCTTGTTCAGATAGCATGTCCGCTATAAGGTCCTGGTATATCAAAGTGGCACAGTTGAAGTGCGGCCGAACTTATCAATTTTTATCCACAGGTAATAGCCGTCACTGTCTCCGCGTAACCCGCCCGCTCGGGCCGTCCATTATCACCCCGGTGCCGTGGACGTTAAAACCCCGAACTAATGTGACGTTTGCTTTGTGACAAAAACATTGGTTGTCACATAGATGGTAGAGGATCAACAAGCTTTGTGACAAGTGTTACATTGTTACACTGTCACAAAGAGTGGCTTACCTTTCACTCAGCTGGTTGGGGTGTTGTTGTTTTTGTGTTTTTTTTTCTCAAAATAAACGGGATTTCCAGTTACACACAAAGGAGATCCTGTTTGTTACGGTGACTCACATGCAGCGACGTACAAGTCACGCAACGCTATCAACCCCCCCAAAAAAAACAACAACAAACAAACAAAAAAAAACTTTGCGTAACTGAATCAGCTTAGCTGGTACACGCTCCCTGAGATATAGCAATGGATACGTATGTTGGTCACGATTTTGAACCTCACGCGTCATGATGATGATGATGATGCTGTTGGACAGTAGTATGATGTTGATGGACAGTACGATGATGATGAGGATGATGATGATGATGATGATGATGATGATGATGATGATGATATTGATGGACAGCGCTGAAAACCTTTATGCTTAGCGTGAATGGGAAGGGGTGCTGGTCCTTGCTCAAGTCAAGCATTTTTGGTCTTAACCCTTTTCATCCTGATACACTTTTGCTTGAAATAAAAATGACTATCACAGTTCAAGGGTGGTGGCAGAATAGCTTGGCGCCTGAGGCGCCAAGCTATTCTGTCACCACCCTTGAACTAAAATGGTTGATCTATCTTCCAATCTGTAATGAATCTTTAATAGGACAATAGAAAAATTACCAAAAATTCATCCTGAGGATGATATGGGGTAATCGACGATTTCCGCTAATCAGAAGCCGGTCAAAATTGCACGTGTTTCGACGAAGGCAGAGGATGAAAAGGTCGGACAAAACATGCGATATCGCATGTTTGTCCGGGCTTTTAATCCACTGTTTTCGTCGACACACGTACAACGCGTACCGTTGACCTACATTGTCGTCATTAATAGTGACATTTCTACAAAACTACATGACAGTCAAGCAAGCTCAGCTTCTCTGAGATATATAAAAACTATGCGTGTGCTGATCTGCGATTTTGGACCTTATGTCTAGTAGCCGTAAGGTCCAAAATCACCGACCAGAGTCCATTGGTACTTCAAGACCCGCGAATCAGACATGTTAGCAAAGGGAAAATACACTTGAAGGCCCACTACTGTCGTAACTGTTCAAAGATGCACTTCTGTTACAGATGGTTACGAAACGCTACACACAGGTCTAGAGTTATGGTTCATTTAGACACAGGAGAATCCAGTTCAGCACAGGCCGTCTTTATATCAAGTAACCTGACAATGACTCCACTCCGTTGTAGAAATACAACGCTACAGTACGAGAAAGAGCTAAAAATAGAATGATACGCTAACGGCTGTGCAGAATAAATAAGTGCGATTACGCGTGTGCTTTTGCTGCGTGTCCAAACTGCTTTCAAGGTTCATTAGGTGTCGACATGCATAACAAACACAAACGGTGCTGAAATGTGTCTTCAGATTTACGCCTACTGGTACTTTAATGTAGAAATTTAAAACAGTGTTTAGTCGCTTTGGTCTCACAAATCGAATTAACCATTTCACTGCCGAGAATAATAAACTCGGCCCATCTGCAAGAAGCATACATACAAATGAGCCCCCCCCCCGCGACTGTGGGGGGGGGGGGGGGCTCATGAGGATCTATGCATCTTGCTGAGACCACTTTGTGTCTATGTTCTTTGGGCAGTTGTGGCTTTTCCCTCGTTCAGTGAAGACAGATTTCAGAGACAAAATGTACGTCCTTTGTCAGGGAAGGGGTTAACCCATTCAGCCCTGACGCACTACAGCATGAGATGGGTCGACCATGATAATTCAAGGGTAGTGCCAGATTAGCTTGGCGCCTGTCGGCGCCAAGCTAATCTGGCACTGCCCTTGAATTATCATGGCCGACCCATCTCATGCAACAGATGCATAGTCGTTAGATGACGCCTCTAAAGTTTAGGGAATACGTGCGCCGGGCTGAATGAATTAAGGCGAAACCGACTCAAGGGTGGTACTGAAGCTGAATAAGCTATGTTCAGTTATCATCACAATAAACAGTGGCCTGCTAGAACTCAAGGGTTAATAGTTCAATGCAGACGTTTATGGACGGTCTTTGCATGTCTGACAATAACGCATGACAAGAGAGCGGACTTTAAGGTGCCAAGCTTGAACGTCGTAAAACGTAGAGTCTTCAGTCTGCTCTTCTTCTCTTTGTACGCAAGCCAAGAAAAAAAGGGTGAACACGATCCCACGGCAAGAGACATAGTCCTCATGAGCCTCCGCGACTGCGGGGGCTCATGAGGATCTATGCCTCTTGCTGAGACCAATTTGTATCCATGTTTCTTGGACGGTGTTGGCTTTTTGGTCGTTGAATGAACACAGATTTCTGAAACAAAAATGTGCGTGCAGTGTACGTGCAGTGGTAGGGAAGGGTTTAATCGATGCCCGCAAGAGGTAGTAAAAACCCTTTAGTTACGTGTGCGTAGTCACGTGGATTATAAAGAGAAGGGTAGAAAATTCAAGACTGAGTAACCCTTAGCTTGTTTTCACTTGTAATATGTACATAGTTAATTCTAAACTACTTTTAAAACTGTATATAAGGCCCTCTTAACCCCATTTTAAATAAATATACTTGAAATAAAATAATCTTTTTACACTACCAAAAGGACCGTTGTTGTTGGGGGGGGAGGGTTGGGGGGGGGGGGGGGCCTTGGTGCCTCCTATTTCACCGTTAGTCTGACCAGACCGTCACGCGGCCTTGGCGCTGCTGGCCTCCTATAGCCTACCTAACCCCCACCCCATCCCCTTTCACTCCACCCCCCCCCCCCTTCGCCCCCCCCCCCACACACACACACCCCATGATGTTTAACCAGCTAATCTCCCTTACATAGAATGTCGTGGGAACAGTAAAGTGGACTTGGTCAGTCAGTCAAGACTGGGTAGGCAAGACAATATCTCTAAGCGATGTACAGGCGAAATTTAGCAGTCGAAGTCCGCTTTAATAAAGTACGTCGCCTTGGTCTCACTGTAACAAAAAAATCCGACTAAGGCGAAACAGACACCAGCTATGAACAATTACCTTAACAATAAACAGGACTTAAGTGATCAGTAGTAGTGCAAACACACACCATGGGACTTGACTATTGCGTTTCGAACGCTGAGGTCAGCCACCCTCTGAGATTTACTTGTTGTTCTCAGTGTAGTTTCTGCGTCACTCTCTGCAGTATTTGCATAGGCTCGGCCTGAATTTTTTTTTACTGCAGATTTTGTAAACTGAGATAAGAAGTGGGGATAGAAAAAAAAAACCCCACAAAAAACAACAAGAAAGGGAGAGAAGTGTATGTGGCCAGTAGACCAATGATTGAATAGAGCTAAGCTGGCCTAAGCACGCACAAAAACGAGTTTTACTGAGTCTGTCGCCAAAAGATCTGTCTTAGTACGCACATTTTTTTAAAAAGTTGAAATAGGACGAAGTTCATTTCTTTATCTATGTATAACTGTACAAAAAGTGGTTTGACGCATCCACACTTGATACGCCACAGCGTGTTCTGGATAGGTCATGATAGTTCAAGGGCAGTGCCAGATTAGCTTGGCTCCAGAAGGCGCCAAGCTAATCTGGCACTACCCTGGAACTGCCGCTGATCGATAATTAGACTCCTCCGAAATTGCCAAAGGAGCTCATAATTAGCTTAGAATTAGAGACATGCCGCCAGTTGAGGGAAACGTTTGCAAAAGCCAGTAACTGCCAACAAACTGGTCCTCTGCATTTACAGCGAGTATTTTGCATGGGACTAAAACAGCTCAAAACAAAGACACAACGACTGTGACACGCAGTTACTGGCTACTAAAAATTACGTGCAATTCGACCCTGATTCATTTACAAAACAGCACGTGCAACTTTCAACCCTTTGTGAAGGCAAAAGACAGTAAGTCCTTTTTTTTTTTTTGGGGGGGGGGGGGGGGGTGCGGTGAAAAACGGAGAGTTGCATTGAAATGCAATAACAAAAATCTTTCTTTTTACAAGAAAATGGATGTACTGTCTTGTGCATTTATAGGGTAGCTCTGTTCAAAACGTATCATTTTGCGGGCTACAGTAAATCAGACTGCAAAACGCCACCATTTTGAAAAGGTCACAGGTTTCGGCTAATAAAAGTCAGGTCAACGTTTTGTTGACGGATACTTTGTGCCCCATTTTTTAAAAGTTGCCTTCGTGGGAGGTGGTGTGGGAGGGGGTGGGGAGGGGAGAGAGAGAGAGAGAGAGAGAGAGAGAGAGAGAGAGAGAGAGAGAGAGAGAGAGAGAGAGAGAGAGAGAGAGAGAGAGAGAGTGAGAGTGAGAGAGAGGCTAGAACGTTTGAACGTTGCAATTGTGCAGTTGATAAGGCTGAAAAAATATGTTGTTTTGTTATCTCAGCGTAACAGTACACAAGTCCGAGTCCGCCGTGGTTATGTCCTTTGTCAGGTTTCGCTTGAAACACAACGACTGCCAAAAACGAAGGAGAGCAAAGTAACGGCGGATAACCAGCTTGTTACGTAAGCACTCCAAATGTCTCCAAGAGGCATAGATCCTCATGAGCCCTCCGGGCTCATGAGGATCTCTACCTCTTGGAGATGTTTGGAGTGTTGTCTGTGCTACTGGTACGCAATGTTTAAGGTTGAACATTGAGGGCTTAACTTTTTTGTTTTGTTTTTGTTTTTGTGCATTTCCTCCACGAAAGTGATGTCAAAGATGGGAGCTCTGAAAAGAGGTATGAGCAAATTTGGACACCAACTGGGTCCGACCCCACGACCTATCTGACGAAAGTCGAACACTCTACCCGTGAGGTACCCTGCTAGCCCCCCGTTGTCAGAAAGATAGCGCGTACTTTGTTTTATTTTTGTTGCTCTGTGAATGATTTTGGATTTTAAGGTCTATGGCCATAAGGTTCAAAATCACAGGCCGGCACACAAGAGTAATTTATCAAATGCATTGAGAGTGCGATAGCACTGCAATGAGGAAGGAGTTTATATCTTTCCATAACATTTATTTTTTGTAGGGCGCACTTATCATCAAGACTAAAAAGAGACTTGGCAGTTTAGAGTTGTTTTCAGCAACTGAGAGACGCGGTTGACGGATCGACCGCGAGAAATTAAAAAAGATGGCGTCTGAATAGTTTGACGTCTGACAGATTCAACGGTTACTGTTGTGGGAGGTGATTAGAAATCTGGGTACATATTTTTGAAATGATAACCGGTCTGATAACACTGTTTTCAATTGGAGAGTCTGTTTAAAAATAGAAGAGAAAAAAGGAGAGAAAAAACAACAAACAACAACAATTACTCCCACTTTCCCAACCCCACCTATCAGCCTTACCCACACATCCACCTCCGCACCTTGGCCTGTATACCCCATTCTCGCCCCTAAAACCAAATTACCTTTCACCCTAATCTTCACTACCCCAACCCCACCTCACACTCATGTCAGTCTTCCCATCTATAGTCTAGGCCTTGTCGTCCTAAAAGTCAAATCACCTTTCACACACATTTAACTTCCTCCCCCCCCCCCAACCCCCGCCCCTCCCCCTTCCACCTCTTCCCACTTTCCTCTGCTTTTTAACAATTTCTCTTTATAAATTAATGTCTGGATGTGAGTACAGTACGTAATTCTGCCTGATTCTTTTCGTTGTGCAAAAAGCCTAGATTCTCATGAGGTCCTGCAGTTGCAGGGTCTCATGAGAATTTATCCCTCTTTCTTGCCTAGATCAGTTAGTTCACTTACGTTCTCAGTCTGAGGACTCGTGCCACTGACGTAAGTCATCAAACTTTTCAGCTGAATACGTTGACGATCATGGTTTGGTGCCTACACTTACCAATTTTTGTGAGACCGCCCTCCTTACCTTTCACAGCGCCGTAACTTGTAAACAGAGAACACAAAACAGGCTTTTTTTCTCTTTTTTTTTTTTACGAGGTGGGGTGGGGGTGGGGGTGGGGGGGTGGGGTGGGGGGGGGGGTGGATGCACGTAGAGCAGTACACACTTCATTCCGGGGGCACAGCAAGTTGGTTTTAAACACCACGGAGGTTAGATCAGAATTAGGTCGCACTTGGTAGGACTTAAGCATTCCGATACGACTGATCGGGGCGATTGCAGAGAAACAGTAAATAAAATAGCGCCGACCGTACTCAGTATGACTTTTTTCTCCCGTGGGATTTTAATCTTCTATTTCCGTCGAGACACATACATTTTTGACCGACGAAAACAATGAATTAAATGCCCGGGCATACATGCGATATTGCATGTTTGTGACGGCTTTCTATCAACTGTTTAAGTTGAAACGAATACCATTTTTATCTAGTTATGATTTCCGGAAATCGCCTGTTTTGTAAACGGTGTTTTCATTACTTAAACCAACTATGCGTGCGCGGTGACCGTACAAAACTATTACATTGATTTCCGGGCATAACTGCATGTTTCACTGACGGACAAATTAATTAAGTCACCTCAGTGACCGTGACATAAACGCCGTTATACCGGATCGCCAGCTACTTTCTGTTTTGCTCAAGGACCTGGAGTTTGAGCTATAAATAACTTTTACCTCGCCTCTGACGCGTGGTGGAGGTGAGCGGCGCATACGCTTCAGCGGTGACATGGACACAAAGTGATGTAATAAGGCAGTTATGAACGAAACAACAATCGTAGCCACTGTTTAGGAGGCATTATATTTAGAATCTTACATCGGTGTTTAGGTGGTACTGATAATCTCACTCGAGTGGTTTTAAAACTTTATCCTACGAGCGAAAGAGAGTAGGATAAGGTTTTAAGACCACGAGAGTGAGATTCGTAGTATCACCTAAACACAGATGTAAGGTTCTATTTCTTACTCACCTTTTTTCTTGGCATAAATCCGATGTCCGATGTCAGCTGGTCTTCGGCGCACACCTGGTCACAACACGGCATCCATTGTGTCTTGGAAAAAGTCCTGACGTAATTTACTTTGTAATGTGACGTCAATATTTTGGATGCCAGACAAATGTTCCTAATAGCGGAGTACATGACGCCAGAGTGCCAGTCGTCACTGTGAAATGATGTCATTGCGCGTGAGCTGAAAGTAGGTCAAGTTTCAATATCGCGTGTGCGCATACCTTTTTGTTGGCCAGACTTTCTACAAGACAATGCTGTGCACACTTGGCGCTTCACGCAGCACGACTGCATCACACACGTGTGATAAAGCCAAGTTGTATTACACGAGTGTGATACAGCTTTTCCGCTCAAAGCCAGCAAAGATGGAGGTGTGTAAGAAAACACATTTAATAACATATATATCAGGTGTTGATATTTCTCAAACAGTTATATTCAGTGCTGAGAATGCTCCGGGAGTTCTTATAGGGCCTTTAACCCTTTTAGCCCCAAGTTCCCATTTCTCAAATTTTGGAGGTGTTGCCTAACGACTATGATCCAGTTGCAGAAGATGGACTGACCATGATAATTCAAGGGTAGTGCCAGATTAGCTTGGCTCCTGAAGGCGCCAAGCTAATCTGGCACTACCCTTGAATTATCATGCTCAGGTCATCTCCTGCTGTAGGGATCCGGGGCTAAAAGGGCTAAATGCGTGACGCATGAATCAGCGTGGGCAACCTAGGCGGATAACATATTGCATGCTTCAGTTACGTCCCGTACACAGAAAACTCGACAGAAACTCAGGGTCTCGGTGACTGGTTCAGGCAGCTTTCAAAAATGATGTCTCAAATGTCTGTTAGTCTGTCATTTTGTATCTTACGGCTCTTGGGCCGTGTGCTCCAAAATCTCAGACCAACAGGGCATGTCATGGAGTAAAGCCCAGACGACATGGTGTGACACGCACCTAGGTGCCTGAGATTTGTTGCATTCGTCTTCAGTTTCCCAAGAAGACACATTTAACGCCTTTACTGTCGGTTCCAACACACACAACGAGCAGAACTAAGTTGCAAGAGGCATAGATTCTAATGAGCCCCCGCAGTTGCGGGGGCTCATGAGGATCTATGCCTCTTGCTGACACCCACTTTAAATCCATGTTCGTTGGAGGGACAATGTTCTTTGGCGTTGAGTTTTTGAAAGATTTCAGATACACACTTTATTCGTCCCAGGAACATGAATTCAAAGTGGGGTCAGCAAGAGGCATAGATCCTCATGAGCCCCCACAGTTGCGGGGGCTCATGAGGATCTATGCTTCTTGCTGACCCCACTTTGAATCCATGTCCTTTGGACGAGTTATATTCTTTGGCGCTGGGCTAACAAAAATGTCAGAAACACAATCTGCGTTCAGTGACAGGAAAAGTTTAGTTAGTTATTTGGGTTTAACGCCGAGCAGGCAACTAAGGCCATCTCACGGCGGTGACAGGAAAGGAGTTAACAGGGCTATAAAGAACTGCGGGACTCCGCTCCGCCAAGCCGCTTAGAAAAGAACTCATGTACTTTAACAGGAAATGGGGAACGCTTTACTTTATGCATTTCTTTAGTACACAACCTTTTCGTGTCCCTCGGATGATTTAAATACTCTTTTTCTCCCAATTCGTGCACATTTCACTTGTAGGCTGGTCTGTTAATTTGGATCCTGGCTTGCCAGCCGTAAGATCGAAAAAATCAGACCGGGACACACTAAAAATATTGTCATTCGGCAAGACACTTTATTTTTGCGGGGTTAAGAGTTTCAACCACACAGTACGGTGTAACAGAGCTGAAGGGCGTTAAAAAACCACGTCTACGCCCAGCCAGGGAGGCAGATAACTTGAACAGAGGGTTTGGCTCTTGTCCGAAAGGTCGCTGGTTCGAATCCCATTTAGGGTCAAAATTTGTTCAGACCCTATTCGGTGCCCCTTCTTTGAAATCACCATCGTTCTGGACAAAATATGTGAAGCTCTACAAGTTTTTTAATTCGCTGTGCACCGGGCTGTGCATTTCCCCCTATTATGAATGAGCACGCTCGATACACTTCAGTGCATACGCTCCTTTCTTAGAGGAGGAGGGGTGGGGAGGGAGGGTTGAAGCAAGGATGTACACAGCGGTGACACATGTACAGTATTACTGAAGAGGACTTCGACCGCTTAATTTCTCATTGGGGATTTGCAATGGGATATCGAGAATATGTCATGGGTTTGGTGTTCCTGAGATAAGATAAAAACGATATCTGCACTTGTTTGGAAAATCCCATACAGTTCCTCTACCATGCTCGCTCCATCTGCAAGAGGCGTTGATCCGCATGAGCCCCTACATTCGCAGGGGCGCATGAGGAGCAATGACTCTTGCTGTCAGGTACCTCAGACTGAGGGACGGACTCATTTTGAGTTAGTCACACATGTCACTGCTTGCGGTGCACATAGCATTGTATCTATTTTCTTATTATAATGAGCATACACGATACAAAAACGGAAGAAGCTGTCACTTTATCAGGTAGGTTGAGTATCTGTGGCTTTCCATAATGCACGTTAATTTATTCTGTCATTGTGTAATAGGTATTGAGTGTTATCGAGCACAGTACAGGCGCAAGGTGACCGCAACAATAGTTTGAAATGCAGTTTGTACTGCTGTTCAGATGATTGCTGCGTCAGCCGCCACTTGATTGTAGTAAGGTACGGCGGGTTTGGGCGTGGGTATGAGTATATAGACCTAATATGAAAGCAGGAGGAAACATCATCAGCAACAACAACAGAAACAAAAACATCATCATCATCATCATCAAAAACAACAATAACAACGCCAGCAACAACAAAATCAACATCAACAACATAATATTAGGCAAAATAATTTACAGCTGTATATCAGTGTCAACATAAATGTTTTACAAATATTTAACCCCTTCACTGCCAGTGGTCACAAATTTCGCGTCTGAAACCAGTGCACAATGACCGTCATTCGCTTAAAGAACAATGTGTAACAGAGACCCAAAATAGTCATAAGGAACATAGGACTAAACAAGAGATATAAATCCTCATGAGCCCCCGCGACTGCGGGGGCTCATGAGGATTTATTTCTCTTGCAGCCTTGTTCTCTTGTTCGCCTTGTCCCAGCACTGAATGGATTATGCAAATTGAGCAAACTTGCTATGTACACTTCAAGTACAAGACCATTCCAAAGTTGTTCCCTTTCTACACACTAAATCCGAAATAGCTCAGGCGGTTAAACGTCGGAGCAGGAGAGCGAAGGGAATCGCCGGGTCGTTGGTTGGAATCCCGTCCCGGCCGCGGTAGCTGGACTCACAATCCAGGGGGTAACTGAACGGATTTGTTCAATAGCATGTCCGTTGAAAGGTCCTGGTAAATCAAAGTGGCAAAGTTGGAGTGCGCCTGAGTTGATCAGTGTTCAGGTCGTACTCCATAGGCAATAGATTTCCCTGTCCCCCATAACCCGCTCGTCAGGGTCGTCCATGATCACCTCGGTGCTGTGGACGTTAAACCCGAACTAACCAACCACACACTAAATCACTATTTTCAATCATGACTGGCACAGGCGGAAGTCAAACACCAAAAGTCAGTTGAATATCAGCTTTTTTCTTGTTTCGTGCGAAATAATCTTTGCTATTCTAAAAAGTATGCCTTGAAATGGAATAAGCATGCCTAAAGCAAGTCAAACATCGAACATGTCTCGTCTTCACAGAAAACAAAAATGCTTGTCATGCTACACAGACACACACACACACACACACACACACGCGCACACACACACACACACACACACACACACACGCACGCACGCACGCACGCACGCACGCACGCACGCACGCACACACACACACACACACACACACACACACACACACACACACACACAATGTGTTTAAACGTACATATGCTCTGGTAAGGGTAAAAAAAAAAGTACTTAGATCACGACTATTCGACGTGTTCACCAGGACAAGGTCAGTGGAGAGCTACTAAACTCCGTTAAGATCCCAATGCCACTCCGCCGTGAGATGGCCTTAGTCGCATGCTCGGCGTTAAACCCCAATAACTAACTGACTAACCAATGTCATTACCAGCAGCAGTGTTCTGAGGAGCGAGGTTTCACTGTTATCAACCGATTCACTTTGGAGCACTCACTACTGGTAATCTACTAACAATCAGTTTCCATTTCTGTATGCAGTTTCATAGGGGTACTGTCTCAGACATGCGCACACATTCGCTGACGTAGAGCTTTCATAATTTTTTCTTTCCATATTTTCTTTATAATTCTATGCGCGTACTCACACCCGTATGCACACACTCGCTGACGTGCTGGTTTGATAATATTTCCACATAAGTGTGTACATTGTAACTAAGCAAACATCATGAACCGTCGCAGGATGTGTAGTCTACTTTATCGATGTGATGGTCTGTGATTTTGGACCTTACGGCCTATTGCCGTAAGGTCCAAAATCACAGACCACCACATAGTTGCGTAGTTCCGATTTTGCGCACGTTGGCAACAATTGCTCTATCGCCTTGACCCAGTGCAGTTTAAGGTGGCGAACAGTATGTTTGCGAAAGTTCGGCTAGAGGTCGAGGACATGTTTTAGTCATCGGCACTGAGCGTCGCAAGCAAGGTGGCCAGCAAAAAAGTTTGGATACAAGTCGGAGAACCTGAATTAATTAGTTATCGTCACTGAACGTCGAGATAGCTGCTAAGTACACCTCAAAAGGCGGACGTGGAAATAAGAAGAGATCGAGACGCACCGACATTGACCCTGGGACACATTTCCTGATCGACGTCACATATTCATTGCGTCAGAATTCGAATCCGAATCCCGGCGAGGCTCCTCACTAAAGTGGTCAATATAGCATACTTTTTTTTTTATGACACTGTAACCTGGGTACACTTCCTGTGTTACACAGTTCCAGATCTGCAACTGCGCGCCGGTTTGTGATTCTGGTTTTCACGACCAGGAGCCGCGAGGCCGAAAAGCACAGACCAGCGCATTTGTTTGTCCTTCACACCTGGCGATGACATTGAAAGAGTCGAGTTTCTATTGCTATTAAATTTTCCTGTGTGTGAGTACCTGGTCAAGTTTGGGCCCGGTTTCACGACACAGCCCTTATCTAACGATTTAATGCCAATTAACCCTTTGGCTGTCGGTAGATCTTTTTGTGGAGGTGATTCCTGTAGGAATCACCTCGACAAAAAGATCTACCGACAGCCAAAGGGTTCAAACTGTCGCAGGTTTCTTTTTTTATATTATTATTATTTTTTTTTTAATTCTTCCCGTCAACATGGTTATAATTTAAGCAGTCTAGCTGTCGACTTGAGTTATGCTCACACATTTTCACCAGAACAAGAAACGAGAAGAAATTCAGCAACAGTTTTAAATGTAAACACTTTACAAATTCGTTGCCACTTCAAGGTTACATGCACTCGCTATAAACAAAACCGTTCAGGGTTTCCAGTCATAATTTTCAATAGTAACCCCTTCCCTGCCACGGTACGTACACTGTACTTACATTTTTGTTTCTGAAATCTTGGTTCTTTCAACGACCAAAAGCCAACAGTGTCCAAGAAACATGGATACAAATTGGCCTCAGCAAGAGACATAGATCCTCATGAGCCCCCCGCAGTCGCGGGGGCTCATGAGGATCTATGTCCCTTGCAGTTGGATCGTGTTGACTTTTTTCTCGGCAGTCAAGGGGTTAATAATGAATCATGGGTGTGGGGATAGAAGGAGGAAGCTGTAAAATATCATTATTCCCAATTAAGAGTCACTCCATATTAGGGTATGGCTAACATGTGATTTATGCCCTGTGGTACACCTGCACCCCAAGATACGTACAAAAAAAGTGATCAAATTAAAATACGTGTTTATTAACACATTCCGCCCCAGGACCGAAATCCCCACATTTTGAAGCTGCCCTCTGAAGGACTGTATTACAATTCTAGAGACAGATCGAGCATGATAGTTCAAGGGTGGTGCCAGAATAGCTTGGCGCCTATGGGCGCCAAGCTATTCTGGCACCACCCTTGAACTATGAAGCTCGATCCGTGTCTTGCTGTGGTGTGTCGGGGCTGAATGAGTTAAGTAGATTAAACGTTATCTTGTTTGGCTTTGTCTGGCAGTGAATCGCTAAATTAGAACTCTGTCTGTCGCTCTATCTGTCTCTCTTGTCTAATGTATATTTTCACGTGTAGAGTAGCAGGGCATTTTGGAATAAAGGTATTGTCATGCCTACAACGTTTATCCTAAATGACATCGTTTCATCATCATCATCATCGTCATCATCAGCATCACCATCGTCATCATCAGCATCATCATCATTAACAACTCTTTCTCTCTGTCTGTCTCTGTCTGTCTGTTTCTCTCTCTCTCTCTGATGTTAGCAACGGCACGTTTGTAAAATGACGATTTGTTTCTGTCAAAAACTTTTACCGTTGATAAATAAAGTTTCATCGTCATCATCTCTCTTGTCTAATGTGCAGTTTGGAAGATAGGCAATGTGATGTCTGGACTGCTATCCTAAATAATCGTTCATCATCATCATTATCATCATTATCGTCATCATCATCATCATCATCTCTCTTTCTTTCTCTCTCTCTCTCTCTCTCTCTCTCTCTCTCTCTCTCTCTCTCTCTCTCTCTCTCTCTCTCTCTCTCTCTCTCTCTCTCTCTCTCTCTCTCTCTCTCTCTCTCTCTCTCTCTCTCTCTCACATCTCTGCACTGTGTACACACGGGGAGCGATGAGTGACGTTTACTGCTCTAAGGTTTTGTCTGATCAGTTTTCGCCCTGCAGGGCGCACAACAGGTCGGAAATTGCCTTTCTGCTTTCAGGGTCAATCAGTCGCTCCTACCGACTTGGCGCTGGAAGTAAAAAGGGTATGTGTGTACAAACCAGTGGGTCGCGCGCGCGTGTGTATGTGTGTGTGTGTGTGTGTGTGTGTGTGTGTGTGTGTGTGTGTGTGTGTGTGTGTGTGTGTGTGTGTGTGTGTGTGTGTGTGTGTGATGGTATGAGTTTGCGTGAAGGTGTCATCAACTTCGCTTGTTAAATTGGCATAAACTCGGCGACGACTTACTCAGGTTAGCTGCTGATGGTTGTCACAGTTACTATGGATTAACCGATTTTTCGATGACCACATCTGATGACAGAGACACATAAACGATGACCACATCTGATCATTAGTGCGATACTGCTCTGTGAAACAGTGTTTCTAGTACAGTGAACAAACTGTAAACTATCCGTGTAATTTGTTATTAATGACCGGAATCCGCTTTGTCGGACAGTCGGAACACCCGACTCACCGTGCACGATCATTGCGTGAATTCTTTTGACTAGTAACCTTACTTAAGTTCTCAGGTGACTGAGATTATCGCCTGTCCTACATTTTCAATGAAAAGCGAGTGTGTTGTTATAACATAAGGACTTCGATACACACGAATTCTGACATAAACGCTTTCTTTATAGCGGGTTTTTTCTGAGATCGTACACTTGTCGTTTCTTATTCTTTACTGCAAGCTTTTGTTTTTGTGTTCTTTGCGTGTGCTGTAATACACGGTTTCTGGTGTGAACCGCCGTTCAGCTGACGTACTGAGACTAAAGTCGAATAAGTCTTTATTTGTTTTCTCTGATATTTTACTTGTACATGTAATCTCTTTCCTGGTTTAACTGCGTAACCTTCTATTTGTATCCTGTACCTTAGTTTTGTCCCCTGGTTCTTTATCTTATTAGTCTTTGTTTGTTTCATCTGATATTTTACTTGTACATGTAATTTCTTTCCTGGTTTAACTGCGTAACCTTCTACTATTTGTATCCTGTACCCTAGTTTTGTTTCCTGGTTTTTTACCTTATTATCTGAACATGATTTATACAACTATGAACAGACCCTCGAAAAAAGGCCAACAATTTCGTATCGGTCACCTAAATATCTACCACCTGGCAAACAAAGTTCAGGATGTCTGTGTTTATGTTAATACCCCCAACTATTTCCATCTATTCGGTTTAACTGAGACTCGTTTGGCCGCCCACATCAGTGATGAAGCCATCGCCATCCCGAATTATTCTATTATCAGGAGAGACCCGTCAGTACAGGGTGAGACAGGTGTAGCGGTATATATCCATCAATCCATTTTACACATAACCCGCAGGCGACAAGACCTAGAAACTGGTGATGTAGAATGTATTTGGGTAGAAATCAAAAACTCTAAATCCCCGCCCTTACTTGTTGGGTTTCTGTATCGAAACCCCGCAGCCACCTTTGAGTGGTACGATAGCTTTTTACACATGATCGATAAAACAGACATTCACAACAAAGATGTTCTCCTTCTTGGAGATTTTAATATTGACTTTCTTAAACCCCATCCATCATGGGAATGTACTACTACCCTTGTCGGTCTTCACCAATTGGTAACATCACCCACCAGAATTACGCCATCATCAGCCACTATTATAGACCATATTTATACCAACAAACCTCAAGCAGTTAGCAACACTCAAGTAAATAGTCTTAGTGTAAGTGACCACTATCCGGTTAGCTGCACATGGCTGTCAAAACTTCCAAAGCTAAAAAAGCAAGTCCACACTTGCATAACTTACAGATCGTTTAAAAACTTTAATGAAAGTGTTTTCTTGGCTGATTTAGCCACAGCACGATTCATCGACGTGTATAACGATAGTGACCCAAATAAAGCATTAGATACCTGGTACCGGATTTTTCTTGGTGTGCTGAACAAACACGCGCCTCTGAGACACAAAAGAGTGAAATACGCTACCGTTCCACCATGGCTGACTGCGGATATAATCGAGGCAATGGAAATTAGAGACCAGCTGAGAAGCGAGAAGCGGTTTACTGAATACAAAACACAGCGTAATCGTGTTAAATATATGGTTTTAAATGCAAAGAGATCTCTTTTCGATAAAGTAGTTAAGCAAAGCAAAGACTCATCTACTGTATGGCGTGCCATTAATTTAGTAACTAGAGGTACAAATAAAAATAGTGCGCCTTTATCACCCCACCTCACTGCAAATAGGTTTAATGACCACTTTACCTCTATAGCCGAATCGTTAATCCCACCAGGAACTAACTCATGTGAGTATGTTTGTCCAAACGTGCTAGTACACCACTGTAACCGGGAAAATACGGACAAAGAACCATTCACGATACCGCCTATAGCAGTCCACGAAGTGGGTAAATTAATTTCCTCGATGGAAAATAAAAAGTCATCCGGGCCTGATGAGATCAGCTCAAAAATACTCAAGATATCTCTTCCATATATTGTCGAAAGTATTACATATATTTACAATCTCTGTATAAACCAAAACTCTTTTCCGGACGCATTTAAAGACGCGAAAGTGATCCCCCTACCAAAATCAAAAGATCTGAGTGAAATCAACAACTTTCGCCCCATATCACTATTACCTGTTTTGTCGAAGCCTTTAGAGCGGCACATCCATAAGCATCTATCTGAATACTTAGAAAACCAAAATCTCATCCATTCACTGCAGTCAGGCTTCAGACCAAACCATTCCTGTCACACTGCCTTGATAAGGATGGCAGATACCTGGTTATCATCTATTAATGATTCCAAACTAACAGGTGTAGTTTTCTTAGACTTCCGGAAAGCCTTTGACATGGTGAACCATGACATACTTATAAAGAAAATATCCTTATATACTAAAAGCGCAGCCGGGTTTTTCAAATCCTACCTAGAAAACAGAAGACAAAAAGTTCTCCTTAATGGTACATATTCTAGTCACTGCAAAGTAAAGCATGGCGTGCCCCAGGGCTCTATTTTAGGCCCTCTTTTATTCTGTTTATTCATTAACGACCTTCCACTCACAATTAGTGATGATAGTGTTGTATGCGATATGTTCGCTGATGATGCTGCGATACACACTCCCGATAAGGATTTGT
Source organism: Semisulcospira habei (assembly GCA_036245525.1). NCBI lineage: Eukaryota > Metazoa > Mollusca > Gastropoda > Semisulcospiridae > Semisulcospira > Semisulcospira habei. The sequence goes on from BTPG01000001.1 coordinate 199,894,190, forward strand.
CAGTAATTGACACGCGCCTACAAAACACATTACAGGACATTAACAGCTGGTGCAGTAACAATTCCATGATCTTAAACCCTGCAAAGACTGAATGTATGGTTGTAAGTACCCGCCAAAAGCACCAGCTCGGCACTCTCTCACTCAGCTTGTCCCTTCAAGGCAAATCTATCAGCCAGGTAACGGAACATCGTCTTCTCGGCGTTACTGTAGATAACCAGTTTAAATGGCAATGCCATCTTAGTAATATATGTAAAACAATATCAAAGAAACTGTTTATTTTATCCAAGTTAAAACATATAGCTAATGTAGAAACACGAAAACTGTTCTTCAACGCCCACATCAGGTCACATATAGATTATGCTTCTACGGTGTGGGATGGCGCAAGCGAGGTCCAGTTAAAGAGACTAAACTCTCTTCATCGTAGAGCCGCGAAGCTTATCCTTTCAGACCCTAACTCAACAACGGATAATAAACTGAAAACCTTAGAAATTCTCCCCTTGAAAAAACATTTATTATACAATAAGGGAATAACGATGTTCAAAGTATTGAATAACAGACTCCCCGAGTATATAAAAAAAATGTTTTTCCTCCCGGCATCAACATACTCCAGATCAAGGCAGTCCATTACTGTGCCACGACCTAGAATCGATCTCTATAAGACAAGTTTAGCGTTTTCAGGTGCTAGCATGTGGAACACATTGCCCAAACATGTTACAACATCAACAACGCTTTCGTCTTTTAAAACCGCTCTCTTCAAGTACCTCACCTCAGCATCGTAAGATTTTCACAGCAACCTGCACTTGCAGTGTACGATTTTCCCCTTTCTAACTCTTCAATTCAGTTATATCTTCAGTTAATACAAGATGCTAATGCTGCATGTATTGTGTGTGTGTGTGTGTGTGTGTGTGTGTGTGTGTGTGTGTGTGTGTGTGTGTGTTGTGCTTGTGCTTGTGTTTGTGAATGTATGTATGAAGATTTATACCTTTATAATTGTGTGTGTGAGATTTGTTATGTTTATTTTCACCTTTTCAATGATTTCTTTTTTTAAAAACTTTATATTTCAATTTTTATTAGTTATATATTTAGTTTTTCCCAATTTAATGATAGTATTTTTGTGATTTGTGCATTATATGTAAAGTAGATTAGCAACGGCAAGTTCGAAAAATGGTTTCACCAAAACTTTCACCGTTGTAAAATAAAGAATCATTGTCATTGTCATTGTCATTGTCATTGTCTCTCTCTCTCTCTCTCTCTCTCTCTCTCTCTCTCTCTCTCTCTCTCTCTCTCTCTCTCTCTCTCTCTCTCTCTCTCTCTCTCTCTCTCTCTCTCTCTCTCTCTCTCTCTCTCTCTCAGTCTCTCTCAGCGGACAGGTTTGTAAAGATGGGCGTTGGCGCCTAAAACCTCTTCCCTTGGAAAATCAAATCAATCATTCAACGTCTCTAAAATGCTCTTTTTGTCCAAGCCTCACTTCTTAATGGGACACAGCAGCAAACTTTCCCGTCGTCTGTTTTCTCCTTCATTTCTTTAACCCCTTCCTTGCCATTGTACGTACCATGTACGTACATTTTTTGTTTTGTTTCTGAAAGCTTCAACGACCAAACGCCAACACTGTCCAAGAAACATGGATACAAACTGGTCTTAGCAAAAAGCACAGATCCTCATGAGCCCCCGCGGTCGCGGGCGCTCATGAAGATTTATGTCTCTTGAAGTTGGATCGTGGTCACTTTTTTCTTCGGCAGTGAAGTGGTTAATGGCTCTTCGCTTCGCAATGCTCCTTACTTTCAAATTTCCCTCCCCCCCCCCCCCCCCCCCTTAGTGCTTTGAACAGGACGCAAGCGTCATATAATTTTAATGGGCATCGTGATAATTATACCTCCCTCTCGAGTTCCTTATCACGTTGAGCACGGGGAGCGTTGAGTGGGGATGAAACTTTTGGCTGTCAGTCTCGCATTTTGTCGAGGTGATTCCTGTAGGAATCACCTCGACAAAATGCGCGACCGACAGCCAAAGTGTTAATGGTAATACCTCTAGCTACCTCTCTCTGTTTTTTTCATTCTTTCAAATACGAATTCACCATTTTCTGCCCAGACCTCAAGTTCCCATGGCGTTCATGCGTCGAAAACGGCTTTATAATCGAATATCTGTTCACCCTTTGGCTGTTGGTAGCGCTTTTCGTCGAGGTGATTTTAGCAGGAATCATCTCAACAAACAACAACAACAAAAGAGCTACCGACAGCTGCAAGGGTTAATTCAACATCTCTCAGGCTCATCAATATTTGCCTGCGTTGAAAAAAATACCATGTGACGCCCTTAAAGTTTGTTCAGTGAGTTTAAGCTAAACAGTTTGTCTCTGTCCACAATGTTTTGGGTTACTGTTCGGAAATGTATATGAGGCCAAAAGTTCTCGCCTCAAAGCTTTGATTTAATTCAGGTGACTGCCAATCGTGTAAATTTCAAGAAAAATCCTAACAAAGACAGACGACTCCTTTAGAGAGGACATAAGGACATTAAAGCATTAAAGCAGTGTGCCTTCTTTTTAGCGACACTCACATACACGCACCTATAGAATATCTTATCTGATAGAAAATGTGCTGGTTTGAGATGTTGGACCTTATGGCTGGAAGCCGTAAGGTACAAAATCACAAACCTTCACATTCGAAGGCCCACTACCGCTGTAACTGTTCAAATATTCACTTCTGTAACGGATGGTTACGAAACGACACACACACACGTCTAGTTTTGGTTCATTTAGACATAGGGAAATCCAGTTCAGCACAGGTCGTCTTAATATCAAGTAACCTGACAATGATTCCACTCCGTTTTATAAATAAAACGGAATCAGTACGAGAAACAGCTACAAATAGATTGATACGCTGACGGGTGCACAGAATAAATAATTGTGATTATACATGTGTTTGCTGCGTGTCCAAACTGCCGTCAAAGTTCATTAGCTGTGTCGACAAAGCATAAAGAACACAAACGGTGCTGAAATGTGTCTTCACATGTACGTGTAATGGTACTTTAACAAGGTGAGCGTCCCGCGAATCGGTTTTATAGGTGAAACAGTGATAATTTGGATCTACCCATTGAGACGAGCGCCTATGTTATACGACTGCCATAAGTCTATTAGAGGGTTAATCTCCGAGAAATTCAGATTTTTAAAATTAATTAATTAATTAATTAATTAATTATTATTATTATTATTATTATTTTTTTTTGGGGGGGGGGGGGGGTGGGGGAGGGGTGGGTGGGTGGGGGGGGGGGGGGCATTTCTCCATCAGATTTCCCAGTCCCACTTCCCACCAACTCTTATTGACTGCTGTATAGTCCTTTTTCTGCCCGTGATGTCATGTAAGATATTTGTGTGTGTGCGCTATTTATATGCGTGTGAAGAAAAAGGAAAGGACGGATTTGTTCTATTGCATGTCCGTTGCCGAAAAATCCCGGTAAATCATAGTGACATAGTTGCAGTGCGCCTGAATTGATCAGTGTTCAGGTCGTACTCCATAGGCGATAGCTGCTTATACCCCCCCCCCACCCCCACCCCCACCCCTCCCCCCTTAACCCGCCTCATAGGGCCTTCCCTTACTACTCTTGTGGCGTGGATGCTAACCTCGAATTAACCAAGCAAACAAGCAAGCAACCGAGCAAGAAAGCAACCAAATAATCATGCAAGCAAGCAGCCATCCAACCAATAGCAAAAACCTCAAACAGAATAAAAAACCCCAAATCTGGGTAGGTTGGGTGCCACTGCACTGCAGCGACGCGTACTCCCCAATTCCCTCTGGGACAGTTTACAAGACGCAAAACCTACGTGCGTCAGTCAGTGATGGCAGATTGTAAGTCGCAGATCGGCGCAATGCAAACAGACCTGTACCCTTCTGTGCAACGTTCTATAGAACCTGACACCGATGCACACACTTCAAACCTAGGGCAAAGAACCACTTTTATCACGATCGAGGTCTTTCATCCCTCCTCCTTTTCTTCGTGACACTGTTACTGAACCCGAAGGTAGCATTCCGAAAGTTAGGAGTTGCCCTCTGCAGACAAATATATACTGATCAGCAATAGAAATGCTACATTATTCAAATCATTTCGATCCATTCATTCATTCATTCATTCATTCCGAATGTTAGGAGTTGTCCTTAGCATATAAATATATACTGACGGGCGAAAGAAATGTGACATCAGTCGAATCATCGGAAACACTTCAGTGTTTCCGATGATTCGACTGATGTCACATTTCTTTGCTCGTCAATATAGATCGGAGACTAGTCCAAAGTTCGCGGATGACAAGCTTGGCGCCCAAGGCCACCACGCTATTCAGGCACCACTGTAAAACTATCGGGGTCTTTGACAGCAAATGACAACACATGTATCATGACTTGAAGGGTTATTATTCGGAAGTCCTATGATCCAACCTTTTCTTTCATACAAACTGTTTCAGAGGTTTCAAGCGAATATTTGTGCATTCACTGTAACAGTGAATGCACAAATATTCGCAGCGTATAAGCTACATACATTGTTTACACACATCCCAGCAAGCGAAATCCGTCCGGAAAGACACAGACCTTCACGAGGCCCTCGCGTGGGTGGGGGCTCATATTGATCTATGTCTATTGCTGATTTATTTTCTTCACACATTTATGTTCTGTCGGTGGAGGAGGTCATTTTGGGCGCCTACTCTAGACTTGTTACTGCGAAGTTTATGTGTATGGACATAGGCCAAAGTATAAATCCATGTAATTTTGTCGTATGGTCTACTTTCCTCGCGCATGTATCATAGGAAAAACATGCCGGCGGCTACATTAAAAATGGAACCATAAAAAACAAGAAGAAGATCTACTTTATGTCGCATGCATTAACTCATTCTACCCCAACACCGAAATCCCCAAATGTTGCCGTTGTCCTCTGAAGACCCCATTGCAGTGCAGGACACAGATCGACCATGATAGTTCAAGGGTGATGCCAGAATAGCTTGGCGCCCATAGGCGCCAAGCTATTCTGGCATCACCCTTGAACTAATGGTAGATACTTATCTTGCTGTGGTGTGTCCGGGGTAGAATGAGTTAACATCATGCACACGCAAAAACATGCCAGTGGACGGAGGTTGTGTTTGTAAAATCTGTGTTCAGTTCATTGGCAGAGATCGCCAGACGCCCAAGGAACAGGGAAACAAAGTGGTTTCAGCAAGAGGTATAGATCCTCATGAGCACCCGCAGTTGCGGGGACTCATGAATATTCATTGCTCTTGCAGTTGGGTGGTTCAAAGTTTTCTTCGGCATTGAACGGGTTAAAACAGAGAAAAAAAGAAAGGTAATATCAAAGAAAAGAAATGATAATGAAATAAAATAGGGGAAAGAACTCTGTATTGAATAACCAAATGTTCTTTCCATGTAACATGTTTCTTATTTTTTAATTTTTTTTTAATTTTTAACCCCCAGTTCATTCATATACAAAGTATACGTGTGTTTGTAAACCACTTCTGATGGAAGCTCTGTTGCAGTTATACACCGAAGAAACTCCCAACGTAGAAAGAAACGCACTTAGTAAAAACAGCTGCAACCTAATTTATTTTTACACAATTTATCAAAATAGTCATACAAACAGGCGCACAACCATCTATTTATCTTTTCTTTGCTAAAATGCCCACCGCCCCCCCCCCTCCCCCTACCCCCCACCCACTCCATCCCACCCCCTCTACCGCCCATCCCCCACTCCTACTTTGCTTGTTTTATTCTAAACTCATTGTGTCCCAGGTATGGAATCCCCACATTTTGGAGTTGTCCTCTGAGGACTGCATTACAATTCAAGAGACAGATCGATCATGATAGTTCAAGGGTGATGACAGAATAGCTTGGCGCCTATAGGCGCCAAGCTATTCTGGCATCATCCTTGAACTATCAGGGTCGAGCCATTTCTTGCGGTGGTGTGTCGGGACTGAATGAGTTAAGAATGGAAAGTAACGTATTAGGGAAGGTTCCCGACCCCCCCCCCCCCCATCACCCCCATCACCCTCTCACCTCTCCCCTCTCCCCTCCCCCCCCCCACCCCCAGCTCCCCAAAGAAACATATCTTTCTATATAGGGCTCTGTATAAGCACGTATGCATACACATGCACCGCAGTTTTCGAATACAAAATAAATACAGACGTCGACGCTCTGTGTAGAATGTGTTACATAAGCCGAATATGTTTTCGTGCGCGCGCGCGCGTGCGCGCGCGCGTGTGTGCGTGTGTGCGCGTGTGTGTGCGTGTGTGTGTGTGTGTGTGTGTGTGTGTGTGTGTGTGTGTGTGTGTGTGTGTGTGTGTGTGCGTGTGTGTGAGACAGCGACTAGAGCCCGCAGTTTGAGGACGGACAAGCTTGAAATTTTAGGATGTTGTCCCTAAAAAGAATTCTCTCGAGAACTTTTTTTCGATGTTTTGATTAAGATGCTCATTGGCGAGAAAATGGCCGTTTCACAAAAACCGGTTGATCCACACTGGAGTCCGTAATTTTTCTTATTTTTACTAGATATTTTGCATATAGTTAGATATTAGGGAGATATTGAATGAGTTCGTTAACCAGCGTTGTATCTCTTGAACTTTTTGAGTGATAATTATTTTTTTTTTAATTCACGTTTTGGGGATTAATTTCACAAATTATATAGGTTAATTTTAAACAATTGAATTTTTTTTACGAAAAAAAATCAATCTTCTCATTAATAATCACATGATTTTTCGTATACGGTATTTACATAAGCCTACAGTTTGTCTCGGCTGTCGGGTACGATTAGGTCAATTGTGACCTGTATGCCCTAGGTGTGAAAATCAGACAATTTTCTGCACCACATTTTAGGAGTCATTTGTAAAACAGCTAACATAACTTTTTTTTTACCAAAAAAACTATCTTCTCTTTAATACCCGCATGATTTTTCAAAAACAGCCTGCTGTTTGTCCCGGCCCTGGGGTAGGATTAGGTAAAAATTGTGACCTGTAAGTCCTAGGCGTGAAAATCAGTAAAAAAAAATTAAAAAAAAAAATGCTAATTTGATTCTCTGATACGTCAAATGTTAGTACTGCGATGAGTGACGTATAACATCGAGTCGTCACTATGAACACGGCGTCGTGGGACTAATGATACAATGATGTGAAGCTTGAAGTGACATAATTTTGCTGCTCGTGCTATTATTCTTCTTCAGAATAGCGATGCTACGCCAGACCACCACAGAGCTTACAAATGGCCGGGATCGCCGTGTGTCCGTCTTTATGTATGTGTGCCAGTGTGTGTGGATTAGAGGGTGGGTTAGAGTAGGAGATGGATTCCTGTCGCTACACAAGCCCACAGAGCGTACTAATGGCGTGAAGCGCCGTGTGTCCGTCTTTATTTGTGTGCTCCGACGTGTGTGTAGATCAGAGGTTGGCTTAGAGAGGAGGAAAAAGGATCAGCATAATAAGCCTAAAAATATGAACATCTCTGAATGTTCCTAAAAGATAAACGCATCTGAGCTCCAAACCGGCAATACGGTAGACTTTGCGATGAAATCCTCATCTTGTCTTTTTTTCCCACCAGTCTTGAATGTATGTATCGCGAGGTGGCTTGCACCTAGAACTTTGAGAAGGAGCTACCTCTTTATTTGCTTGTTCTCAGGGAGTATGTGCGTCTTGAAAATGTGCAAGTGTGTTTGCAAATATTCCAAATCCAGCTAGTGTCTGTATATCCTCGTCAAACAGTGTCCTCGGTATGAAGAAAGACAACTGGTAACGAATATATCGTTAGTCCCATGTCTGGTTTATTTTATCTGCAAGAGACATAGATTCTTATGAGCCCTTGCGGCCGCAGGCCGCAAGGGCTCATAAGAATCTATGTCTCTTGATGGTGGGATTGTTGGGATGGTGTAGGATCTGTCTAAAACCAGACGGTAAGAAAGAGTCATCGCTTATAGTGCGTGTGTACAGACACAGGTGAGCTATGTTGACACGAGCTTCTTATTACCTGTGACCTGTGATATCCCCACCTAGCCACCCCCACGTTCATGCCGTGCCCACGATCCCTCCGAACTACCCAGCTGCACCCCTACCCCCACACCTACCCCCTTGTCTCTCTCCATTACCACCGGGGTTTCCATCTTGTCAAAAATCTTCATGCCATTAGAGAGAATCTGTTTTGAGCGACCATCCTCAATTAAAGACCAGCACTTAGGTGGTAAAGTCGGGGCTTATGAGGATCAACGCTTCTTGCAGCTGGATTGTCTCGACTATTTCTCGGTAGTCGACGTGTTGAGGCAGATCGAGACACAGGCGTTAGATTGGTGACTTGAGGAGCAATTGTCCGAACGTCACTGGTCAGTGCAGACTTGGTTTCGCCTCTCAAATGACTTCAGGAGCAATTGTCCCACCGGACAACAGATTTGGTTTCGGCCTCAGATGTATCAGCCAAGTGTCGACCATGACGGCTGCCCAATTGTGCAGAAGTTCGATTGTAGCACTACTTTTTTGAGCTTTCTCAGTAGAACTACCTGGAGCAGTTGGAACTTGATGGTTTAGCGTGCTGTCAACGCACTCAAGTTCTCATCCATCTCTGTCAGCCTTTCCTACCCCCCCCCCCCTCACCTACTCCCGCCCTGTGGCCTCCCTCCCTCCCTCACTCCTCGTCTCCACGCATCTTTCGGCTTCAGTCTCACATTCTTTCCAACATGCCCATAAAGCACTGTCATTTCTGAGCCCTTCATTTCCCACAAAGACCCAGGCTAAAGAGACCTGTTATTACCGGACCTGCAAAATTATGTCCCCTTGTTTCTCTACATTCCCAGCGAAATTGCTTTGGCTTTGAAGTCCACCAGCGAGAACAGTCCACCTGCAAGAGTCATAGATTTTCATGAGCCCCTGCGTTGCTAGCAAGAGGCATATATTCTCATGAGCCCCTGCGTTACTAGAAAGAGACATAGATTCTCATGAGCCCCTGCAACGCAGGGGCTCATGAGAATCTATGCCTCTTGATAAGGTGATCCTTAGAGTGAGGATATCAACGGGATTTGTGTGTGGGACTGACACTATAGTACAGGTTTGTACAGGTCACATCTTGTATGTTGATACCGTGGAATGTGCGACTTTTTTTTCGTTTTTTGTTTGTGTGTGTTTCTTTGGTGTGACATTTACTTTGCTTTCCTGGTGACGAGATAACAGTGTCCAGTTATAACTTACATCGCCTACATTGAAAGGTTACCCGAAAATCGAATACTGTTTTCAGTTCTTCTTGTTTTGGATCATGTTTCCTTCCTTGTTATTTCATTGCTATTGAAATCGGTTAAGCTGAACAGATTTAAAGGGAATGGAATTACATTGAACTCAGTTCTGTGCACTTAAATTCAATTTGACTCAGTTCAGTTCGTTTCAATTCAGTTCAGTTTATTTCGATTCAATTCAATTCAAGTTAGCTTATTTATCCTAAAAGGCAATTACAATTTCAATGTAAATAAGTGAACAAAGTTTAGTTTGTATGCACCTTAGATAAATGTAAAGATTTGTTTTAAATATTTTCATTGTATTACAATGAAAATTTTGCTTTCCACAAACATGGGTGTGTTTTTTTGTTTGTTTTTTTTTTTTTTTTTTGCTTTCGCAATGTTGCGGCTGCTTAGCCACTATCCCAAGTTGCAAAACGACATCGGGCCCCACGACAGCAGGCAGTGGACCCGCGCACAGCCGTGTGCGCCGCCGTCGTGGGCCTGAAGGCCTTTGCTTACTGTGGACGACAGTGACCTTCAGAGAATGCGTTCACAAGCCATGTCTATCCCTTCGCTTTCAACCCACACTTCAATCAGTGTCAGTACGCAAAAGGTCCTCGGGCCGAATTCGGCCGCAGTGGACCCGCGCAGGGCAGTGCGCGGGCCAACAACTGCGGCCGACGTCGGCCCGAGGACATTTTGCTTACTGGGTAAGACGAACGATATAGAAAGGTGTGACGTATATGTATTCCAGGATAAGATAGGAGAGGGGCAGGGAAAAAACACACTCGTAAGCGACAGAACTGACTGCATCTCAGACCAGTGATCATAGATCTGTTTGGCGTAAGCACAAAAATAATCGTCCAGGTAGTTAGTTAGTGAGTTAGGTTTAACGCAGAGCAGGCGACTAAGTCCATCTGACGGCGGCATCATGGTCCAAGCAACAAGATGGTTTCGTTCTGTATATGCAGCATGTCCTTTCAAAGTCCTGGAAAATCAAGGAAACATTGCTTCAATGCGCCTGAACTAATCATGTTTCAGGTCGTACCACATAGACAATAGCTATCCATGTAACCCATAAGCAACCCTTTGAGGTCGTCCATTGTTATTTCAGTGCCGTGGACGTTAAATCCCAAACTAATAAAAAAAATGATGATTTCTGTTCTCATGATAAATACATTTATGGTAATTGGTCAAGGGCTTACCGTTCTCTCTCTTGTTAGTGCTTTGCCTTCCTGTCTCGTACCTGCGCCTTATCGTGAGTTGATATCACGATTTTTTTATTTTTTATTTTTTTGATAAGAATAGTTATTAACATCATTCTTTAAGACCTTTATCGTAGCCTAGCTTGCCACGCCACCTACCTATCTCGTACCCTCGTGTTATCGTGAGTTAAGGTCACGATTTGTTTTGTTTTGTTTTGTGAGAATATTTATTAACATCACGCTTTAAGACCTTTCTCTTAGTCTAGCTGGCCAAACTTTTACACTTCCCGTACTCGACGTTAAACCCTAATAACTAACCAACTAATTTATTTGTTGTGTGCTGTATTCTTGCAGTCGTGTCTTCCTCATCGAGTTTGCGCCATTAGCGTTTCTTGAATGTCAATGTAATTAGCTTTTCGCTTTGGATATTGACATACTTTACAGATTGCAAAAGGGTGGAGTTTGAAAACGTCCACTAACCCTTTTAAGATCGTGATACTGTGACTAATAGACATTAACGCATTCGAGACGTGCCGCCTCCGGATACGCGGCTTAAGCCGCGTATCCGGAGGCGGCACGTCTCGAATGAGTTAAACTGCAACAAGGAAGCTACAAAGAACTTGGCATGGTTTCCTGAGCTGAGCATACACGCACGGAAATTCAGAACAATTCATACCTAACTATTGATGACTTTTACACGATTGTGAGGCGTCAGATGGAATGTTAGAAGGAAAGGTGGGCCGTGATAGTTCAAGGGTAGTACCAGATTAGCTTGGCGCCCTTGCAGGCGCCAAGCTGATATGGCGCTACCCTTGAACTATCACGGACGATCATTATTTCGGTGTTGCGTCTTCAAGGGTATAAATATCTTAACCCCTTCCCTGCCAACAGATGTACATTTTGTTTGTGATGCCTGTCTTCACTGAGCGACCAAAAGCTACAGAACGTGGACACAGAGTGGTCTTTAAAAAAAAAAGTTAAACTTTTAGGGGCTTAACGTTTTTTGGTTAGTTCGGGTTTAACGTCCACAGCACCGAGGTGATCACGGACGGCCCTGAAGGGCGGGTTATGGGGGACAGGGAAATCTATTGCCTATGGAGTACGACCTGAACACTGATCAACTCAGGCGCACTCCAACTGTGCCGCTTTGATTTACCAGGACCTTTCAACGGACATGCTATTGAACAAATCCGTTTTTTTCCCCTGGATTGTGAGTCCAGCTACCAGGGCTGGCACGGGATTCGAACCCACGACCCGGTGATTCCCTTCGCTCTCCTGCTCCGATGTTTAACCGCCTGAGCTATTTCGGACTCATGGGCTTAACGTCTTTTGTCTGCCACGAAGGTGATTTTATAGACAGGGCACTGAAAGAGGCCTGTACAAATTTTGACCCCACCTTTCAGACAAGAGTCGAACGCTCTACCACCGAGCCCCCCAGCTCCCCCAGAGTGGTCTCAGCAAGAGGCATAGATCCTCATGAGCCCCCGCAGTCGCGGGGGCTCATGAGGATCCATGCCTCTTGCATTGAGTTAGATCGCGTTTACCTTTTCTTGTCAGTGAAGGGGTTCAAACAGCCCAAAACTATAAAACGTCTAATATTACTGGTAAGAGACAAGAGTCGTAACAATGATCGTGCGTATCCATTAACCCTTCGGCTATCGGTAGCGCTCTGTGTCGCCACGACTCCTGCAGGAATCTTCGCGACAAAAAGCGCTACCGACAGCCAAAGGGTTGACATGGGTCTAGATTTGCGTTCTTAATGCGTTCGGCGTCATAGCGTGGCAGGATGTTATGAAATTCAATGTTTCAATATGTAGGGTTGTCTTGACGCGTTTTTGCTTTGATTTACAATGTCCCGTGCGCAGTGCCACGAAACATACTGTTATCACGGTTGTTTCCTGTGTCCTGGCGACAGGGAGTTGGGCGAAGGCCCATTACGTTTTTTTTAATTGTGTGTGTGTGTGTGTGTGTGTGTGTGTGTGCGTGCGTGCGTGCGTGCGTGCGTGTGTGTGTGTGTGTGTGTGTGTGTGTGTGTGTGTGTGTGTCTCTGTGTGTGTGTGTGTGTTTTCTGAAGTTGTCCGTGAAAGGAGGGATTTAGACACTTTAAAATGCCAACCCAGGACAAGAAGACAGATTTCAGATATGCTTTATCTATTGCAACTCGAGAAAATGTGTGCAGGCTTCTATCTATAAATTCGATTCTTGCGGCTCAAAGCCCAAATCGCAGATCAGACCACATCACAATGATTACTTTGTCTTCACTGCTTCAATACTTTTTGTATTAGGCAGTGAAGAGAAATTTACGATGTCCGCAAGGCGTCAACTGGTCACATAATTCTCACGTGATTTTTCTTAACACACTGAAAGACGTGAACTGCACACCCATTATCGGCTATTGCAAGCTGTGCAAAACTGCACAACCTTCCTGTTGCTATGTACGCTTGCCTCAATATGATTTACACGCTTGTTTGTTAACCCTTATCATTCGGAATACACCAGTGTATGAAATAAGTGTGACTAAAATAGTTCAAAAGTAGTGCCAGAATAGCTTGGCGCCTTTAGGCGCCAAGCTTTTCTGGCACCACCATTAAACTAAAGCCATTGTCTATATCCTTATCTGTCAGCACTATAAAGAAGCTTGCATATGGCAGTGTACACATTTTAAAGCTTTTAGCCTCAGTATATGGGTTAAAGCTGCGTACTCCAGGCAATGAAGGGTTAATGTTGGCAATATCTCCTTCGGCAGTGTTCTTGGTATGTCTTACAATAATGCTGGACAAAAGGGATAACTAAAATTACGAAGGTTGATTGTCGTAAAATGAAAGACTTTTCTGCTCTTCTCCTCCGTTGTAGACAGGAGAGTTCCTTCTGTTACTCGCAAGAGGCAGTGGAAAACGTCTGGTACATGTGCCTACTGACATGGGTTGTGAGAAGAAGGGTAGAAATGTCTTAGTTGAAGCAAGGCAACATTGATAACCCGTTGTATCGGTGAATTTTAGCAAACAAAGCCTGCCATGGAACGCACTGCAGTAAGACATTTTAGGGGGTCATGCTTTGTCTAAGGCTTTCCTCAGTTCAACACAGACATCATTCCCACTTAAAGTACCATTACGCATGAACCTGAAGACACATTTCAGCACCATTTGTGTTTGTTATACCTTGTCCACACACCTAATGAACTCAGTTGACAGCTATTTGGACACGCAGCAAAAGGACACGCATAATTGCACCAATTTATTCTGTGCAGCCGTTTGCGTTTCAATCTATTTTTAGCTGTTTTTCGTACCGATAGCGTTGTATGTACAAAACGGAGTGGAGTCATTGATAAGGATGACGTGTGCTGAACTGGATTCTCCTGTCTAAATGAACCATTGAAAAGAACTGTGTGTAGCGTTTCGTAACCATCTATTACAGAAGTAGAGTCCGAAATAGCTCAGGCGGTTAAGTGTCGGAGCAGGAGAGCGAAGGGAATCGCCGGGTCGTGGGTTCGAATCCCCGTCCCGCCCCGGTAGCTGGACTCGCAATCCAGGGGGGAAAGACGGGCTTGTTCAATAGCATGTCCGTTGAAAGGTCCTGGTAAATCAAAATGGCACAGTTGGAGTGCGCCTGAGTTGATCAGTGTTCAGGTCGCACTCCATAGGTAATAGATTTCCCTGTCCACCATAACCCGCCCGTCAGGGCCGTCCATTATCACTTCGGTCCCGTGGACGTTAAACCCGAACTAACCTATTACAGAAGTGTACCTTTGAACAGTTACAGCGGTAGTGGGCCTTTAAATGATCAATGATCTATTTTTTTGTGAAGCGTCAAAGAGATTGTAGAGGGCGGATCGACCATGACAGTTTAAAGGTAGTGCCAGATAATCATGGCGCCAAGGTAATATGACACTATGCTTAAACTATTATTGGTGATCTGTCTCCAGGTATTTTGCTTTTGAAGGGTAAAGGGCCCAAGCTGTAAAATTGCAAATTGAATTTCGATTATTACTGGTGACAGACATAGTCCGTTTGAATGAAGCTTGCCTCGTGTCTTTTTCCAGTTAACTCATTCATCCCGACGGCCGTAAGTTCCACATTTTGGAGGCGTCATATAATGACTATGCACTAGTTGCAGGAGATGGATCGACCATGATAATTCAAGGGCAGTGGCAGATTAGCTTGGCGCCGACAGGCGCCAAGATAATCTGGCACTACCCTTGATTTATCATGGTCGACCCATCTTCTGCTGTGGTGCGTCAGAGCTGAATGGGTTAAACGAGACAAATTTCAGGACGGCACTAAAAACAAAAATTGATCATCAAACTTGGTTCTAAAATATCTTTAAATTTTGATGGTTTCAGACCCAGAGGTTTAGCTACTACCCTCGGGAGATCATGGAGATAACCTACTTAATAGTTGAAGTATATACGTTTTTTCAGGCCCCAGAGACCACTGACCTGCATGACTGACGCTGAAACTATGACAATCTATGCACGGGTCAGATTGCTTTGCTAGACCAAGCTATTGAGCATGCAGCACGGATAGCATGAAGTTTGTAGGAACAAGTGTGTCAGTGTTTTAGAGTTGGGCTAGATCAAGGTATATTTTTGCAGGTTTAAATAGGTCACGTTCAAAATTTCCCGAGGGCAGCGGCTAAACCGTTTTTGTTAGGATTAAATTATATTTAAAATAAAGTAGAACAAAGTTTGGTGACAATTATCTTCTTCTTTGAGTTGTCATGAAATCATCAAAAGTTATTTGCAAAAACAAAAACAAAAAACCGCTGGGCAAGCAATGCTCATAATATAATATAATATAATATAATATAATATAATATAATATAATATAATATAATATAATATAATATAATATAATATAATATAATATAATATCATATATAAATAACATAATATTATATTATAAGTTATTGGTTGGAGGGGTTCGCTACACGGACCTTTGTAGGCCTGAGGGAGGTCAAAGGAATCATTGTACCCCGAAGGCCGAAGGGGGACAATGATTCCTTTGACCTCCCTCAGGCCTACAAAGGTCCGTGTAGCGAACCCCTCCGACCAATAACGTATTTGTTTTCCTTCCTCCGTTTATTGTTTAGAAAAAATCCGGTTTATGAAGACGGCCGCTTCTGTGGCGGATAGGTGACACCATTGAATATACATGTTCCGCCGGGGATTCCCAGTCTTTACGAGACAGAGTGTGACGTAGCATGATTCCGTGTGAAGCGCAAGTTTCGCGAGTAAAAAGCTAATCTTGGCTTGTGTACAGAATGATTCAAGCTGCAATGTCTACAAAAGGTCGTTAAAGTATGACAGTGACAGTGCTTCTTCTGCTGTGTGATTAAGAAAAATTAAGAACTTTTTGATGAAGCGATCGGCATTTGACCACTGATGTGACAGCTTGTGCAAGTTAGCATGGCGCCTCGTGCTTTTAGATTCAAGATGACTGAAGGGGATGCTTCGAGTGTTCAGCAGATTGTCGTTGTTATATCCTAAAGTGTCATGTGTGTTGGGATATCTGGAAAAAGGAATGCCAAAAAAAAAACAAACAAACAAAAAAAAACGCTCGTTGTTAACAGCAGGACTAGAGCTGAGATGGATTTTAAGGTAAGATTTCATTTTACAGCGTTAACATGATGTCAGATAGTCTTCGAAAATTCGTGAGATGTTTTTCTTCAGTTAGTCCCGCATTGAGTGACGTGAAGAGAGAACTTTGGCAATAGCGTGCTTTGTGTATAGTGTTGCTGGGTGTGTATTTTCGTTTTAGTTCTTGAATTTGTTGCTCTGTGCTTTGGTGAAATTGTGGCATGTTGGTGGCTGAGCAGACGACAGTGTGTTGCGGGTTTGCAAGGATTGCTGTCTCTGATTGGTTAAAAAAAAACTCGGAAGCTATTTTTGTTCCGTGGTTTTCCGAACTTTGAAAATGTCTCGGTGCATGGCGATGAGATTCGCTGTTTGCGCTGTGTAATTAGTGGTGAAATATTGTTTAAGTTGGCTCCTCACGTCGTAAAAAATAAGGCAGATGATGTGTATTACGTCAAATAGTACTACTTTAGTGCGTTTTTTTCTGCTATTTTGTCGAACCGAGTTGCTGTCAAGACTCGAAAACGAGGTCCTAACGCGTCATCGAGAGGGCTATAAAACGTCCGCCATTTTTCGCTACAGTGGTTTTTATATCACGGTCACATGGTACAGTTTGTGCTAAAGTGACTGGTCGTGTGACGTAGGGAGGAAAACAAAATACAATATAATACAAAGATCACTTATAAGGCACATATTTTCAGTCCTTTGGCTGTCGGTAGCTCTTTTTTTTCGCGATGATTCCTTCCTTGAACAACCATGGTCGATCTCTCTCTCTCTCTCTCTGGAACTGAACGCACTCTTTTAACGATAACTCCTAGTGTCTTCAAAATGTCTACCTCATGAACAGTCACTTTAAGTGCGTCTCGGAGCTCTCCTCCCCTTTCCAAAATGTTATCTCGCTAGATATAAACGTGACTTTAAACGTTGACAGCCGCTTGCTCTTTTTATATGGTGTCACTTAAACCTTCTCCTAGCCCGACACATGTTCATTTGTACTTCCTGTATTTTTAAATAAAATTATACATGCGGGCTTGATCCGCCTAAAGGCAGTTCTAGGCCCATATTTAGGTGCACAAATTGAAAATGAAAAGCAGTGGAAGGCTACGCGGCTGGTGTTTTTAGTAAATAGGGACAGAGAGTGGGGGAGGGGGAGGCTGGAGGTTCTCCACCAATATATACGTAAAAGATTAACTCTTTCGAGATGTGCTGCCTACGATTACGCGGCGAATCGCCGCGTATCTGTATGCGGCAAGTCTCGAATGCGTTAACCCGTATAGTACCCCCCAAAAAATCGAACACCAGCCAACTGCAATATGTATTGTTCCTCGTCAGCCCTCGCAGTTGCCGCGGCTCATGAGCATCTACGCCTCTTGCTGGCTCCACTTTGAATCCATGTTCCCGGGACGTCGTACTAGGGTTGTTGGTGTTGAATTAACGAAAATTGCAGAAGCAAAGTCGGCTGGCACTGAAGGGGTTACCGTCCAGCGCCAGCTGACGCTGACTGTGTTTCTGCAATCTTTGTCCACTCAACTACAACAACAACAGCAACAACAACAGCAACAACAACAGCAACAACAGCAACAACAACAAACAAACAACCATAGCTGTCCCAGGAACATGGAAATGGATTCAAACAGAAAGAGGCATAGATCCTCATGAGCCCCCGCAACTGCCGGGGCTCATGAGGATCTATACCTCTTGCAGTTGGGTGGTGTTCAGAATATCTCGGCACTGAGCGTGTGAAATGTGATTGACTGACTTTTTGTCATGAAGGTAAATGTAATCAATAGTGACATTTTCAAAAGAGAAGGTGTGTTTGTGTGTGTTTATGTGTGTATGTGTGTGTGTGTGTGCGTGCGTGTGTGTGTGCGTGTGTGCGCGTGTGTTCGTGTTCGTGTGTGTGTGTGTGTGTGTGTGTGTGCGTGCGTGCATGCGTGCGGAGGGTGGGGGATGGAAGGGTGGGGGCGGGGGGGAGGGCTACTGTCACAGCATCACGAGGACTTCGTTTAGACAATTATGAATTACAAAACTTGTAATTTGAAAGATTTTGTGAGACGTTCCCTCTACGAATCACTGATCACGGCAAACGTCTTTCACTATCGCGTTACAAAAACTTAATCACAACAACCAGTGTGTTATGATTTTAACAAATTTGTTTCCTCTTCTCTAAAGGCTGCATGACCCAGATGAGTCGTAAGCGTGTTTCCCTTTGGATTATAGTAAAGCCCCCTGCAAGAACGTCACTGGATATAATATATTGACGAGCAAAAGAAACGGGACATCATTTTAATCATCGGAAACTCTCAAAGTGATTCCTATGATGTTGCATTTATGTTACTCTTCAGTATGTTTACTTACCCAGGTTCAGTTTAATGTATGTGCTTGGCTGTCGTCCAAATAATAATACTCTCAGCTGAGCAGTGAAGCGACTTTCACATGCATTATACTTTGTTGTCTGTGATTTTGGGACATACGGCTGACAGCGGAATGGTGAAAAAAATGACAAACCAGTTCATATACAATTATTTTATTTAATTTTTTTTGTTTGTTGGGGGGAAGGGGGTGGGATGAGGTGGGGGTGGGCGGGTAGAGGGGGGGGGGGGCGTGCTTTTTAAGTATGCCAGTGGAATGATGAAAAGATGACAAACCAGTTCACCTACAATTACTAATTTTTATTTTATTTTTATTTATTTATTTATTTTTGGGGAAAGGGGGTGGGATGAAGGGGGTGGGGGTGGGCGGGTAGGAGGGGTGAAGGCGGGAGGCGGGGCGGGTGGGGGGAGGGGGTGGTGGGTCGGCGGCATGCTTTTTAAGTATACTAGTTCATATCGCTTCGGTGCGTTGTTGAAAACGACGAGTTTGAGTTTCGAGTGGCAACCAAGCACAAATATTGGGCCTGAATTATAAAACTGTGTGTTCCGTGTCAACGTATTCAGTTGTTAAAAAATACAGCCGAAAATTGATAGCCCACGATAATATACGCTGTCCCTAGATCAGAAGTACTATGTCAACCAATGCATGGGATTGCGACCAAGGGAATGGAAGGTAATTATTTGCAAGCACACAAAAAGCCAAATATCGTTGCGAAAATCACACAAGTAATAATAATACCGAATATTAACCCGTTCAGTTCCAAGCTGACGCAGACTGTCTTTCTGCAATCTTCTTTCATTCCCCCCCCCCCCCCCCGAAAACCCAAAACAAACAACAACAACAACAACAACAAAAAACCAACAACCCAAAACCCAAGATGGGATGAACCATAGCCCACAGAGTCCCTTCTATATGAGAGCTGTCCTCGCTGTCAATGGTCTCTACTTTTGTCTTTGAAGTGATTCTGATGTTGAATTATCTCCTATTTAAAAAAGTCTCGGAGATCTGCCAATGCGTCAGTGAGTTCTATGAGGGGCGCAGGACATACGCGTCATTGATTTATCAAACGTCATTTGTCATGACGTAAATTTTAGTTTTTACGTAATTTTATATTTTACGTGAAATGAGTTTCACTTTCGCTTCATAGGCCTGAGAAAATGATGACAAAACTAGAACTTCTTTTATCTTGTAAAGCGCTTAGAGCACCATTCATTTGGAGGTTAAGCGCTATATTAATGTACATTATTATTATTATTATTATTATTATTATTATTATTATTATTATTATTACTTCACGGTACATTTTCAGTCTTGCTATAATTTGTTTGAAAGCAGGTTGACTTTACCTAGATACATGATACACTAAGTACACGGCTCACCTGCATGCTCTTCTGAAAGCGCGTCGATGTGTGTGTGCGTGTTAGTGCATGCGTGCGCGCGCGCTCCAAGCATCTCCTAAAGGCATAGATCCTCATGTGCCTGGAGGGCGCGTGAGAATCTATTTCTCCTGGAGATGCGCGCATGTTTGTGTGAAAGAGAGAGAGAGAGCCGCACGCGAGAGAGAGAGAATGACGTCATATTTGGAGTATTATGTCAGTGTCTGCGTGGTGACGGAGTTGCCTCTTTTACGTCACCGCCACTGTCTGACTTTCTCTAGAAGTAAAGTTTTTTTAGTGTTTTAATTCTTTTCTGAAAAGAATTTTTTTTTTACTAAGAATTTGAAAGGATACAAAGCTGGCTAACAAACTCATCTAATATCTGTTTCCAAACTAGCTATATGCAAAAGGTTAAGTAAATATGACAAAAATTACGAACTCTAATCTGGGTCAACCGACTTCCTATAAACGGTTGTTTATGTCTTTAATGAGACATTCAATTACAATATGCTCGGAGGCTCTCTTAGCCACCCACTTAAGAAAATATTTTGCCAAGTTTGAAGCTTGTGTGTACAGAAATATCGGAGATTCTCTTGTATATACATACATACGCACACACACACACATACATACATACATACATGCATACATACATACTACATACATACATACATACATACATGCATACATACATACTACATACATACATACATACATACATACATACATACATACATACATACATTCATACATACATACATACGCACATACATACATACTACATACATACATACATACATACATACATACTACATACATACATACATACATACATACATACATACTACATACATACATACATACATACATACTACATACATACATACATACATACATACATACATACATACATACATACATTCATACATACATACATACGCACATACATACATACATACTACATACATACATACATACATACATACATACATACATACATACATACATACATACATACATACATACATACATACATACATACATACATACATACATTCATACATACATACATACGCACATACATACATACGCACATACATACATACATACATACATACATACATACATACATACATACATACATACATACATACATACATACGCACATACGGCGCTTCCCTCCAAATGTACGTTCAGCAGCAAGGTTACCGTAACTAGACATGACGTAATTTTTATCTTGTTACTTCAATTGTTAGAAGTTTAGCCTGCTCGCCTTAGACATCATGGACATGCTATTAAATTCGCCCCACCGCGACCCGTCCTAAAAAAAATCCCTTCTATAAATAGAAGGGACATAATAATACGTAATATTAACCCGTTCAGTGCCAAGCTGACGCAGACTGTCTTTCTGCAATCTTCGTTAATTTAAGACCAAAGCCCACCCCCCCCCCCCACCCCGCCCCCCACCCCCAGCCCGCCCAAACAAAAACAAAACAAAACAAAACAAAAAACAACAACAAGACACACCAAAACAAACACCAAAACTAACCAAAACAAACAAGCAACGAGCAACCAACTAGATGTCCCAGGAACATGGACTCAAAGTTATGTCAGCAAGAAGCATAGGTCTTCGTGAACCCCCGCAAAATACACTTGTTTCCGAGGAATCCAAAGACGTCATATTTGTTTGAATCGTCAGTATCTGTTGTTTCCACCATTTACCCCTTTTCCTCCGGCTGTTTGAGTTTCTGGGGGCAGGGGGTCTGGGTGACATGCCGTCTGCCCTGGAGAACTTCCCACACCACTGATAGGAACGTGTGTAGTTGGGTTCATGCGACTTGCAGCTAGAGTCCAACCAGATAATTGCCTGCCAACGCACGTATTCAAGCAAACACAGTGCACTGCCTACGTGCCGTGTTTCTTTTTATTCTTGATCTTTTGCTTTAACCCATTCAGCCTTGACGCACTACAGCAGGAGATGGGTCGACCATGATAATTCAAGGGTAGTGCCAGATTAGCTTGGCGCCTGTCGGCGCCAAGCTAATCTGGCACTGCCCTTGAATTATCATGGTCGATCAATCTCCCGCAACTGGTGCGTGGTTATTAGAGGACGCCTCCAAAATTTGGGAAATACGGCCGTCGGGCTGAATGAGTTAACCATGGCGGCGCCAATATCATATAAGACAAGTGTAAGTGTCATATTAGTGTCAAGATACGAAATTCTATTCGATATTTTATTCGCTTCACAGTTAGGACCATTAATTGTGGGTTGGTCTGTGCGTCCGTCAGAGGGGAGCAATGCTGCAGGCAGTTTAATAGCGTTCATGACATAGTACTGAAATGAATCCGGGGTGCATTTTGGTGTGTGTGTGTGTGTGTGTGTGTGTGTGTGTGTGTGTGTGTGTGTGTGTGTGTGTGTGTGTGTTTGTGTGTGTGTGTGTGTGTGTGTGTGTGTGTGTGTGTGTGTGTGTGTGTGTGTGTGTGCAATCGTGCGTGCGCGTGTGCGTGCGTGCGCACGGACATGATTGAAAAAGGTCCCACTAGCTGCTATCATTTGTCTTTTGAAATTTCATTTCATTTCGTTGCATTTTCGTTTCATTTTGACTCATTTTGTCTCAATCTATTTCATTTCATCTCAAAGAACGTTGCATAGTTACATCTATTTTTGTTTGCTTCAAATGGCGCTTTTAAGAGACTGATACACGAAATATCAGCATCTCCAATTTTGAAGAGTTTTTAGTTCATTTCTGGAAACCTTTCAGCAGGACAGAATTTTCATTGTTGCTATATTTCAAGTGTTTCGCTTCCATCAGCATTGGTGTGGTGAATGTTATCCAAAGAATCAAATTACTATGTATCCACCACACCTGTATGCATCATCCACCCAGCAAGAACAAAAGTCCACGGGCTGACGTTGGCCTAAACTGGCCTGCGCACGACAGTGCTCGGGCCAGCTGAGGCCAACGTCGGCCCGGTGACCTTTTGTCCACCACAGCCGCTCAGGCACCTTATCACGATCTTATCAGGATGTGCTTCAAAGATGCACATCTCCATGTCAAGTCAGGCGCGGATCAGTTACCTCCCGGGAGGCAAAAGGGGGGGGGGGTTGGGGTGGTGGTGGTTGTTGGGGGGGGGGGGGGCGGGGTGTCCAACGTTTCATTTACAACCGTCATCCTGGCAGGAAAGGGCCTTAGATGCCAGACCTTGTTTTCTCTTGTGGCGGGGAGTGGGGGGGGGGGGGGATAAAAAAAAAATTTGGGAGGAAGG
Source organism: Semisulcospira habei (assembly GCA_036245525.1). Classification (NCBI taxonomy): domain Eukaryota; kingdom Metazoa; phylum Mollusca; class Gastropoda; family Semisulcospiridae; genus Semisulcospira; species Semisulcospira habei. Next base: position 199,917,187 of record BTPG01000001.1, read on the forward strand.
AAAGGAGCGCGCCAAAGCGAGTGTGAGGACCTTTTGCACTAACTCAACAACAGCCGAAATATCGCTCGAAAAGCGGGGAAAGGGGACAGCCAGTGCGCACAAGGTCATCGGGCCGACGTCGGCCCGATGACCTTGTGCGCATTGAATAAGGCGGGGAGATAGAAGCGTCTGTGTATAAGACCTTAACACCCACTTCCACCACACACGTCAGGAGTGCGCCTGGGAGGAGTGTGGCGGTGCTTCCAGACTCCAAAACGAGGTGCTTTCATATAGCAGTTTAAATTATGTTTGACCTTGGATGAGGGTGGGGGTGGGATAGGTTCCGGAAGCCATGGAACCCCTCCTGCGCCCCCGCCCCCCCCGCCCTTCACACACACAAGATCCGCCCCTGTCACGTTTTCTATAACGGGGTAGATGGGACTCATTGCTAAACTCCGACAGTCTGAACAGAGATACTTGGGAGGATTCACGCAGACAGTTTTCGACGTTGAAAGCTGTTCTGCTCGAGTGGAAATTAAGAAAGTGGTGTTCCTAGGGAAATACTCAGGAAATAGTCGAACACAAGCTTGTGTAGGACCTCATCAATCTATCTGTTCTGGTAGGATCAAAGTATTGTTGCTGGAAAAAGGAACATTCGGGGAATATTCGGATACAATATATTTGTGTAGAATCTCATTAAACCTACACTGGAATCCATCTGTTCTGTTCTTGTAGCAACAGTGTCGTTGCTCGGATAACACTCTGGAAATATTCGGGTACAGTCGTGTGTAGAACCTCAGCCTACACTGGAATCCATGGGAAAGAAACAGGTTGAGATGCAGTAGTTTGGACTAGAACAGCAATAGACCCTGCTTTGAACAACCACTTTTTTTTTGCATGGCCTTAAATCATTCAGCCCCGACACACCACAGCAAGACATGGATCGAGCATGATAGTTCAAGGGTGGTGCCAGAATAGCTTGGCGCCCGTAGGCGCCAAGCTATTCTGGCACCACCCTTGAACTATCTTGCTCGATCTGTCTCAAGAATTGTAAGGCAGTCTTTCAGAGGGCAACTTCGAAATTTGGGGGTTTCGGTCCTGGGGCAGAATGTGTTAAGATGCCTCAAAAGACAGGTGCTATCTCAAGAATAGTCTAGAAGGGCGCACGGTGTCACTTGTCATTAAAGGCCATCATCTAGGCGGCTACAGCCACAGTCACAGCTACAGCCACAGTCACAGCTATAGCCACAGTCACAGCTATAGCCACCTAGATGATGGTCTTTAATGACGGGTGATCTCTCAAAAACTTGGTTGCTCAAACCGGGTTCTACTGTATCAAAGTGAGCTGCTCTGCAGGTTGAACCTCTGCCCTGTGAAGGCAAAAGACCATTTTCGCGAAAAACGAGATTTTCATTGAATTACAATGAAAATCTCGCTTTTTCACAAAAAAAAAAATGGGCTTTAGAGGGGCACAGGCAGTGAGTGATAAGAGACATTTTTAATGTTTTACAATGAAGGGCCACAGACAGCAAGTCCATTTTTGTGAAAAGCGAAATTTTTACGGATTACAATGAAAATCTCGCTTTTCACAAACATGGACTTACTTAGGTTTGCCTTCACAAGGGATAATTATCACGGCCCAGTACAACGTCTATAAATTGAGCCACTGACTTCATGTATACATGAATTTCATGACTTTGTGTGCAGGAAACCTCACCGCCGACGGTGAACGGCAACTACCAGAGCCGCGAGGACGAGAGGCACGAGGAGGAGCCGGACGAGAATGAGCGTGGACAATGGGGTCACAAGGCCGAGTCCATTCTGTCATGTGTGGGGCTGTCTGTCGGTCTTGGCAACGTCTGGCGGTTCCCCTATTTGGCCTACGCCAATGGCGGAGGTGAGAAAATATTCCATTCTATGTTCAGGTCACAGTATACATTCAAATTAGGTAGGTCAGGCAATATGGACCGGTGTTTAAAAAAAAAAAAACCCAAAAAAACCAAAAAAACAACAACAACAAACAAACTACTTCTGCCTTCTTTGGCATTTTGTACAGAGGCAGTATGCTGGAATTTGCTTGAAATCTCTTGATATAACAGAAGGGACATGTTTGGTGCTTTGATTCATACCAGCCTTGGCTTAATCATCGGACTCTTTTTGGCCTAGTTTGAGTTGCCGTGCTTATGGTGATTTGAGGTGTGTACCAGATTTGTCTGCGCTTGGGTGTAGGGTTGGTACAGAATCAGGTTCATAGCCAGGAAAAGAGACGGCTGATGTCCTGATGTTTTGGATTTTGTGCATGGGAAACGTGCATCAAGTGAGCGGTAGTGTTATTTATGGGAATGAACAATTCGTGGATGACTGTGACAGACTAAGGCTAAAGCATTGCAACAGATGGGACTGTATGCAAGGCCAATTGTGGTCTAAACCTCCATTGTACGTATAGAGTGTAAGGATTTGGAACCCTTGCCGATGCTAAAGAAGACAAGACAGTCAGCCTTCTAACTCAGTCATCTTTATTCTCCCCAGCCCAAGAACAATAGCTCTTTATACAACAAAGAGGGGCTCTACATGAGCAATGATTGTCGATTATGACATGCTCATGGTGCTGCCTTCGTTCCGTTTCCGGTACAATCGCACTTTGTCATGCGCACGGCAATCTGTGTGCCTGCTATTGCCTTCGATTATATTGAACATAAATCGAGGCATTGTAACATTTTGTTGTCTTTGTGTCTCGTCATATGACGCATGCACATACAGATCCTTATGAGTCGCAGGGTCTCATGAGGATCTGTACCTCTTGCAGATGGGTGGTGTTTAATATTTCTCAGCAAAGAGAGGGTTCATTTTTCATTTGTGTGTGTCCACAGCTGCCTTTCTCATTGCCTACCTGATCCTTCAGCTGTTGATCGGGAAGCCCCTCTACTTTATGGAGCTGTGTATGGCCCAGTACTCCAACATGGGCCCCACCAAAGTCTGGTGTATGAACCCTGCCGCTAAGGGCATCGGCATCTCCATGTGCGTCATCTCGCTGGTGACGGCGATCTACTACAACGTCATCATGGCTTACACAGTGTTCTTCTTCTTCTCCTCCATGCAGAAGACTCTGCCTTGGACCGTGTGTGATCCGGTGAGTGTATTATTATTATTATTATTATTATTATTGTTGTTGTTATTACGATGATGATGGTGATGATGATGATGATCATTATTATTATTGTCATCAATATTATTACAGGCTTTCCGTTAATGAAAAATTCTCCGTGTTCTACAGACAAATTTTGACTGGGACGGAAAAAAAATCGACGGCCGTCCGCCAACGGGACGTACAAATCCGGAGGAAAAAAAGAAGCATCCAGTTATTTACCTGGCCGTGTTTCAAGTAAACGACGGACTGTAGAGCACCTGGAACGGAATTTTCGTCATAATGTCCGTCCGACGACGAACAATTTGAAATCCTAGCGGAAAGCCTGCATTACATGTGTGCTATGCTTTGAATTTGAAACGTTTTACCCTTGTATGGGATTAAGGCATTCGAGAGTGCCTGCTCGAATGAGTTAACTTCCTTGCGAATGCAGTCACCGCCAGAGTTGTAAAACACTTTACTGCCAGTGGTCGCAGCTTTTGTTTCTGGAATCTCAGATAACTCCTCATCAAAGAGTATCAGCCGCCCAAAGAACATGTTGTTTCTGGAATCTCAGATAACTCCTCATCAAAGAGTACCAGCCGCCCAAAGAACATGTTGTTTCTGGAATCTCAGATAACTCCTCATCAAAGAGTATCAGCCGCCCAAAGAACATGTTGTTTCTGGAATCTCAGATAACTCCTCATCAAAGAGTATCAGCCGCCCAAAGAACATATTGTTTCTGGAATCTCAGATAACTCCTCATCAAAGAGTATCAGCCGCCCAAAGAACATGTTGTTTCTGGAATCTCAGAAAACTTCTCACCAAAGAGTATCAGCCGCCCAAAGAACATGTTGTTTCTGGAATCTCAGATAACTCCTCATCAAAGAGTATCAGCCGCCCAAAGAACATGTTGTTTCTGGAATCTCAGATAACTCCTCATCAAAGAGTATCAGCCGCCCAAAGAACATGTTGTTTCTGGAATCTCAGATAACTTCTCACCAAAGAGTATCAGCCACCCAAAGAACATGTTGTTTCTGGAATCTCAGATAACTCCTCATCAAAGAGTATCAGCCGCCCAAAGAACATATTGTTTCTGGAATCTCAGATAACTCCTCATCAAAGAGTATCAGCCGCCCAAAGAACATGTTGTTTCTGGAATCTCAGAAAACTTCTCACCAAAGAGTATCAGCCGCCCAAAGAACATGTTGTTTCTGGAATCTCAGATAACTCCTCATCAAAGAGTATCAGCCGCCCAAAGAACATGTTGTTTCTGGAATCTCAGATAACTCCTCATCAAAGAGTATCAGCCGCCCAAAGAACATGTTGTTTCTGGAATCTCAGATAACTTCTCACCAAAGAGTATCAGCCGCCCAGAGAACATGTACGCAATGTGGAGCCAGCAAGAGACATCGATCCTCATGAGTCCTCGCAACTGCGAGGGCTCATGAGGATCGATGTCTCTTGCAGCTGCGTACTGTTTCTTTTGATTTTCGTGCTTTTCGGCAATGAAAGCGTTAATAAGGTTAATTCCATGAAAAACGAAATTAGGAATGCGCGTATACATCGTGGCACAAGAGGGTCAACCCCTTAATTGCCCGGGGCAAGAGGGACGCTATCCAGCTGCAAGAGACATAAACCCTCATGAGCCCCCGCAGTCGCTGAAGCTCATGAGGATTTAAATGTGTCTTGCTAGTTCCGTGCTCTTCGTGCCTATGTTTGGTCCTATTTGCATCAATGTTTTTTCACGCGAATGTCGCCCGGTATGTAGAGGTCTCGGATTCGTGATCTCTGGCAACCAATGGGTTAATACACTTGCCATACATCTTTACTCTTTTTTAAATTAAAAATTTGTTTTGATTTTTATTTTCCAGTCGTGGGGCGAACACTGCGTAGCGAAGAGAACAGAGGCACCACCAGAAACTTGTATCTACAACGAAACGTGGATTTTGAACATGACCAAGTGCGAGTGCAGCGGAAACGAAACCATTGATACTTACGTGTACAATGTTCTGCAGACTACAAACTGCACCCCTGCAGTGAAAACGTCCACCGAACTCTTTTTCTAGTGAGTATCTCGGTGGATAATCGAGAAGTAGGATGTATTCAATGCTGATAATTACACGCGTAAAAGGCAGACATTTCCTACTTCTCTATTTTAAACACATTCTGCCCCAGGACCGAAATTCTCAAAGGTTCAAGTCGCCCTCTGAAGGACTGTATTACAATTCTAGAGTCAGATCGCGCATGATAGTTTAAGGGTGGTTCCAGAATAACTTGGCGGCTATGGACGCCAAGCTATTCTGGCACCACCTTTGAACTATCATGCTCGATCCATATCTTGCTGTGGCGTGTCTGGGCTGAATGAGTAAATAGATTAGTACAACGCTTTTAGAGTTCTTGCGGCATGTTCAAAACTTCGCATGGCATGCTAAACTTCATCCAGTTTGCACCCTTCTAATGCAAGTTATACGTAAACTGTAGTTTTCATTCCAATAGAAACAATGGCATATCTAGACTTTCTTACGCACCTCTTTTTTTGCTGCCTTTGAGCGGAAAGCTGTATCACACACGTGTGATACAACTTGGCTGTGCCACACGTGTCTGATACATCCGTGTTGCGTGAACGGCCAAGTGTGCACAACATTGTCCTGTAGAAAGTCTGGTCAACAAAAGGGTATGGGCATACGCGATATTGAAACTTCACCTACTTTCAGCTCACGCGCAATGACATCATTTCACAGTGGAGACTGGCACTCTTGCGTTATGTAGTGCGCTATTAAAAACATTTGTCTGGCATCCAAAATATTGACGTCACATTACAAAGTAAAGTACGTCAAGACACAATGGCGGCTGTGTTGTGACTAGGTGTGCGCCGAAGACCAGCTGACATCGGATTTATGCCAAGAATAAGGTGAGTAAGAAATAAGATCTTACATAGGTGTATAGATGATACTGAGAATCTCACTCTCGTGGTCTTAAAACCTTATCCTACTCGCTTTCGCTCCTAGGATAAAGCTTTAAAGCCACTCGAATGAGATTTTAAGTATCACCTAAACACCGATGTAAGATTCTATATATACACAACGTTTGAATACGCTAAATTTTTGATTGGAACAAAAAAAAACAAAAAAAAAAAAACTTGTAGGCAGAGAGGGCCTGCTTTGGCTGTCGAACACTGTTGGTGAGTATATTTAAATGCACTGAATCGATACTGATACAGCGTACAACTGGTGTGTTTCTAGTACACGATTTTTCTTTAATCGTGGTATTGGCAGTGTAATAGCAGCATTTCTTGTAGGTTTTGGGGCCAGCTGCGTGAGTGAGCTTTAAGCAATCTGCTTCTTGGAGGGCTAATATTTGCCGACACTTCATGTTGTCGATGTATCTTGACTAAACTAAATCTTCTCTACCCTTCTTTTCACTATCGGTGTGAGTATGCTCAAGTAACAGAGGTTTTCTAATGCCTCTTTTGCGTAACGTAAGGATTCTTTTTTTATACTACAAGAGAAGAAGAGCAAAGACTCCTTCTTTTTTATTATTCTTTTTACAACATTCAAACTTTAGAAGGTAAGATAACTTTTGTCTAGCATTATTTTCAAACATACTAATAACATTTATCAAGAAGATATTGCCAAATATTAACCCTTTAATCCTGCGTTAGCCACTAAGCAAGGTGCTCCGCTGTAGCGGAGCACCTTGCTTTGTGGCTTGCGCAGGACTCGGCTCACTTTTGAAAACTAAGGACAGGTTGCATACATGTACATTTAACGTAGACCTTTGCAATGAAGAATATTTATTTGTTATTAATGATTCACAAATTTCCACGCACTAAATCGTTTTCAGTGTAGAAACAATACTCATTTATCATTTTGATTTATTTCTGTCGACAGCAAATCAGTGATCGAACTGTCCGATGGGATCGATCCTGACCTGATTGGGAGACCACTGTGGCGCCTGGCCCTCTGTCTTCTCCTCTCCTGGGTCGTTGTTGTGCTCTGTCTCATCAAGGGCATTAAATCCTCCGGCAAGGTATGTAACTCTTCTCTGCTGTTTTTTCACTTGCGAACAGGAGTGCAGCAAATACAGTTAGTTCGTTTTGGGGGCTTAACACTGAGCAGGCAACTAAAGCCATCTCACGGCGGGAAGGGTAAACGTCTGGTCAGCCAGATTAAGATAAAGGTCTTAAAACATGATGTAAATACAGTTTAAAAGTAAGCTTAGCTAAAACTTCACAGAAGTCAGTCGTACATGTCTACAGACTTTGGAAGTTGATAAGAACAGTCAGATTTATATAGACTAAGAGACTTACTGAAGACTTTCCGTGGGAACGTCCAGAAACAAAACCTTCAAAGAGTCTGCTGTGTAGTGTTTCCGCCTGATATCGATTAGGTCAGCACATGATGTCAAGAAGCGCTTCACCGAAAACGGCTCGTCGGGGGCGAAGCATCAGGGGCTTTTCTCCCCTACTCAGTAAGAAAGAGTGTGTGATATAAGTATGGCCAATGTGAAGACGAACAAGGACACTCTCCTCACGGCGGCTGCCGCAGCGATGAGGTAGACTGTCCGACACCTCAGGAAGAGGTTCAGGGAGCCTGTTTGCCTCTTCCTTGTCCCACTTAGTCTGCCACTCACGAGATATATAAGGCACCAACGGCGGGCTGAAAATCACGAAAAACAGTTTCAGCCTCAAAGGTACGATCACTACGTGCACTGTTGGTCGCAGAATCCGTGATTCTGTTGCCATCAATGCCCACATGACCGGGAACCCAGATGAAAATGATATCTAGTAATCTGACATGAGGTCTGCGTACAGTTCCCTGATCTGTACTAGGAGCGGGTGCTCAGTTACGAAGAACAGAGAAGGAATCAGACAGTATTTAAAAGTTCTTCTCACTGCATGTTTAAGAGCAAGCAGAATTGCCTACAACTCTGCGGTAAAAACAGAAGAGTTGTCTAGGAGACGGCGTCTAAAAGGTTGTCGGGGATGGCCGCCCGGCGAGAGGAGACTGCAGCTGACTTAGAACCATCTGTAAAAATGCGGCAGTAGCCGGGAAAGATATACAGTAGTTGATTAAGTCATTCGAGACCTGTCGCCTCTGAATACGCGGCATAAGACCCGTATCCGGAGGCGGCACGTCTCGAATGAGTTAAGGCTCTGTTGGTACACAATGGGTGGGGTCAATTCTTTTTTTGTGGGCAACTGCACGCCGTCTGTCCCGCTTATAGCAAGGTCGGATCTAACAACACATTTTGTAGGGTCCCGACAGCTCTCTTTCTACGTAAATTACTTCGCTTATAAGTAACTTGGGTCATAACAACAAGAAAACCTGGTGGTTTGTTATATCCGGAGTTCAGTGTGTGTATTATGCTAAATTTAGCCATCGTTATATGAAAAACAGTTTCACTGAGGTAACCGGACGCCGTTGCAGAATATCTTTCACTTCGAAAATCTTCACACCGACATTTTACTGTGTTTGGTTAGTATAGGGTGAAGCCGAACTTTCCAATCGTGAAGATGGTTTATCAGCTAAAGGGAGTTAAATCGGTCTAACAAGGTAACATGGCTGCTGTCAACTGAAGCAGTTAGTTCCCTTCGTTGTACACTCGCTGATTAATTATGACATAGGCGTAACCGTGCCAGCCTCTCATCTAACCCCTATCAATTTCTTCTGCAAGAAACGCAGATTTACGTGAGCTCCTGGAGTGCAGTTGCAGGGGATCATGCAAACCTCTCTTATGTTGGTCAAGATCAGTTCTAACTTTTAACCCATTTATGCCGCGTATCCGGATGCGGCACATTCCGAGTGAGTTGAGTTAACCGGAGGCTCATGCAAACCTATGTTATATGTTAATTAAGATTAGTTATAGCGGGTAACCCATTCGTGACGTGCAGCATCCGGATACCGGATGCGGCACGTTTCGAATGAGTTAAAGTTGCACACCCGAGAGGAAAGTTGTAGCGAGGTAGGACGGGTAAAAAAAAAGAGAGGAAAATCATAATGAAAAGAATAATGAAAAGAAAATTCACAAATAAAACAATGCAATACGCGTTGATATCGTGTTGATCTGTCACAATATCGCCATGTGAAGACAAAAGAGAGTAAGTTCATCTTTGTGAAAAGTGACGTGCATTGTAATACAATGAAAAATCTGGCTTTTCACGAAAAGGGGCAGGACTGTATACACACATAAGCCTATTACTAGAAGTATACAACACCTATCGAAAAGAGTCCGAAATAGCTCAGGCGGTTAAGCGTCGGAGCAGAAGAGCGCCTGGTCGTGGGTTCGAATTCCCGTCCCGTCCCCGGTAGCTGGACTCGCAATCCAGGGGGAAAAGACGGGTTTGTTCAATAGCATGTCCGTTGAAAGGTCATGGTAAATCAAAGTGGCACATTTGGAGTGCGCCTGAGTTGATCAGTGTTCAGGTCGTACTCCATAGGCAATAGATTTCCCTGTCCCCCATAACCCGCCCGTCAGGGACGTCCATTATCACTTCGGTGCCGTGGACGTTAAACCCGGAACTAATCCAAAAACCTGTCGAAAACGTCGACACCTAGTGTCGCGGCCGACGCACGTTTGACCAGGCATTTTCCAAGTGTCTATTTTAAGACAGGGTGTCGAGAGCACACTTGTAAAAAGTACAGCACGAGCCCTCTTTTACGTAATAAAATGGTCGTCCTATGACGTGGCATGTAAACGTCATGTAAAGTTCTAAGCATGCCATGTTGAAAGAATACTTTTGTTGTACAGTGCAGGATTTTGCAGGATGGCTGCATAAGATGACAAAAGAAAAGAGTACGATAATCTCCTTTTTTCTGCACCTGCACAGATGTAACAAAGCACGCGCGCACACACACACACACACACACACACACACACACACACACACACACACACACACACGCACGCACACACACCCACCCACCCACACACACACACACACACACACACACACACACACACACACACACACACACACACACACACACACACAATCCTGCTCAACACCGGTCTCATAATTATCCGACAGACGAACCGTTACCGTCCAGGTACTTTTAAGACGTCGTTCCTCTTCGTCTTCGATTTACAACACAACAAAATCTACTATGACGTCATATTATACGCAGTATTGTGCCAGCTTTGCAAACATTTCTATTATGACGTCATATTTCAGGTTGTATACTTCACTGCGACCTTCCCGTACGTCATCCTGCTGATTCTGCTGATTCGTGGCGCCCTTTTGGAGGGAGCAGTAGAGGGGGTCAAGTTCTTCATCATCCCGAAATGGGACTCTCTCCTGAATGTTAAGGTACACAGAGATTAAATGGCTGTGTTCCGTTAATCAGAAGTTGGTCAAAGAATGCGCGATTTAGACGAACACGGTGAATTAAAATCCCGGACAAACATGCGATGTCGCATGTTTGTGGGGCTGTTAATTTACTGTGTTCATCGAAACACGTGCAGCTTTGATCTACTTCTGATTTCAAAACAACGTTTCTTACACACCTTCTTTGCTGTGGTTGAGCGGAAAAGCTGTATCACACACGTGTATGATACAACCTTGTGCGTGAACGGACACGTGTGCAAAATATTGTTTTGTAGAAAATCTGGTCAACAAAAGGTACTGGCACACACGATATTGAAACATGACCTACTTTCAGCTCACGTGCAGTGACGCCATTTCATAGTGACGTCACGCACTCTGGCGTCATGTATTGCGCTATTACGCCATTATCTAGGATTATTTGTCTGGCATCCAAAATATCACGTCACATTAAAAAGTAAATGACATCATGTTCTTTGCCAAAGACACAATGTCGGCTGTGTTGTGGTTAGGCATGTGCCAAAACCCAACTCACATCTGATCTATGGAAAACGTAAAAGGTGAGTTAGAAATAGATTCTTACATCGGCGCTTAGGTGATACTGAGAATCTCACTCTCGTGATCTTAAAACTGTATCCTACTCCCCTTCGCTCCCAGGATAATGTTTTAACTCATTCAGCCCTGACAAACTACAGCAAGACACTGATCAAGCATGATAGTTCAAGGGTGGTGCCAGAATAACTTGGCGCCCATAGGCGCCAAGCTATTCTGGCACATACCAAGGGGAATTACTCAGCGCTGGACAGACAAACAGATTCTCTGCCACCACCTATCAGGCGCCCAATCGCCAGCCCACAGAGAAATCTTGGCTTGACTTCGCGAACGAAGATTCTATAGGGCTTGCCCACGTCGTCTGCAGGCATTTTCGTGGCTGCAGAGGCCAATCCGGGACAGGCAGGTTCGACCGCAGTGGCTGCAGGGGAAGGTCTGGTCAGGGTTTTGAGTTACAACAACTCTGTTTTTTCTTCTAAGCCGCTTGTCCTTAAGGTTAGCTCTGCGAGAGTCCTCAAAGGAGACGGCTGCCTTGTGAATGGTGGAGCGCCAGGTGTCACGGTCCGCAGCAAGCGAAGACCACTGGCGGTGGTCGATTTGGCAGGCACTAAGCGACTTCTTAAGACCGTCTTTGTATCTCTTCTTTGGTGCCCCTCTGTCTCGGTGTCCAGTGGCGAGCTCGCCGAACAGAGTGATCTTGGGTAGGCGATGATCCTCCATCCTGGAGACGTGCCCCGCCCAGCGAAGCTGTGTCCGCAGCAGCAAAGCCTCGATAATAATAATGCATAGCATTTATATGGCGCATCTCATATTTATAATATAACTCAATGCGCAGAATGTAGCCGCGAACTGAACCCAACAAGCACGCTCACGTGAATCACACGCATTCACTCACACACTGTACGTAAACACAGAACATTCACGTGGTGCTAAGGGCAAGCTCAAGCGAGCTACTGACGGTATTTGGAAATCGTTTTGTATTTGAAATTTTATTAAGTTGGCTGAAACTGATACCAAAGATGCTCACAGTTTCCGCCTGTTCAAGGACCTCGACGTTGGTGACATAGTCACTCCAGTGAATGCTGAGGATGGTACGTAGGCAGCGCTGGTGAAAGCGTTCGAGGAGTCGTAGTTGGCTGCGGTAGAGGGCCCAGGACTCGGAACCGTACAGCAGGGTGGTGAGGACGACAGCTCTGTACACGCTGATCTTGGTGCCTTTTTTCAGCTGTTGATTGTGCCACACCCGCTTGAATAGTTGCCAGAAAGCACTGTTCGCTTTTGCCAGCCTGTTGTCCAGCTCCTTGTCCAGCTTGGCGTCTGACGTGATGATGCAGCCAAGGTAGGTAAACTGGTGTACAGACTTCAGTTCGGACTCGCCGATGGTGATGTGGGGAGGGCGATGCTCTTCCTTGGGTGCCGGCTGATGAAGGACCTCTGTCATTTTCAGACTGACCTCAAGTCCAAAGAGCTGGGCAGCATCTGCGAAGCAGGACGTAATGCGCTGCAAGGCTCTCTCTGTGTGTGCAACGAGGGCAGCGTCATCAGCGAAGAGCAGCTCACGAATCAGTTGGTCTAGGGTTTTCGTGTGGGCCTGCAGTCGTCTGAGGTTGAACAGGCTGCCATCGAGACGATACCTGATGTACACTGCGTCGTCATCGTCGAGGTCCACTGTGGCCTGCTTCAACATCATGCTGAAGAAGATGGTGAAGAGGGTCGGTGCCAGCACGCAGCCTTGCTTCACGCCGTTGCGAATGGGGAATGGTTCTGAGAGGTCACTGTTTAGTCTGACCTGGCCTTGCTGGTCCTCGTGGAGCTGGACGATCATGTTGAGGAACTTTGGGGGACAATCTAGTCGCTCCAGGATCTGCCACATACCTTGCCTGCTCACAGTGTCAAACGCTTTTGTTAGGTCGACAAACGTTACGTACAGCCCTTTGTTCTGCTCGCGGCACTTCTCCTGAAGGTGTCTCAGCACAAAGACCATGTCGGTGGTACTCCTGTTGGCTCTGAAGCCACACTGGCCCTCTGGGAGGTGGTCTTCAGCGATGGCAGGTACCAGCCGATTCAGGAGCAACCTTGCGAGAATGTTCCCGGCAATGGACAGCAGGGTAATTCCACGATAATTAGAGCAGGCAGACTTCTCTCCATTGTTCTTGTACAGGGTGATGATGACTACATCACGGAGATCCTTTGGTAGTGTTCCTTTTTGCCAGCAGCAGAGAAAGAGGTCGTGGAGCTTGTTGTGCAGTGCTGGGCCTCCATGTTTCCAGATCTCTGGCGGGATTCCGTCAATGCCTGCTGCTTTGCCACTCTTGAGCTGGTGGATGGCGGTGAGGGTCTCTTCGGCGGTGGGCGGTTCGTCCAATTCAACCTTTAGTGCAAGGTGTGGGATTTGGAGGATGACTGTTTCTTGAACAGTGCGTTCAGCGCCGAAGAGGTCCTGAAAGTATTCCGACCAGCGGTTCAAGATGGAGGTATTTTCTGTGAGGAGTGCCTGTCCATCAGCGCTTCGCAGGGGACTTTGTACCAGGTGCCTAGGGCCATACACTGCTTTCAGTGCTTCGTAGAAGCCCCTGTAGTCACCGTTGTCAGCGCAGAGCTGGGTCCTCTGTGCGAGTCTGGACCACCACTCGTTCTGGAGCTCTCTAAGCTTGAACTGGAGACTGCTGCAGATGAGGCGGAAGGCAGACTTCTTCACAGGGCAGGAAGGCTGGTCTAGGTGGGCCTGGTGGGCGGCTCTTTTTTTTTTGCTAGAAGTTCCTGGATCTCTACGTCGTTTTCGTCAAACCAGTCTTTGTTCCTCTTTCTGGCAAAGCCCAAGACTTCCACAGAGGATTTTACAATAGCAGTTTTCAGTTGTTCCCAGAGTGTTTCAGGGGAGGAGTCTGCTGGATCAACTGTGTCTTTGAGCATGCGCTGTAAATCGGTCTGAAGGGCAGCTTTCTTGTCGTCACGCTGAAGGCTGGCAACATCAAGCTTTTTCTTGGGAGGGCCCCCTTTCTTGGGTTTCAGCTTGAGGCGGAGCCTGAGTTTGCAGCGAACAAGGCGGTGGTCAGTGTGGCACTCTGCGCTGGGCATCACTCTGGTGAGGAGGACGTCACTGCGGTCCCTCTGACGCACTAGGACATAGTCGATAAGGTGCCAGTGCTTGGAGCGAGGATGCATCCAGGTGGTCTTTCGACTGTCCTTTTGCTGGAAAGTAGTGTTGGTGATGACAAGTTGCTGCTCTGCACAGAGCTCCATCAGTAGGCGACCATTGTCATTGCAGTTCCCAACGCCATGCTTGCCGAGGACTCCTTTCCAGGCTTCAGAGTCTTGGCCCACTCTGGCGTTGAAGTCGCCAAGGATGATGAATTTGCAGGGGTGCTCTGCAGGTGGCTGCGCAGGTCAGAGTAGAACTTGTCTTTTTCTGCAGGCTCTGCCAGGAGGGTTGGGGAGTACACACTGAGAAGGGTGACGTATTGCTGGTGTCTCAGTGGGAGGCGCATGGACATGATGCGGTCGGAGTGACCCGTTGGTAGGTTTTCCAACTTAGTCGCAATGGGGGTCTTCACCATGAAGCCCACGCCTGAGAGCCGTCTTTCTGATGCAGGCCTGCCTGACCAGTAGAGGGTGTAGCCAGCGCCAAGTTCTTGGAGGCTGCCTTCCTCCGGAAGGCGTACTTCGCTGAGCGCGGCGATGTCGATGTTTAACCTCCGCAATTCATGGGCAATGAGGGCGGAGCGACGTTCAGGGCGTCCGCTGTCTGCTGTGTCATGGTTCGGATGTTCCAGCATGCTACGTTGAGTCCGGTCGTGGTCGTCATGAGAGTGGATCCATTGTTTTTTCTTGTTTTCTGACCGCATGAGAAGATGCCCGTTGACCGCGGCTAGCCAACTGGGGTTACGAGGGGATGAGCTTTGGTTAGGCCACCTTTTCTAGGCCACTCTCCGTGTGGAGCAAGCAGTGCTGTCCCTAGAGAAGGCTGCTTGGTCGTTCAGGGTGTGCCGAGTGACGTTGTCATCCCCAGGTCAACATCAGGCGACCAATATCCTGAACCGCCTGCATGCAGGTTTGAGACTGCGGCTTCCAGTGACATCTTTCACCTGCCGTTTTGCCCCTTGCCCATCGCTACAGGACTTGGAAAGTTCAGTGTCATAGTCCGTGGGCGTTTCCTAAAGCCTGCGCGGTGGAGCTTTTTGGTGGAGTGCAGTGTGCGCAGTACTGGCCCCACCCTTTAAACCCTTGGTTCGTTTGCCATGGCCTAGCAAGCTGGGACGGTGGCATCGAGGTCCTTGGGTCGTAGGTTTTATATCAGACTGTCCTTGTCTTAGTCTCTGGCTCAAAAGCCTTCCCCGGAGACGCGGGGGCTTTGATGTCAGGGGTTTCCTCCCTTAGCCTTTCCGCAGCCAAGCGGCCAGGCCTGCAAGGCAGCAGGGGACTCGTGGGGGCCGGGGTCGTCTATGTCCCGTGCAGATGTGAACAGGTATATAACAAGACGATCATCTACATCCTCATCATCTGTGGGCAGGGGATCTAACTGTTTGTTTGTCCAGCGCTGAGTAATTCTCCTTGGTATGTGTACAATTCTGCCAGCGCTAGCCTCACCTATCTGGTCTGTGAGTATTCTGGCACCGCCCTTGAACTATCATGCTCGATCTGTCCCTAGAACTTTAATACAGTCCTGCAGAGGACAACTTTAAAATTTGGGGATTTCGGTCCTCGGGTAGAATGTGTTAATGCCACTCGTGTGTGATTCTCAGTTTCACCCTAAACACCGACGTAAGTCTACATTTCTTACACACCTCCTTCTTTGCTGTCTTTGGGCGGAAAAAGTTGTATCAACCAGCGAGGCTGTACCACACGAGTGTGATACAGTCCTTGTGCGTGAACGGACACGTGTGCACAATATTATTTTGTAGAAAATCTGGTCAACAAAAAGGTATGAGCACACGCAATGTTGCAACTGGACCTAATTTCAGCTTATTTGCAATGACGCCATTTCATAGTGACGACTGGTACTCTAGCGTCATGTATTGCGCTATTACATCAACATGTAGGAACATTTGTCTGACATTCAAAATATCCACGTCACATTACAAAGTAAATGACGTCATGTTCTTTGCCAAAGACAAAATGGCGGCTGTGTTGTGGTTAGACGTGTGTCGAAAAAAAACACACCTAATATCCGATTTATGCCAAGAAAAAGGTGAGTAAGAAATAGATTCTTACATCGGCCGTTTAGATCATACTGAGAATCTCACTCTCGTGGACTTAAAACCTTATCCTACTCCCCTTCGCTCGTAGGATAATGTTTTAACTCATTCAGCCCTGACACACTACAGCAAGACACTGATCGAGCATGATAGTTCAAGGGTAGTGCCAGAATAGCTTGTCGCCCGTAGGCGCCAAGCAATTCTGGCACCGTCATTGAACCATCATGGTCGATCTGTCTTTAGAACTTTAGTACAGTCCTTCAGAGGACAACTTTAAAATTTGGGGATTTCGGTCCTCGTGTAAAATGTGTTAAAACCCCTCGAGTTTGATTCTCAGTTTCACCTAAACACCGATGCAAGACTCTATCTATTAATATTCAATGACTGCCTTCACGAATTCTTAGACAAAGTTACATAGTTCGTTTTAACCCGTTTAGTGCCAGTTGACACAGACTGTTTCTGCAGTCTTTGCTAATTCAACACCAAAAATACAATGTCTCAGGAACACGGATTCAAAGTGGTGTCCCCAAGAGGCATAGATCCTCATGAGCCCCCGCAACTGCTCACTGAGCCTGTCGGACCAATGTAATTGCCCCTCGCGGGATAAATAAAGTTTATTGAATTGAATTGAATTGAATTGAATTGGATCTATACCTCTTGCAGTTGTGTGGCGCTCAGGCTCTCTCGGCACTGAACATGATTACGAGCATTTTGTAACGAACATTTTATCTGTCAGCCTGGGCGCTGGTGATTTATTTTGCGTAAGGTAAAGTTCAGTCATTATTTGATTTATGTATGCAACGAGAAGGCCTCAGGTTTCTGTTCCAATCGGTGTCCGGAGTTGATGACAGAAAAGAGTCCGACGTGTCAGTGTCTGATTTCCAACAAAACATTCTTTTGACGTCATTCTTTGCAATTTTCGCCGTTTACTGTTCAAATTTCCACAGCTCTCTCGGACTCGTCACCTGCAGTGACGTGAAACTCAAAATGACTTTAATAATTGCTGTAATGTTTACAACAGAGTTCATTTCCGTCTCTTCTTACCTTCACGCAGATGAACCACAAAATGAGGGCTCATGAGCATCTATACCTCTTATTAACATCACTTTGACAACACTTTGTGTTGACGTTACGTGAAAAGTCCACAGCCGTCAAAGAAACATTTGTATGGTCCTTTCACGCGTGAATTTATATTATGTTGAATCTGCAGTGATTTCAAACATAATATGCGTCATCTGACAGTGAAACGGATAATGTGAATTGTATTTTCTCTGCGTGTTCAGGTGTGGGTTGCTGCGGCTGGCCAGATGTTTTTCTCCCTCAGTGTGTCTTTTGGCGGCATCATTATGTTCGGCAGTTACAACAAATTCAAAAACAACGTTTATGGGTGAGGACTATTTCACGATTTTTTTTTTTTTGCAATTTTGTAGATCATGCACTTGCAATGGATAAAAATGCAGTCAGCAATGTCATTTCAGGCTTTGTAATATATATGAAATGTTTATACTCATATGTGGTATGTGATGTCATATTATATACTAACGAGAAAAAGAAATGTGACATCATCAAAATCATCGAAAACACTAAAGTATTTTCGATGATTCTGATGATGTTGCATTTTTTTCCCTCTTCAGTGTATGTGTCATGTGCAATATTATTTCTTACACGTAACATGTTATGCTATATGTCATAACCCACATGTTAAAGAGACCTGCTCGATGCAACAAATTGTTAACATTTCGCAATACGTCCTTTATAAATGTTCTTAGTATGACTTGCGATAAGGCTGGACAAAAGGACTAACCAAAACCATTCAGCCCCTGACGCACTACAGCAGGAGATGGGTCGACCATGATATTTCAAGGGTAGTGCCAGATTAGCTTGGCGCCTGTCGGCGCCAAGCTAATCTGCCACTGCCCTTGAATTATCATAGTCGATCCATCTCCTGCAACTGGTGCATATTCATTAGATGACACCTCCAAAATTTGGGAAATACGGCCGTCGGGCTGAATGAGCTGACTTATGAAGTTTATATGTCATAACATGAAATAATTTTCAATGTTTTTTTTTTCTGTTTGCATTTATATATGTACAAGTGTTCTTTCGTTACACAAAAAGACAGTAGAAACCGCAGTTACGTGTGCCTATACACACGGATTGTAAAAAGAAGGGTAGGAAAGTCTTAATGAAAGGCAAGACAACATTGACCCTTTGTATCGGCAGATTTTAGCAATCCAAGCCCGCCATTGAGCAGATGGCTTTATGCATGATGTCGCATGATGATATTGCCCCGTATGGACATAATGCATACTAACATTGACATTCCTGCAACATATTTATGTTGCAGTGATGTCATCTGTTGTTGTTTGATGTGTTGCAGTGATGCCCTGTTCATCAGCATGATGGACCTGATAACCAGTGTGATTGCGGGTTTTGTCGTGTTCTGTACGTTCGGTGGCATGGCCCATACGATCGGTACTACTGTGGACAAGGTGGCCAAAGCGGGTTAGTCTCAGTCTTCAGCTGAACACTTAAATCATTCGAGACGTGCCGCCAACGGATACGCGGCGAACCGCCGCGTATCCGTAGGCGACATGTCTCGAATGAGTTAACCCATTGGCTGTCGGTAGCGAGTTCGTTCGTTACCGACACCCAAAGGGTTAACACATTCGAAACATACTGCATTCGGATGCGCGGCTTATTACGCGTATCAGAACGCAGCACGTCTCAAATGTGCTACCGGTCAAGTTACTTCCGGGGTATGTCGATGAACACACAAATACAAGAGACATAGATCCTCATGCGCCTCCACATATTACTATTATGATAATGATAATGGTGATTATTATTATTATTATTATTATTATTATTATTATTTTTATTATGTCCACTTCGCACTTTACCTATTAAAAAATCAACAACAAGCAAACAGAAATAAACAAAGAAACAACAATAACAACAACAACAACAACAACAAAGTTTCGGATACCACATCAAAATTGTTTTCCTTGGCCTTTTATTATTTCAAAGGTTTCAAAGTTCAAGGTATTATTATTATTATTATTATTATTATTATTATTATTATTATTATTATTATTCATGCAAAATATTAAAACAAGGTGAAATGAACAAACGCAACTACTTTGTAGCTTTTTCCCACGTACAGGTTACGGTCTGGCGTTCGTGGCTTATCCTGAGGCTCTGTCCAACATGCCACCCCCTCAACTGTGGTCCATCCTCTTCTTCTTCATGCTCTTCACACTGGGTCTGGACAGTGAGGTAAAATTCATTTACTGATCTGTTAGGGAACGGGGGAGTGGCGATTATGAAGAATTTACTACAAACAAGCTTTTCTTCTTCGACTTCGAATCAAACACTGGAGTACAATCTGCTTTTGTTTTATCGCGTTTCTATGGATTGAAAATCAGAACAAAAAGACTTCAGATTAAACTAGACTATTACATGGAATATATTGCATTGAGCTCTTAACTAATTCGTGACGTGCGCCTCCGGACCAATGAGTTAATAATAATAATAATAATAATAATAATAATAATAATAATAATAATAATAATACCATGAACTTTGAAATCTTTGAAATAACAAAGCCGCGCATCCGGGGGCTGCACGTCTCGAATGATTTAAAAATGGTAAATAAGAAATGTCGGACTTTTTTCCCCCAAGCAATTTTATTGCATATTTCACCTTTGGCAGTCACTCCCACTGAAAGTTCAATAGTAGTGCCAAGAGTGGTGATTGTATTTCCTAAAGTGTCACATGATTTTGAAATGACTTTTTGTTGTAATGTACGTGCAATTTGTGTGTGTTTCAGTTCGGGTTGCTGGAGACGATTTTAACGTGTATACAAGACGAGTTCCCCAAAATGCGAAAGTACAAGAGCGCACTGTGTATAATTATCGGCGTTGGCTGCTTCTTCCTGGCTCTTCCCTGCGTGTGCAATGTGAGTATTTGTTTCACCCCCAGCCATTTTTACGCCCCAGGCATCGTTGAATAAAGCCCCAACAAACCGAAGTTTCGTTTGCGCTTGAAAATGGACACAGCTGTGAGCGGTTTGAATGGGTTAGTCGATAGTCAGTTCACAATATTCCTCTTCGTGAAAATGAAAATGATTGTGGTCGCAGCTGTGAGCGGTTTAAATGGGTTAGTCCTTAGATAGTTCACAATATTCCTCTTCGTGAAAATGAAAACGATAGTGGTCGCAGCTGTGAGCGGTTTAAATGGGTTAGTCCTTAGACAGTTCACAGTATTCCTCTTCGTGAAAATGAAAACGATAGTGGTCGCAGCTGTGAGCGGTTTAAATGGGTTAGTCCTTAGACAGTTCACAGTATTCCTCTTCGTGAAAATGAAAACGATAGTGGTCGCAGCTGTGAACGGTTTAAATGGGTTAGTCCTTAGACAGTTCACAGTATTCCTCTTCGTGAAAATGAAAACGATAGTGGTCGCAGCTGTGAGCGGTTTAAATGGGTTAGTCCTTAGACAGTTCACAGTATTCCTCTTCGTGAAAATGAAAACGATAGTGGTCGCAGCTGTGAACGGTTTAAATGGGTTAGTCCTTAGACAGTTCACAGTATTCCTCTTCGTGAAAATGAAAACGATAGTGGTCGCAGCTGTGAGCGGTTTAAATGGGTTAGTCCTTAGACAGTTCACAGTATTCCTCCTCGTGAAAATGAAAACGATAGTGGTCGCAGCTGTGAGCGGTTTAAATGGGTTAGTCCTTAGACAGTTCACAGTATTCCTCTTCGTGAAAATGAAAACGATAGTGGTCGCAGCTGTGAGCGGTTTAAATGGGTTAGTCCTTAGACAGTTCACAGTATTCCTCTTCGTGAAAATGAAAACGATAGTGGTCGCAGCTGTGAGCGGTTTAAATGGGTTAGTCCTTAGACAGTTCACAGTATTCCTCTTCGTGAAAATGAAAACGATAGTGGTCGCAGCTGTGAGCGGTTTAAATGGGTTAGTCCTTAGACAGTTCACAGTATTCCTCTTCGTGAAAATGAAAACGATAGTGGTCGCAGCTGTGAGCGGTTTAAATGGGTTAGTCCTTAGACAGTTCACAGTATTCCTCTTCGTGAAAATGAAAACGATAGTGGTCGCAGCTGTGAGCGGTTTAAATGGGTTAGTCCTTAGACAGTTCACAGTATTCCTCTTCGTGAAAATGAAAACGATAGTGGTCGCAGCTGTGAACGGTTTAAATGGGTTAGTCCTTAGACAGTTCACAGTATTCCTCTTCGTGAAAATGAAAACGATAGTGGTCGCAGCTGTGAGCGGTTTAAATGGGTTAGTCCTTAGACAGTTCACAGTATTCCTCTTCGTGAAAATGAAAACGATAGTGGTCGCAGCTGTGAGCGGTTTAAATGGGTTAGTCCTTAGACAGTTCACAGTATTCCTCTTCGTGAAAATGAAAACGATAGTGGTCGCAGCTGTGAGCGGTTTAAATGGGTTAGTCCTTAGACAGTTCACAGTATTCCTCTTCGTGAAAATGAAAACGATAGTGGTCGCAGCTGTGAGCGGTTTAAATGGGTTAGTCCTTAGACAGTTCACAGTATTCCTCTTCGTGAAAATGAAAACGATAGTGGTCGCAGCTGTGAGCGGTTTAAATGGGTTAGTCCTTAGACAGTTCACAGTATTCCTCTTCGTGAAAATGAAAACGATAGTGGTCGCAGCTGTGAGCGGTTTAAATGGGTTAGTCCTTAGACAGTTCACAGTATTCCTCTTCGTGAAAATGAAAACGATAGTGGTCGCAGCTGTGAGCGGTTTAAATGGGTTAGTCCTTAGACAGTTCACAGTATTCCTCTTCGTGAAAATGAAAACGATAGTGGTCGCAGCTGTGAGCGGTTTAAATGGGTTAGTCCTTAGACAGTTCACAGTATTCCTCTTCGTGAAAATGAAAACGATAGTGGTCGCAGCTGTGAGCGGTTTAAATGGGTTAGTCCTTAGACAGTTCACAGTATTCCTCTTCGTGAAAATGAAAACGATAGTGGTCGCAGCTGTGAACGGTTTAAATGGGTTAGTCCTTAGACAGTTCACAGTATTCCTCTTCGTGAAAATGAAAACGATAGTGGTCGCAGCTGTGAGCGGTTTAAATGGGTTAGTCCTTAGACAGTTCACAGTATTCCTCTTCGTGAAAATGAAAACGATAGTGGTCGCAGCTGTGAGCGGTTTAAATGGGTTAGTCCTTAGACAGTTCACAGTATTCCTCTTCGTGAAAATGAAAACGATAGTGGTCGCAGCTGTGAGCGGTTTAAATGGGTTAGTCCTTAGACAGTTCACAGTATTCCTCTTCGTGAAAATGAAAACGATAGTGGTCGCAGCTGTGAGCGGTTTAAATGGGTTAGTCCTTAGACAGTTCACAGTATTCCTCTTCGTGAAAATGAAAACGATAGTGGTCGCAGCTGTGAGCGTTTAAATGGGTTAGTCCTTAGACAGTTCACAGTATTCCTCTTCGTGAAAATGAAAACGATAGTGGTCGCAGCTGTGAGCGGTTTAAATGGGTTAGTCCTTAGACAGTTCACAGTATTCCTCTTCGTGAAAATGAAAACGATAGTGGTCGCAGCTGTGAGCGGTTTAAATGGGTTAGTCCTTAGACAGTTCACAGTATTCCTCTTCGTGAAAATGAAACGATAGTGGTCGCAGCTGTGAACGGTTTAAATGGGTTAGTCCTTAGACAGTTCACAGTATTCCTCTTCGTGAAAATGAAAACGATAGTGGTCGCAGCTGTGAGCGGTTTAAATGGGTTAGTCCTTAGACAGTTCACAGTATTCCTCTTCGTGAAAATGAAAACGATAGTGGTCGCAGCTGTGAGCGGTTTAAATGGGTTAGTCCTTAGACAGTTCACAGTATTCCTCTTCGTGAAAATGAAAACGATAGTGGTCGCAGCTGTGAGCGGTTTAAATGGGTTAGTCCTTAGACAGTTCACAGTATTCCTCTTCGTGAAAATGAAAACGATAGTGGTCGCAGCTGTGAGCGGTTTAAATGGGTTAGTCCTTAGACAGTTCACAGTATTCCTCTTCGTGAAAATGAAAACGATAGTGGTCGCAGCTGTGAGCGGTTTAAATGGGTTAGTCCTTAGACAGTTCACAGTATTCCTCTTCGTGAAAATGAAAACGATAGTGGTCGCAGCTGTGAGCGGTTTAAATGGGTTAGTCCTTAGACAGTTCACAGTATTCCTCTTCGTGAAAATGAAAACGATAGTGGTCGCAGCTGTGAGCGGTTTAAATGGGTTAGTCCTTAGACAGTTCACAGTATTCCTCTTCGTGAAAATGAAAACGATAGTGGTCGCAGCTGTGAGCGGTTTAAATGGGTTAGTCCTTAGACAGTTCACAGTATTCCTCTTCGTGAAAATGAAAACGATAGTGGTCGCAGCTGTGAACGGTTTAAATGGGTTAGTCCTTAGACAGTTCACAGTATTCCTCTTCGTGAAAATGAAAACGATAGTGGTCGCAGCTGTGAACGGTTTAAATGGGTTAGTCCTTAGACAGTTCACAGTATTCCTCTTCGTGAAAATGAAAACGATAGTGGTCGCAGCTGTGAGCGGTTTAAATGGGTTAGTCCTTAGACAGTTCACAGTATTCCTCTTCGTGAAAATGAAAACGATAGTGGTCGCAGCTGTGAGCGGTTTAAATGGGTTAGTCCTTAGACAGTTCACAGTATTCCTCTTCGTGAAAATGAAAACGATAGTGGAACCGAGCTCTTAACCCCTTCGCTGCCAGTGATCATCGAGTTCGCGTCAGAAACCACTGCACATTGATCGACGTTCGCGTAAAGAACACAAACTGAATGGGACCGGAAATAGGCATAAAAGACACAGTACCAACAAGAGGCATACATCCTCATGAGCCCCCGCGACTGCGGGGGCTCATGAGGATTCATGTCTCTTGCAGCTGGGTAACGCTCGCCTTTCTCCTGCGGTTAAGGTTGCCTTGCTGCGGCAGTTAATTATAATAATAATAATAATAATAATAATAATAATAATAATAATAATAATAATAATGTACATTGATATAGCGTTTAACCTCCAAATGATTAGTGCTCTATGCGCTTTAGAAGAAAAAAATCACAGAACAAAATGTACAAGAAAGTAAACGCTACAATAAATGTTGCAAAAACTCAAGTGACACATATCAAAAGCTCACACTCACACATACACACACACCATTACTAGAACAGTTACTGCCAAAGATTGCTAACGCACTGAAAATGCATCTAACTGTATGCACAAGGAAACAGATAGGTCTTGAGTAGTGATTTAAAAGCAGACAGAGTTGGAGCATGTCTGACAAGGGCTGGAAGGTCGTTCCAGGTGACTGGACCGAAATAAGAAAAGGCACGCTGGCCCTGGCTAGACTTCTTTCGCCTAGGAACACTGCGGTTATGGGCTTAACACATACAGAGAACGGTGAGTAGAGTAGATCAATTATATCCAAACAAATTTTAGATTTTAGAGAGTGGGACTCTATTTTATCTATGCTGAGTGAGTGGATATAATTTGAGCTATAATAGTAGGGATATTAATTTTGTTATATTATGGTCGGAACAAGTTTCCATTTTAGTTTTTTTTTTTTAAACAGGAATTACAAAATCAAGTTTGTTCTGGCGTAAACACGTAGACACAAGAAAATACCTCTGGAGGCATGAAGATTGGGGGTCGCGTTTTCACCAGTATGCGCCAATTTGCTCGGGCACTATTCTTGACCTATGCTGGTTCTATCTCCCGAACCTTTATATAGCCATCTCAGGTTTAGACTGTTTACCGTTAATGTGTTCATGCAACACGTAATTTAACCCTTTCACTGCCAGTGGATGCACAACTATGTCTGTAAAAGCAGCACAAATTCAACACTTAATATTCCCATCCGTCCAACAAATATAAACACGGGTATATATCGAGTACGCCAGCAAGAGACAAAAAACCTCATGAGGCCCAGCTTCTGAGGGGGCTCGTGAGGTTCTTTTCCTCTTACAGTTGGGCGGTTTTCGTATTTTCTTCGTCACGGAAGAGGTTCATTAAATTAAGCTGGGTTGCATGTTTGCTATGCGCATTATTGTCATTCATACTCATGTATCATTATTGTTAACATGATCAGTACGTACATGTTCAATATAATAGTAGTCCTCTATGTTTCTTCCCACAGGGTGGTGACTATGTGGTGACGTTGATGGATCATTACGGGGCGGACTTCTCCGTCCTCATCCTCTCCACTATTGAGGTCATCTCGGTCATGTGGGTCTATGGTAATTATTTTCATTTTAACTTCTTACACTTATTCTCATCGGCCAAGCTGCACTGCTTTCATCCCTACGTCAGACGACCAATCCTTGTAGCGCAAACTGTACCACATGACCAAGCTACAAAAACCCTTGAAGCGACAAATGGCGGATTTTTTGTAGCCCTCTTTCGGACGCGTCTTGGATGCCAGTTTTGTTGTATAAAAGATCACAAAAACGTTCTAAAGTACAAAGTTGCTTAGTGATGTTCGAAACATCAGGCACACTACTGGAGACAGAAACGTCATGAACGATTTGAAATTACGTCATAAGTCTATTATTATGTATAAATGTGCATTCCTTTGACGTGGGTCATGTCTGGTGTGATCCAGGTCGGAAGATTTCTTCTTGAAGTGTTTTATGAAAATAGCGGAGGAATGAAAACAAATACGTTATTTGTAGCAGGGGCTTGCTGTACGGCCCATTGTAAGCCTTCGGGAGGTCAAAGGAACCATTGTACCCCGAAGGCCTACAACGGTCCGTGTAGCAAACCCTTGCTACCAATAACTTATATTAGTCTTCCCCCCCCCCCCCCCCCATTTTTTATTTTAGACAATAGAAGGTCTCTTGTCCAAAGTAGCCTAGCAGTGGGTTGCTTAATGCTTGAGTGGGTTTGAACACGCGTCGATGGATTCGCGCATAGTTAGATTTACGCCTTGACATATAAATTTAACACCTTTCAAAATCAGTAGCACTTTGATATTTTTGGCAATTGGGGCTGGCATCATGGGTTTTTCGCCGGCTTTACTCGTCAAATACAGCAAAAAGTGTCAGACTTGGTTTAATAAAGTAAGGTACATGTAGATCTGGTGGCTCAGCGCTGTGGGGACGCACCTTCCCCACCTTGGTAATGGCAGCCAAAATTGTTAATAAATGAAGAAAAAAAAAAAAAAAAAAAAAAAAAAAAACAAGGAAAGTAAAACAAAAGAAAGTCCTTTCTGAAGAACAAACACAATTTGATCTTCAGAAGAATGGTTTTTGCTTTCTCCATTTCCTTGCTTTCCGAAAGTAATTTCTTTTGCATTTCACTCACTTGGCAGTCACCTGGTTTATCTACATTTTGTACCTGCATGTACATAGGCATATATTTTTTTTACAGGTGTGCTGCGATTCATCAGTGACATTGAGTACATGCTGGGGAAGAAGCCTACAATCTGGCCGTACTGGGTGTTCTGCTGGGCCTTCTGCTGTCCCGTCCTTATTGCGGTAAGTGTGAAGGACTTCAACCTAGACTATCGAGGAAACGTGTACACCACTCAGCCGCTGCAAGAGCTATAGATCCTCATAAGCCTCCGCAGTTGCGGGGGCTTATGAGGATCTATGCCTCTTGCTGACATAACCGTGCATCTGTGTTCTTTGGACGGATTTAATTCATTGGCTTTGAAATAAGAAAGATTTCAGAAAGACAGTCAGCGTCCACTGGCAGTGAAGAGGTTACCTTAGTTTATAGCGTGAAGTTTCGAAGTATTAGCGACTTTATAGATTGACGTCTCCAAGTCTTCAAATGTTGGGTACTTTCAATCTGTAAGTCTGGGACATTTTATGCTTTGACGTTTTGAAGTCTTCAAGTATTGGAGACAATGATTTGGCGTCTTGGAGTCCTAAATGCTTGAACATTTTATTGGTTAAAGTATTGAAATACTGAAATCGTGCGAGAACCCACTGTAATGGCAAACTTGCGAAGTTCTGAAGTCTTGGAACTTTTATAGCCAGAAGTATTGAAACATTCCAGACTTTCTAGTTTGACGTGTTGCAGCCTTTATAACCTGACGTTTTGAAGAGTCTACAAAGCCTACACAGAGTACATTTCCAAGCTGTTCTAACACAATATACTGCGCTGCGAATGTAAAGTTGCAGTAATATGAAACGAAAAATGGACTTTTCCGGGATTTTACAAAAGCCAATATGTCGATTTTTAGAAAAGCGAGATTTTCTTTGTGCACAATGCAAATCTCGCTTTTCTCAAACCGGAAATACTGGCTTTTGTCAATCACGGCAGATTTACTGTCCAGTACACATACCAAGGGGAATTACTCAGAGCTGGACATACAGACAGTTAGATCCCTTGCCCCTCCTATCAGGCACCCAATCGCCAGCGTGTGTGTGTATGTCCAGTGCTGAGTAATTCCCCTTGGTATGTGTACAGTTCTACCAGCTCTAGCCACACCTATATGGTTTGTGAGTAGACTTACTGTCGTTTCGCCTTCACAGGGCAGAATGTGACTATAGCTCCTCAACGTCTTTTCGACTTTGAACATTTCTTTTTCTCCAGATTCTCTTCCTGTACCGCATGGTGAAGTACGACCCACCCAGCTACGACGCCACCCACCCCTTCCCGGTGTTCGCACAAGCCATCGGGTGGACGATTCTGTGCGTGGTGCTAGCGCCCATCCCACTCTGGTTCTGCTTCCACTCCTACCGTACCTTCACGAGTGAAAAGAATAAACAAATGGATACATGGCAGGTAGGGTCTTTGTCTAGGGGTGAGAAGCAGCTGAGATGCTTTTAGTAATACCTGTATGTACAGTAGGCATATAAAAATATACCTTCACAAGAGAAAAGTTTAACTACATTTGCACATGGCAGGTAAGGTGACAGGTGAGAAGTTGATATGTTTAAGTGTATGTACAGTAGGCATACAATCCTTGTTATTCCCTTACACGATTTTCTAATGAATTCTGCTGAGAATTTATAGCGGAATTCGTATAATCAATTCGGGGCAAAGGTTCAGGTCACAAGACTTATAGTTTTGGCTTTTACTCTCCGTCACACTGAACACTTTCAGTCGTCAGAACGAATTTCACAAATTTGGGTGTTGTCCTCTATAGTCTGCATCGCAGTTCAAGCGATCGATCGACCATTGATAGTTCAAGGGTGGTGCTAGAATAGCTTGGCGCCGATAGGCGCCAAGCTACTCTGGCACCGCCCTTGAACTATCATGGTCGATGAGACATTTTGTTGTAGCCTGTGACGGGTGAATGGGTGCAGATTCTTGAAGAGCCTTGCAGTAATACAAGAACATCAGCAAGAATGTACAGTGCAGACTTAACTCATTCTAACCCAACACCGGAATCCTTTTGCCCTTGTCTTCTGAAGACTGTATTGCAGTGCAGGACACAGATCGACCATGATAGTTCTAGGGTGATGCCAGAATAGCTTGGCGCCCATAGGCGCCAAGCTATTCTGGCATCACCCTTGAACTATCATGGTCGATCCGTATCTTCCTGTGGTGTGTCTGGGGTAGAATGAGTTGAAGAGAGCAACAGTTATCTTTATGCCAATGCCAAAACTCATCTCTTAGAACGTCAGCTCTTTAGACGTGATCGTGGTTACTCTAGAAAGTTTACGTTTGTGCGTAGATATGCGTCAAATGTCGTTTTCTCCAATGACATCATTAGTTTTTGAGGACACACGTAAAATATTGAAAGATATTGAGTATGAACCCCTTTCCTGCCGGTGGAGGTACACGGCTGTATCTCTGAAATCTTTGTCCATTCGGCGCCAAAAAGCCTCAGCCGTCCAGGGGAACAATGTAGCGTAAGCAAGAGGCATCGATCCTCATGAGTCCTCCCCCCCCCCTCTTCCCCCCCCCTCCCCCCCCCCCCCACCCCTACCCACACACTGCCTGGCAATTGCGGGGGGCACATGAGGATGAAAAAAAAAATGAAAAGCGTGTCCGGCAGTGAAGGGGTTAACTCATTCGAGACGTGCCGCCTACGGATACGCGGCGATGCGCCGCGTATCCGTAGGCGGCACGTCTCGAATGAGTTAATTATCCTTTTTGGTAGACTTGCAGGCTTCTCGTACATCCGTCTTTTTTTCTCGTGTGTCGCAGAAAGTTCGCAAGCTGTTTGAGCCAACCTCAGAGTGGAAACCGTCGGACGGCTCAACCCGATACCCTACGGGCGGGTTTAGCATGGGCAAAATGGGACACGATAACCCAGGTCTGCAAGTCTGAAGTTCTGCACATTAAGCTGTACAACGAGATCTTAGATTTGCAAAAAGGCTTAGAACCTCATGGGCCCTTTCACACTAAACCACAGTGAGGAGACCCGCCATGTGTGCGTCAGCTACAAAGTTTTCCAGTGACCCTGACAATGAGCCGTCGCATCAACGACGCTCATGAGGTTCTTGGCCGGTTGCAGATTAGTTGTGTGGAAAAAAACCCAACCCAAAAAACAACAAAGAATTATTATTTTATTAGAATTAGAACACGTCTGCTGAAAGGGGCCAATCAACGCATTCCGGAAGAACCCAGTAAGCAAACGTTCTCAGGCCGACGTCGTTCTGCATTGGGCCCACGCATGGCCGTACGCGGGCCCACTGCGGCTCGTCGTGGGCCCGAAAACGTTTTGCTTGCTGGGGGAGGAGATCGTAACGACGACTGTGTTTCGCGGCGAATTTCACAAATGGCGACACGTCTGTGTGTGTGTGTGCGTGTGTGTGCGTGTGTGTGTGCGCGCGCGCGCGCGCGTGTGTGTGTGTGTGTGTGTGTGTGTGTGTGTGTGTGTGTGTGTGTGTGTGTGTGTGTGTACTTATAAAGATGTTCATTGTCAACACATTGTTATGATTTATACGGAAGATTTTGTCAAAAAACTGAAATGCTTACTTTTCCATGCCAATATTACATTATTTTTTAGAGTGATGGTAAAATTTTATTATGTTTCATGACCTGTTTCTTGTTTTATTTCATTAAAAAAAATGTTATTATTTTTAAAATTGTATTTCTTTATTTCTTTATTTTTGATTTGCGGTTAGGGGTGGGTAGGCCGTGGAGGGGAATGTTTATGCAGCATATCAAATCATTACCAGTCGAATGGTTAATACGTGTCAGATCTTAACGCGTGTTTTCGAGTTTTTGTTTTGCAGACCATGTCAGCCCTTCAAGGCTTAGGATGATTGGAATCGAAGAAGCAACAGGGTTTGTGCGCCTTGAAATTTCACCGGACAAATGCCATTTTAAATGACCTGCGGTCTAACTGCATGCTCTTTTAAATAGCCAGTCGCAGTCCTCAGTGGTGGCTTTTGTTTCATCTAGTTTTAACCCGTTCAGTGCCACCAGTCGCAGCTTGTGTTTCTGCAATCTTCGTTGATTCGATACCAAAAGTCCTAGCCGTCGCAAAAACGTGGCGTCAAAGTGATGTAAGCAAGAGGCATAGATCCTCATGAGCCCCCGCAATTGCGGGGGCTCATGAGGATCTATGCCTCTTGCAGCTGGTGGTGTTGAAATTCCTGAGCGCCGAACGGGTTAACTCCATGCAAAATAAAAATGTAAATAATGATACCGCAAGGTTTCCATAAGAGCTGTTCTTAATTGGACGAACTTTTGATCGGCAAACCTAGATCGGAGAAGATCGGCGATCTTTTGGTTTGTTTCTAATCTTAATTGAGGTTGAACGAACCTAGGCGAACTTCAGCAAACCAGGTTTATGCCATGGTTCTTTTTCTTAACTGAAGAGCTTGATTCGGCGTACTTACTGTTTGCGAAGGTGTTCAAAATGGCTGCCGCTATACCGCTTCGCGATTTGAACGATGTTGGTTTTTGTACTCCTTGCAGTAGCTACCCCACAAACAGCGTTGCGCCTCCCACAAATCAATAAAAATAGTTCTTCGCAAGAGTGAAATATCACCGTCCGCCATATTTGTTTGTATCGGTGACTATCTTCTTATCTCCAACGCAGAAGAGGGTAAAGGTTTTGACCAATCAGAGAAAAGGTTCGCCTTGGTTTGCTCAACACGTTGAGCGAACGTTTTCCGACAGCGAACTATGGTTTGCCGAGGTTCGTGAACTACTTTGAACTAGGTTCGCCGTATCTTTAGAGCGCCCAATTAAGAACCAACCTGGTTCGCCCGAGATCGCGAACTCTAGATCGTCAGAGTTCGCGAACTAAAGTTCGTTTAATTAAGAACATGCTTACACGAAAGAAACTCTGAAGTGTGTAGTAGAAAAAAGCTCTTATTTCAGAAGAGAGGAAAGTTTCCACCTCTCTTCCAAAATAAGGGTTTATTCTATTAGTCATATACTGCAAAGTTTCTTTCAATGTAGATCTAGTGAAAGTTGGATGACAATTACTGGCTTTAGGGAAAGTTTCAAACTCTTAGCGACACTAATAACTGAATTTTCCCGTAAGTCACTCATTTGACCCTAACACTGACCCATTTAGATTGAGTCAACCATAACAGTTCAAAGATCAAGGGCACTGCAAAATTATCTTGGCGCCTTTCCAGGCGCCAAGCTAATTTTGCACTACCTTTGAACTGCTATGGTTATCACGATCGAAAACTGACACAGGAACGAAGTTCGTAAAGGAAGAGCGTGCCCCTAACCCTAGCCCTGGATTTAGCATCACAGGTACCTTACATTTGACAAACAAAATAATTATGTGGCAGATTTGTTTTTGATTTTTTTTTTTACTGATAAGGCTCAGTCTTTCAAGATTTATGTTGTTTGTTTGTTTGTTTGTATCAAACAGCTGCTAGCGATTGTCATTGAGCGCACTACGAACAACATTTGTCCACATCGGAAGTACATTATATGTTACCGAATAGATATCTTGTTTGGATATTTCATTGAAAAGCTTTGTGTCATGCTTTGGTGTCAACAGTTTCAAACGTCAAAGATCGCTGGCTGTAAGAAAAGATGAAACTTAGATGAAGACTCTCTACCAGTGATTCTGTCCTTTCTCAAAGCGTAGGCTTACGTAGACAAATGTCCCTTTATGATGTTTATGGTGCTATTATTTGGAGTGAATAATCTTTAAACCCTTTTTATTACGCCGTAGAGGAATTGTCATTTTATAATTTGTATACGGTATAATGCAAAAATGTGCTGGTCTGTGGTTTAAGACCTTTACCATTTGCGTGTCGGTAGCGGTTTTAGTCGCGATGATTCCTGTAGGAATCATCGCGACTAAAACCGCTACCGACACGCAAAGGGTTAAGGCCTAGAGCCACAGAGAGGCAGAGGGTTTTTTTAGGTCGGGTTTTGCAACTTAAATCATTAATTTTGTTCCCAATTTCTTTTAACATTGAAATGTGGAAGCTTTAAATCAAATGATACAGCTGACGCTGTTTTTCACTTGTAGCCGTAAATGTTTAGTCTTTTTGTGTGACTTGTTTTTTTTATCAACATGTGTTGTAAATTTTCAAAGAACTTAATTATACCTTGTAATATGAAATTATAGCGTTTTATGAAACGCATTAATTGCCTATAGTACATGAAGCAGGCCTTTAAGAGGCCTTCCTTAGATCACATCTCGTAATCATTGCCATGTAGGCGTCCTGTATCAATGTATCATATGTGATATGTCGATGGTGTTCGCATGCAATCTCGTAAGTAACAAATTTGTGTTTTCGAGAAAAACGAAAAACACAGTTTACATTTTGGTCAGCATATGTGATTCGAGGCTTTCCTCCCTGGGCGTTTATGATTAAATATATATATATATATATATATATATATATATATATATATATATATATATATATATATATATATATATATATATATATATATATATATATATATATATATATATATATATATATATATATATATATATATATATATATATATATATATAATTTTTCAATAAATTCTGAGAATGCTGTGCTAATGCCATGGAAATCCAGGCTGGTAAGCTTGCATTGTGTCATAAGTAATGAATAATGAATATATATATATATATATATATATATATATATATATATATATATATATATATATATATATATATATATATATATATATATATATTATAGATTTCTGGAGTAATCGAAGCGGACAACCAAATGAAGACATCATTTCGCACCAAAATGGCAGCTACGAGGTTGCATAAGAACACCACTGACGTGTTTGTCACAACCAGTCAATCAGAAACTGTATCACTGTTTGCACATCTGTAGTCGCTATTTCAGCAGCTTGAACACTTTCATTTCGTTGTAGTTTATTTAACCCCTTTTCTGCCGAGGAAAAATGAACACGAACCAAGTGCAAGAGGTATAGATCCTCATGAGCCCCCGCGACAGCGGCCGGGCACAAGAGGATCTATGCCTCTTGCTAATACCAGTTTACATCCACGTTCCTTGGAGGTTTCTGGCTTTTGGTCATTAAAAGATCAAAGATTTCAGAAACAGTGTGGCAATGGCAGGGACGGGGTTAAGTTTTCTTCTGTGCTCAGGTCACGGGTGGACGCTGGTAGCTTATGAAGTGAGGCAAGGGGTGGATGGTAAGGGTGAGGGTAGGTGTAGGGTGTACACAGTTTCTCACGGACATAGAGCACGAGTGCTTAATTAAAAAAAAAAATCTGAACTCGTATGTTTCATTTTGTTTTTTACTGACAAAAACAACCGCCAGAAAAAGTCCTCCAACTCATTACACATCACTTCCACAAACACACACACACACACACACACACACACACGCACGCACGCACACACACACACACGCACACACACACACACACACACACGCACGCACGCACGCACGCACACACACACACACACATGCACGCACGCAGACACACACACACACACACACACACACACACACACAAGATGGAAAGGACAAGGAAAGACACGTTAGCTGACAAATTGTTATACTTCTATATATGCTGCATTTTGCTTCGTGTTTCGCCCAAGACGGAATTTTAGACATAATTTGACATTAACATCGATTGTACAGTTCTCCCGTCCGCCGGTCTGGGCAATTTTGTTTTCTGCTGAATATCGTGAAACGGACTTCTGATTCTCAGTCAACTTCGGATGAATTTTTTTTTTCAGCCTGCGCGCTGGTCTGTGATTTGGGACCTTACGGCCGCAGGCTGTTAGGTCCAAAATCACAGACGAGCACACACTTTCCTGAATATTCTCGCCATAATCATTGAAATTGTACAGTGAACCGTTCTCCCTGCATTTTGCTTGCACATATTTAGTGCCAGTCGCCATCCTCTGAATAAAGATTTTTTTTTGTGCGCCGTGGACCCAACCTAGTCTGCAAAAAGGCTATCGAGTCGGAATCGGCCGCAGCGGGCCCGAGCACTGTCGTGCGCGTGTGCCGATTACGGCCGACTTCGGCCGATGGCCTTTTCCTTACTGGGATACCATGGGCCTTGACCAATTGCAGGGCCCTCGGGTCGAACATTGATGAGGTTGCGTTTACGCCGAACGACTCCCAGCAACGAACGAGAGCCAAGTCTTGGCGGACAACCAGTGTGTACCAGAAGTATAGACGACACTCCGAACATCTCCAAGAGGCATAGATCCTCATGAGCCCGGAGGGCTCATGAGGATCTATGCCTCTTGGAGATGTTCGGAGTGTTGTCTATGCGCGTGGTAGATCAATATTCAGTCGCCATGGCTTCCTTCACGTTTGTTTTTGGGGTCGTTCGCTGCAATCGAAACCTCATTATTTTCACTTATAGGCCTGTGTTTTCTTGATTAGGCATTGTCAAATGAATAATCAGTTCTGTGGTCATTATTCTGCCTGTCTGTCGGCTCTCTGTCTGCCTTCAAGCATATCATTACTAGCATCAAAACAGCGTTTTGGTTTATTAGATACCCTTCTCAACATTGTGTTGTGTGTTCTCTGTATTCTTAATTATAGAAAAGATCAATAAATCCAAAGAAATAACTTGTTTATTAAGGATTGCTAGTTACGTTTGCATGTGTAGTGTGATTTTCAGCAAGTAAACAAACGTGCCTTTATTGTAACGTTTATTAGATCTTATTGAAAATATTGTCAGTAATGTTTTTTCAATGATTTTCGTTTCTGACATACCATGCTTTAGTAATAAAGTTCTTTTTTTCAGTGACTGATGTGTGTCGTATATTTGCAAACGTGTGTTCATATACTTTAAAAGCGGTGGTATATACTGAAAAGCAAAAGAAATGCGACATTTTTTATATAATTGGAAACTCCGCAGTGTTTCCAGTGACTCCAATGATGATGCGCTTCTTTTGTTTGTCGGGATATTTGTTAGCGAATTTAATCCCTTCCCCGCCGAGAAAAAAGGCAACACGGTCCAACCGCAAGAGACATAAATCCTCATGAGCCCCCGCGAATGCGGGGGCTCATGAGGGTTTATGTCTCTTGCAGATGGGTAGCGTTCGCCTTGCACCGACATTTAAGGTGTTAACCCCGTTACTGTCAGCGGCTATACGTGATGTAACTTTTGAAACTGTCTCATATTAACCCACTCACCGCCGAATAAAATTCGTCTGCCTGAGGCAGACTTATATGACTAGGGCCGGCAAGAAGCATCGATCCTCATGGGCCCCCGCAGTTGGAGGGCTCATGAGGATCTGTGCCTCTTGCATTCTAGGTGTTTCTCGTTGTGTTTTACAGCAAAGGAAAGGTGGTCACGTTAAACTTTGCTTATTACAAGGTCGGATACAGTACAGCAATATTCGGATACATCAACACTTTTTCACACGTCCCCACATCACACTCTTCATGTGTAAACTACTTCGCTTATATCAGATTCAGACAACCTTAGTATCCAATTTATTATCCAAAGACAATTATTTCGTGGTGGTCAGCGCAAAGAGAACAGTAAAAGGTAAAAAGAAGGAAACAATATTAAAACTTTAAAGGGATACAGTAAGACACAAAAAACAGCAACGCTCTCTGCTATACTCTCTTGGCTTGACTTCGCGAACGAAGATTCTATAGGGCTTGCCCACGCCGTCTGCAGGCATGTTCGTGGCTGCGGAAGCCAATCCGGGACAGGCAGGTTCGACCGCAGTGGCTGCAGAGGAAGGTCTGGTGAGGGCTCTGAGTTATGACAACTCTGTTTTCTCTCCTGAGCCGCTTGTCCTTAAGGTTAGTTCTGCGAGAGTCCTCAAAGGAGACGGCTGCTTTGTAAATGGTGGAGCGCCAGGTGTCGCGGTCCGCAGCAAGCGAAGACCACTGGCGGTGGTCGATTTGGCAGGCACTAAGTGACTTCTTGAGACAGTCTTTGTATCTCTTCTTTGGTGCCCCTCTGTCTCGGTGTCCAGTGGCGAGCTTGCCGAACACAGTGATCTTGGGTAGGCGATGATCTTCCATCCTCGAGAGTGGAGAACTGCCCCGCCCAGCGAAGCTGTGTCCGCAGCAGCAAAGCCTCGATGCTCACAGTTTCCGCCTGTTCAAGGACCTCGACGTTGGTGACATAGTCACTCCAGTGAATACTGAGGATGGTACGCAGGCAGCGCTGGTGGAAGCGTTCGAGGAGTCGTAGTTGGCTGCGGTAGAGGGCCCAGGACTCGGAACCATACAGCAGGGTGGTGAGGACCACAGCTCTGTACACGCTGATCTTGGTGCCTTTTTCAGCTGTTGATTGTGCCACACCCGCTTGAATAGTTGCCCGAAAGCACTGTTCGCTTTTGCCAGCCTGTTGTCCAGCTCCTTGTCCAGCGCCTTGTCCAGCTTGGCGTCTGGCGTGATGATGCAGCCAAGGTAGGTAAACTGGTGTACAGATTTCAGTTCGGACTCGTCGATGGTGATGTGGGGAGGGCGATGCTCTTCCTTGGGTGCCGGCTGATGAAGGACCTCTGTCTTTTTCAGACTGACCTCGAGTCCAAAGAGTTGAGCAGCATCTGCGAAGCAGGACGTGATGCGCTGCAAGGCTCTCTCTGTGTGTGCAACGAGGGCAGCGTCATCAGCAAAGAGCAGCTCACGAATCAGTCGGTCTAGGGTTTTGGTGTGGGCCTGCAGTCGTCTGAGGTTGAACAGGCTGCCATCGAGACGATACCTGATGTACACTGCGTCATCATCGTCGAGGTCCACTGTGGCCTGCTTCAGCATCATGCTAAAGAAGATGGTGAAGAGGGTAGGTGCCAGCACGCAGCCCTGCTTCACGCCGTTGAGAATGGGGAATGGTTCTGAGAGGTCACTGTTGAGTCTGACCTGGCCTTGCTGGTCCTCGTGGAGCTGGACGATCATGTTGAGGAACTTTGGGGGACAGCCAAGTCGCTCCAGGATCTGCCACATGCCTTGCCTGCTCACAGTGTCGAACGCTTTTGTTAGGTCGACAAACGTTACGTACATCCCTTTGTTCTGCTCGCGGTACTTCTCCTGAAGCTGTCTCAGCACACAGACCATGTCGGTGGTACTCCTGTTGGCTCTGAAGCCATAGTGGCCCTCTGGGAGGTGGTCTTCAGCGATGGCAGGTACCAGCCGATTCAGGAGCAGCCTTGCGAGAATTTTCCCGGCAATGGACAGCAGGGTAATTCCACGATAATTAGAGCAGGCAGACTTCATACCTTTGTTCTTGTACAGGGTGATGATGACTGCATCACGGAGATCCTTTGGTAGTGTTCCTTTCTCCCAGCAGCAGAGAAAGAGGTCGTGGAGCTTGTTGTGCAGATCTGGGCCTCCATGTTTCCAGATCTCTGGCGGGATTCCGTCAATGCCTGCTGCTTTGCCACTCTTGAGCTGGTGGATGGCTGTGAGGGTCTCTTCGGCGGCGGGCGGTTCGTCCAATTCAACCTTTAGTGGGAGGTGTGGGATTTGAAGGATGACTGTTTATTGAACAGTGCTCTCAGCGCTGAAGAGGTCCTGAAAGTATTCCGACCAGCGGTTCAAGATGGAGGTTTAATCTGTGAGGAACGCCTGTCCATCAGGGAACTTTGTACCAGGTGCCTGGGCCATACACTGCTTTCAGTGCTTCGTAGAAACCCCTGTAGTCACCGTTGTCAGCGCAAAGCTGGGTCCTCTGTGCGAGTCTGGACCACCACTCATTCTGGAGCTCTCTAAGCTTGCGCTGGAGACTGCTGCAGATGAGGCGGAAGGCAGACTTCTTCACAGGGCAGGAAGGCTGGGCTAGGTGGGCTTGGTGTGCGGTTCTTTTTTTTTGTTTGTTTGCTAGAAGTTTCTGGATCTCTACGTCGTTTTCGTCAGACCAGTCTTTGTTCATCTTTCTAACAAAGCCCAAGACTTCCACAGAAGATTTTACAATAGCAGTTTTCAGTTGTTCCCAGAGTGTTTCAGGGGAGGAGTCTGCTGGATCAACTGTGTCTTTGAGCATGCGCTATAAATCTGTCTGAAGGGCAGCTTTCTTGTCGTCACGCTGAAGGCTGGCAATATCAAGCTTTTTCTTGAGGGGGGGGGGGGGGGGAGGCGCCCTTTCTTGGGTTTCAGCTTGAGGCGGAGCCTGCGTTTGCAGCGGACAAGGCGGTGGTCAGTGTGGCACTCTGCGCTGGGCATCACTTTTGTGAGGAGGACTTTGCTGCAGTCCCTCTGACGCACTAGTACATAGTCGATAAGGTGCCAGTGCTTGGAGCGAGGATGCATCCAGGTGGTCTTTCGACTGTCCTTTTGCTGGAAAGTAGTGTTGGTGATGACAAGTTGCTGTTCAGCACAGTACTCCAACAGTAGGCGGCCATTGTCATTACAGTTCCAAACGCCATGCTTGCCGATGACTCCTTTCCAGGCTTAAGAGTCTTGGTCCACTCTGGCGTTGAATTCGCCAAGGATGATGACTTTGTCGTCTGCAGGGGTGCTCTATAGGAGGCTGCGCAGGTCAGAGTAGAACTTGTCTTTTTCTGCAGGCTCTGCCAGGAGGGTTGGGGAGCACACACTGAGAATGGTAACGTATTGCTGGTGTCTCAGTGGGAGGCACATGGACATGATGGGGTCGGAGTGACCCGTTGGTAGGTTTTCCAGCTTAGCCGCAATGGGGGTCTTGACCATGAAGCCCACGCCTGAGAGCCGTCTTTCTGATGCAGGCCTGCCTGACCAGTATGGGGTGTAGCCAGCGGCAAGGTCTTGGAGGCTGCCTTCCTCCGGGAGGCGTACTTCGCTGAGCGCGGGGATGTCGATGTTTAACCTCCGCAATTCATGGGCAATGAGGGCGGAGCGACGTTCAGGGCGTCCACTGTCTGCTGTGTCGAGCATGGTTCGGATATTCCAGCATGCTACGTTGAGTCCGGTCGTGGTCGTCATGAGAGTGGATCCGTTGCTTTTTCTTGTTTTCTGACCGCAGGAGAAGATGCCCGTTGACCGCGGCTAGCCAACTGTGGTACGAGGGCATGAGCTTTGGTTAGGCCACCTTTTCTAGGCCCCTCTCCGTGTGGAGCAAGCAGTGCTGTCCCTAGAGAAGGCTGCTTGGTCGTTCAGGGTGTGCCGAGTGACGTTGTCATCCCCAGGTCAACATCAGGCGACCAATATCCTGAACCGCCTGCATGCAGGTTTGAGGCTGCGGCTTCCAGTGACATCTTTCACCTGCCGTTTTGCCCCTTGCCCATCGCTACAGGACTTGGAAAGGTCGGTGTCATGGTTCGTGGGCGTTTCCTAAAGCCTGCGCGGTGGAGCTTTTTGGTGGAGTGCAGTGTGCGCAGTACTGGCCCCACCCTTTAAACCCTTGGTTCGTCTGCCATGGCCTAGCAAGCTGGGACGGTGGCATCGAGGTCCTCGGGTCGTAGGTTTTATATCAGACTGTCCTTGTCCTAATCTCTGGCCCAAAAACCTCCCCGGAGACACGGGGGCTTTGATGTCAGGGTTTTCCTCCCTTAGCCTTTCCGCAGCCAAGCGGCCAGGCCTGCAAGGCAGCAGGACATTGATTTATTTTCGAGGTTCTCTCCTCAAGATCCGCCGTGTTTAGCCTGGTGCCCAGTTTTATACTATATACACATACACTATATAACAAACGTCACATGTAATAACAAGCAATTCGAATTGAGCCTCCCCCCTCCCCCCCCCCCCCACACACTCCTTTGTTTATTTAAAAAAGAAAGAAATGTTGGTCCTCGACGTTTCGCTATTTCTGAGGTTGACTGTACACATTGCACCCTCAACTTAGAATACTTCAGTCCCGGTAAGAAATGGCCCTGGGGCCCACGACGACCGCAGTGGGCCCGCGCACAGCCGTGGGCAGGCCCACTGCGGCCGTCGTGAGCCCGAAGACGTTTTGCTTGTGGCGGTGGATCTACTGCCCGGGAAATGCTGGAGTACAGGGTCAGATCGATGGGACACCATCGCTGGCAAGGCAGAATGCACACAGAGCCTACGGACTACGGATGGACATATCAGACGTGGTGAGAAACATGAGAATAGCATTTCCAGGAACAGAGCAAAGCAACAGGGCACCACACACTCGATCGCCTCCCGGATCAGAGGTGTGGAGAAAGGCATGCGGGCGTTGGGCAGCTTTGAGAAGACACGAGAGGCCCATTAGTGAGACAGACCGATGCGATATCGAAAGGACCTCTGGGAAAACGTCTGATGTGTGGGGTGGAACGCGTATGGGCCTTTCCGAGCTGCAGAGATTCCCAGCTTGACCAACCTGAACTGAACTGAACTGGCGCCCTCAACACTCAACGCTTGGTGAGGACTTTGAGTCGTTAAGCACGCCCTATTCAAAAGCGATCATCGGCCGCCTGAGGTAGCTTAGAAACGCGCACATTTAACGTGCATTATGCAATGTATTGCAGAAACCAAGTTAACTCCACGTCTACATAAAAGGCTTTGTGCGGGATGAATATCGCATAGGCGTTCGTCACAATTTTAGACATGTTCACTGCCGAGAACAAATGAACACCACCCACATGCAAGAGGCATAGATCCTCATGAGCCTCCGCAGTTGCTGGGGCTCACGAGGATCTGTCTCTTGCTAAGACCACATTCGTATCCATGTTCCTTTGACGGCTGGGGATCTTAGACGTTGAATTTTTGATCATTTCAATAACGAAATCTGTGTCCACTGGCAGTAAAGGGGTTAACCTTCGTACGCGTGATATCAGCACAACATAAGAGTTTTTGTCAGGTGAACGCTCGCACGCACGTTACAATCTCAAATCAACAAAGCATGACGGTTTCGTCGAGTAAACGAACTCTCGCGCGCCCGGAAAAAGCTCAATGTCACACGACGACACTGAGCTTGTACTGGGCGGGCGCGAGGATTTACTATGAAAAAAAAAAAATACCCTCCCACATTTACAGGATGTAATATTGGATTCCATCACTGCACACACCCTTGACACGCTCCTTTGGAATATGGTTTGAATTAATCGATAAAGGCTGACAGGACTCGTCTGAAAATCATGATTTATTCATATGTCAAACCGATGATCACTGGCTTTGGGTTACACACATGCGTAAACACACAATTCGTTAAATGAATGGCGCTAGAAACGCTTTTGCACGTCGTGCGTACGTTGAATACAACGTTGTACAGATATCCGATGTTTAATTGGAAGGGTCATGCATACCTAGTGGCCTACATGCAGCTGAATGTTGATATAATATACATTGTATTGTATCTTGTTGTATTGGTATGGTCTAGTATTGTGTTGTGTTGTATTTTATTGTTTTGTTTTGTTTTGAATTGAATTTTATTGCATTGTGTTGTTTTGTGCTGTGTCGTGTAATCTTGCATTGTTTTGTATGGTGTTGTATCGAATTGTATTATATTATATTATTGTATATTAGTATATTGTATTGTATTATATTATTGTATAGTATTGCATCGTCGTTTTTGTTGTTATTTTTGTTGTTGTTTTTTTGTTTTGTTTTGTTTTGAATTGTATTTTATTGTATTGTGTTGTTTTGTTTTGTTTTGTTTTATGTTGTGTAATGTTGTATTGTTTTGTTTGTGTTGTATCGTATTGTATTATATTAGCGTAGTGTAGAGTAGAGTAGAGTAGTGTAGTGTAGTGTAGTGTAGTGTAGTGTAGTGTAGTGTAGTGTAGTGTGGTGTAGCGCAGCGTAGCGTAGCGTAGTGTAGCGTAGTATAGTGTAGTGTAGTGTAGTGTAGTGTAGTGTAGTGTAGTGTAGTGTAGTGTATCGTCGCATTCTATGATTTTCAGTGCTGAGTCAGAGAATTCTTTTTACAGAGCAAATGCAGGTTGCAAACATTGACTTTTTAAACAAAAAAATGATTTTACCGATAGTTGTAAAATTTATCAGTGAAAGACACATTTTATTTGTATTGTCACGGCAGCAAATGGGTTAAAATTACCCTCGGTAAAAAATAAAAATAAAAAAGCATTTATAAAATAATTCATCTGTCTAGTCTTACATGTGTCTGACAAAGTCGCTTGTCTATTTATTCTGTTGCCTCATCACATTCATGTGCTCAGTCAGTTTAACACAATCTACTCCAGGACCGAAATCCCCAAATTTTGAAGTTGCCCTCCGAAGGACTGTATTACAATTCCAGAGACAGATAGAGCATGATAGTTCAAGGGTGGTGCCAGAATAGCTTGGCGCCTATGGGCGCCAAGCTATTCTGGAACCAACCTTGAGCTATCATGCCCGATCCATGTCTTGCTGAGGTCTGTCCGGACTGAATGAGTTAATTCCTTTTATTCCTTTTAATTCCGCAATTCCTCTTATGAAATCAGACTTAAAATGTCATCATTTGTGTGTGCTGATCTGTGATTTCGGGCCTTATGGCTCAGACAGCCGTAAGGTCCAAAATCACAGATCAGCACATGTCTGTTTTGCACTTTAGTCGCTTTCCCCGGGAAAAAAAAACATGCCTGCGTAGTATCACTGTTTTGTTTTATTTTCTCCGGTTGCGTGCACACCACGTTGACAAAGAGCGTGAGAGCGTCAGCACACTAGCAATTTACGGCACGTATTCCCTGCGGAATCCAGCCCATCCTGCATCCTACATATTTAAAATCGGAAGTTGAGTGGTGCTTACTTCTTCATCCGAGGAACAGACGCATTTTAGCCAGGGTTACTGATCGATCTTCACAGTGTCTTGGAAGCTTCCGAGTCATTCTTTGGCATTGTGTCCATGGCAGACATGACCAGGGAGGGATGTGTTGGAGGAATCCAGCGACGCAGTTTAAATCGTGTATGTTAGTACACAGATTTGTGTTTAGAAGTGAATTCAGTGATGGAAATAGATTCTGGGGAGTCAATGCTCGCTTCAGGTTTCTATGCGCGTCTATGTTTTTAGGCAGACGTGAGCTGTTTGTTGAGAGAATCTACGATCAGGCTTGCAAAGCAGTAAGCTCCCATTTTCAAATGATAGATGTAAAATATTCATAACAGGCGACGTGAACTCCATAAAAGCCTGTTTCCTTCAAGCACGTCTGTTATCAGACGGCGCTCGTAGAAGAAATACAACAGGCAACACGGTCAACATACATATGGAGTAACTTATAGCAGAACTTCAAAAGAGATACACAAAAGCAAATGCTTCGAACAACCACAAGAGGCACAGGTCTTCACAAGCCCCCTGCAGCTTCGGGGGCTCATGAAGATCTGTGTCTCTTGCAGATGGACGCAGTTCTTCAGAAGGACAACACGGTCGCGCAGTGGATCGATTGAAACCTAACATTTCTTCGTGAAAGCACTCAGTGTGGTGATAGTAATCTACCTTTCATGCGCGGAAACTTTATAGTGTGTGGAATAAGTGACTAGGATGTATCCAGGCTTCATCACAGCGAACTTCATT
The DNA here is from genome assembly GCA_036245525.1 of Semisulcospira habei. Lineage (NCBI taxonomy): Eukaryota > Metazoa > Mollusca > Gastropoda > Semisulcospiridae > Semisulcospira > Semisulcospira habei. The sequence goes on from BTPG01000001.1 coordinate 199,961,035, forward strand.
CCAGTGCAAGAGGTACAGATCCTCATGAGGCCCCTGCAGTCGCGGGAGCCTCATGAGGATCTGTACCTCTTGCTGGCCTCATTTGAGATTCACGTGCTTAAAGCGAAGCAAGCTAACCGGAGGTGATTCTGGGACTACTTTAAAGACATAACTTGTAGACGCTGGTTGCGAGAGATTCAGATTGTAATGACAGTCACGAAGAAAGGGCATTCCGCGAGGAAAGAAAAATATGGAAATGGAGACAGCAAGTTTGACAAAAAAGGACGAATGAACGAAATAAAGAGTTACAAGTAAGAATGACAGAGAAAACAGGAAGAAAATCGAAACACGGAAAATAATGTATCCTACGAACGAGTGAGCAAGTGAGCAAACGAGTTAGCATGCAGGCACACAAGTAAACTAACCCACCAACCATCCAACCAACATAACAACCAAACAATTAACCAAACAACCAACCAAACAGACGAGAAACGAAAGAACGATCCAACAAACAAACCAACAAGCAAACAAAGAAACAAACAAACGTACAACCAATCAACCAAACAAGCAAGCAAGCAAGCAACCAAACACAATGACAGAAAACAAACAAACAAATAATCAGTGCACCAACCAACCAGTCCTAGTGTAGGGCATAGAAGTAAATTAAGGAGTAAATGAACAGAACAAATCTGTGTAAAAAATAACTAAAAGGAAACGCTTACAGAAATGAACAAAAGTGAAAATATAAACAAGATGAGGATTTCATCCCAAAGTCTACCGTATTGACTGGAGCTCACATGAGTTCTTTTTTTAGGACCATTCAGCCGGAGTTGTTCATATTTTTAAGCTTAGCCTTCCGATCCATTTCCTCCTCTCTAATCCAACCTCTGATCAGCACACACCCGCGCACACAAATAAAGACAGACACACGGCGGTTCCCGCCATTTGTATTCTGTGTGGGCTGGTGTAGCGACAGGAATTCTGAAGAAGAAGAATAGCAATAGCAGCAAAATGATGTCAATATAAGCTTCACGTCATGGCACCACTAGTCCCACGACGCCGTGTACACGAATTTGATGTTTGACGTCACTCATCCGAAAGGCATGCAAGGGTCACAGCCTCTTACAGAGCTGACTCTTTTCTTCCACACAGCCTCTTCCAGGGCTGACCGTTTGATAGGAGTATAACATAGCTCCGAAACGTGCAAAAATGAATTATTATTTAAAAGGTTGAAGAGGTTCAACGATGGATTACGAACTCATTCAATTTTTCCATTTAGTCTAGCAACAAAGTATCTAGTAACAAAACAATAATTACGGACTCAAATAACGATCAACCGGTTTTTGTGGAACGGCCATTTTCTTGTCAACATGTACCCTAATTAAGAAATAAAAAACAAGCTGGGCAAAATTCACGTAGGGAAAATATCTTAAAGTCTTACAGTTTCAAGCTTTTCTGTCCACAAATGCTGGCTCTAGTCGCTGTAACACGCACGCACGCACGCACGCACGCACGCACGCACGCACGCACGCACGCACGCACGCACGCACGCACGCACGCACGCACGCACGCACACACACACACACACACACACACACACACACACACACTCACACACGGCGTTTGGCCCCAAATGTGCGTTCTCTAGTAGAGTTTGCGTAGCAAGACGTGACGTCATTTCTATCTTGTTACTTTTTCGTCAAAATGTGGGGTTAGCACGCCCAGCACATCATGTGCATTCTATGGAACGCGCTCTGGCCAGCCCCTTTTCAAAGTCCACCGTACTGTCAATATGGTAGGCAAAAAGAAGATGCGAACAGTTTAGAATTATGTGTTGTATTTTGCAGCTTGAAAACTGGGCACTCAGAGTTTGCAGAAAGAGAGCATATTGACAGTTAACCCCTTCCCTGCCACTGTACAGCAAGAGGCATATATCATCATGAGCCCCCGCAACTGCGGGGGCTCATGAGGATCTATACCTCTTGTCGTACATTTTTGTTTCTGTAATCTTGGTTCATTCAACGACCAAAAGCCAACACCGTCCAAGAAACATTGATACAAATTGGCATGAGCACGAGGCATAGATCCTCATGAACCCCAGCAGTCGCGGGGGCTCATGAGCATCTGTCTCTTGCAGTTGGATCGCATTCACTTTTTTTTTAATCGGCAGTCAAGAGGTAAATCATCAGAAAGTTCAAACTATAGCGTTTCCTTATGTCTGTTACCTCGAACTAAACTGATCAGTATATTCTGACCAACAAAAGAAATGCGACATTATCGGAGTCGTCCTGATCATGTCTCATACAAAGATATTGCATTCTTTTGCTCGACATGAAACACAGACACCATTAGTGTAAAGCATATAATTATAAGCTTACGTGCTTACGATGTCTCCCATGATGTCGCATTTCTTACCTGTTATTTCCTTTCTTGTGATCGATATTAACTCATTCTACCCCAACACCGAAATCCCAGAATTTTGCCGTTGTCCTCTGAAGGCTGCATTGCAGTGCAGGACACAGATCGACCATGATAGTTCAAGGGTGATGCCATAGGCGCCAAGCTATTCTGACATCACCCTTGAACTATCATGGTCGATCCTTATCTTCCTGTGGTGTGTCTGGGATAGAATGAGTTAACACAGTTGCCATACCGAAACTAGACACAGACGTACACGAACACAGCAACATAAAACCAAAAATAAAATGACAAGAACTGGTTCATTATATTATACACAATACCGTCATGATACTGACGAGGAAAAGAAATGCGACATTATCGGAGTCGTCCTGATGATGTCGCATTACTTACAAAGACATTGCATTCTTTTGCTCGACATGAAACACAGACACCATTAGTGTAAAGCATATAAAAAGAAATGCGACATTATCGGAGTCGTTCTGATGACGTCTCATTACTTACAAAGATATTGCATTCTTTTGCTCGACATGAAACACAGACACCATTAGTGTAAAGCATATAATTATAAACTTACGTGTTTACGATGTCTCCCAAGATGTCGCATTTCTTACCTGTTATTTCCTTTCTTGTGATCGACATTAACTCATTCTACCCCAACACCGAAATCCCAGAATTTTGCCGTTGTCCTCTGAAGGCTGCATTGCAGTGCAGGACACAGATCGACCATGATAGTTCAAGGGTGATGCCAGAATAGCTTGGCGCCCATAGGCGTCAAGCTATTCTGACATCACCCTTGAACTATCATGGTCGATCCTTATCTTCCTGTGGTGTGTCTCACTCTGGGATAGAATGAGTTAACACAGTTGCCATACCGAAACTAGACACAGACGTACATGTCTCTCTCTCTTGGCTGGACTTCGCGAACGAAGATTTTATAGGAGTTGCCCACGACGTCTGCAGGCTTGTTCGTGGCTGCGGAGGCCAATCCGGGACAGGCAGGTTCGACCGCAGTGGCTGCAGGGGAAGGTATGGCCAGAGTTCTGAGTTGCGGCATCTCTGTTCTTTCTCCTGAGCCGCTTGTCCTTAAGGCTAGCTCTGCGAGAGTCCTCAAAGGAGACAGCTGCCTTGTAAATAGTGGAGCGCCAGGTGTCACGGTCCACAGCAAGCGAAGACCACTGGTGGTGGTCGATTTGGCAGGCACTAAGTGACTTCTTGAGACAGTCTTTGTATCTCTTCTTTGGTGCCCCTCTGTCACGGTGTCCAGTAGCAAGCTCGCCGAACAGGGTGATCTTTGGTAGGCGATGATCCTCCATCCTGGAGACATGCCCCGCCCAGCGGAGCTGTGTCCGCAGCAGCAAAGCCTCGATGCTCACGGTTTCAGCCTGTTCAAGGACCTCGACATTGGTGACATAGTCACTCCAGTGAATGCCCAGGATGGTACGCAGGCAGCGCTGGTGGAAGCGTTCGAGGAGTCGTAGTTGGCTGCGGTAGAGGGCCCAGGACTCGGAACCATACAGCAGGGTGGTGAGGACCACAGCTCTGTACACGCTGATCTTGGTGCCTGTTTTCAGCTGTTGATTGTGCCACACCCGCTTGAAAAGTCGCCCGAAAGCGCTGTTCGCTTTTGCCAGCCTGCTGTCAAGCTCCTTGTCCAGCTTGGCGTCCGACGTGATAATGCAGCCAAGGTAAGTAAACTGGTGCACTGACTTTAGTTCAGACTCGCCGATGGTGATGTGAGGAGGGCGATACACTGTCTTGGGTGCCGGCTGATGGAGGACCTCTGTCTTTTTCAGACTGACCTCGAGTCCAAAGAGCTGGGCAGCGTCTGCGAAGCAGGACGTGATGCGCTGCAGGGCTCTCTCTGTGTGTGCAACGAGGGCAGCATCATCAGCAAAAAGCAGCTCACGGATCAGTTGGTCTAGGGTTTTCGTGTGGGCCTGCAGTCGTCTGAGGTTGAACAGGCTGCCATCGAGACGATACCTGATGTACACTGCATCGTCATCATCGAGGTCCACTGTGGCCTGCTTCAACATCATGCTAAAAAAGATGGTGAAGAGGGTCGGTGCCAGCACGCAGCCCTGCTTTACGCCGTTGAGAATGGGGAATGGTTCTGAGAGGTCATTGTTGAGTCTGACCTGACCTTGCTGGTCCTCGTGTAGCTGGACAATCATGTTGAGGAACTTTGGGGGACAGCCAAGTCGCTCCAGGATCTGCCACATGCCTTGCCTGCTCACAGTGTCGAACGCTTTTGTTAGGTCGACAAACGTTACGTACAGCCCTTTGTTCTGCTCGCGGCACTTCTCCTGTAGCTGTCTCAGCACAAAGACCATATCGGTGGTGCTCCTGTTTGCTCTGAAGCCACACTGGCCCTCTGGGAGTTGGTCTTCAGCGATGGCAGGTACCAGCCGATTCAGGAGCAGCCTTGCAAGGATTTTTCCAGCAATGGACAGTAGTGTAATTCCCCGATAGTTGGAACAGTCAGACTTCTCACCTTTGTTCTTGTACAGGGTGATAACGACTGCATCACGGAAATCCTTTGGTAGTGTTCCTTCCTCCCAGCAGCAGAGAAAGAGGTCATGGAGCTTGTTGTGCAGTGCTGTGCCTCCATGTTTCCAGATCTCTGGCGGTATTCCATCAATGCCTGCTGCTTTGCCACTCTTGAGCTGGTGGATGGCTGTGAGGGTCTCTTCAGCGGTGGGCGGTTCGTCCAATTCAACTTTTACTGGGAGCTGTGGGATTTGTAGGACGACTGCTTCTTGAACAGTGCGCTCAGCGCTGAAGAGGCTCTGAAAGTATTCCGACCAGCGGTTCAAGATGGAGGTATTATCTGTGAGG
>BTPG01000001.1:199971269-200071269 GCA_036245525.1 Semisulcospira habei
CAGATATATGTAATGGAAGGTCGTTTATGAAGACAGAGAACAATAATGGACCAAGAATCGATCCCTGTGGTACTCCGTGCTCTATCACCCCTTCAGGTGAGTTTTTACCATTCACGTAGACATACTGCGTACGCCCATGCAGATATGACGTAAGGAAGGCAAGTGTGTCTGCACTTAGTTGATAGACATTAAGTTTTTGAACTAAAGTTTCATTATTGACGAGGTCAAATGCTTTTGAAAGGTCCAAAAATACTGCTCCAGTCATTTGACTGCTATTTATGGCAGTAAGCCATCTGTCAACAAGGTGTACCAATGCTGTGTGACAGGAGTGTTTCCGCCGAAAGCCAGATTGTAATGGATGTATGAGTTTGTGTTTTTCTAGAAAATGTTGTAAGTGTGTGTGAATGTGTCTTTCTATCGGTTTCGACAGTGTTGACAGTAGCGAAATGGGCCTGAACTTGTTAGGGTCGGCAAGGTCTTTCGTTTTAGGTAGTGGGATCACTTTGGCTGTTTTTAGAGAAGATGGAAATATCCCCTGCTTTATGCAAAGGTTGTATATATATGTCAAGGTACCTGCAATATACGGTAGGGCCATTTTCAGAACTGAGCTACTAATACCATCATGGCCAGACGTACGTTTGTTCTTTAAGTACGAGATGGATTTTCCCACGTCGTATATCGTTAACAGCGGAATGCTGAATGACGTATCAGGATCCAGCCGTTCTGCACAGAACGTCTTTAGCTTTTCGGACACAGCTGAAGACTGACCAGAATATGTATTTTTTAGCAACGTACTGGCAGCCGAGAGGAAATGCTGATTCAAGATATCAGCTGATAACTGTGTACATTGTGCGGTATTTTTGGACCTCGTAAAAGCATTGATCGCTCGCCACACAGATACGACATCTTTCTTTCCGTTCATAGGACGGTGAAAAAGAGATCTTTGAGCTTTCCTCACTAAATGTTTAACATGGTTTCTTTGCCTTCGATAAGCAACAAAATCCTTCTTTCTTTTATAGTCATCTCGGAGCTGCATGGCATCCTTGATTTCCTTACTTAACCAGGCGGGAAGCTGGGGGTTCTTTACCCGTTTCTCTCTGAATGGAGCGTGTTTATCGAGAACACCAAGGAACAATCCGTACCACTCAGACAAAGCATCGTTGGGGTCATTATGGTAGTACACTGTATCAAAGTGTGTGCTACTTAAATCACAAAGAAATGTTTCCTCGTTGAAGTGTTTAAGTGATCTGTATCTAATAGTCGTGTGCTGATGTTTTCGGAATGAATTATCCGCTTTTAATGCCAAGCAACAGCACACCGGGTAGTGATCGCTAATCCCTACCTGAAGCACGTCTACTGCCATCACCCTTGATTGAGTAGTTGTATATATGTGGTCTATAAGGGTGGAGGAAGTTGGACTAACACGAGTTGCTGTTTTAACTAGCTGCTTTAAACCAAACATAGACATGGTGCACTCCCAAGCAGGGTTATTCAAAAACATGTTAATATTGAAATCGCCCAGGATCAAAATTTCAGAGCTGGACTGTCTGACCTTATCCATCATGGCGATAAAGTCGTCGAACCATTGAAATGTTGATGCTGGGTTCCTGTAAATGTACCCGACCAGCACGGGGCTGGATTTGTTTGCCCTTAACTCAACCCAAATGCATTCTACGGTTTTTGACTCCAGGTCCCCACGCCTGCGAGTAATACCGCTAATTGAATTATGAATGTATACTGCAATACCCGTATGTCCCGGGTATTCAGCATCGCGGCGCAGTACAGTGAAGTCCTGGATAGAAACGGCCTCATCGGTGATGTTACGATTGAGACGCGATTCCGTTACACCAAAAAAGTGAAATGGATTGGATTGACTCAAGAGTACACACAGATCGGGAACTTTGTTAGTTAAATGATAAACATTTAAATGGCCAATATGTAACTGGCGATCATACACCATGATTGCTAATGTATGTCAATACCAAAGAGTACAAATAAAAAAGCTTATAAATGATACAAAGGCAAATAAGAGCTGAAATAATAAAACAAAGCAAAAGAGTATCAAAAGAGTTTCTTCTACGCATTCACTGATATAGACCACACTACCGGTCACTAACGGTCACTAACAGAGACTAATCTCTTTAGCAAACTTCAACAGTCAAGGCTAAACGACCCCGCTGCGCGATAGGGGAAATAAAGTCAGCGCTGCGAAAGGACACAGATATGATCGTAGTGTGAATATAGGTAGAGCCACGGACCTTTATTACTGGATGGCTGTCTTGGGGTCAAGGTCGAAATAGTATGGGTCTAAGGTCAAACTTGCAGACAAGGGATCAGTTACTTCCGGTGGCATCTTTGCAAGTTTGGCGAAAGTTTCCAGTTATTATTTTGTGGCGTAATTTCGTGCATGAAAATGGCGATGCGATCTAACCGGAATTGCTGCGTTGTGGGCTGTCATACAACAGCCGGAAAATGCAGGGGGTTGTCGTTTTTGTCCATCCCGAAGGCTGGGAAAAATTCAGACATTAACAAATGGCGAAGTGATTTGATACAAGCCATCAACCGTTGCGACACAAGTTTCAATGCAGATAAGGCATTGATCTGCTCTCGTCACTTTGATGAGAACTGTTTGAAACGAGGTAAGTTTGATGAAATGCTTGCACATGTTTTCGTGTTATTATTCATGTAATATTAGCTTTTAATACGGAGCTTTAATCTCTTTATGCGGTGTGCCGGAGTGAGTGGTCTGACCGGTCTGTTACTTTCCAGTGTTGTTTGTTACCGTAATGTCGTTAGTGTACGGGACCAGCAATGCGCAAATTTCAATAATTAATTATATCTATTTTATATATTAGATCGTATACTTTAACAGATTTTGTATTCATCTGTTTTAAAATTTTATTGTGCACCTTTAACTCTGTAGGCCTAACTAAAATTTCTTGTAGTTTTAGACAATAACGATACTGTGTGGTAACTTACAAGTTTCTGTCTCATCATGATAAATGCAGATATTTATGTTCAGTGTACAAATTTTGCAGGGCCAACAGGCAGGTGCACAGGACTTGTTCCCGGTAGTATGCCGCTTCACTGGATGCCAAGAAAATCCATCGAAACAAGCAAAACTATGAGGCCAGAGCCAGTAAGTAGTAGACATTAATTTTATTGTTGGCCGCAAGTTTGTATTTCTCAATTTTCTGCTAACTTTATTTTGATCATGCGTTTTTCATAACTTTCATCAACATTTTAGTAAAAGCATCCAAAACAAACTGCTTTAGTTCAAAAGTGTGAATGAAAATTAAAACTTCATACAAGAAGTACACAGCACTTGGTACGAAATTGTATCTAGTAAAAAACAAAATCAAACTGACAATACAGTTTGCCTGGGTGAATGTGTAGTTGAGCAGAAATGCATATATATAGATGTGTGTGTGTGTGTGTGTGTGTGTATATAATATGTGTATGTGTATGTGTGATAGGTGTGATATACTTTTGTTTTTTACAGACTGCACGAGAGCCACCTCCTGTGCCAGTAAGAATTTGCTACCGAACCTTTGAAGATGTACAAAGAGATGCAAGAAAGACTTTGCCACCAGGGTGGGTGATGATGGAAAGCACACCGTCATCACTGCAGATTGGACTGCCATCAGAGAAAAACCAGTGGAGGATAGTTGTCAGCATGGGAACCCCACACCTTCTTGCAAATGTGAAGGTATGTTACAATCATTGTTCTTGAATGCTATTTCTGTCTTTTTTTTTTTTTTTTACAGAATCAAGTAGTCATTGATTTTGTGCTTGAAAATGACGAGCGTGCGCCTCTTTGTTCCCTTCTTTTTCTGTTTGTGCTTGTAGATTATTTTTATATTTTTTAATTTTTTATTTTTATTTTTATGCAGCTTTTTTTTGTGACATGAACCAAAATAAATTTCTGTTACAGTATCAAAATTAAAATGTTGCAATGTTGTTTTTTATTATTTATTTTAAGCCAAAGTGTTATATCGTGATATAATTTCTACATATTGTCTTAAATTGCGTGAGTGTGTATAAGTGCTTTGAGCACTATTGTATTGAAATGGTGCTAAACAAATTAAATGTATAATTGAAATTATAGTGATCTTGGAAAATTTGATTGAAGATTAAAAGATATGGAAATCATGTCTGGATTCCTTTTTTCCAAACTTGAAATCTGTCTTCTTTGGATTTGTTAAAATAAATAGTGCCATTATTAAGCATAAAATGCATGGAAGAACCAAAATAAGGGCTAACGGAACGCGGTTCACTAAAAATTAAAAGGTACTTAGAGTGATTTGGATAAGCCGTGGTGGCTATGGTAAAAATTAATATGCTGTGTTGCTGCAAATTTAACTAATTATGTTTATTTTTGTTCTGCAGGTTATTGGTATTCCTGCAGCCCACTTGGGAGCTGACCTTGAAGGCAAGAAACTTAGTGCTTTTCTGAGAGAGCTGCAGGCCATGGATGTGTGCACAGGCATCACATCAGCACCGCTGCAACAGTTTGCGGGGCCACCTGATAGCAAGACATCATATTACCAGCACATTCAGTACTTGGTGGTCAACGGGGCGATGCAACATACTTCATGTGTAAGATCCATCCACTGCCAGCTTCTGTATCAGCCAGACAACAAAGGAGAGTGGTGCAGACCATGCCATCAAGCTGAAGCTCTATTGATGGAAAAAAAGAAGAGGCATGACAGCAGGATGATGCAGCCACTGAAACCAAATGACTCTCTCCGATCGCTTCACAACAATAAGCTGAAAGAAGCACTAAAACATGCGAGAAGACAGAACAATACTCTACAAAAGGAACTTGAGAAATTTAAGTCTAAACTTGCTAATGACTCTGTTGTTTTGTCAGAGGATTTGCATCGTGACCTGCAACAGGGGGTGATGGGGAACTTAAACAATCCCCTTCAAAAGTTGTTTTGGGAGGAGCAACAAAAGGCCTTCCTTACCAAAGAACATGGAATGAGATGACATCCCATGATGATCCGACTTGCCATCCTCATCCACTCCAAGAGTGAGACGGCTTATGAAACTCTCAGAAAGACTGGCATCTTGAAGCTACCAGGTAAGAGCACCTTGCGAGAGTACACATCAGCTGTACATCCACAGCAAGGATTTCAGCCAGAAGTCTGGGAAGAATTAAAGCGTATTGCAGAGCGCCTGCCAGCAAATCAACGGTTTGTCGTTCTTTTACACGACGAGATGTCAATTAAATCCGATCTTGTCTTCGACAATCGCATGGGGGAATTGGTGGGCTTCATAAACAGCAAGGACGAATGGGATTTTGAATGCAGACCAAAGAAACTTGCTTCTCATGCCCTTGTCTTTTATGTTGTGGGGGTAAACTCTACATTAAAGATGAGTTTGGGATTATTCCCTACCAGAACAGCAACATCTGACCAGTTGTATCCCTTGTTTTGGAATGCAGTTGGCCGTCTTGAAGATGCTGGCCTCCAAGTCATCGTCAGCACCAGTGACAAGGCACCAGCCAATCAGCGTCTGTATCAAATGCACGGCAGGCAGGAGGAAATATGTTTTAAAACACTCAATTTCTTTGCCCCAGATAGGTGGATCTATTTCATCAGTGACCCTCCCCACCTCATCAAGACAGTTCGCAACAATCTGGTCAGCAGCGCAGAGGGATCCACTACAAGACTGCTTTGGAAGGATGGGGAGTACATGCTGTGGCGGCACATTGCTGACTTGTACCACGCCGATATGCAGAGGGGCCTGGCACGCACTCGCCTCACGCTGCAGCATGTACACCTGAGTCCACACTCAGTCATGAATGTCCGTCTGGCTGCACAGGCACTGAGTGAGCGAGTTGGGCGCATCATGCAACAATTTGGGGGGCCTGACAGACAGGAGATGGCAAAGTTCATCCTCCACATGGATCGATTCTTTGACTGTTTGAACTCGAGACACCTTTTGGAAGCAGAGAGAAAGAGAAAACCTGACCTGAATGCTTATACCCAGGTAGATGATCCTCGATTTAATTATTTACAAACAGAATTCCTGCAGTTCCTCGAGGAGTGGCGATCTTCTGTGGAGAACAGGCCCGGGCCCTTCACCCGTGCTGAGAGGGCCAAGATGTTTTTGTCATTTCAGACGTACAGGGGCCTAGTAATGACAGTTCATGGGTTTGTTGAGGCGACCAAGTTCATGCTGGCCAATGGGGTTGAATTTGTTCTGTCAAACAAGTTTTGCCAGGACCCCATAGAGGAACATTTTGGTCGCCACAGAGCCATAGGTAGAACAGCTGAAAATCCCAACTTGCTTCAGTTCGCCTACCAGGAGAATTCGATAAGGCTTCAGCGCCAGCTGGCACTGACCATCACGCCACAGGGCAACGTCAAAGGAAACAACCACCAGCGACCTCCCGTGACTATCTCGAGCAGCCCTCTGAAGAAGAAACCCAGAAATAACTGAGTGTCATGTGGGACTGACCCCTACATTTTTTGCTGTTTCATTAAACTATGCTTTCGAGACGTGCCTCATTGTGTTCGATATCAGTCTCAAAGTATAGTTCTCTTATTTACATACAGAGAGAAAGGCGTCGGTGTCGATAGTGTAGAATTTATTTTATTGACATGCTGACTACTAAGAGAGAATTTATGAAATGCTCATATTTTCATTATCTTGTGCCATTGTTAAAAATGCAGGATATTTTTGTACCCAGTGGGCAGTGTGTTCTTCATGGTTCTATTAATTATGAATGCATCCGTGAAAGGTTTGTTCCTTGTGGACTATTGCTGCTACTCTGTTGTCATGTTTATATTTTTGTATTCCCAGATTATATTTGGAAAAACGTTGAAATAGTCGAGGAATAACTCTTTTTCTTCATTATCTTCAGTTAAAAGGATCATGGTTCGTTCCCTCGCTAATAAAGATTGTCATTTATTATTTTTATTATTAGCAATATTATTTGTGGTTTTTGTTTTGTTTTTATATTTATTCATTAACATTTTTTTAATGGTGAGTAGAGAGACGTGTTGGTTTGTGTGTACAACTGAAACGGGCCACAGCTAAATAGGATTGTAAATGTGTGTGGTTATCTAGAAATATTTTTAAATGGTTTGAGTGTTTAATTATTCTTTGACTAATTGAATAAAAATGTGACACTTCGTGATGACATTTTAAAAAATTTATGTAACGTACATCTATGTTGATTGAAAAACAGCAAGCATATTGTACGAGATGTTTGTGAAAACAAAAGTAGACTTTAAGCAGATTTTGGTTGTATCGGTGTCAGGATCATTAACATTATGCAACGTTGCAACTTCATTTTGACGTGTGAAGATATTGTCACTACCAAAAAGTATTACACCTGCACTGATCGAATTTCAAACTCGCAAGCAGTTCTTTTGTGTATGCAATTTTTTTTTTTTTAAATCTTCATAGACAAATGTTCAACTATGGATTAAAATGCGACACTTCATGATAACATTTACTTTAAAAAAAAAAATTAATGGTGAATGTGAATATGCATTTTATTGTATTACCTAGTTGAAGATTTTTTTTAAAAATTAGCGAACATGTACATTTATGGTGATCAAGGAAGATATATTCTATGAGACGTTTGTGAAAAACAATGCCCTGTCTGTAAGCAGATGTTGGTCTTTTGTGTATGTGTGTGTGTCATTTCTCATCATGCAATATAAACATCAAAATACATTGGTTGACATTACCACTGTTTATTTTCCAACAAAATTGTTCAAGAAAAAAAATCACATAATTTGTGGATATTGTCTGTCATGTATACATGAAAACTAGACCCAAGACTAGACCGAGTTTGTAATACGAAAGAACAATACTGTCGCAGTCATATGTACATCAAGACTAGGGCTGAGTTTGTAATACCAAAGAACATAAGGCCCCCCCCCAAAAAAATGTCTGTTTATTGTATCCCAACCAACGCAATTTTTTGGGCCCAATCCTAAACTTTTGGCATCGTCTGGTTAAAAAATTGGAAAAAAGCCAACAAAAATCTCACCAAAGGTGAAAAACGTTTTTTTCTTCCCTATGTTACTGTAAACAGACATATTATTTTGGGGGGCCTAATACTGTCGCAGTCATATAATACATCAAGACTAGGCCTGATTTTGAAATACCAAAGAACATAAAACTGTCGCAGTCATATATACATCAAGACTAGGACTGAGTTTGAAATACCAAAGAACATAAAACTGTCGCAGTCATATATACATCAAGACTAGGACTGAGTTTGAAATGCCAAAGAACATAAAACTGTCGCAGTCATATATACATCAAGACTACACACAAGACTCCAATGTCTGAGTTTGTAATACCAAAGAACAAGAGTAAGGTATACATGAAGTGTAGATCCAAGTCTAGGCCTGAGTGGATTACCAAGGAACTCAAATTTCAAGTTTGATTTATGGACTCCTAAGGAGCCAAATCAAAACCAAGATCAGTGGATGTTACTATTATATTAATGCATCACAGTATAAAACAAACCAAGATCAGTTGATGTTACTATTATATTAATGCATCAAAGTTTAAAACAAACCAAGATCAGTTGATGTTACTATTATATTAATGCATCAAAGTTTAAAACAAACCAAGATCAGTTGATGTTACTATTAATGCATCAAAGTATAAAACAAACCAAGATCAGTTGATGTTACTATTAATGCATCAAAGTATAAAACAAACCAAGATCAGTTGATGTTACTATTATATTAATGCATCAAAGTATAAAACAAACCAAGATCAGTTGATGTTACTATTCTATTAATGCATCAAAGTATAAAACAAACCAAGATCAGTTGATGTTACTATTATATTAATGCATCAAAGTATAAAACAAACCAAGATCAGTTGATGTTACTATTATACTAATGCATCAAAGTATAAAACAAACCAAGATCAGTTGATGTTTCTATTATATGAATGCATCAAGGTATAAAACAAACCAAGATCAGTTGATGTTTCTATTATATGAATGCATCAAGGTATAAAACAAACCAAGATCAGTTCATGTTACTATTATATGAATGCATCAAGGTATAAAACAAACCAAGATCAGTTGATGTTACTATTATATTAATGCATCAAAGTATAAAACAAACCAAGATCAGTTGATGTTACTATTATATTAATGCATCAAAGTATAAAACAAACCAAGAGGGATAATTTAACATTAAATATTGGCACAGTCGCGAGAAAGTGTGTAATACTAGTATTACTACTGTATTATAAAAGAACATAATATTGGCACAGTCAGGTATGCCATCAAGGCTAAATTCAAGGCTAGAGCTCATTATTTCACCAGATGGAATTCCAATACATGATAAAACAGTAGTAGTAGTAAATTACCAGTGAATACATACATGGTTTCACAAAAGATTCAGCCTATTTCTTCGAAGGTTCTAGTTTAAGACCTTTCCTCAGGCCTTTGGCGGACACAGCGGTTGTCGACTTCACTTTCTCCATGTACTTCTTGCATTCATGATGTATTCGAATTTTGAAGAAAAGCTGCATAATAGATAAACATACAGCCTCCTTGCTTTCATCACCAACGTCGCAATCAGAGGTCATCTCTGTGTATGCTGCCAAAATGTTTTGATCTTGGCAGCACATAGTGCTGAAATTCTGACTGGAGCTGCTCTCATTCTTGCTGAACAGGAGGCACACTTTCTTCTCCAAAAGGACAAAGAATTCTTTTGGTGTTTGTCTAAGGAAAATCAATCCTCCTCGGTTAAGGGCTGATGTCAGTACGCTTGCCTGGTCTTCCTCTTGGCTGAACTTCCTCAGGCACTGCAGCCTCTCCTCTTTCTGCGCACTGTCTTTCAAACGCAGATACCTCTGTTTCAATTTCTGCACAATGCTTCCACCAATATGGTAGATAATATCTTTCATATCATCTGAGAGCGGGACATCTAAATCGTGGAGTGCAGCATCTTCTGACTGCACAGATGAGATTGGGTAGTTGTCATCTAGCAACTGTTGAAACAGTTGGAGGCACAGCCACATCGACGCTTGAACAGATCCGGTCAAAGATGTGACAGATAACATGTGGTCTTGGTAAGCCGCATTGAATTTTGTCCATGCCTTCTCCCTTGCTGTGGTTGGAAACTTGCTCCTTGCAACCAGACATGTGTTCAAAAATGCGGTCTTTTCCAAAACGCTTGATCCTAAAATAAATTACAAGTTAAAGTAAGATGTGTCAGTGTAGCACATATTTAATGCACTTAAACATTTATACCTATTATACAAATATTTATACATATTTATTGCACTTAAACATTTGACTCAAGCACACACATCACATTACAATAACAAAAAAAAAAAACATTCCCACCACCACACAGATGTTCATCTCCAAATCAAATAGTAATCCTGAATTTATCAACACATCACTTAACTCGAACACATAAAACAAACAAACCAGCCATAATAACCAGGAAACATCACTATCATGTGCATTACTAATGGTAATGTATCACATTTTATTTCCAAGCATACGCTTCTTTTCAAATATCAAGATAGGGAAGGAAATGGGTAGCTGGCACATTAAAACTCTTCTATGTATTAACAATTACATTGGCTCGTCCATTTGGGTGTAAAAATGCATACATTCCACTGTACTTACTAGATGCAGTTTTTAAAAATTCCTTTGCATTGATCGATATACAGTTGTTAGCCAGGAACCAACATGCGCGGTCTATGTCTTGCATGTTGAGCTGAAACATTTGTGATGGGGTGAGGTAGTAGGAGTCGGAAAATTAAGATTAGATGGTGGTGGTTGGACTTAGTGAGACTGAGACTCGTTCATGTTGAGCTAAACTTTTATTTCTAACAAAACTAGAAAGTAGAAACCAGAAAGCAGAAAGCCGAAACAGAAAGCAGAAGGCAGTACCTGTAGAATAAACAAACAGGTAATCAGTAATGGTGCCAAGAATACAATAAACAAGGCACATAACTAATTAAGGCATATATCCACATGCAGTGAACGTACAACACTTTGATTTTAAAGACTGACAAAATCAAAGTGATGGTCGTGTAACATATAGAATGTGTAGTAATAGATAAAAATGAAAAATATAAGTCACAATACTAACTACAAAGTCATGCAAAGCACAAGTCAAAGAATAAAGCAGAGCACCAATACGTAAGTGAGCTATGCAGTCAGACCTGGTAAGGCGAGCACGCAAATGACTAACAAATGGGTAGTCACTCTGACCGGGGCCTCCCTAACAGGTCAGCCCACATCAAGTTAAATGCAAAGTACTAAAAATAACATAGCAAAAGTAAAATACCAAATTAAATCAGATGCTATGCCAGCGGTACAATAACTATGTGACTAGGCACTAATGAATAGTATATAGAAATAACTAGTATCAAGGGGAAAGTAATGTGAAAGTAACATGACACAAAAAGGAACTCACAATACAACCGACTTACCATCAAATGAATAAGGACGTACACACAACCTTATCATTCACTCGGTCTTTATTACATTCGCACCGCAGACACAAGCGCAAACATTGAACATCAACGAAGAACGCAAACATCTACACACCCTGCAGTCATTCATGACGAGGAGGAAAGACAGGCAGAAAATGTGTACTTGAAGGGAAATTATGTGCATGTAACATAAGATAGCCTAGAATAAAGTATATCTACCAAAATGCAATCTAATGAATGTCACCATGCACTAAATAGAGGCATGGTGCACTTAATATGGCTACAAAGCACCTTTAAGTTTCATACACATAGTAGTGAACAATGACCCTTGAGGTCGCATAACAGAAATGTCCTGTATTTCTTACAGTCACTCAAAGGCTTCACTTACTTATTACACATTGTAGTGAACAATGACCCTTGAGGTCGCATAACAGAGATGACCTATATCGCTTCCTGTCACACAGGCTAATAATGCCTCTCAGTGATGTGAACCAAACCTATGCACTATGCCAAGTGAAATACTTAGTCATAAAATAGGAAGCAAATAATGGCTAAAGTCAAAATAAATAATAAAAGACCTATAAACAAATGACTAATGAATGAAATGAGTGACTGAATGAACCAATCAATCAATCCATCAGCCAGTCACTCGACCTATGGCTAGGCATGGCATACGGTCCGGCATAGCAACGTATAAACAACTTAAGCGGAAGTTTCAGAATCAAAACAAACATGGCGCCTAAGAGACTGAGTCAGCTGTGAGTCACGTCACCAATGCGGGAACATCACGCAAAGCTGCCGCCCTCCCTAGCTTCGGTGATAGAGAAGGGAAGACTCCAGAAAACATAGAACTAAATAAAATAAAGATCATCAAACAATCAACCACTAAGAAATAGCATTAAATGAACAACAGAAAATGCGCGCATTATGGTGCATCCACCATGCAAGCAATGTAGTCAATTGTCATGATTGCCAGCAAGACCAAACTTAGCGAATCATTTTAATTAGAGGCATAAGTGCACTCCCATTTACTCCCACGGTTATGCGTCGAGGGAAAACTATCACCTAGTCACAACTGACTACGTGCGGTCGGTCATGCACGCTAAGCGCCGCATCATTCTGACACGTTAAGTTTTCTACGGCAAAATTCATACATGATATCTTCCACATCAACATTGTTACAAAAGTTTGTGTACAAATTTCCTCACTGCAGCATTACATGGAAATGTACTAGCATGTAAATAATCGTCTAGCAGAAAACAAATGGAATCAAACTAGCCTCACAGAATGGCTAGTGCCGACCGGTCTGGCAATCATGTCAATTTCATGCTCAAGAAAATCATCAAAACATCCAGCATCACAATGTCATCAAATAGTACAAAATAGTAATGCACCAAATACAATAAAAAAAAAAACTGAGTACTTACAGGGTCTCCAAAACCCGCGCAGTTTAGGTTAAAAAAAAAAAAAAAAAACTGTTTTCCTCCAAGGCACCGGTGCCAGAAGTTAATTGCTGGTACTGTGAGTCTTGCACGTTTGGTAAAAAAGAAAGTCTGCCACGCGAGCAGCGGTACTTATAGAGGCACGCTGCTGTCTCCGCGTTGGTACAAAGTCCACGCGTCGGTGCAAAGTTCAGCGTCGGTACGGGGGTCTGGCACTGATATAAATGGCAAATCCGTATTATAGTACTGCCAGCCCTAGGAGCTAGAATATCTTCTGAACTACATAGTGTAAAAATATAATCGTTAAATATAAATTTAAGAACTTTTACCAGCTGTACTCTGGATTTAATTTGAAATTATGGGTTATTAGTGGAAAATTTATATTTATTCTTAAAGTGGTCTCAGAAGTGCCACAGAAAATCAAAAAGGCTACTAAATCGCCATTATCACTCTGATCGGTTATAATTAACCTAAAAACATATGCATTACAAAAAACTATTACCTGGGCCAAATCTAACCATGCTAAATACTAAGCAATGGTGTTGTAACTTGGCTACAATACACAGTCAAAACCGATATACCATACAACACGTACACTGAGCTATCAGGTACACAACACTTAACGCTGCGTTTGGCAAGGCACCGCGAGCAGTGCGCGTTATCGCTAACAGTCGACACGAGTGAAATCCAAGAAGCAATGGTCATAAGTGCTATCGGCCTAGGTACACAGAGGAACATCGGGTTCACTCTGTTACACATAAGTGGTCACAATTTAGTATTACAAATGCACCTACACACAGCGGTTGGATTGGTCCTGATTTAATACAATTTGGTGATCCATTATTTTAACCTGTTAAAAA
Organism: Semisulcospira habei; assembly: GCA_036245525.1. Classification (NCBI taxonomy): domain Eukaryota; kingdom Metazoa; phylum Mollusca; class Gastropoda; family Semisulcospiridae; genus Semisulcospira; species Semisulcospira habei. The sequence continues at coordinate 199,985,023 of BTPG01000001.1, forward strand.
CATGTGTATGGAGGGGGGGGGGGGAGGGTCTCCTTTTTAGAGAAAGCACATTTTTTCCTTCTTTTGTTTAATTATTATTGTTTTTACACACACCTGGAATCTACAAATAGTTAAATTATTACAGTCACTCTTTTTTTTCTCTCAATTATCACCTGGCTCTTTCTCACTCGTATGGCAAGATATCGATACCAAAGCTCACCTGTCAGTGGACTCTTCTGATTTGCCTCATCTGAAACCGGTTCACCACACATGACTTCACTCTGGACAAAAGTAACACATGAACAATAAGTCTCTACTTTATTTCATTGGGCTATCTGCATATTTCACATCTCTAATTACATTTCTCAGTCATTTTGAAAGTCCGTCAATCGATAAGCATTGCATTCCCGACCGCTCTGCAACAAACTTACCACTCGTCAGTTTGGGTCGTTAAAATATAAATAAATAAATAAAAAACTTCCTCAAGAAAAACAGGAAATGTCTTAGTTACAATTAAAGTTAATGATTCTACAGATCTTTCGTTCGTAAAATAAGTAGTTGTATTATAAAACGCTGGGATTTACCTCAAGGATCTCGTCAACATTGAACTGCGTAGCCATGTTTAAACTGAAAACGGAAGTTCGGAGTCCCTTGGCCTTGAAGTTTGACCTTTTTCCTCACTCGCGGTAAGGAGGTATGAGAGAGAGCGGGAGCAGACAGCCATCCAGTAATAAAGGTCCGTGGGTAGAGCACTAGTAGTGAAAGTGTCACGGTGCACAAGTACTAGTGCTATAAGCGTCACAAATCGCACAGAGTGAGAAGATCGGTATTCACGAGTACTGTCGGCAGAAGTCAAAAGGATGACAATGTTAATATTGGACCACGTGCAGTGGTTGAAGTTAAAAACGAATGAATACGTCTCTGCGCAAACACAATAATTATGAGTAATGAGACGCAAGAAAATCAATTCGATATTGTTCAGTGTTAAACTGGAAAGTTAAGCACAAAGTTATGTAAGGAAGAGTAACTGAATGTTCTGGAAATGAGTCTAATACACACGCACGGGGTGGCTGTACTGTGCCCACGGTTCCTGCTGTGCGTATGGCGTGTATGTGAGCGGGGGGACGCTGAAAGGATACGTTGGTTGCGTCATGCTGAAGTGTCCCCATGGTCCCGCCTCGCGATACTGTGGAAATGCGGCACTGTATGGTGGTAGTGGCGGTTGCTGCCCGGGATACTGGGCCGGTATTTGTTGTTGATAGCTACATTGACTCTCTGCTGTACCACCAAATCTGGATTCGCTGTACTGTGATTCCAGACTTGGTGCTACAGCAGAGGACACTGACAGTCCACCTTGACTCTCCTGTGCAGCACCGAAGCTGGATGCACCACAGAGCGATTCCAGGTTGGGTGCTGCAGCGGACACTGACTGTCTGCCGGCTGCGACATTAGCGTAAGTGTTGGTGGTGCCAGCGTCTCCTTCACGTCGCTGACGGCGGTGACGGCCACCACCTGTAGGCTGGTTGTTGGGAGTGGTGGCGTCAGTAGCTTGCCCTCCTCTCTTTATGTTGAGGGCCAGACTGATGGTGCCCTGGCGACTAGGATGGATGGGGTCACCGCGCCTGTAGAATTTTCTACGCGGCAACCCATCAACAGCAGTAAAGACCTGAGTGTTGTCTATCAGTGTGACACCCAGCTTTATGCACACATGGAACAGGTTACTGTTGGAGGCGGTGATGGCCCTATACAGCTGGTGTCTACTGTCGGTCGGCAGGATGGAGGATGCCTGCAGACGAGCGCCGGGAAATACTCCCGCCTGCATTCCCGGACGAGCTGTTCCCACACAGCGCTGGTCACTTCCTTCTGTTTGCAATCGTTGATCCCCACGTGGAAGGTCACCAGTGCCACCGCTGTGTGGGACGCGTGAGAGAGAGAGAGAGAGAGAGAGAGAGAGAGAGAGAGAGAGAGAGAGAGAGAGAGAGAGAGAGAGAGAGAGAGAGAGAGAGAGAGAGAGAGAGAGATGATGATGATGATGATGATGAAACTTTATTTTTCAACGGTAAAAAGGTTTGACAGAAAACAAATCGTCATTTTACAAACTTGCCGTTGCTAACATCTGCAGGATAAAAAAGAAGGGAAACTAAAATATATGTGTACATACAAAACCCAATAGCATCATTATATACAGAAAAAATAATAATACTCATCACACACACATGCACACACGCACGCACGCGCGCCGCTCACACATACACCCACACGCACAAACAAACACGAGCACACACACACACGCGCACACACATATAAAAACCATCTGTATGAAATACGTGAGGTACAGGAAATATTACAGTACCTGAGAAACGTACTAAGTCTGACTCATCAGGTAATCAAAAAGTTTTGTTTTAAAACTTCCTGGTGAGGTAATAGTTTTCAAATGTGCAGGCATGGAATTCCAAGCAAACGGACCAGAGAATGACATACTAGTTTTAAAAAGGTCAATTCTTGGCAGTGGTAGGGGTAAGGTATTGTTTCTTGAGGTCCGTTTACGTTCTTGGTGAGATATAAATTTAGTGGTTAGATACTGGGGTGTCATATTATTCAGTATCTTATGCATATAGACGCATTTGTTTAATGTAAGTTGCTGACGTAGACCGAGAATGTTTAAATATCTAAATTTGTCTGTGGTAGGGATGGGGCGTCTATCTATCATTTTTACAGCTCTTTTGTATATGGAGTTTAATCTCTTCATGTGGACATCACTGCAGCCGTCCCACACTGTGGAGACATAATCAACATGGGACTTTATATGAGCATGAAAAAACAATTTACGGGTATTTGTATCCGTTACATGTCTAAGCTGGGACAATAAGAAAGTGTTTTTAGCAATGGTCTTACAAACAGCATTTATATGGGTCTCCCAGCACAGTTGATCATCAACATGTATTCCTAAGAATTTATGCTCAGTGACTTGTTCAACAGGTTCAGCGTTTAATTGTAATTGTAATGGCTGTAGTCGGCGTTGATGTTTTTGCCGCGTGGCGATTAAGATACTCTTTGTTTTTGCTGGGTGAAGAACCATATGGTTCTGTCTACATCAGTCAGATACCTCATTGAGACTGCATTGTAAACTATTGCTAATGTCCGTCGTTTTTTTGCCAGAAACATGAAGACTCGTATCGTCAGCAAATAGATTACAATTAACGTCAGAATTAGTGATATGCAACGGTAGATCATTAATAAATAGTATGAATAGAAGAGGGCCCAAAATAGATCCCTGGGGGACGCCGTATTTTACATTTCCTTGCTTAGAGTATCTTCCATGGGCGTACACCATTTGTTTTCTGTCTTCGAGATATGATCGGAAGAATTCTATAGCGGTTGCGTCCAAGTGATAAACTGTTAGCTTATTTAGGAGAATGTCATGGTCCACAAGGTCAAACGCCTTTTTAAGGTCTAAGAAAACTGCTCCTGACATCAGGCTTTTATTGATTGATTCCAGCCAGCTGTCTACAATATGTGTCAGTGCTGACTGACAAGAATGTTTCGGTCTAAAACCAGACTGGTGAATATTAAGTAATTTACATTTTTCCAGAAAATCAAGGAGATGTTTTTGAATGTGCTTTTCAAGGGGTTTTGACAAAGCTGACAGAAGGGAGATTGGACGATAGTTATTAATATCTTCAATGTCTTTTGATTTAGGGATTGGGATTACCTTTGCTTCTTTAAGAATGGTTGGAAATGTACTTTGCTTTATGCAGAGGTTGAAAATATATGTTAGTGATTCTACTGTATACGGTAATGAGATTTTTAGGGTTTCATTATCAATACCATCAATGCCAGCAGACTTTTTGTTGGGCATGCTAGAAATATATCTGCCGACTTCCGCAACTGTAATATCAGGGATGGTGAAAGTATTTGATATAGTTGTTTTTTTAAAGTGTTCTCTGAGAGAACTCGGCACTTCATACGGTTTACTGTTATTTGCAGCTGACAATGCCAATATTTCGGCTGTCGTTAAGAAATGGTTATTTAATATATCAGCTGACATATGAGATGGGATTTCGGGTGCTGATTTACCCTTTGTTATGACGTTCAGAGCTTTCCAAACAGATGCCGTGTCCTTTTTGTCTCGAATCATTTGTTGGAAAAAAGACTTCTTAGACGCTCTAACTAAATATTTGACACGATTGCGTTGTGTTTTGTATTCTTCGTACTTTTGCTCTTTTTTTCAGTTTGTCTCTAAATGACATGGCCTGCTTGATATCCGCTGTTAACCACGGTGGTATGGTGGAATGTTTAACTCGTTTTTCACGTATTGGCGCATGTTTATTGAGTACACTGAGAAACAGATCCATCCAGCACGACAAGGCACTGTCAGGAGATTGGTGATCATAAACCTCAGAGAGAGAGAGAGAGAGAGAGAGAGAGAGAGAGAGAGAGAGAGAGAGAGAGAGAGAGAGAGAGAGAGAGAGAGAGAGAGAGAGAGAGAGAGAGAGAGAGAGAGAGAGAGAGAGAGAGAGAGAGAGAGAGAGAGAGAGAGAGAGCGAGCGAGCGAGAGAGAGAGAGAGAGAGAGAGAGAGAGAGAGAGAGAGAGAGAGAGAGAGAGAGAGAGCTCGAACTGGTGTATTGCTTCAGGCATCAGCCCATCAGCAAAATACAGCGACGAGAATCACAATAAAACAATAAAAACGACAGGGGAGGGGTTGGGGTACAAAGGGGATTTGGGGTGGGGTTGGGAAAGGTGTGGGGATTTACAATGACATGGAATCCATATCATTAAAGTTCAGTTCGTCATGTTTATGAATACGCGACATGATCGGTCCAGTGAATACAGCATCCTAGAATTTCGTGCAGGCAGAAATCACAGTCATGTCACTTGTCCGGGAGAAAAAAATGACAACTGATTAATCTGACAAAAAAACTTTCTGTGCATGCTAATGTTCAACAAGACTTGCCTGCCTTAGCCAGGTAGCACTGTATAATCCTGGCCAAAGCAAGCAAGTCTTGCTGTATGCGTTGAATGTCCTGTTTATACTCATTGTCACTGACAGCCGGCAGAAGACCAAGAGCAAACACCATCTCCAAAACTCTGCCGGTCACTGGGTCACCCTTGACTTCATAACACACAGTCCCTGAGATACGAATGTCGTACATAAACAGAAAATCGTCACGCGCAGCCACTAAATAGTTCTTTCCATTCTTTGCGTGAGAAACTACTTTCTTTAGTCCTTGGTTCCTCGATGTGTCCATTAGTTTATGTTTTGTTGACTCGGTCTGAGAGGTGACAAACGTGTACACTTGTTTGGGATCAAAGCCATGTGATTCTGCATCTTTAATTTCTGTGTCACACACGCCCGTTTCAGGTCTAGCACAGTTAATATTGTCAACATCAGCGGTACATGCGTGCACTGTCTCTGTTGGTGTTCCAGTTTCCATGTGTGCTGTGATCTCGTGATTCTCAGCTAACGGCGATGCTGTTACACGTGCTGCATGGTCACTACACGGTGTGTTGTCTGGCTGGGTGATGGTTCTCGTGTACTGTAGTGTACTGCCATTTGTACAATCTTGATTGTAATTATCAGTGTCCGTGTAAACCTCACTTTCTTTTACGTTTGTGTCATCCAATAAATTGTCACTGCTAGGCAAACTGCCTACCATGTTTATTGCCTGTGACCTCCGTAAGTCTCTGCGCATCTGTGACGGTGGTTTTCGTCGCCAGTAGCCGGTCGGGCATGTCGGTTTGCTGTTGGTCCCTGTCCGCTGAACACAGCCGTAGTACAAACACCAGGCTAGTCCCTTCTCCGGTCAATTTCCATGACGTGGTGTGATGACTGAACAGTACAGACTGCAGGACAGCTTCTGCAGCTGACGGGAGTCCGGGCATTTTGTCGTTGTTTGACAGCAAAAATATCACAAATTTTGAACGCCAGAAATTTCGTGTCGCCACCTTGCCAAGGGCAAGCTAATTCCTTTCCTGGAGGAGGAAGGTTCTTTTACCAGAAGATTTATGACGTCCTGTGGTGAAAGCCGGAAGTCTTCGGAAGCCACAGGACCGAGCCGCCTCTCTCTATCCAGGGACACAACCATGGGCACATGGAATGTCAAGACCATGTACCAGAGCGCAAGACCGCCCAGATAGCAGCGGAAATGCAAAAGTACAACCTTTCCCTGCTAGGTATCAGTGAAGCCAGATGGACGCAGTCTGGCCAGAAAAGGCTTTTAAGTGGGGAGATGATTCTGTATTTAGGTCATGAAGAGGAGAATGCCCCCCATACAGAAAGAGTAGCATTCATGCTGTCACCAGTGGCACAGAGAGCGCTGATGGGCTGGGAACCTCTTGGGCCAAGAATTATCACAGCAGCCTTTAAAACCAAGAAAAAGATCAAGCTAAACGCCATCCAGTGTTATGCGCCCACTAATGACAGTGACGAGGAAGAGAAACATCGCTCGAACCATCCCACACCGTAGAGGCATAGTCTATATATGTGATCTAATATGGGCGTTGAAGAACAGTTGACGTGTCTCCATATCAGTTATGTGTTTAAGTTTTGCTAAAACGTACAGATTTTTAGAGACAATTTTACAGACATTACTGATGTGTTGCTGCCACCTAAGCTGGTTGTCCACCGTGACTCCTAGCACGCGATGGTTAGTAACTTGGCTGATGGTTTTGCCTTGGAGGGACAGACTGAGGGGGAGAGAGCCGAGTCGGTGATTTTGGCGGGTGCTAATTACCATGCATGGTTTCAGTTTTTGCCTGGTTTAGAATCTAAATATTATTCTTCATCAATATCTTGCAGTGTGTTTTGCAGTCGTGAATTGATGTTTGATAATTATATCCGTATCTGGCGTGTGTACAGCGGCATCATCTGCAAACATATCACATGTAACGCTTTCATTTTTTGTTATCGCAAGCGGAAGATCTTTAATGAACAGGCAGAATAAAAGGTGACCAAGAATAGAGCCCTGTGGTACGCCATTCTTCACTAACCCTTGATTAGAGTATGAACCATCATTTTTAAGGCTGCCAATTTTGGGTGAGTGGTTAAGCTGGAATCAGGGAGTATTAGTTTGGCAGCTCTCCGATGTAGAGAGTTCAATCTTTTCAGTTGGACATCGCTCGAACCATCCCACACACCGGTCATTTCAGCTTTGTTCATTGACGTAAGTCAAGTATTGGTCAGGTGAACTAGAGCCGTGTCGCATAAGTGGTGAGGTCTAAAACCTGATTGTAGTGGGTAAAGCAAGTTATGTTTTTTAAGAAAATTACTCAAACGCCTGTGTACATGTTTTTCTATTGGCTTTGACAGTGCTGACAAGAGCGAGATTTTTCTAAACTTATTAGGGTCTGACAGGTCCTTACTTTTAGGCAGAGGAATAACTTTGGCTACTTTCCAGCTGTTTAGAAATGTACCATGTTGTAAAACGAGATTATACATAAATGTCAAAGACTCGACCACATACGGGGCAGCAAGTTAAAAAAAATGTATTCATCCTGTCGTGACCAAGCGAGCGCTTATTTTTCAGTTGGTTAATAGATTTGCCAGCGTCAAATACAGTAAGCGAAGGAATACTAATGGATACGTTTGGCGCGAGTTTGTCCTCACGAAAATCTGTAAGCCTTTCGGATATAGATGGTGTGTCAACGAGAGTTGTCGTACTGCTTAACAACGAATCAGCAACAGACAAGAAATGTTGTTAAATGTGTCTGCGGATATAGATGTACATGGTGCTATTTGTCGCGATTTTGTGAACGCATTAAGGGCGCGCCAGACAGATACGGTGTCTCTTTTGTTGTCCATCAATCGCTTAAAGTGTTTTTTTTTTTTTTTTTTTTTTTTTTTTTTTTTTTTTTTTTTTTTGGGGGGGGGGGGGGGGGGGAAGAGGGCATCAATGACCATGTATTTAACACAATTTCGCTGCGTGCGGAAAGCACCAAAATCTTTGTTGCGCTTTAGTTTCATTTCTCTTTAATGTCATTGCTTAACCATTGGAGTAAATGCGCATGTTTTACCCGCTTTCACGCAAAGGTGCATGCTTGTCAAGAACCCAAAGGAATAATCTATACCATTCGGCCAACGCATCTTTAGGATTAGTATGATTGTAAACCGAATGAACAGAGGTTGCATTTAGCTCGGTTAGAAACATATTCCTATTAAACTGTTTAAACGATCTGTAATAGATAGTGGTATGCTGTTTTTTTCGATTTTGTTTGTCGACCCTCAAAGCCCAGGTGCAGCACACAGGTTAGTGGCCACTGGAAGGGCACAAGAACTAAGAACTCTTGAATTGTTGGAAGTCTATACATGATCAATTAGGGTGGCAGACGACTCTGTAACTCTAATTGCGGATGTGATAAGCTGCTTGAGTCCTACCTTAGTGATTGTAGAGTATCTAGCAGGGTCGAGACAAACAAATTAATGTTAAAATCGCCGAGTAATAACACTAAGATGCTGCTTTTGTTAACCTTATCCGCCATATTTAAAAAGTCGCCATACCACTCAAATGACGCGGTCGGGTTTCTGTACACAAATCCAACAAGCAGAGGGACCGATTATTTTGTCTTCACCTCAACCCACACACTTTCAACAGAGTCTGATTTCAGGTATGTTTTTCTGCGTGTAAAGTTCGCAATAAAATCATGTATATATACAGCTAATCCTGTTTGTTGAGGACGTACAGGATCGCGCCGGATTACTAAAAACCCGGTATCGAAATAGATGAGTCACTTATGTCGGAACGTAAACGTGACTATGTAATTCCGAAAATATGAAAGGGGGTGAGCTTAGAGAGGAGAACACACAAATAGGGAATCTTGTTCAAGAAGTGATAAATACTTAAATATAAATTGTGAAACGTTGAACTATTCGACATGTTGAAAAAAACATATATGCAAATAGACTGAAATACGATTGGAGCACAATGATAATGCGGTCAGGACTTCCAGTACTGTCGTGCCTCAAATTAATGTGTCCGTTAGGGTCACCACTTAGATAGTGTCTGACGGTAATCGCAAAGTACTCACACTTGTCACAGTCAGTCAGCAACAGCATACCCACAGTGCTTCACAGTGAAGTTTAGGGGTTGCTGCATTTCAGAACTGGTGTACTAAAAGACCACGAGATATGCAGTGGCAATACGAGTTAGTGAACGTGGTCAAGGACGAAATATAAGTGAGAACACTGAATTCAGCTGTCAAGCGACTCACTAATTTGCGAAACTCAAAATGCCAAAACGTGTAAACTCCTGGAGTGTAACTGAGGCAAAGATGTCGGTTTTATTCAGAGCTCGCAATACTGTGAGGACTAAGATGCTCTTGGGTGTACGATGGCACAGGATAGAAAAATTGAGGTGGCAACCCAGAGTACGAATGACAATGTGGAGGCAGTTAAATACTTGAGGATTATAGCCGTACACCGGCCACGTGAACACCTGCGGGCCACAAGGGTGTTGCGTCTCCACTGGCCAGGAGAGCCCTGGCTGCTGTAGCGTGGGTTTACTGGCATTGATAACGCAACACCGCCGTCGGCGATAACACTGGCAATGATGACGCAACACCGCGGCCGGCGGCGATAAACGTCGTCTGCTGCTCGCGTCGTTGCCAGGTAACGTGTTTGAGCGGCGTACTGTGTGCGGTTGCCTCATCCGAGCGGCCACTCTTGCTGCTGGGTGAGTGTGAAGCGTGGCGAGGCTGGCCGCATGGCTGGTTGTCGGCTGGTAGCCACGATCGTTTGATGTCATGTCGCATGTCGGGTCATGCCCTTGTAGCTCAGGTGGACGAGGTCACGTCTGTCTTTACGGAACACGGCAAGGCGTGGAAAACCCTTGTATGTGAAGGTTGGTCGAGTTGTCGACGAAGACCACCCCCAGGTGTGCCATCCTACACTGTGTCTTGGCGAGCAGGATGCTGGAGGCGTGAAGTGTGGCGTCGGGGAATACACGCCGGCTCTGTGCGTCAGCAGCTGATCCCACAGACGGATGGTCACTTCGTGCCAGTCTTACAGTCATTCACACCTACATGCACGAAGAGAGATGATGATGATGAAACGTTTTTATTCAGGATAAAAAGTTTTAGGCATAGCAATGCCTATCTTCCAAACTGTCCTGCTACTCTACACATATAAAAATACACCAGACGATACATCAAAAGATAAAACATATGTAAGTAAAAAGACCCGTCCCCCCCCCCCCCACCACCACTCAGAGGGAAAAAAAAATAGAAATAAAAAATTAAAAAAATATATAATTATATACACAGGTATGAACCTGACATGTTAATGCAGACAGTCGAGCTATTACATAATCTGCAGCAACAGTAGAAGAGTATTAGGTAATAGGAAACTTGTCACTAACTATACGAATAGTAGCATAATAACATACTATTACTTCTGAAGTAAATATTTATGGAGGCGATCTTTGAAGACGCTAATCTTACAAATTGATTTCAGGTGTGGAGGTAACATATTCCACGCTTTAGCGCCTGAAAAAGACAGACTGGTTTTACAGATGTCTAATCTAATTTTTGGAAGGTGGATCGAACTATTTCTCGTGTTTTTCCTATTATTGTCGGAAAATAGAGTTTTTAGATAGAGTGGGGCTTTTCCGTGCATGATCTTGTGCAGTAGAACACAGCGATTAAATTCAAACTGTTTCTTCAATGTTAGTAACTTGAGAGATTTTAATTTTTCATCAGTCGAAGTAGGACCGGGAAGTATTAATTTAATGCCCCGACGATACAAGGAATTAACTTTTTTTCATGTGAACTTAGCTGCATCCATCCCAGACGGTAGAACTGTAGTCACAATGCGTTTTGATATGCGCATGGAAAAAGAGTTTACGGATATCAGTATTAACTATATGGCGTAGTTTTGATAACAGGAACAGATTTTTGGAGATTGTTTTGCATATTGAGTCAGTATGCGGCTCCCAGCTTAATTGGTTGTCAACTATAACGCCTAATAAGCGATGCCTAGTTACTTGTTCAACAAGCTGTCTATCTAAGGAGAGTGTTAAAGGTGGTAGGCCATGCTGGTGTTTCTGACGTGTAGTAACTAACATGCTCTTTGTCTTTGGAATACTAATAATCATGTGATTATCACTGCACCAGCCTGCTACTTCATCAAGACTTTGTTGGAGTACCTTATTAATGGTTGCGATATCTTTATCAGATGTGTGTATGGTCGTGTCATCTGCGAACAGATCACAGTTTGCGTCTAAATGAGATATGCACAGTGGCAGATCATTAATAAATAGATTAAATAATAAGGGCCCTAGAATAGACCCCTGTGGAACACCGCAAGTTACTAAACCATCAGAGGAATATTTGCCATTTAGCAGTACTTTCTGTGTTCTGTCCCTGAGATAGGAAGATATAAAGGAGACAGTATTTGAGTCAATGTGATAGAATGGTAGTTTTTTAGTAGGATAGAGTGGTTGACAAGATCAAAAGCTTTTTCAGGTCAAGAAAGATTGTACCTGATACTTTACTGTCATTTAGGGCAGAGAGCCATTTATCAATTAAATGATTGAGGGCAGTTTGGCACGAATGTAGAGGTCGAAATCCTGATTGTGCTGCAGTTATCAGATGGTTTTGCTCCAGAAAGTTTAGAAGATGAGTATGGATATGTTTCTCGAGCGGTTTTGAAATACAGGATAATATGGAAATGGGTCTGTACTCGTTTAGGTTGCATAAATCTTTGCTTTTGGGAAGCGGGATTACCTTCGCTTTTTTCAGCTCGTCGGGAAAAACGTTATATCTGATCGATAAATTATAAATAAAGGTCAGGGATTCGACCACGTAGGGCAGAGATAGTTTTAAAATTTGACTATTAATACCATCTGGACCGCAAGACGATTTGTTCTTTAAACTGGAAATAGATTTGCCTACACCTAGGACAGTCATAAGCGGTACTAAAAATGGGCCGCAGGCTCTCTGTTGACTATGGTGACGTAGTTGATGAGAGCAAGTGTAGTTTACAGGGTTAGGTGTATTTGACTTCGCCCGGAGAGTTTGAGCAACAGTTATGAAGTGAGCGTTGAACGCATCAGCAGTAAGATCGGGCGGAATATTAGGCGATCGTTTACTGTTACCTTTGGTGAAATTGTTTATTACTTGCCAGACTGAACGGATGTCTTTGCCGTCGGCAATAATTTGTTCTGCATTTTGCCTCTGTGCTTTACGAACTAGAGATTTGACATGGTTTCGCTGTTTCTTGTATTCAGTAAATTTCTTGTCTCGTTTTAATTCATCTCTTACTCTTAGAGAGAGAGAGAGAGAGAGAGAGAGAGAGAGAGAGAGAGAGAGAGAGAGAGAGAGAGAGAGAGAAATGAAATGAAATGAAATGAAACTTTATTTTCCAAGGATAAAAGAATAGGTGCGCAGACCTGTTTTCATTCTTGTCTCTCAGAGAGAGAGAGAGAGAGAGAGAGAGAGAGAGAGAGAGAGAGAGAGAGAGAGAGAGAGAGAGAGAGAGAGAGAGAGAGAGAGAGAGAGACTGAGACAATGAACAATGAAACTTTATTTTACAACGGTAAAGCATTTGGTTACAAAACCAGTTTTCAAACAGCTAAACTACAAATTACTCACACGCATAATCACAAATACGACAACGGCCCAAAACTTGTCACTAATTTTGAGCATTTGAACACGAACACACTCATACACACACAACACACACACACACACACACACACACAAACACACACACACACACACACACACACACAGACACACACGCACTCACACATACACGCACACACACACGTACACGCACAGACATGTTCTCACATGCACGCACCCACATACATGCACACACATGTTCTCACACACACACACGCGCACCTCCGCACTCACCCATACACACACACATACACACACACACGCACACACGCGCGCACACATACGTATACACAAATGCATACACGCACGCATGCACACACAGTTTAAACATATCAAAAATGGGCAAGTGCAAGTATATTCTAAAGTAACTAAAAACGCGCACATGAATCCTGCACGTACTCCAAAAGAAAAATAAAATGGAATTAAAAAAAAAAAGGCATTTCAACATTACAGTCACTAGTGTTAGCATGCATACAGAAGAACATAACAATACTTTCGCGTTCAAAGGATAAAAGAAATCCGTTATCCCAGACCTTATCCATTTCACTTAGACACGGACATTTCATCAAAGGCTCGCACGCACGTATGCAGGCACACACACGCACGCACAAGCACGCACGCATGCGTACGCACCCAAACAGACATCATGTTGACGGTAGTGAAGTATATCATATATAAAAATAAAAAATAACAAATAAAAGAAACGCATTAATGGAAGTACAGTAATACATGCCAGCATAATGAAGACAGAGACAGACAGACAGAGACAGACAGAAAAAAAGAAGTAGAAGAAGAGGAGAAAAAAAAAAAAAAACCACTGTCAGATCACTAGCGTGTGACAGACGGAAGAGATGCGCCCTAAATTCGACTGTCTGTTGAAGGATGAAAGGTTTCCACTTTCCTCAGGGGCGATTAGGTTCATGCTGACCTAGAGCACAGATTTAATGAAAACTGACGATTCGGCGATTTCCACTACAACGAACAGCCCCGTACGCGTGAAAGAGTGACGTAATACACATACTTGTTTGACGTATATTATTATTTTGTGCAAGGAGTTACTCTTGATAGTCTCCTATAGTTTTATATCTGGGTGGGATTAGGGTTGTGGTGAAGAAGAAATAGATGCAGTTTTATAACTCAGACTCGGTTTTTGATTTTTAAATCAATCGAAAAGTATACTGACGAGCAAAGGAAAAGCGGCATCATGCGAGTCATCGGAAACACTGTAGTGTTTCCGATGACTCGCATGATGTCGCATTTCTTTTGCTCGTCAGCATTCTCAACCCCTAAATCCAGTCGAGGAGTGCCGCATCCGGATACGTGGCATAACGCCGCGTATCCGAATGCGGCAAGTCTTGAATGCGTTGACTGATTAAAGTTGACAAAAAAATAATCAGAGAAACCTATGAAGCATAGAAGCCTCATGAGCCCACTCAGACACAGGGGCTCATGGGGATTGTGCCTCTTGCCAACCCCCATTTTGTAAAACAATGAAAAAAGTGGTGCTTTTATAAAATCCAGTCACATAGTAACACTGTCGAGGGAGGGGTAGTAGACACTATGGTCGGCCACTATGGTGTCGGGTGTTTATTGTTTTTTTGTTTTGTTTGTTTCATTGATATATTTGTTTGCTTATATTATTTGATTTATTTATTTGTTTGTTTCTTTGATATATTTGTTGTTTATTTGTTTGTGTGATTGTTTGATTGTTAGATTGTTTCATTGTTTGATTCTTTATTTGTGTGATTGTTTTTTTGTTTGTTTGGTTGGTTGGTTAATTGGGGTGGTCGGTAGGTCGGTCAGTCAGTCGGTCGGTCGGTCGGTCGGTCAGTCGGTCGGTCCGTCGGTCAGTCGGTCGGTCGGCTGGTTGATTGTTTGGTTAGTTGGCTGGGTTGTGGGTTGTTTTTTTGTTCGTTTGTTTGTTGGTTGGTTCTTTTCGTGTGGATGGCATTTTTTTGTTTTTTGTTTTTGTTTTTTCTTTATTACACTATATTGAAAAACATGGTGTGGCCAATGTATTGAAGAGGTCAATGAGAATAAAGAGACAGACACGTACCAGACACACAGACAAGGGTGGAGTGTAGGGGGAAATGAGTGGGTGTAGTTGTGGGTGCGGGTGTGGGGTGGGAGCTTGTAAAAACACCAGACAACGGACAACTCAGTATAATTGGTTCGTTGCAAGCTTCCCTCTGACATCGGGTCCCGACGGACACCTCACGGTAACGTCAGCATACACCACACGTTTCAACCGTCAACCGAAGGGCGTGGATCAAGCTGAGACAGCTCAAACGAATGCCTGAAAAGCTTGGAACCTGGATCCCAAGGGATATATCATTGTGATGTCAACTTATCTATTTTTCCCTTTAGCGTCAGGAAGTGAGGAAGAAAATGCCGCCTGTAAAGGTTCGGAGTTAATATAAACATCTTGGGAGGATGAAAACTTCTGGTCGAAAAGCTCATGTTGATGTTTGATTAGCTTGGCGCCTGAAGGCGCCAAGCTAATCAGACACTACCCTTTAGCTGTAGCTATTATCTTGATGCACACACTTGCCGAAGTACAAGTATGCGTGTACTGTTTGGTTGTCAGAGTTGATTCCAAAATGCGAGCGACTGGAAAGTTGGCTCCTGCATTGAAAATGGTTATCGGTCTCTGAAGAGCTGTTTCTCATATCTGTTTTTCCTCCTCTATGTTCCATGTGTTCCAGGAGCACCATTCATCGATACACGCGACACAGAACCTCATCAGTCCCCGAAGGCTTTTGTGGCTCATAAGGATATAGACACTGAGATGAAAATGTTCTTGCTGACACCAATTCACGTCTGCGACTGTGTTTATTCTGTCTACGACTGTTTCTGGATTTATCGACAAAAATAAGGATAGCTCTGGAATGGTGCCTTAATGTTTGTAATATCAGCGTATCTCTTTACCTGCCAGCGTCAACTGCTGAAAATCAGATTAGCCATGCCAAACCGGAGGGCAAAAGAAGAAGATTGGCCGTGATGTATTTGTAGTGCTTGACTAGTCTGTCTCCAGCGTAATGCCTGATTAGCTTGGTTAGACGCCAAGCTAATCAGGCACTACCCTGGAGACAATTGTCCATCCATCACGCACGCTGATCTGAAACTGGAAGAATTATGTAAATAGCCTTTGAACAAACTCGCCCTTTTGTTTTTATTATTTTCTTTTTTCTTTTTTGCGTTTTCTGGCATCGTCCACCGTAAGTGAATGCTAGTTCCTGCTCCCCACGGAATCGCACAGACATAACTTCGCCAGCAGCTGCGACGACACAGACGTAGGCCGATAGCTAGCGACAGTAGCAACAGTACAGCAGCCAGCTAGCTTTGCAGGATAAAATAATAATGTTGCTTTACTGGGGCCGGTGACATTCGCCGGCTTGTAGTGTCGTGCGCCGGCTTGGTGCGTGCGCTAAACGTTTGCTTATCAGTTAGTTTGTAGGCTCTGGGGTTGCTTCGCTCAATAGTAGCTGTAGTTGTAGGTGTGGGAAGAGTGAAAGTATTGAACGGCTTTAGGTAGATAAATTAAGTCTGCCAGTCTGCAAGGACTAGTGCGTTAGACTTTCGGCTTTGATGGAGAGTGATTGTGTGGGTGATGAAACAAGCGAGCAGTGTATCAGTGGAATCCGGATGAACTGTGACGGTGTTGGTGTTGACAGTATGGTTGGACTTGACCTGTGAGCTGATGACCACCAGGCATATCCGGATGAGCTGATCTGAGAAGGAATGTCGGAACAATGGAGTCCAGCTTGTAGCAGACGAGAGAAAAGAAAAACGGGTAGGCGTGCAAAAATGGAATTCATATAGTTCTGGGAGTCAAAAGTTAATCCTTTCCCTGACAGTCGACGTATGTTTTTGTTCTGAAATCTGTGTTCAATCCATGACCGAAAGCCACAACCGTCAGACGAACACGGACACAAATTGGTCTCAGCAAGAGACATAAATCCTCATGAGCCCCCGCTGTCGCGGGGGCTCATGAGGATCTATGTCTCTTGCAGTTGGATTCTGTTCACCTTTTTTCCGGCAGTGTGAAGGTGTTTAACAGAAAACATCAAGGATACAGTGGCGGGGGCTCATGAGGATCTATGTCTCTTGCAGTTGGTTCGCATCCACATTTTCTTGGCAGTGTACGGGTTAAGACACATCGATGATGTTCGCGTGGAACCACGTGACTGATAGTTTGCAGGGAAATCACGCTATGAGGCGGTTGCCTCCGCTGATTTTCTGACAAAATTTGTCGCCTGTAGCTCTAAAAGAAATGCTCATAACCGCCGTGTGAAGAAAGCATCAGAATACATCCTGACCATGTCTTCATATTGAACGACGAATTTCTTAGTTGAATACTTGCACGCCAACACCATCAAAATATCCAGAAGAAATGAGCAGTATTACCGTGTATAGTGAAAAGATTAAGCGAGACAAAAAAAAAAAAAAATAAAAAAAAAAAAAAAATGATGCATCTGTGTGACATAAACACACGCGACTCGAACATCAGTGAAACGTACTCCGGTGGCGTGACTGACTGCCCCCGTGGTCGCAAGCGGGTAAAAATAGGACGCGGGAATTGCACTATCTTGTGGTCAGTTGCATGAGCGACCTTAATCCCTCGCAAGCCCCTACGCAAGTGGATCCGCTATAGCGGAGCACCTTGCTTAGTGGTTGGCGCAGGACTAAGCTCACCCATGCAACTGAAACCATTGGCTTGAAATTTAACACGTCAAAACATTAAAAAAAAAAAAGATGTTCGGAACTCTCGGAGGTCTCTACGCAGGCTGTTAACAAACTGGGAATTTCATCGACCATGACATTAAATGTTATTCCTAAATCAGAAATAGATCCAAAACAGCAGGCTATGATCCCGTAAGGAAACAGTGAGTTGCGCCACTGTAGATCCGCGCAGTCTCGCTGGATCGACTCTATTACTGCGGCATTCTTCCTCGTAAAGGCCCCGCCACACATGCCCGATTTTGAGGCCGATTCTCGAGCAGTTTCGAATCGGAGTGTGATCGGACCGGACTACAAAAACGTGTGCACTGCCACACATTCCCCGCGACTTTTTTTTTTGTAGCCGACCGGTTTGAATCGAAGATCAAGGTCGTACCTGTTCAGCGAAATGGCTGCTAGTTCAGTTGACAGTGATGATGATGTGCTTGCATTATCAGCAGTTTGGCATCATATTTGGGAAGAGGCGGGCGAAACATAGGCAACGAAGGTGGTACTGATCGTCCGCCATTTTCAAACTGAAACGACATGCTTTGCGAGACGCGCTCTGATTGGTTGAAGCTTACAATCGGGGTCGATTCGGATCGGAAAAATAGAGCAGGTTCTAAACACCCGATTCCCAGCCGATTGGGATCGGATCGGATATATGACGTCATCCGATCGCAATCGGATCGGAATCGGCTTCAAAATCGGGGCACAACCGGCATGTGTGGCGGGGCCTTAACAGTCCTACTGTTTACACCAGATAAGTACCGCAACCTAGGGCTGTCAATGAGACAACTCTTTGCAATCGAGAGGCATACGTTCAGCTGAAGGGGCTCATGAGAATGTACGCCTCTTGCACATGGAGAGGCTGGATGATTCCACTGAACGTTTAAGTCGGGGATAACCTTAGGTAACACCAAGCTAACCTAGAACTTAAACTACGGAGCTCTGACACGCTACGACAGGATGTGAATCGACCATGATAGTTCAAGGGCGGTGTATTCCGACACCGCCTTTGAACTATCGTGGTCGATATGTCTCCGGAAGTGTGACTTTGTTCTCAAAGGATATCTTTTAAAAAAAATGTTCAAAAGTTATCCTCGAGATGTAAGGAGTTTTTAAAAAAGATGCTTGCTCTAAGGAACAAGTTCGTTGAATGGTCCTGTGAACCAAAGTGGCACAGTTGCGGTTTCTCTTGAACTGGTCAGTGTTTAGGTCAGTCTTACTCAATAGGCAATGGCTGTCCCTGTCCTCAGTAGCCAGCCGGTTAGGGCCACGCATTATGACTCTAGTGCTCCGGACGTCAAACTCTAAACTAGCCTGCCAACCTTGAACTTGTAAGGGTATCATGCCAAATCCATCTGGCGCTGTGTTGCCTTTCGGCGTTGTCTTTGGGATGAACGTCTTGTGGTGGGGTGGGGTGGGGGTGGGTGGGTGGGGGAGGGGGTTCCCCCACCCCCACCCCCACCCGAAGACACTCACCCCAACGACAACTTAGAAATAAACTAATGCATCGGTCAGTGACAAGTTAGGTAAAAAGGTTAGATAAATTAGGACCCTTGACAACAATCTTATTTTATCGAGTGAACTGCTGCGACATGTAGAAATTTAAACTGACTTTAGTGTCCATCTTGTATAACCAATTAACACTAATAAGTTGGAGACAATAACTTACTAATGACTCAGAGGGAGACAGAATAATACATCGGTAAGTGACAAAAGGGATGCATAGGGCCCTAGACTAAAAGCCCATACTATCGAGTGGACTGCTGCCGCGTGCAAGTACTTGGATAGACTTATTTGTCCTTTTGTTCTAACTAAATAACACTTGCTAATGACTCGGAGAGGAAGAGGCGGGGAGGGAGGGGGAGTTACTAGTTACTCGAGGAGGAGGGGGTAGGAGGGCGAGCAGGCTGAGAGACAAACTGATGCATGAAACACTACTTGGTGCGTAAGGGCCACAGTCTAGATTCTATGTTGTTGTGTGAACTGTTGCGGCAAGTAGTTATCTGGGCAGACTTATGTGCCTTTTGTTTAGCTAATTAAGACTTTCTTATGCCCTCATGAGCAACAGATTAAGAGACAACTGATGCGTGGGTAAGTGACAAAGTGGTGCATTAGGGTAATAGTCTAGATTTTACACTGACGAACAAAAGAAAAACGGCATAACTGGATTCATCGGAAACACTGCAGTGTTTCCGATGATTCCAGTGATGCCGCACTTCTTTTGCTCTTGAGTATAGGCCTGACTCTCCCGCGTGAACTTCTGCGGCATGTAGGTATCTGGATTGACTCGGTGACCTCGTGTGTTCTTTTTATTGCTATTGATTTCTTTATCAACTAACATTTACTAATAAATCACAACTTTGGAAGGAATCAATATTGCGATCTGCTGAGTTAGATCGGCAACTACGCTTGAACCGTTTCACTGCCGAGGCAAATTGAACACCACCGAGTTTTGCAAAGAGGTATAGATCCTCATGAGCCCCCGCAGTTGCGGGGGCTCATGAGGATCTATGCCTCTTGCTGTAACCACCTTGTGTCCATGTTCCTTGGACGACTGCACATCAACGACGACGTCCAATTTATGTCAAAGACAGAACCCGATTCCTTTGGCAGTGAAGGAGCAAATGGCCTCCTGGCAGAAAGAAAGCTGAAAGCACACAGCAGACTCTGCTACTGATAACCGTGACTGCCCGAGGCGCACAGATATACATGGTGCCAGGAAGAGGCATAGATCCTCACGTGCCCTCATTCTTAGTTGAGGCAAGACACCGTTAGGAGCGCTTTGTATTTATAAGCGTGTTTCAGCAGTCGAGCTGATTAGCCTGTTCTCTGCAAAGAAAAGTGTGACACCCTCCAAACATAGTAGGTGTAGATCATCATGAGCCCCAGCAGTGGCGGGGGCTCATGAGGATCTATGCCTCTTGCTGAAACTGTTTTGTGAATAATTCATGTTCCTTTGACGTCTGGGGATCTTTGACTTTGAATTTACAATGATTTCAAAAGCTGTATCTGCGTCCACTGACAGTGAAAGGGGTTAAATGCAACATAGGATGAGTGAGTCATCATAGGTCTGCACTCGGACGTATGCGACACACAAATGTGATATCATGAGAAACATGAGCAACATTTTTCTTTTTTAAATTTACGCATGCAGTCAGTGGATGAGCCAATGGGCCTACGAGTTTTACCGAGTTACGTCGATCAATAGTACAGCAGACTGTGACTCTGTGACACTGTGAAGTCCTGCGCTTTCGTCAGTCATCTCTGAAGGGCAAAAATCCGTTGAACTTTTGGCGATTTCTGGAATATGGCCGCTTAATGTACAGAATATAACAGCGGCACACCACCTCGCCTCTGCAGTGCGCTTAAGGTAAGTACTGTCATTTCACGGAGTCTTTCATTAGCAGAGCAATTTGCAGGACATCAAACTGTCTAAGCTTAACTCATTCAAGACGGACGGCATCCAGATACGCGGTTTAAGCCGCGTATCCGGATGCCGTCCGTCTCGAATGAGTTAAGCTTGAAGTCCATTTCTGTGAAAAGTACGATTTTCTTTGTGAAACAATGAAGGTCTCGCTTTTCACCAAATAAAGAAATAAATAAATTAAAAAAAAAAAAAATGGAGTTTACTGTCTCTGGTGTGTTGTTTGAGAGCCAAAGCTGTCATCGTACACTACCTTTGGGCTATCAAGGTGGCTTCGTCTCCCATGGTGGTCACCCGCCGTGAGATGGCCTTAGTAGCCTGCTCGGCGTTAAACCCAAAATAACTAACTAACCCATGCTGCTCACGTTGTGCTGATCACAGATGATCCTAATTTACCACTTCCCCGCCACAGGACGCATAATTTAATTATTTTGTTGCTGAAATCTTTATTCATTCAAAGGCCATGCCCACAATCGTCCAAGGAACATGGATGCAAATTGGACTCAGCAAGAGGCGTAGATCCTCGTGAGCCACTGCAGCTGCGGAGGGTCATAAGGATCTGTATCTCTTGGGTGGTCTTCAATTTTGTTCCTGCAGCGAAGGGGTTAATGCGTGCTCTAAGCTGTAAGGTCCCAAAAATCACAGACCAGCACACAAACATAATTTTGACGCTGATGCTTATTACAGTAAGAAAAAAGCCAAGCAAAAAAAAAAAAAAAGTGTAAATTTAGCAAAACTGTCTCATCGATGTGGCTTTGACCTTTCGAAGGCATCTCTTATTTGCCCTGACTTGCACACACATGTTCGGAATATTTTTTTTACTCTCTCTGTCTCTCTCTCTCTTTCCTCTTCCTTATAATTACGAAACTGCTGGTTATGACAGTGAAGAAGTTAAGCAAGTACGTACAAAAATTCAACAATCTCGATTTCGTGGGTGTAACTTTGGCCTTTCGAAGACATCGTTTGTTTGGGTTGACTGGCATATGTATGTTCTGAATATTTTTTTCGTTTGTCTTCCCAGTGCGCAAAGGCCGACGTCGGCCCGATGGTGTTTTTGCGCATTAGGTTGCTCTAGACATCGTCTTAGCCGTATGCATTTTGAAGACAACAAATTTTGCCAGTTCGGCGGAAAAGACACGTCAGTCAAAGGGTTAACCATTTGGCTGTCGGTGCCGGCGCTTTGAGTCGCGATGGTTCCTGAAGGAATCATCGCGACTCAAAGCGCTACCGACAGCTAAAGCGTTAACGCTGTTTTGATATTAAAAAAGTCAAATGGCTTCTTAATGGACTCTGTCGTTGCAGAAATATGTTTTTGAAAAACGTGTGTGTGTGTGTGTGTGTGTGTGTGTGTGTGTGTGTGTGTGTGTGTGTGTGTGTGTGTGTGTGTGTGTAGCGGAGCGGTGGCGTATGGCGGTGGGGGTGGTGTGTGGGTGGATAGGGTGCCGGGGAGGGGGCTGGGCGGGGATAGTAGAGGTGATAGGCATGTGTCAAAGTGTGTATGATTTGTGATGATTTCCTCAAACAAAAAAATGCTCTCGGAGGTGTCCAGTGCCCGATGATCAGTATACCCTTGCCACAGCATTATCAGTCCCTTAGGTCCGACAAAACAGCAGATGCACGACGAGCTATAGGTTATCGGGCGGACACATAATCGGACCTGCTTATGGGTGTTTTTAAGGCTGTCCGATTATACTATAAGTTTTACCTAGGAAAACTAAATTTGCGAAGAAGCCAACCCTTCCGTAAACAACAAGACCCGTCGTGGCGACTAAACAAATCGAACATTCGCAAAAATGGGTTTTGTTGTTTACGGAAGGGAAAAAAAGTTGAGGGTTGGGGTCATTAAGAGGTCTTTTTCTAGAGTAAAATGTATAGAATGTTCGGCGCTTTGAGTGTAGTAGTGTCGTCCAACGTAAATCTTTGCGTGTCGGTAGCGGTTTTAGACGCGATGACTCCTGTCGGAATCATCGCGACTAAAAAGCGCTACCGACACGCAAAGGGTTAAGTCCTTGTGATGATGAACGGTAGGCAACCCCAGCCGTACTTAGGATGCATTCTACATCCCTGGAGCGCATACCAATGTCCCAGCAAGTATTGATTTATTTTTCAATCTTTTACGAGCCCATTTTTTACGCTGCGAACGCATGGAGGTGTATGGGGCCGTTTCCTTCTCAGCGAAGTAAAAACAGGGCTATGCGCAGGGATGAATCGCTGTCGAGGCGTTGACAGTTTCTGTCGTTATGTTGGGGTAAGAGGCAGTCTGGCACCAGATTCTAGCGAGGCCTTGTTTCGGCATGTAAACATCTGGGTCACGGACATTTGACACTGCTCTGGGTGTATCAATTTACAGGTCAGTGTTGGCCGGACAGGTCGTAGACCCACCCACCCCCACCGCCCCCCCTCCCACCCCCACCCTTGCCCGGCATTTAGTGAAACCAGATGGGAGGCGGCGCGTGCCGTCCCTATTAAAATGTTGTCTGTCAACAAAAGGGCTACTGGGACGCTATATAGGAGCTTGTGATGATATGAAATGTACGTTTAACTCAGACGAGGCATGTAGTTTCGTCCGCCCCTTATTGTGTATTCGGCACACGCTCTGTGCCGTGGCGGTAACTGCAGTCGAGTGAGGAGCAAACAGGAAATGAAGGCACCTTCCGCTTCCGGTCACGTGATAACAATGGCGACGTCAGTTTCTGATAGAGGACTGACATTGTCCAGCCTGCTTGCTGTGGTGCGATATGCACAAAAAAGAGTCTGAGACTATCGACCTGGTCTACTTCAAAATCGTAGCCTGCTGTCATAACAGTAGACTATGACTTTTGGCTTAAGCCTGGTCGACGGGTTCAATACGTTGTGGTGAATACGACTCCTCTGTGTAGGCAGGCTAGACAGTCTCAGTCCTGATCCGTATCGTGTGTTTATGGGTAATTCGAGGTAATCGCGATCATTTTCCTCAGAACTGCTACGCTCGCTCACAGTGAAAATCAATGCTGGTGTGTCTCTCGTATTTAACCCGTTCAGCCCTGACGCACTACAGCAGGAGATGGATCGACCATGATAATTCAAGGGTAGTGCCAGATTAGCTTGGCGCCTTCAGGCGCCAAGCTAATCTGGCACTACCCTTGAATTATCATGGTCGATCCATCTCCTGCAACTGGTGCATAATCGTTAGATGACGCCTCCAAACTTTGGGAAATACGGGCGTGAGGTTGAATGAGTTAAGGATACGGTGTGTGTACCCCCACTTATCGCTGTAAATGAGACAGTAAATACATCCACTGGACCTGACTAACTACAAGAAGATGACCGGCCGTGATAGATTAAGGGTAGTGTCAGATTAGGTGGTGGCTCCTGGTAGGCTTTGGAGGACACGTTAGATATGTATTGTCTATATACTCTATTTCGAAGAATGGTTTGGTGTTGAACTGTGTGCACAACAGTGGAGTGTACAATAATATTTGACTGTAGGTAACCCTTAGTTTGTTCGCGAGATGATTTCTGCAGGAATTACCTCGGGGGGGGGGGGGGGGGGGGGGGGGAGCGCTTCAGAGCTTTCTTAATTATGGAAATAACATCAAAGTCCTGTCTTGGGTTTTCGTGTCAAAGCAGAAGGAAACAGCACGCAAGCGTGCGCTCTGTCCACACTGGTTGTCCCCTCCGATTCGCTGCGCTTTTCAGCGCAGCGAATCGAGGGGGACAAACAGTGAGGGTTCTATCCACTTAAACCCAATTGTCAGATGCTCACAAACCAGATAGGTGAGGCTTGCGCTGGCAGAATTGTACAACAAACCAAGGGGGATTACTCAGCGCTGGACAGACGAACAGTTAGATCCCCTGCCAGGGCAGGGGATCTAACTGTTCGTCTGTCCAGCGCTGAGTAATTTCCCTTGGTTTGTTGTACATTTGTCAGATGGCCTTAGTTGCCTGCTCGGCGTTAAACCCAAACTAACTAACTAACTAACCAATTGTCAAATAAAGGTGCCGTAAAACGTGAAATAAACGACTGTAAGATAAATACGTTAAAGGGACCTGTTCCAGGCTATATGGAGTTAACAGTTCGCAATAAATATTTTTGTAAGGGGCTGGAACATTATGTGATACGCCCCCCTTCGGGGGGGGGGGGGGGGGCTTCCATATGCATTGCTTCCAGTCGCTTATTTAGCGCACCCCTCTTTCCTATCTTTTTTTTTTTTTGTGTGTGTGTGTGTGCTTGGACCTAAGTAGATCTATGATCATTGGTCTATCATGCACAATTCTCTCCCTTGACAGTGCTTTTTCCTACTCACTTCTAAATTACAAGAACTGGCAGTCAACCCTTTCGGTCTAATGTTTTTGTATGTTTTACAAGAATGCTGGACAAAAGGCTAACTAAACTTATAACGTTTAAATGTCGTAAAATGTTTCTGCTCTCCTTTGTAGGCAGGAGAGATCTGCAGTTACTCACAAGGGGCATTAGAAAACAAACAATAACCCGACAAACAAAGAAGCACGCTTAGAAAGGACAGTTACAACACATTTTAAAATTTCAAAATATTAATAAATTGTGTTGTAAGTGTTACACTGTTTTATCTTTTTTTTTCAAAATAGACAAACAATTAAAAAGTCAATATTTGTCTTGGTCTGGAAGTAGAAAACAAAGAAGAAGTGTAGGACAGACTGCATTGATTACCCATTGTATCTGCGAATTTTAGCAATCAAGGAAAGACATGGTGCAGGTCGCCTTAACTCATTCCCCGAGACGACCAGCATGCGGACACGCGGCGAACAGCCGCTTGTCCGCATGCTTGTCGACTCGAATGTGTTAAACAAGTTAGAGTTGTTGTTTTTTAGGCTCATATTGTTTTTGACACACGATGTTTACATCCAAGGCAGAGTATCAAAAACATAGACTTTGACGCTTAGATCACTACCGACAAGGTGCAGTTTAACATATTCGAGACTTGCCACATCCGGATATGCGGCTTTTTGCCTCGTATCCGGATGCGGCACGTCTCGAATGTGTTAATAAATACGTATATATTGCCATGGCAGGTTGAGCTGTCCGTTTTTGATCCAAAAGTTCTGGATGATGTTGCAATGGCCTACTAAGGTTTCCGGCGATGTGTAAGTTGGCCTTGTGTAGTTGTAATGTGATAATTATGTGGTATGGTATGCTGCTGCTCTCTCTCTCTCTCTCCTAGGGTAGAGAGAGAGAGAGAGAGAGAGAGAGAGAGAGAGAGAGAGAGAGAGAGAGAGAGAGAGAGAGAGAGAGAGAGAGAGAGAGAGAGAGAGAGAGAGAGAGAGAGAGAGAGAGAACGAACGAACGAACGAACGAACGAACGAAACTTTATTTTCCAAGGATTGAGATATTAGGCGCGCAGGCCTTTCTTACAATTTGTCCTTGCTAAGCTACTTTAAAAAAAAAAAAAAAATAAAAAAAAAAAAAAAAAAAAAAGAACACCAACCAAAACAACAAAAACTAACTAATAATAAAGGACACACACACGCATACACACACGCACACATACATACATATACATGTACTCGTGCACATGCGCACTTTTGTACATCCACATACACACGTACGTACGCACATAATTATCTAACATATAAGTAGGTATGATATTTTGTGTACCGAGAGAGAGAGAGAGAGAGAGAGAGAGAGAGAGAGAGAGAGAGAGAGAGAGAGAGAGAGAGAGAGAGAGAGAGAGAGAGAGAGAGAGAGAGAGAGAGAGAGAGAGAGAGAGAGAGAGAGAGAGAGAGTGAGGGAGAGATTAAACGAAATGAAATGAAACTTTATTTCTCAACGATAAATGATTAGGTACACAGACCTTTTTCTGTCATGTCCTTGCACACGCAATTACACAACACATGACACGCGCGTAATATCTAAGAACTATGAGCGAGAGAAAGAGAGAATGAATGAATGAAACTTAACTTTTCAAGGATGGAGAGAGAGAGAGAGAGAGAGAGAGAGAGAGAGAGAGAGGAGAGGAGAGAGAGAGAGAGAGAGAGAGAGAGAGAGAGAGAGAGAGAGAGAGAGAGAGAGAGACAGACAGACAGACAGACAGACAGACAGACAGAGAGACAGTCAGACCAAGACAGACAGACAGAAAGACACACAACACAAACAGCAAATCTACACCAATATACAAAACCGCAACACCCGTTCACAGACCTTCATCAGTCACAAAATGAAACCCAAAAATATTCACTCCAGTATTCTGATCTAATTCTAATTTTATGACCCTCACGGTGAGAAGACACCATCGATTGCACAAGTGTGCTGGTCTGGGATTTCGGACCTTACTGCCTCCGGCCGTAAGGCATAAAACCCCAGACCAGCAAACATGTGAAGCTTCACACGCACATGTACCGTCAGTCAAGGCAAGGAGACAATTTTCGGCTCTAATTACACAGCACCCGAGAATCCGCGGAGCAGAAACGTTCCACGTCTAGCAACAACTGCTGGGAGACGGAGCAATGCTTTGCGCTAAACCCACGGGCGGATAACTGCGTACCGGAAGTACGTTTTCGATGCGTATTTTAAAAAAAAATGTAATAATAATAATAATGTCAATTTATATAGCGCCTAATCACAATAGGTGCTCTAGGCGCTTTACAGGTTACACTAAAAAAATACTAAGACATAATATATACAGAAAACAAAATGACAAACTTACAATTGCAAACAAACGAGGGGGGGGGGGGGCGGGCGGGGCGGTAAGGGGTGGGAAGGAGGGGGGGGGGGAGGCTGGGCAGGGGGGTGGGGAAGGAAGGAGGGGGAAGGGAGTGTCGGACAGGATACTACTTTAACTGACTAGCCCATTCGTTCCATTCGAAACTGAAACAACACAACAATTAAGCGAAAGGTCACCACGTCAAAGTAGGCACGAGCTGGCTCGCTCACAGCCGAGGCAGTGTTCGAGTCAGCCAAGACCGTCATAGGCGCAAGGTGAGGGGTCAGTTACATGAGTGAGATTAGTTCTGCGCTAGCCACTAAACAAGGTGTTCCGCTATAGCGGTGCACCTTGTTTAGTGGCTGGCGCAGGAAATATCTCACGCATGTCGTATGACCCAAGCTCTACCCCAAGGACCCATAGCTCACGAGACGCGTATAATTGTAAGAGTCCGCCGCATTTTGCTCAGATAGGCATGTCCGTTAAAAGGTCCTGGTATGATCACAGTGGCACAGCTGCAGTGTCTAAATTAATCAGTGTTCAGGTCGTACTCCATAAGTTAAACTGTCACTGTCCGCTTCTCAACCCGCCCGTTAGGGCCTTTCTTTATCACTCCGGTGCCGTGGACGTTAAACCTGGAACTCACCAAGTCAGTATTTCGGCCGTGGACTGGCAACTGGATTGCGCCAGTCCAGACCAGACCAAACCATGTCGTCTGCGCGTGATAAATAATAGATAGGTTTTCTGTCTGCCAATTGTTCTGTTCTGCATTTTGTAGCACTGGCAGTGCTGCACGGAGCACATTTGCAGGTCTGCAACAGAATGTCACTCTTTCTCAAGAGGGAGAGATCACGCTGAACCCCTCCCTTCCTTCCTCTTTTCCACAGCAAGGTCGCTGGGTGGCTTTTGATCTGTCTATGCCTAGTTGTTAACCGACCAGTTCGTTTAACCGTTTGGCTGTCGGTAGCGACTTTGGTCGAGGTGATTCCTGTACGAATCACTTTGTTTAGGGTTAGTTTTCTTTGTTGCCCTTGGGCTTATTTTTAGGTGTCCGTTCTTGCAACTGTTTGCATCCAACGTGTTATGTGTCATCACAGACGGTCAGGGGCACGCAACTCGTGGATTTAGTCCTCCTGTGCTCTGGTGACAAATGGCGCGGTCAGCATGAGTGCTGTTTGCTGGAAAGCGTTAATCCCATATTCTGCGGGGCAGTTTGACACGAGAAACTATTCATAACTAACGCAACATGATCCTAAAGTCATAAAACTAAAACCGGAGAACGCGTACTATTTTCTAATACCCAGTCAAAAGACCCTTTCCACTCCTGATAATTATGTGATCTGGTCCGTGAATTTGGACCTTACGGCCTGCGGCCGTAAGGTCCAAAACCACAGACTAGCACACGTTGACTAGTTACGATTTAAAAGGCATCCTTTTACATCTTGGAATGCATCCTGTTGAACGATAAATGCTGAAACTGAAAGAAAACCCGTTAACGCACAACGATTAAACATGCAAGGAAGGTGTGTGCAATACCAGTAGGCAAGATATAATCGGGCAGACCTCGTCCCTAGTGGGCCTGCGCACCCCTGCAGGCGTGCGCGGGCCAACAGCGCCGATATCGTCCCTAAGGCCTTTTGCTTACTGGGGCATAGCTGTCGCTACGTCTTGCTGTTACCGATTATGTGGCTATATTACGTTTCTGAAGAACAACAAAGGACACTAGTTTTTGAATCATTATTGAGTGAATTTACATAAAGCAATTTTTGCATATATAAAATAATTCACTTGGAAACTTCCTGATTTGTGGACAAAATATAGCGAATATAGTAGAATTAATGCCTGCCAGAGACCCAATTTTTGCTTGTTACATCTAGAATTGAGGTGATTAATTTACAATTCAGAAAAATGCTATCCGTGCCTTTTGCTAAATCCGGCCTTGTTGTGCCGAAAGTCGGTTGAAAATATGATGAAGGTAAGAACGTGAATACAATCATGCAGGCGTAAAATATATGATGCACAACCAGAATATCCATAATTAACTTTCGCTTCTGTTCACCCATTAGTTATACCAGATTACAAAATTATATCAATAAAAAATAAATCTTTCACAAATGAAAGGCGAAATATTAAAATGCTAAACTAACATAAAACCTAATATACGAGTATATGCTTTTCCAATATATTGTTACAAGCTATGCATTAATTTGGAATTCCTTACTGACTGAGCTCAGAAATGCCTCCACCTTTACGCAGTTCAAAGCGAAGTTAAAACTTACTTTTTCTCGCAAACTTTCGTGTAATTTCTTCGGTATTTCTGTGCACACCACCTGCGGACTCTCTCTCTCTCTCTCTCTCTCTCTCTCTCTGTGTGTGTGTGTGTGTGTGTGTGTGTGTGTGTGTGTGTGTGTGTTTGTGTGATGGTGTGGGTGTGTGTGTTGTGTGTGTGTGTGTGTGTGTGTGTGTGTGTGTGTGTGTGTGTGTGTGTGTGTGTGTGTGTGTGTGTGTGTATCTCGTTTTCGCCTGCGCATTGATTTATATTATAAATATGAGAAATGAGCTATATAAATACCATGTATATTATTATTATTATTATTATTATTATTATTATTATTATTATTATTATTATTATTATTATTATTATATGTTACAAAATATTTCCCTTAGGACTATGACCAACTAATTTGACTTATTTTATTACAGTATTATGACAATTATGTTAAAATAGTCTTCCAATGGGGCTGTGACGAATTAGTTTAACTAATGTTATTGTACTGTTGCTATGCAATGCATCATTGATGTTTTCTGTTAAACCGCTCCGCACTGCCGGGTAAAAGGTGAATAGTATCCAGCTGCAAGAGGCATAGATCCTCATGAGCCCCCGCAATTGAGGATCTATGCCTCTTGCTGACTCACTTTTGTATCTATGTTCCTTGGATGGCTCGAGTACTTTGGCGTTTAACGAAAATTTCAAAACACAATCTGCGTTCACTGACAGTGAAGCGGATAACTCATTCGAGACGTGCCGACTCCGGATACGCGGCTTAAGCTTCGACACGTCTCGAATGAGTTAAAATAACTTGACATTTATTTTGGTTTGTCTCAGCACATTACACAAACAACCACGTATGGTGACGGTTAAGAGATCACAGGATTTATTAATATCCATTAAGCACTCGGGGCCATCCATAACCGGTAAACCGAGCGCGCGCATAAATAATGCACCATAATTTGTCCCCTCGTTGCTAGGGCAACCGGAGTTGTCTTTTGTCGGCGACCAGTTAATTTGCTCAGTTAACCCCTTGACTGCCGAGTGTAACAATTGAACACCACTTAACTGCAAGAGGAATAGATCCTTATAAGCTGTGGGGGCTCATGAGGATGTACACCTCTTGCTGAAAGCGCTTTGTATCCATGTAAACTGTGCGCCCGCGGATGACGGCGACGACAAAGAAATGGAACACGACTCAACTGCATCGGATCATCATGAGACCCCCGCAGATGCTAGGGCTCACGATGATCTTAAACTGCAGGGGTTTATGAGTGGAAGCGCCACGACAGAGCATCTCTTTAACTCTTCACTAGCCCCACCAGTTGGCAGTGGAGGAAACAAAACTGAACAACAACCAAGCAGCCACTCTACGCTCCACTAGCTCAGCTCAGACAATTAGCAATGGTTGAAGCCCGACTGACGAAAACTATCTTCTACTCTTTAGCCCTTTCAGTTGGCAGTGCAGCCAGCGGGAGTACATCAACTTGAAACAGAATGAACCACAAAACAAACTGGTTTTGGCTTGACTTCGCGAACGAAGATTTTATAGGAGTTGACCACGACGTCTGCAGGTTTGTTCGTGGCTGCGGAGGCCAATCCGAGACAGGCAGGTTCGACCGCAGTGGCTGCAGGGGAAGGTATGGCCAGGGTTCTGAGCTGCGGCATCTCTGTTTTTTCTCCTTAGCCGCTTGTCCTTAAGGCTAGCTCTGTGAGAGTCCTCAAAGGAGACAGCTGCCTTGTAAATGGTGGAGCGCCAGGTGTCACGGTCCGCAGCAAGCGAAGACCACTGGTGGTGGTCGATTTGGCAGGCACTAAGTGACTTCTTGAGACAGTCTTTGTATCTCTTCTTTGGTGCCCCTCTGTCACGGTGTCCAGTAGCAAGCTCGCCGAACAGGGTGATCTTTGGTAGGCGATGATCCTCCATCCTGGAGACATGCCCCGCCCAGCGGAGCTGTGTCCGCAGCAGCAAAGCCTCGATGCTCACAGTTTCAGCCTGTTCAAGGACCTCGACGTTGGTGACATAGTCACTCCAGTGAATGCCCAGGATGGTACGCAGGCAGCGCTGGTGGAAGCGTTCGAGGAGTCGTAGTTGGCTGCGGTAGAGGGCCCAGGACTCGGAACCATACAGCAGGGTGGTGAGGACCACAGCTCTGTACACGCTGATCTTGGTGCCTGTTTTCAGCTGTTGATTGTGCCACACCCGCTTGAAAAGTCGCCCGAAAGCGCTGTTCGCTTTTGCCAGCCTGCTGTCAAACTCCTTGTCCAGCTTGGCGTCCGACGTGATAACGCAGCCAAGGTAAGTAAACTGGTGCACTGACTTTAGTTCAGACTCGCCAATGGTGATGTGAGGAGGGCGATACACTGTCTTGGGTGCCGGCTGATGGAGGACCTCTGTCTTTTTCAGACTGACCTCGAGTCCAAAGAGCTGGGCAGCATCTGCGAAGCAAGACGTGATGCGCTGCAGGGCTCTCTCTGTGTGTGCAACGAGGGCAGCATCATCAGCAAAAAGCAGCTCACGAATCAGTTGGTCTAGGGTTTTCGTGTGGGCCTGCAGTCGTCTGAGGTTGAACAGGCTGCCATCGAGACGATACCTGATGTACATCAACTTGAAACAGAATGAACCACAAAACAAACTACCCCTATAAAAAACCTAACAACAATGGTTTACACCACACAAAAAAAAGAGGGGGGGGGGGGGGTCTTAATGTCAAGTAATTTGACAATGACTTCACTCCGTTCTATAAATACAACGCTTTCAGTACAAGAAACAGATAAATATAGATTACCACGCTAACGGCTGCGCAGAATTACTTGAATAAGTGCGATTATGCGCGTGCTTTTGTTGCGTGTCCCAACTGCTGTTAAAGTTCATTAGGAGTGTCGACGAAGGCATAATAAACACAAATGGTACTAAAATGTGTCTTCAAACTTATGCATAAGGGTACTTTATTTTCCATGTGCAGCCGAGCTCAAGTTTCGGAAGTGACATACATTTTCACAAGACCCTGCAGTCGTAGGGTCTCATACATGCAGATTCACCAGAGCACCTCTAATGAGGAGGTTTGCAACATAACCCCCTGAGGTCTAAATCGAGATTAGAGGCCAGCTGCATAAGTGAGCTTAGTCCTGCGCCCAGCCACTAAGCAAGGTGCTCCGCTATAGCGGAGCACCTTGCTTAGTGGTGGGCGCAGGACTAAGCTCACTCATGCATTTGACCCAGGAATAGACACGCATCCACATAAGCCCCTGTATTCCGATCAGTCATAGATGAACGCCTGCAACCAACATCCAGTTCCGGGAAGAGACATACATTTTCATGAGCCCTTGCAGTCGTAGGGTCTCATGAGCCTCTATGCCTCATATGAACAAGTTCGTAGGTAACAAAACATTAACACTACACTGACGTAAAAAAATTAACACCTTCCTACAGCAAGATGTACAGATCCTCATGAGCCTCCGCAGTCTCGGGGGCTCATGAGGATCTGTACCTCTTGATGAAACCACTGTATATCTACGTTTCTTTGACGGCATGAGATCTTTGACTTTAAATGTACACTGAGATCAAAATCACAACCTGCGTCCAGCGGCATTGAAAGGGTTAAATACAACAAGGCTTTTCACAGGTTCTGATCACATTTATTACTTCTACAAATACTATTCTGCCATTTCAAATCAAAAGAAAAAAAAAAGGTCCAGCGCAATATTCGTTGTTTGTATCCGCGATGAAATAATATAAGGTGGTTCAATGGTTCCTTTGACCTCCCGAAGGCCTACAAAGGTCCGTGCAGCAAGCCCCTGCTACTAATAACGTATTTATTTTTTATTCCTCCACAATTTTCGTAAAAGAAATCAAGAAGAAATCTTCCGACCTGGAGCGCGCCAGACATGACTAACGTACATAGAATATATATTGATACATAATAGACTTATGATGAAATTTAAA
The DNA here is from genome assembly GCA_036245525.1 of Semisulcospira habei. Lineage (NCBI taxonomy): Eukaryota > Metazoa > Mollusca > Gastropoda > Semisulcospiridae > Semisulcospira > Semisulcospira habei. Next base: position 200,018,647 of record BTPG01000001.1, read on the forward strand.
ATCTTTCATACCGTTGCCGTCTCTGGTAGTGTGCCTGTTGTTTCGAACACTAAGTAACTTTTTACTGAGTAAGTAAGTAACTTTAGAACGTTTTGGTGATATTTTATAAAACAAAACTCGCATCTAAAATGCGCCACAAAGAGGGCTACAAGAAGTCCGCCATTTATGGCTACAAGGGTTTTTGCAGCTAGGTCATGTGGTACAGCCGGTTTGCTCTAAAGGGATTTGTCGTGTGAGGTAGGGATGAAAACAATGGATTATGGTCACGGTTAGACGACGATTGAATACGCTAGAGGAGTAAACGCGAGTATATTCGAATGAGCGAGACAGTCGAGTTGAGTTGAGTTGAGTTGAGTTCAGTTGAATTCAGTTCAATGCAGTGCAGTGCATTGCAGTGCAGTTCAGTTCAGTTTAGTTCAGTTCAGTGCCGTTCGGTTGAGTGCAGTGCAATGCAGTGCAGTTCAGTTCAGTTCAGTTCAGTTCAGTTCAGTGCAGTTCGGTCAAGATAAGATCTCTGTTTTCTGAAAGGCCGATACGCGCTCTACCCCACCCATTAGAAGTGTTCACAGAGTTCCTTTCGATATCGTACCAATATAGATGTGTTGTACTATGACTTCTCATGTTCTTTCAAGTCTGCCCAACTTCCGCTGCCTCTCCCCACACCTCTGCTCCGGAGGTAAAATATCGTGTGGTGCCCTCGGCTCTGTTCTGCAAATGCTTTTTCTGGTTTCTCACCACGTCTGATCTGCAAATCCGTAGTCCCGGCTTGATTTCTGCTTTGCGAGCGAGGTCGTCCGCTCGGTCATTGTCGTTGACTCCGTCATGCCCTCGACAGTAGTCCCACAGTGTGATGAAGCTCTATGCTTGTGCATAGTGCTCATACATTAGGATTAGTACGGTACGGTTTTTGTTAACGAGTAGGATTAGTACGGTACGGGTTTTGTTGACGGTTTGTTTGTGGTGGCATTAGACGCACGGGAAATCTGTAAGACATGGTTAGCACGGGATTTTTTAGTGAGTTCTGTTTAGTGAGTTCTAGGCGGAAGCTGTGACTGTCAGATGTTTAGATCGGGAGTGCGGGCTGTTTTGTCGTATGGAACGGTTGTGTTTGAGTTACCTAGCCCGCATTCCAAGACTCTGAAGCCTAGATTTCAGGTATGTTTCTATAAACGTAGTATTGATAGTTGTTTAGTTAAAGACAATATGCGTGGTAAGATTAATGTGGTTGTATAGCGGTGTTCCGGTTTGGTTTAGTTATAGTATGTTTAGAATTCGGTGAAGTAACCGGTGTTTCTGTATACAGTTGTTTACCGAGTTAGATGACTAAAGGAATATGAAGTGTGTATGTCTAAGCCGCTAGGAAGATAGTACGTGGTTGGTTAAACATAGTCTTTTCCAGGGTATAGCGTAAGGTATAGCAAGAGTGTCAGTTAGGCTATAGTCTGTTTCAAGATAGTGACAGAGATATGGGGGTGATACGAGAATAGTTTATGAAGCATGTGTGTGTGTGTGAATGAACGTGTGAGTTATTTGTATCAGCCAGGTTACGTGACGTTTCTCATTGATCCAATATGTTGTGTGTTTAGCAAGTGTTACGTTGGGACTTTTGTCTATTCAGAGTTCTTGTAACGAGAGTGGAAAGACGGACGCCGAGACGTCGAGTCGCAGGTGGGACCTACGTGAGGTCATCCCTCCAGCTCTTCTGAGAGTGAGTCTGACTGGGGACCAAGACACCCAAGTCCAAGTGAGAACTGAGTACCGTACGAGAACGAGGACGTCCGTGCCCAAAGAGAGACAGGACGGCGACAAGCGTACGACGAAGGACTTTTACGCCCAGACGTGAGAAGGACCAACGTAACCAGGCAACAACATCAAACAGGTTGGAGGCAATGTGAGACTAAGACCTAACCTGGCAAAGATATTGTGATACGTGTGTGGTGTGATAATAGAACAGTGTATATAGTTGATAATCATTTAAGTCGTTCTTTTCATTTATAGTGTATAAAAGTTACTTTAGAAAGGGAGCCCGTGTGTTGTGTTTTACCGCATGAATGCGCCCGTCTGAGTCAGTGGCGGTGTATGCGTCTGTTGCGTGAGAGTCTGTGCGTACGACTGTGGGCAAGTCTGCGTGCGTTACAGTGGTGACCCTGACTTAGCGGTAGGTTAGAAGTGTTTGCGAGCGATAGTGAGTAGCGATTTTAGAGTAGGATTTGTTGCTATGTGCATGTTGTTGTGTTAGATTCCCCTCTCCGATTCTAGGGGGTAAGATCCGTTATTTCTGTAGTTTTCGGGATCTTACAAGGAGTTAGTTCTTGTTTCTACCTTTTGTATAGGTAGTGTTCTTTTTCCTTGCTCTTCTTTCTATCGTTCTTATTTTTCGTTCCATCTGGACGTCAAAGTAGGTCACTGTTTTCTCCATAGTTTGTTGATTTTGTTGTAAGTTCTCATTTTAAGTTTTGCCGTTGATTTGGTTGTGGCATTTGTATTTTTTACGTGCTCAAGTTTGGGAAGTTGTAGTAAGTATGGAGGTAGACCCGGTAGAGGCTTACATTAAACAGGGTGAAAGGTTAGGACTTAAGGATGAGAGACTTTTTGATTACGTAGAGAAATGTAGGGATAGAGAGGATAGAGCGAGAGAAAGAGAAGCTCAGAGAGAGAGAGAAGAGAGAGTACTTAAGAAAGAGGAGCTAGAAGTTCAGAAAGCCTTAAAGGAGAAAGAGTTAGAGGTTCAGAGGGTGAGGGACGAGAAAGAATTAGAAATTCGTAGACTTAGAGAGGAGAAAGAGTTGGAAATGCAGATACAGAGGGAGGAGAAAGAGCTAGAAATTCAGAGAGAGAGAGAGAAGAGAAAGACAGAATACTTAAGAAAGAGGAAATGGAGCTAAAGGAAAAGGAATTAGAAGTACAGAGAGAAGAGAGAGCGTTTCAGAGAGAGAAAGACGAGAAGTCTCTAGCGTTTCAGAGAGAGAAAGACGAGAAGTCTCTAGCGTTTCAGAGAGAGAAAGACGAGAGGGAACATGCTTTAAGAGAGAAGGAACTAGAGTACCAGAGAGAGAAAGAGGAAAAGGATAGGGGGGACAAGGAGAGAGATAGGGAGGTACAAATGCAGTTAGCTCGAGATGCGGGATCTAGACCAGATAGTGATTCAGTAGGCCGAGGAATACGCAATTTTCCTAAACTGCCGATGTTTAAAGAGTCCGTGGACTCTATTGACGCTTTTTTTTTGTGCCGTTTCGAGTCTCATGCGCAGGCGTTGAGTTGGCCTCCTGCCAACTGGCCCGTTTTGCTTTCATCTGTGCTTGAGGGTCAGGCCTTGAGTCTTTACCATAGTTTGACCGTTTCGGGGAACATAGAGTACGAGACTTTGAAGGAGTGTCTCTTGCAGAAGTTCCAGTGTAATGCGGAAGGTTTTAGGGAACGCTTGAGAGCTTGTCGGCCAGAGACAGGGGAATCGTTTATGTCGTTTGGCAAACGATTGTCCCATTTGCTCGTACGTTGGGTCGAACTGTCAAAGATCGACCACACGTACGAAGCATTGTTCGATCTCATGTTGGCTGAACAGTTCTTTGGGAGCGTTTCCAAGGATCTAGCGGTATTCTTGAGAGAGCGTAACCTCAAGACTACGGACGAGTTAGTACAGCACGCGGAGGCTTTTCGGATGGCGCATCCTACGAAAAACCTCGCGCGTAGGACCGAGACACCGCCAGTCGGGTTGGGCGCTGCTAACACGTCTGGGGGTTACCGGGGGGTCAATACTTTACGTAGAGGCCAGCGGATTAACGGTAGAGGTACTTTGCGTTTTCGACGCGGTGATCGAGGTAACAGCAATGGCGGTAGCGATCCGTACGCAGGCGACGTCGGACGTGCGTGGGAGCTGACTCTCTTGCGTGGGATGCGTGGGTATGGTCGTGGTCGTGTTGCGAGTTCGGACACGCAGTGTTTTTCTTGTCGTGGGTACGGGCACTTCAGTCGGAGCTGTCCGTACTACAGTGCAGACGCGCAGTATGCTGGTTATCAGGAGCACGGCCATCTGGCTCATCAAGGTCCTAATAGGTCCTGGTATGGTGGAAGGGGCGGTGCAGCCCACTCACGTAGCCAGTTTTGCGGTCCCAGTCGGGGAGGAACCACAGCTGGGCGCAGTGTGTTCAGATGACGGAGGTGGTTGCCTACCGCTGGTAGACAGGGTTGTAAATGGATGTCTTGTTTCTGTTCTCCGTGACTCCGGTACAACGACCGCGGGGGTCAGGCGTAGCCTTGTTAGACCAGATCAGTTCACAGGCGAGTCACAGAAAGTAGTTTCGTTTGGAGGAAAGATAGAAGTTTTTCCGTTAGCTAAGATAGAGATTGACACGGAGTTTTTTTACAGGTAGTCTGGTTTCGTGTGTCATCGACGAGCCAGTAGTTGATTTAGTCATAGGTAACATGAAGGGTGTGCAGCCAGTCATCGCTAAAGTTGGAGCGATTTAAGCGAGCTCATGTTCCTAGCGGTGCAGTCGCGACGAGAGCTCAGAGCAAGCGTGCTCGTGGGCAGAGGGACCGTGTTATTTCCGTCCAGAATCAGGGAATCGGTCAGCGGGCTTGGCCCAATAGTCGGGTTGGTCTGAGACGGCATACTTCTGTTGCGGACAGAAATGCGGCTCAGCACCCAATATTTAGGTAGATCGGAGACTAGGATCTCGCGATTGTAGGTAGGTCGGAGACTGGGGTCTCGCGATCGTGTGGGCAGTCGTTGGATCGATTTCATTTCTGAAGGTTTTAACGCGTTAGTTCTGTTTTGGCTTTCGCTGTGCGATCCGAGAGTGTGCGTTGAGGCTTAAGGCTGTAATCTTTTTTCTTGTATTCTATATAGTAAAAGTTAGTCCTTTCCGTTTCGGATAACATTACGTCGAGTAGTCTTAAAAAGAAACTCGGTCGTTTCTTTTTTTTCCCGACGAAGGGGGAATTGTGATGAAGCTCTATGCTTGTGCATAGTGCTCATACATTAGGATTAGTACGGTACGGGTTTTGTTAACGAGTAGGATTAGTACGGTACGGGTTTTGTTGACGGTTTGTTTGTGGTGGCATTAGACGCACGGGAAATCTGTAAGACATGGTTAGCACGGGATTTTTTAGTGAGTTCTGTTTAGTGAGTTCTAGGCGGAAGCTGTGACTGTCAGATGTTTAGATCGGGAGTGCGGGCTGTTTTGTCGTATGGAACGGTTGTGTTTGAGTTACCTAGCCCGCATTCCAAGACTCTGAAGCCTAGATTTCAGGTATGTTTCTATAAACGTAGTATTGATAGTTGTTTAGTTAAAGACAGTATGCGTGGTAAGATTAATATTGTTGTATAGCGGTGTTCCGGTTTGGTTTAGTTATAGTATGTTTAGAATTCGGTGAAGTAACCGGTGTTTCTGTATACAGTTGTTTACCGAGTTAGATGACTAAAGGAATATGAAGTGTGTATGTCTAAGCCGCTAGGAAGATAGTACGTGGTTGGTTAAACATAGTCTTTTCCTGGGTATAGCGTAAGGTATAGCAAGAGTGTCAGTTAGGCTATAGTCTGTTTCAAGATAGTGACAGAGATATGGGGGTGATACGAGAATAGTTTATGAAGCATGTGTGTGTGTGTGAATGAACGTGTGAGTTATTTGTATCAGCCAGGTTACGTGACGTTTCTCATTGATCCAATATGTTGTGTGTTTAGCAAGTGTTACGTTGGGACTTTTGTCTATTCAGAGTTCTTGTAACGAGAGTGGAAAGACGGACGCTGAGACGTCGAGTCGCAGGTGGGACCTACGTGAGGTCATCCCTCCAGCTCTTCTGAGAGTGAGTCTGACTGGGGACCAAGACACCCAAGTCCAAGTGAGAACTGAGTACCGTACGAGAACGAGGACGTCAGTGCCCAAAGAGAGACAGGACGGCGACAAGCGTACGACGAAGGACTTTCACGCCTAGACGTGAGAAGGACCAACGTAACCAGGCAACAACATCAAACAGGTTGGAGGCAATGTGAGACTAAGACCTAACCTGGCAAAGATATTGTGATACGTGTGTGGTGTGATAATAGAACAGTGTATATAGTTGATAATCATTTAAGTCGTTCTTTTCATTTATAGTGTATAAAAGTTACTTTAGAAAGGGAGCCCGTGTGTTGTGTTTTACCGCATGAATGCGCCCGTCTGAGTCAGTGTCTGTGTATGCGTCTGTTGCGTGAGAGTCTGTGCGTACGACTGTGGGCAAGTCTGCGTGCGTTACATTTCGAGATTTGACCGATAGCCATAATTAACTCGCAGATTTGACCAACAATTTGTTTTCTCTATTCACAGCCACAATTCTACAATTAACCCCATCCCTGCCATTTAACGAATATTTTGTTTCTGGAATCCCTGTTTGTTCGATAATGACCAAGTGCCACAACTGTCCAAGGAACAAGGATGCAAGCTGGTCTCAGCAAGAGGTATAGATCTATAACTCTTGCGGTTGGCTGGTGTTCAGCTTTTCCCGGCAGTGACTGGGTTAAGAACAGGGCAGTTTAGTACTGCTGAGTGGCACTTATTTACGAGATCTTGCTTTTGTGCAGACATGTTTTTGCAGTGACAAAGTTCCAAATGAAATATCTTTCTGAGAACGTAAATCTGTCTGAAACATTTGATCTGGCATCAAAACCTGTCTGAACAGGTTCATTGATCTACCAAGAGGCTTGGCTTTATATTTTCCATTTTCCCTTCTTTTTAAGTCCCTTCTATTTATAGAAGGGACTTTTTTACGACGGGTCGCGGTGGGGCGAATTTAATAGCATGTCCATGATGTCAAAGGCGGGCAGGCTAAACCTCTAACAATTGAAGTAACAAGATGAAAATTACGTTATGTCTAGTTACGCTAACCTCGCTGCTGAATGTACATTTGGCGCGAAGCGCCGTATGTGCGTATGTATGTGTGTGCGCATGTATGTAAACAAGAGAATCTCCGATATTTCTGTACACACAAGCTTGAAACTTGGCGAAATACTTTCTTAAGTGGGTCGCTAAGAGAGCCTCCGAGCATATTGTAATTGAATGTCTCATTGAAGACATAAACAACCGTTTATATGAAGTCGGTTGACCCAGAACTTTTGCATATAGCTAGTTTGGAGAAAGACATTCAATGAGTTCGTTAGCCAGCTTTGTAGAGTTTTAACATCTTTAGCAAAAAAATTCATTTCATAAAAGAATTAAAACGCTAAAAAAAAAACTTTACTTCTAGAGAAAGTCAGACACTGGCGGTGACGTAAAAGAGGCAACTCCGTCACCACGCAGACACTGACATAATACTCTAAATATGACGTCATTCTCTCTCTCTCTGTCTCTCTCTCTCTGTCTCTGTCTCTCTCTCTCTCTCTCTCTCTCTCTCTCTCTCTCTCTCTCTCTCTCTCTCTCTCTCTCTCTCTCTCTCTCTCTCTCTCTCTCTCTCTTCGCCCGAAGCATAGTTGTCATACAGCCTTATCGCGACTGACAGACACGTGGCTAAGTTCAATGAACAAAGGCGAATTCACAGGTGCTGTTTTCATAGACCTTCGGAAAGCTTTCGACATGGTAGATCATGAAATTCTCCTTTCCAAGCTCAGTATATATCTGGATGGTTCATTTTCAAGTAACTGTTTTCATACATCAGACGGCAGTTCTCAGGCATCTATTCATTCCTTTAAAACAACCTCGTTTTTCGCTTCCTATCTTACAGACAGCAGCGCGTTTATGGTCAATGTATCTTACTCTTCAAGTGGTTTAGTAACAAGAGGAGTGCCCCAGAGCTCTGTCCTGGGACCTCTTCTCTTTTGCATATTTATCAATGACTTGCCACTACATTTCACGAATGACAGAATTGCATGTGACTTGTTTGCCGATGACGCAACAATCCACACCCCCGATAAGTGTCTTGAGTCTTTAAATGGTCGTTTGCAACAGGGACTGAGTGAAATTTCCAAATGGTGTGAAAATAATGCAATGATCCTTAATCCCACCAAAACCAAATGTATGACGATAGCAACCCGTCAGAAGCATCAGCTCAAGCCACTTTCGCTTAGCCTGGAAATCCAAGACCACACCATTACACAAGTAACTGAACATCGCCTACTTGGAGTTATTGTTGATAACCAGATGAAATGGCAATCTCACATCAATGCTGTCTGTAAAACTGTGTCCAGAAATGTGTTTATGCTGTCTAAGCTAAAATATATTATTGATGTCGACACTCGCAAACTATTTTACAATGCCCATGTCAAATCCCACATCGATTATGCCTCCACGACATGGGACGGCAGCGGTGACATACACATGAAGAGGCTTAACTCCTTGCATGGCAGGGCAGTGAAGCAGATCCTGCCTGATCCAGCTCTTTCTACTGACCAAAAATTTGAAAAACTAAAAATGCTTCCTCTTGACAAGCACCATCTCTTTAACAAAGGGGTAGTCATGTATAAAATCTGGAATGAAATCCACCCAGAATACTTGTGTAAGCTCTTCACCAAGGTAGCTTCAGGCTATTCAACATCAGGCGAAACTTCATCACACCACGCCCGAGGATAGCTTTATTTAAAGCCACCCTCTCGTTCTCGGGCGCCTTGTTTTGGAATAAACTGCCAGCGCACTTAACACACACTGGTTCACTCCCCTCTTTCAAGGAAAGCCTCTTCAAGTACCTGCTATCTAACAGCTCATTCACTGGTTCGGGTATCTCCATCGCCTAAAGCCTTGATATTAACCTCCGCGCGCACGTGTGCGTGTATGTGGGTGTGTGCGCGCGCGCGCGTGCGTGCGTGTGTGTGTGTGTGTGTGTGTGTGTGTGTGTGAGCGTGCGGCGCGAGCGTGCGCGCTTGTTTGATTTCAGTGAAAGAAGTGATTTTAAAGACTATCTTTTCTTTTTTTTTTTTTTTTTCCCCCGTTCACATTGTTAGTAATCATAATTGGTGCCCTCCATTTTGCCTTATCCATCTCTCTTTTGAACGACTTGTTATATTATGTGCACTTTTATGTTAGTAGCTTTGTACTTTTGTATTTTAGTAGCTCTGTACCTTTAACAGAGTTGTACCTTTGTAGATTAGCAACGGCAAGCGTGAAAAATGGCACATGTGCTAACTGCTTCTTCCGTTCAGAAATAAAGTTTCATTTCAAAAGTTTCATTTCATTTCATTTCATTTCATTTCATTTCATTTCATTTCATCTCTCTCTCTCTCTCTCTCTCTCTCTCTCTCTCTCTCTCTCTCTCTCTCTCTCTCTCTCTCTCTCTCTCTCTCTCTCTCTCTCTCTCTCTCTCTCTCTCTCTCAAACAAACATGCTCGCATCTCCAGGAGGAATAGATCCTCATGCGCCCTCCAGGCGCACGAGGATCTATACCTCTTGGAGATGTTTGGAGCGCGCGGGCACGCATGCACTAACACGCATGCACACATCGACGCGCTTTCAGAGAAGCATGCAGGTGGCCCGTGTACTTAGTATATCATGTAGTTAGGTAAAGTCAACCTACTTTCACACAAATTATATCAAGACTGAAATTGTACCGTGAAGTTCCAGTTTTGTCACCATTTTCTCAAGCCTTTGAAGCGAAAGGGAAACTCATATCACGTAAAATATAAAATTACGTAAAAACTAAAACTTACGTCATGACAAATGACGTTTGACAAATCAATGACGCGTAAGTCCTGCGCCCCTTATAGAACTCACTGACGCATTGGCAGATCTGCGAGACTTTTTCAATAGGAGATAATTTAACATCAGAATCAGGTCAAAGACAAAGGTGGAGACCATTGACAGCGAGGGCAGCTCTCATATAGAAGGGACTTTGTGGGTTATGGTTCATCCCATCTTGTTTTACCCTTATGTGACGCACATCACGTCTAGACCGAGACAAAATAGTTTATCCGCAAGCTTTTTGAATGTATTGCGGTTAAATTCAACCGCTCGGTGGTGGTGGTGGTGTTGGTGGTGTGCGTGTGTGTGTGTGTGTGTGTGTGTGTGTGTGTGTGTGTGTGTGTGTGTGTGTGTGTGTGTGTTTGTGTGTGTGTGTGTGCACAAAAGCCCTAAAATGGGTAACCATCCCTATGGAAAATGGGTGTGTGTAAAATTCTGGGTGCCCAAGTCAGACACCCATTTTTTCTTAGGGTTGTTTCTGCATTGTCTTGCTGTAAAAAGTTATAAAAAATATGTAAATTTTTTTTTCTCATTTCGGGGTGTTTACATGCACTTTTGTGTTTAAAAGAAACTCCGCTAATGTGTTTGAACTTGTCCCAGCGGTGTGTGTGTGTGTGTGTGTGTGTGTGTGTGTGTGTGTGTGTGTGTGTGTGTGTGTGCACAAAACTTCTAAAATTTGTGTGTGTGTGCGACATCACCCTTCTCAGCTATAAATAACTTAACCTGATTGGTCAACTGCGTCGATGAGCCGAACTGAACGAAGAGATACGAAAGGTAGGGGGGTGGGGGTGGTATTGTAGTTGTGTGAGGGAGTAAATTGTTTATTTTGCTGCAAAATGAGATTTGTTATTTGAGGATGTGGTTGTTTTGTTAAAAAAAAGGGTTGAGTTGTGTTGTGTTTCCGGGGTGATGTGGTGGGAGGTGATGTCTAGTGGCAATGTATCTGTGCGCCAGGGACTTAGGCAATGTATTTGCACGCGAGCAACTTGCTATGAAGTGAAGTGATTGTATGAGTGCGCAGTGTGAGAGAGGACGTATAGACTTTGGGTGAGGCTGCTGTTGTCTTGTGTCCTGCCCGACCTTTTGGTTCAACCTGTTGCTTTGATTGTGGGTTTGTTGGTGTTGTGCTTTTGTTTCGACTGCAACTCGTGTCGGATTGTATGCACAAATTGATTGAATGCAAATGACGTCACACAGCCAGGGTCGTTACGCGCGTCGTCTGCTGCAGTCGGCCGTTTAGTGCAGTAAAAATGAGTGCAAAGGCTTCGGATGCGCCATTTTCGTATGTAATGCTAGGTCAGAGAAAGAAACCTAATGTTGCCAAAAGGTGTAATAGTGAAGTATTGTTTGTGGTCCTGCTGCCCGTTTAAGGGAAGGACTAGAAAGTCGAGTGCTGAGCGAAGTGAGAAGGCGACAATGGGAAAAATAGCCCAGCACTATAGGGGCCACAACAGTTACACGCTTGTAAATTAAAAGACTTTTAACATTAACAAATGTTGAGTTAAAAGAGGTTTTAAAACAGTTTTAATGAAAACGGTGGCCCGACACGCTTCTAAATACAACAGTTTCTCAGCTTTAAACCTTCTACCGCACATGAGGGAGGCCTTCGCCGGGCACGCCATAAACGCGATTGCTTCTCTTAGCTGGCCTGTAGTGTGGAATGGGAGACTTGGCCAACTGGACCCATCTGGTGCACTCCAAATGTGTATTTGTGAGTAGATCTACGTGAAACTCGGTGCGCGCCTCTGAAATGACCTACTGATTCAACCGATACTGAAAATCTTTCATTAATAAGAGAGAATTGCAGCTCTATAAAATCAAAAGTGAGAAACCCCACCCCTTCCCTCCCCGCCAACCCCACCCACTCAAGCAATTATAATAAACTCAACCAGAGGTATGTTTAGTGAGGTATTTGTTCATTGTGTGTTGTGTCATTGTGCTTGACATTTGTAGTAATGCAGGAAAAATAAGGAATACACATTAAGTTGAAAGAAAAGAATGACAACGACCAAATGAATGTGAAAAAGAAGCATCAAATATTCCCTGAATTTTACCTTATTACAGACGCATAATGTTCTTAAGATAGTACATGCTTAAATGAATGATTTGAAATGACACCCATTTTCACTGTAATGCCAGTTTTTGTATGAGAGGCACCCACTTTATTGGTAGAAACCCATTTTCTTCATCCAGTTGCTGTTTCTAGAAAATGTCTTTTTTCATTTTAAGTTATAGAGCTTAGTTTTACGGTGAGTTCTAAACATTCGCATGTATTGCAGAGCACTAGAGTATATAGAAATATGGGAACCCATTTTCACATAAAATGGTAGGTAACCCACTCTGAGGCTTTTGTCTCCATGTGTGTGTGTGTGTGTGTGTGTGTGTGTGTGTGTGTGTGTGTGTGTGTGTGTGGTGTGTGTGTGGTGTGTGTGTGTGTGTGTGTGTGTGTGACACACACACTCTCTCTCTGTTCCTCTAGACAGTAGCAGAGAGTGCATGGTAGCAAACTCACGTTGCTTTCTGTCCATCCCAAGATAACCTTTAAGTGTTATATAATATAGTATACTTGTGTATATCTGTACATGTGTATCAAGATACCGCAAACGTCGCGTTTATGTCCATTACCAATTCACGTAATGACCACTGTAGCATTGTGCATGCATTCGCATACTTTTGAAATAATGTTGACTAGACGAAACGTAAAAGATAAACGGGAAGAGGATGTCGAAGGGGAAAAAAAAGAGATAAAAAAGAGGAGAAAACCAAGAAAAGAATGGAACACAGACAAAAGAACCTTCCTATACGGCAATTGTTTGCTGGTTTGAGACTGCCCCCCCCCCACCACCCCCCCCCTCCCGCCCACCAAAACAAAAAGTGTGTGTTTGTGTGTGTGTGTGTGTGTGTGTGTGTGTGTGTGTGTGTGTGTGTGTGTGTGTGTGTGTGTGTGTGTGTGGGTGTGTGGTGGTGTGAGCAGGGGCGGTGGGGGGGGGGGGGGGGGAGGGGGGGGGGGTCGTGATAAACAGCTGGATAACAGTAGATGATTTAATGAGGTATAGATATATCTTTTTTTCCCCAATTGACGTATCTCTCGCTCTCTCTCACTCTCTCTCTCTCTCTCTCTCTCTCTCTCTCTCTCTCTCTCTCTCTCTCTCTCTCTCTCTCTCTCTCTCTCTCTCTCTCATTCTCTCTCTCTAAATGACAATGTGTACATTAACATAGTTAGCAGGACAGCATGTGGCAGACAAGATCATGCCTAATTGCTTTATCCTGAAATACAGTTTCAGCATCATTATCATCTCCCTCTCCTTACGCCTCCCTTCCTCTCGGGGGGGGGGGGGGGGGGATTTTTGCACAGTGACGGCAAACGACAGCAAGTCTAATTTTCGTGAAAAGCGATATTTTCATTGAAATGCAATGACAATCTCGCTTTTCACACACACAAAAATAGACTCTCTGTCTTCCCTCTCACTCCCCGGGGAGACTGAACCCCACCCGGGTCTGCCCTGGGGGACTTGGGTGGGGTTAGGTATTTTTTAGTTCCCAGGGTCACCCTGGTCAGCCCCACAGGGTGTGTTTTTCTCTCTATTCTGGGGCATGTGTTTCTGTCTACCCTTTGTCCATTCACCTGTATTTGCCTTTTTAAAACTCTCCCTACTGTCTGCACTGCCTGTAGCTCTTGATATTGGATGTGTGTTGCTAAATGGTCTTAGCTTTATTTAGGCCCCGTGTGTTAGGTTTATTTAATGTATTTGACCGGCTGGCGACATACATTCAATGTTCTGTTTATTTTTTTTTTTTTCACAAGCAGTGCAGGCACGTCCTGAGAAAGCCTTGTTGCTGTCGGGACGCTAAGCAATGTACAATCAATCAACAATCAACCGGGGAGACTGACCATGACTGTACCATTACTGGCCCGTCTTCATTGATGGTGTGCCAGCCCTTATACACACATCAACATAATTTCATCTAGGTCAGCAAGAGGCGTAGATTTTCATGAGTCCCTGCGAATGCAGGGACTCATGAAAATCTGTGCCTCTTGCTGTGGGAGGGGAGCTGTGTAGCTCAGTTGCTAGAGCGCTCGATTCTCGTCCGAAAGGTCGTAAGTTCGAACCCAGCTGCGGGTCCAAATTTGTTCAGACATCTTTTCGGTAGCCCGTCTTTGACATCACCTTCGTGGTGGACAAAAGACTTTTTTTTCTTCTTGCTTTGGGCTTTCTTCTTTCCCCAAAGATGGTAGTTCAGGCGTTTAGATCGAACACACACATCAAGATAATTACATCTAGTTCAGCAAGAGTCTTAGATTCTCGTGAGTACACAAATGCAGGGATTCTTGAAAATCTATGCCTCTTGTTGTGGGCTCATGTCATTTCTTTTTTACCAAAAGATTCAGTTCAAGGTGGTTTAGATATAATACTCACATCAACATTATTCCATCTAGTTAGGAAAGAGGCATACATTCTCATGAGCCCCTGCGAAACTATGCCTATGGTTGTAGACTCGTGTTATCTATTCTATCCCAAAAGAAGGTAGGTTCGAATCCATCTGGTATCAAAATTTTCTGAGACCCTATTTCGGTGCCCTGTCTTTGAGATCACATTCTTGGTGGAAAAAGACTTTAAGCTCTAAACGTTTAACGTTTTAAGTTCCTGGGGTTTAGATCTAATATTATATACATCAATATAATTCCATCTTGTTCATTCTACCGACAACACGATGTATAGACTATCATGAGTCCCTGTACCACAGGGTTGATTCTATCAGAATCTATATCTCTTTGTAGTAGGCTCGTAACATCTATTCTCTCCCAATCGAAGGTAGTTACTGGGGTTTAGACCTAACACAGGGTTGATTCTATCAACATAATTATGTCATATACTCGCTTGTCTACCTCGTCTTTCTAGCAGCAAGTCCCATAGATTCTTATGAGTCTCTGCGACCACAAGTACTCATGAGAATCTATGCCTCTTTGCTGATGGACTCGTGCCATCTCTTCTCCCCCAAACGAAGGTAGTACCTGGCGTTTAGATCTAAGACACACATTAACATAATTCCACCCTGCACACTGTTCGTCCAGCTCGTCCTTCTCACAGAGAGCGACACAGATTCTCCAGTCCGTGCGAAAGCAAGGACTCTTGATAATATATGCATCTTGTCGTGGGCTCGTGTGAACATTTCTTCCCCAAAAGAGGGTAGTTAATAAGGTTTAGATCTATTACATACATCAAAGTTATTCCACACCCACTTCTTATCCAGCTCATCCTTCTTACTGCAAGTGGCATATATTATCATATTCCTTGCGACTGCAGAGACTCTTGAGAATCTATGTTTCTTTGCTGATGGTCTCGTGTCATCTCTTCTCCCCCAAACGAAGGAAATTACTGGGGTTTATATTTAATGCATATATCAAACTGATGCCATTCTGCACTCTGCTCATCCACCTCATACTTCTCACAGAAAGTTACATAGATTCTGATGAGTCTGATGAATTTGTGCCTCTTTTAAGTTGGCTCGTCTATCATATCTTCTCCCACAAAAGAGGGTAGTTCCTGGGGTTTAGATCTAGTCATGGCCAGACAAAGCAGGAGTATCCCGTCAGTCTGCACATCATCAAACGTAAACCTATCTAGTCCCATGATGTGCTAACGGTGCCAGCTTTGTACTCTCCCTCAGATTAAATGTAAATACAGGTCATTGCCTTAACGCATTCAAGGCGCCACAGCATCAACCCCAGTCGCAAAACGTCTACGGGCCCACGACGCCCGAGGACCTTTGCTTACTGGGAACAGCTGCAAAAGTCTCGTGTAGCGTTCCCCCCCCCCCCCCCCCGGCAACGCAATACACTTCTGCCTTCTGCAACTATTGATGCTGGGGGGTTCCTTGAAAGAGTTAAACCACCTTCGCGTGGCGTGCAGACAACACGCGGGAGACTAGATCCACTTATAGGGTGATCGCTCTGTAACTGAAGTCCCTCCTGCTCCCTGTGCCACCACCCCAGCCCGCCGCAGGCCACTCTGTGCCACCCCACCAGCCACCGTCTGGAAATGGGTGAATGAAAAGACGTAAGGATCACTGGCTGCTCTGTGTAACGTGTCCTTTAAAAGTTACTTGTAAATCAAAGTGGCACAGCTGCAGTGCGCTTGGATTGATCAGTGTTCAAATCGTACTCCATAGGCTATATCTGTCCCTGTCCGCTATAAACTGGCCCGTTAACCCCTTTAGGCCCGGATCCCTATTGCAGGAGATGGCTTGATCATGATAATTCAAGGGTAGTGCCAGATTAGCTTGGCGCCTGAAGGCGCCAAGCTAATCTGGCACTACCCTTGAATTATCATGGTCAAGCCATCTCCTGCAACTGGTACATAGTCATTAGGCAACACCTCCAAAATTTTAGAAATGGGACAATTGGGCTAAAAGGATTAAGATCGTCCATTATCACTCCGGTGCCGTATACTTTAAACCTGAACTAACCACCGTAAGGATAACTGTGCCTTATGAAGGCAAAGACACAGGCAATACAATCCAGACCAAAAAGGTGACTGTCCAGCTTGTAAAATGCGGAGAAGAACCCAACGGAGAAAGACACAGTCTTAGAAGAGACAATTACAACACAATTTATTAATACTTCGGGTAAAGACCCTTCTTCAAAATAGGCAAACAAACGAGTATAGAGTTCAGTCGCTACTTATCTTATCGCGGAAGGAATGTGGCAACGCTGAAACATTAATAAATTGTGTTTTAACTGTCTTTTCTAAGCATGCTTCTTTCTTCGTTGGGTTCTTCTCTTGAAAGACACAGTCATTTTTTTAGGAAAGCGAAATTTGCATTGTAATGCAATATAAAATCTGAATTTTTCACCCCCAAATAAAAAATATGAACCAAAGGACACTAAGCCATTTTTAAAAATCAAAATGTTCATTGCAAAATGCAATGAAATTCTGTTTTTCGAAAAAAAGGATGAAAGGGATTAGGAAGAAACACGCTTAACCGCTTCATCGCCGAGAAAGAGTGAACACAACCCTGTTGCAAGAGACATAGATCCTCATGAGCCCCCACGTCTGCGGGGGCTCATGAGGATCTATGCCTCTTGCTGAGACCAATTCGTATTTAAGTTTCTTGGTCGGTGTTGGCTTTTGGTCTGTGAATAAACAAAGGTTTCAGAAACAACAATGTACGTACAACAGTGGCGGGGTAGGGGGTTAATAAGGGCAACTGACCTACACGTTTAACTCACTCTACCCCAACACCGAAATCCCCAAATTTTACCGTTGTCCTCTGAAGACTGCTTTGCAATGCATGACACAGATCGACCATGATAGTTCAAGGGTGATGACAGAATAGCTTGGCGCCCATATGGGCGCCAAGCATTCTGGCATCACCCTTGAACTATCATGGTCAATCCATATCTTCCTGTGGTGTGTCTGGGGTAGAATGAGTTAAAAAGGACAATAACAACACAATTTATTGTGTTGAAAAAGACCTTTTAAAGCGTGTTTCTTTCTTTCTTGCGATTTCTTATTGTGTGAAGTAAGCATGCTGTTTTTGTTTCGGTGTATTGAGACATCGGTTGCGATCGACCGTGCCAGTGGCGAAAACACGGTTGCATAGCATGCAGGTTTTTTAGTCGATGCACACACACTCTCTCAACTTGTCTGAGTCAGCCGCTGTTAATAATACATCACTGCCTGCCCTGACCACTGCCTCCGTGGCATGGGATGCGACTCTCCCGAGAAAGGCCCGTAATTAATTTGCCAGGAAAATGCCACTCCAAGCCATACACACCCCTACTTTAGCGGACACGGTTAGGTCCACAGCCTGCGGCCAGCTCATTCAGTTGTGAGAGAGGCACAAATTGTCATGGGCCCCTGCGACGGCAGCGGGGGTCCATGTAACTCTGTGCCTCCTGCTGAGGTTTGGATCGGTCACGTTAACTCATTCAAGTGCCCCGCATCAATAGCTGCAGAAGTGTTGTATAGCGTTGCCGGACTTTTGCAATTCAGTATTTATGAGGGGCACCTTAAATGGAGTTAGATGTCTGCTTCTGTTCGCTCGGACGGGGCCCGTGTTCGTCTCGTTTTAAATCATTAACTGCAAGTGATCGCAAATTTCGTTTCTGATTCTTTTTTAATGCAAGGCAAAGGGACTTAATCTGTCCAAGGACAAAGGATACTAAGAAGTGGGGGTCTGTGAAATGTATAGATCCACATGAGCCTCAGCAACTAGTGCATTTGGGATTGCCTGTTGTGTTCCGGCATCGAAGGAGTTAAGGCTTTCAGTGCACATGCAGGTTTTGTACATATTCATTAAAGATTCATTCTGTTTGGTTTTTATGTTTTTTCTTTGATTCTTTTCGGGTCTGAAACTAGAAGACGTTGTTTGTTTGTTTGTTTGTTTGTTTGTTTGTTTGTTTGTTTGTTTTTTTCAGTTCCTTCAGTGTCTTAGACGAACAATTAAAAAAAAAAATCAAGAAAATATAGGTGATTAATGGGGGGAAAGGAATTTGGTCACGAAAGGACAGTGTGTACCTAAGTACATTTTTATATTTCAATGCACACAAAAAGAGGGTTAAAAGACGAAAATGTATTATGCACGCGACAATTACTTTTCTGTTTTACCATGAAAAGAAAGAATAACCGAAAATTAATTACATTTACGAAATTAAATCTGAATTGTATCCATACAAGTCAGCAGGAAAAGTAAATCCCAACATAAAAAAAGAAACACGCTTAGAAATTACAAGTACAACGCAATCTGTGTTGTACTTGTCCTTTCTAAGCGTGTTTCTTGCTTTAGTGTGATGTTCTTTGCATTTTGCACGCTTGGCAGTCACCTTTCTGGTCTGGAGGGTCGTGAACAGACCAGAAAGCAGTAAGCAAAGGTTCTCAGGCCAGCCACTGTGCCACTGAGGCTGTCGTAGGCCGGCAGACGTGTTTGCTACTGGGGAATTAACCGAAAGAGGAAGGTCAGAAATTGATGCTTTCACACACCTCAAGAACAACCCTAGTGTTAACTTCGATCGGCACATTAAAATGTCCTCCAAAGTCACCTTGACTCAGGGAGGGAGAGGGGATCGGGGTGGGGGATGTCACCTTAAGTACGTCAGTGACCCCGGATCGGTGTGTAGTGAGTCACTTCAAATGACACGTTAAAAAATAAAAGTGACTAAAAGGGAGTGTATTGGAAATGAACCTGGACAATGCGTATGATGTCACTGTTGCGGTGCCGATCCTTAGTGACTAATTCAAGGTTCCTCCAGATCAGTGTGTCGTGAGTCATTTCAAATGACACGTCAAAAAATTAAATTGTCACGCTCAAGCGACCAGTTCGGAGTGTATTGAAACTGAATCTAGGCAAAGCGTATGATGTCGCTGTTGTGGTGCCGGGCCTTAGTAGCTCATTCAATGTGCCCCGCATACATAGCTGCGAAAGTGTAGTCGTATAATATTGCCAGCGGCAACACTATTCGACACTTCCGCAGCTATTCATGCGCGGCACCATTGGATGAGATAGCCTTTCTTTGGCCTGTCGGTAGCGCTTTTTATCGCCGTGATTCCTGCAGGAATCACCTCGACAAAACGCGCTACAGACAGCCGGTGGGTTTAAAGGCACAACAACCGATAGTCCACTGTCGGCCTCGGCCTCTGCGAGCTTTTATAATATGCCTGTTGCGGCTTTAAAGCGACACATACGTTCTACAAATGTTGTTGCGAGATGATTTGAGTTCCATGTGGCTGCAGGGTGGCTTAGCTGCTCTTTCGATCGGTCATTTTTGCGCTTGCTGTTTGATTACTTTCGGCTATTAGCAGGTTAGCGCAATTTGTCACGTTTTGTATTATTGAAAAGCGTTTAACCCCTTTTACCTTTGCTGCATGATACCCCATGTCTGCAAGAGGCATAGATCCTCATGAGCCCCCGCGATCTATCCCTCTTATGCAACTTGTGCAAGTCCGTGTGCCTCATACCAACACGGTTATTTTTCAAAGAATCTGTCGTGGTTTTAGAGAGTTCAGTTGTAGCCGCTGGCGGTCGTGTGAAAAGAGGTTAATTTTGGAGAGCCGGATCGTAGGCCGCATACACAGTCAGGCGATAGCTCGCGTGACGCGGTTTTTTACCCCAGCATAATTGCAAGCTATCTTTTTAACCAACAGGTAGGAAATGTTTGAAATAACGCTGTTTGATGCATTGGCGTCGGAACTGGGGTGAGGAGGGGGCGGGAGTATAGCTGCCACCCCCACTCATACACACACACACACACACACACGCACACACACACACACACACACACACACCATCACACACACACACACACACACTCACACACACACACACACACACACACACACACACACACACACACACACACACACACACACACACACATCAGACGCACACACAAAAGAAATTTTAAGGGGGCTGCAGAGTACACCCTGCGCCCCACTAATATTTGTGAAAAAAGAAAATTATGTTTTATTTTTTTAATGACTAACGAGTTTTGACGACTGCTGAGTCGTCCCCCCACCGCCTCGCACCCCCTCACCCCACCCCCGACCCTTCAATACATCTGTTTAATGTTTCAGAGGTTGGACTTTCACCAGGCCCATTCTCCCTTCACTCTTCCCCCCCTTACCCCCCCCCCCCTCCCAAAGCCCCCCCACTAACCCTCCCACCACCCCCCTTCCATGTGCCGTAATGTCCAAAATCGCATACCAGCACTCGCTGCAACATACTAGTACACGAAGACAAAAACGAAATACCAGCACATTATTTTCCTGATCGATATCTGCCGTCATTTTGGCAAAAGCCAGCGTGTCTATTTTTGAGAAAATGAAAATGAAAATCTCGCTTTTCTGGAAAGTAGACATACCTGCAGATATATACTGACGAGTAAAAGAAATGCAAACAACATTCGAGTCTCATTTCTTTTGCTCGTCAGTATAACATTACGGTTTGCGTTACGGGCAGCTCGCTCAATGTAGATTTGCGACAACCACGCGTTAGCTGTACACGCGCATTTCAGTATGAGTTTTGCCCCTTGATTACAGCCTCCTTGCGTCAAATGCCAGCAGACACTTCTTGCATGTATGTCTGGGTGTGTATCCGCTGAGTGACTTAATTGCTGAGTGGGTTGCATTGGCGTGCATCAACACACTATTTGCTTCCGCAGGATGGTGTAGAGAAATGTGTTTTCACGATGTGTAACCAAAGTGTACGTCAGTCTAAAAGTAATTATTTCTTCTAGTCACTGTGAAGCAAGTCTTGCATTGTTTTACAGTGACTAATAGAAATAATGGCTACTGATTGATAAACATACTAAAAATGCAGTTCTCTGCCGACGCTTGTTTGTTTGTTTGTTTGTGTGTTCGTTTGTTTGTGTGTTTGTTTGTTTGTTTTTTGGGTTGTTTGGTTGTTTGCTTGTTTGGTTGCTTGGTTGATTTTTATACTTACACTGACCAACATTGGCGGACATTGAAGAACACAGATGCAAATGGGTAAAAAATAGGCATACATGAGTATAGGACTAACAAGAGACATAAATCCTCATGAGCCCCCGCGACTGCGGGGGCTCATGAGGGTTTATGTCTCTTGCAGTTGGGCGGCGTTCGCCTTGCCCTGGTAGTCACGGGGTTAACATTTTCTCGCCTTGGAGTGATGTCTTTTAAAAGAGTTTCAAGGAGTGAAGTGGACAGGCTCATCATTGTTGAAGGTAGTGCCGGAATATCAACAAGAGGACGTTGATGGAAGTCGACAATGCTGAGTTAGTGATAGATCAGCCACAGGAAGAACTGGATAGGCGATATGGTTCAAGGTTAGTGCCTGATCACCTCGGATCCTTTCCAGGCGCGGCCGGTCTAGATCATGGCAGTACCCTCGAGCTATCATCACCTGTACAAACAAGATTCCAACTGCAGCTTAACCCATTAAACCCCAAGACTGCATTTCCCAAATTTCGGAAGTGTCGTAAAACAACTATGCACCATGATGAACATCAGTGGAGTGACCACGCCAATTCAAGGGTGGTGCCAGATTAGCTTGGCGCCGTCAGTGCGCCAAGCTAATCTGGCACTACCCTTGAATTATCATGGTCGATCCATCTCCTGCTGTACTTCATCGGGGAAAAATGCGTGAACTTTTTCAAAGTGCAAAAAGTCCATTTTGCTTTCAAGCCACCTGTCATTAATTTTGCTCTAAGTGCATGTTCACGTGAGGCTTACCGTTAGCCGTATGCAACGTAGTAGGCAAACTGTCCTCAGGCCGACACAGACCGTAGCGCGGGTCTGTCTGCGTCGGATCGAAGATATGTTGCCTCCTGGACACACGGTGCAATTACGGTAGTCTGCGCAACATTTACCGATAGGATCGTGAAAGCTGATTTATCCACGGCCACTTGTTTTAAAAGACTGAATCGAATCTGAAACCTTTAAGTATGATCCACGCCATAGTAAAACGTTGAACAAAACGTCCGGGAACCCAAAGTTGTTCATGATCACATTCGAAACTTCTTAGCTCTATCAGACTGGCCGACACTCCGCAGCAACACATGGATCTAGCGTGATAGTTCAAGGGTGGTGTCAGAATGGCTTGGCGCCCATAGGCGCCAAGCTGTTCTGGCATCACCCTTGAATTAATTCGTATTTATAACAATCGCCCAGATTTGTATGTTGTTCGCTGAAGTTAGCTACGAGCACATTGCAATTATGGACTATATATACAATGATCAGGTTCAGAATGTTTGACACTGTGTTGTTTTATCCGATTTCAGTTGCGTTATTTCCGACCGTTTTATATGCGAAGCTTACTTTAAGACACAAGAAGATAAAATTTCGTATATGTTGCGTGGTTTCACTGATAAAAAGGTGATGCAGCATTACCAAAAATCAAGAACTAAAAAGAAACAGGGGGATTGAGAGGAAGGGTTAGAGATGATTTGGGAGGGGGGGGGGTGTTGGGGGGAGGTGTTGGGGAGGGGGTGTTGGGGGGGGGGTGTTGGGGGGGGGGTGTTGGGGGGGGGGGGTTGCTGAGGGAAGGATGTGGTTAAGGGTAGAGGAGGGATAGAAGAGGAGGCCTCGAGGAGGAAAAGATGTCTACAGATGATGGGGAAAACAGCATTGAGCTGGATTCTCACTGGCTGAAAGGTGTAACATTTTGCATTAACCACTTTATTTGCGAGATAAAAATGAACACCATACTAGTGCAAGATGTCTAGATCCTCATGAGCCCCCGCAATTGCGGGGGCTCATGAGGATCTATGCCTCTTGCTGAAACCACTTTGTATCTATTGTTCACGGGTCGGCTGGAGTTCTTTCGCGTTGAAATTCATAGGTATTTAAACATACGGTGTAGCTGAGTTGGTATACCTCGCCCTGTGCCTAGGTTAAACGCACCAGCGGCGCCATTGTTGCTATTTTTGCACCAGACTGGTGGCTCGGACCGGTCATGTGCACCAGATCGGTTTAGAGCGTGTGCATTCTGCACCTGTAATGAGCAATCTCGGAGAAAGAATCACGTGACGTTTGATTGCTGTAAAATAATATAAATACAGAATAAGCCCTTTCCCATATGCAATCCGGCAATAATGCAGCCTTATACTGATAGCAGTCCTGGGGCGGTCCGTGGCGCAGTGGGGCGGTCCGTGGCGCAGTGGTTAAGGCGCCTGCCACCAATGCCAAAGGTGCGCGGTTCGATACCGGGTCATTTTCCGGCGTTGGACTTTTCTCCTCTGGTAAGTGTCACCGTTAATTCGGGCGGACCGTTGGGGGTTCTTTCTCCGGGTACTCCGGTTCTTCCACCCCCCCCCCCCCACTTTGGTACCGGTCTCAGGCCACTTTACAAATTTCAAATACAAGCGATCAAAAATCTCTGTAACTTCAGTAGCTGACTGGCCCTTCGTTTGTCTTGTACTGTGTTTGTCTTAAATGGCGTAAATCCGTGTCTGTTTCGTGAGTGTGTGTGTTGGGTTTCAGGCGCGGCGCTTTGAGTCGATTTACCCAAAAATTGAGAAAAAGCGCCTATATAATAACGGTATTATTATTATTTATTATTATTATAGCACCATGAAACATTAAACGATTTGGCAGATTTGAAAAATTGCTTTTTTCCCTCAATGGTGGTGATTTTGCGACATCTACGTCACTTTGTGGCAGAAAGCACCGTCGTAGTTGTAGTATGAGAGATGAGCGCACTACAAGTACAATGGACTTGATTCAGGGGTGTGGGGCTTGACACAAGTCTCCACCATCTCTACACAAAACTGGCGCGGTAGGAGAGGTAACGCTAAAAGTGGAACCGGAAACGAACCGTTTTTCGACTGTGCTCACAATCTTCCGCGTAAACTTACGAGACCACTGAAGTGCAGAAGCCTACCTGCGCGCGCAGTTCTGGTGCACATGACCGATCCGAGCGACCGGTCTGATGCGAAAATAGCAACAATGGCGCCGCTGGTGCGTTTAGCCTAGGTACAGGGCGAGGTATACCAACTCAGCCACAGTGTACGATCAGTGGCAGTGAAGGGTTTCAAGACCACGGCTCAAATACCGATTGTATTTCTCTTTCAGAACTTCTTTATTCATAGTTTTATAATTTATAATATATATTTATAAATATTTTTAAATGTTGTCATCGTCAGCAAATCAGCACGCGCAAGCTAGCTACCCGAGAGAGACGGTGCGACCATGGTGGCTCAAAGGTAGTGGCTGATCAGTTTGGCGCCTGGACAGGCGCCAAGCTGATCAACCACGACCTTTTGAGCAATATCTGGTGTATCCACCTGGACAGATGCCAAACTGATCAACCACTACCTTTGAGCAATATATAGTATAGCCATCTTCCGCATGCAATTGGCACTGGATGCTCTTATGATTGTGGGGGACGGAAACTAGCTGGGAGACAACCCATACATTATTCAGACAACTCATCTCTGCACACAGGAGGACATGGCGGATTCGCGTTAACCTCTTTACCGCCGAAGGGCACTGAGCACAAAAACACAAGTGTAAAACGATCTCTAAAACTACCCGAGATACATTAGTCACTGTGGGTTTGTGGAGCTCGTGCGGACCTGTGCTCCTTTCCAACAGCAGTTTACATGTGTGTCTCTCAGTCTGAGGAGCCTATTGTCCTTTTGCTTAGGTCAACAATATTTTTATGACAATATTTTATGACGCCATCAGCATTCATGCGTACTACGTCATCAGACATTGGTCGTAAGCATTATAATAGCACCTTCACTTGCCTGTAGTCGCAGATTTTGCTTCTGAATTTTTTCTTTTCAGTTCAGCGTCAAACAGCCCCGGCCATCTACGGGACATGGACACGAAGTGTTGTCAGCAAGAGGCATAGATCCTCGTGAGCCCCCGCAACTGCGGGGTTCACGAGGGTCTATGCCTCTTGCACTTGGATGTTGGTCACTGTGGTTAAGTTGCCCTTAATTTTTGTCTCTGAAATTGTATTCGTAGTCACCTCTTGGAATGAAACAAAAGTCATGTTTAAACCATATATGCAAAAGATACAGATCGTCATGGGTCCCCCGGCATATTATGCGCTCATGAAGATCTATGACTACGCCTCTCGGCGACATCATACAACGGCTGGCAACTTGACGCATCATTGTAATTGTCATTTGAGTCACTCATTATTCGAGTATGAGTGAGTTAAGTAATTTTAAAAGTCAGCTGCGCGCTTCGGCCACATGTGCACGCGCGTCCTTCAATATTATAGACTTCAGTTTCTGTGGTAATTGATAAACCTATAGGGATATTGACTTCATTTCACGCACACAAACCCACAATCGAGTTTCCCAAATTTCAGAGTACTGTACCCATTGGCATCACAGCGGTAAGGACTCGAAGATTTTTCTGCCAAGAGTTTTGTGCCCCTGATTGGCTGCCGATGGTCAGTGGACTCTTGGCAGAAGGATATTCGATTTCCTCCCCTGTGATGCCACGCGCGGGAGTGACATCTTGATGGACGATGTTTGTTCAAGGACGGTGTCACGTCTAAAAGAAGGGAAACGTACTACTGGTTACAATGACCGAAAATGGCCACGTTAATTCCCGTATAGTGCCATTTACTGCCCTGCGAGGGCAAAAGACCGTAAGTCCATTTTTGTGAACAGAGAGATTGTCATTGTAATACACTGAAAAACTTGTTTTTCCACAAAAAAAAAGAAAAGATTTGCAGTGTTTTGCCTTCACACGGCCTCTCCGTGCGCCAAGTAAACTTACACTACCCTTGACCTATCCCGTGCCTAACACTTTCATTTCAATTCTGAATGTTTAGACAAGGGTCAGATGGACACATGCTCCTTCTGGTAACTTCAACACACCGGCTTGGGGTAGATAAATGTCTACTCACGATGTGTACGATGCAAAATAGTTTGTATAGTCACTGTGAACCAAGACTAGTATCAAATTGACATAATGTATTTCTTCTACTCACTGTAGAACAAGGACATTAGTGAATTTTCGTTTGCGTCGAACTACTCCGAACAGATTAAGACAGCAAAATCTCGGCGGACAACCAACTTCTCTTATAAGCATACACAAGACTCCGAACATCTCTAAGAGGCATAGATCCTCATGAGCCCGGAGGGCTCATGAGGATCTATGCCTCTTGGAGATGTTTGGTGTCTTGTCTACCCTATGCTTCTGGTACACATTGATAATCCGCCCTGACTTCGCTCTCGTTCGTTGCTGCGCGTCAAACGAAATTGTACTATTGTCTTGTTTTACAGTGAGAAGAAGAATACGTACTTTAAATTGCTACACGTCGTGAAATCACTCATCTGTGCGCCAGCCTGTGCTTGAGGATACGCCGTTCATGCAAGGACGCTTCGTCTCTCAGTCACAGTATTAAGATGACACTGTTATCGTAATTGTTGCACCCAAGGGATTTAAAATTACGTTTGCGTGACCAAGTCTGAAGCACCACGATGCCTGGCTGTATTTGTACTGCGTCTACTGGTAAGTCACATTTTACGTTAGGCCGGTCGCCGTGCCAGTCTGTATCTTCACGTCCATACGTGAAACACGTTGGTCTCTTTTGACTCTTAAACACACAGAACTAAATGACTTCCATTCGATGACTTCCATTCTATCGAATGGAAGTCATTTAGTTATGGGATTTTAAAGAGTTAAAATTGAATGAGTAGGCTTTAAATGCTTTTGTGACTTTGACAAAAGATCTCTACCAAATGGAAGTCATTTAGTTTTGGGAGTTAAAGAGTTACACTTACCTGAGTTTTTGTGTGTGAATATTATTGTGACACTGGCACAGGATCACGAGTGCGTCTGGATTTATCACGAATGTTTTTATTGTGATGGTGTGGGTGTAGTACATATTCTTGCGATGCCAATGTTGAAATTTTGTTGACAATACAATGCGCGGTTCCCTGGTCTGTGATTTTGGGTCTTACGGTTCTCGGCCACACAGTCGAAAAGTATAAATCGGCACACACATTTTGCAACTATGCTAGGTGATACAGAAGGGCCTTCTTTGAACAGCCACATTACTTGCAAGAAGAACTGTTTTTAACAGACAGGCGCTTTGAAGGATAAAAAGTGTCACCTGTCACTAAAGATCATCACCCAAGTGGAGACGTTTATAAACAGGTGATCTCTCATAAGGGTTGTCGCTCGAAACAGGTATTGTTGTGGTACAATGGAGATTTCAAGACAGCTGCTTTTGTTGTGACTTCACATGATGTTGAGTAAGGACTAAATAAATATAAATATCATTAACAAGTTTATAATTTTCGATTTCTAAATAAACTTTTAAAATAGGTTTTTTTGTTGTTGTTTTTTTTTTTTTTTTTT
This sequence comes from Semisulcospira habei, assembly GCA_036245525.1. Classification (NCBI taxonomy): domain Eukaryota; kingdom Metazoa; phylum Mollusca; class Gastropoda; family Semisulcospiridae; genus Semisulcospira; species Semisulcospira habei. Next base: position 200,046,095 of record BTPG01000001.1, read on the forward strand.
TTTTTTTGGGGGGGGGGGGGGGGTAGGGGGAGGGGGGGGCATATTTCGCGTGCACCAAACAAACAAACAAACAAACAAACAAACAAACAAACAAACAAACAAACAAACAAACAAACAAACAAACAAACAAACAAACAAACAAACAAACAAACACGTTTCACGTCAGAGCCAGAGTTCCCTGTAATCTACGGTTCATTGAGTTGGAAAACTTCTATATTATTGTGGCGTGTTGGTAACTACAGTATATAGTCCAATGTGTCTGACCTAAAGCGTGTTATATGCATTGGTATCCCACGCTTCATTTGAATAATCAATATAAGCCGAAACAATCTCCGGGCCTAGGTCCAATGTATAATTCACACCTGTGTTGTAATATCACGTCATTCACAATGTATATCGAAAAACACCAATCATTTTTTTTCATCTTTCATTTCCACATCAGTCTGGTCGATAACGATAAAGCTCAAGAACAGTGCATGATTAGCTTGGCGTCTTTTCAGGCGCCAAGGTAATCTGGCACTGCCCTTGAACATCAAAGTTGATTCGTATGTCAAAACCTATACAAAATGATTATGAAGTGTTCCAGATGGCGATTGTAGTGAAATGGACGACGCCAGCTGTGTGCTACAAAGCACTGACACCGAGAATTAACGTTGTTATTACAGCGGTTGATGATATATATATATATATATATATATATATATATATATATATATTATATATATATATATATATATATATATATATATATACTTTAACAAACGCGTCGCTCAAAGCCCTAATATGCACTCAATCAGAATAGCTCAAGGGACGTAATTTTTCATTAAATTCTGAGAATGCTCTTGCTACGCTAATGCCATGGAATTCCAGGCTGGTAAGCTTGCATTGTGTCATCAGGACGTCAGCTGCCCTTTTTGTGACTGCATCGCCTACTAGTTCTAGAAAGGAGAGGGTTAGTGGGAGAGAAGGAATGACAGACCTATCATTTTAAGCCTTCCACTGAACACCTACTGCATAAGGTAATAGGGACTACCCCCAGGCGCCTCGCAATCCGCTGGAGAATATCCAGTCCTCCCCCCGAGAGGGGAGGCTAGTGCATGAATATTCGCAAACAGATCTTGGACTTGCTGGATAGATTTAAGTTTTTGCCGCCCACAACCGGTATCGCCCCAAGGGGGGCTCATCAGGTAGGCATACGGCGTAACCTGAAATTGCAAACACGACGCATGTACTAGAAGTTACCTCCAGAATTTACTGGTAGCACTGCCAGTACAGCGCGGATTGCATCCCTAAAACTTTATGAGGGTTGCAGTGGAAGAAGACTAATTTTGAAAAGGCAACACCTAGGCAATTTTGTGGTGCAATTATTTTTTACTTTAACAAAGGCGTCGCCCAAAGCCAAAAAATGCACTCAATCAGAATAGGTCAAGGGACGTAATTTTTCATTAAATGCTGAGAATGCTCTTGCTACCCTAATGCCATGGAATTCCAGGCTGGTAAGCTTGCATTGTATCATCAGGACATCAGCTGCCTTTTTTGTGACTGCATCGCCTACTAGTTCTAGAAAGGAGAGGGTTAGTGTGAGAGAAGGAATGACAGACCTATCATTTTAAGCCTTCCACTCAACACCTACTACATAAAGTTAAAGTAAAAAATAATTGCACTGGATATTCTCCAGCGGATTGCGGGGCGCCTGGGGGTAGTCCCTATTACTTTATGTAGTAGGCGTTCAGTGGAAGGCTTAAAATAATAGGTCTGTCATTCCTTCTCTCCCACTAACCCTCTCCTTTCTAGAACTAGTAGGCGATGCAGTCACAAAAAGGGCAGCTGATGTCCTAATGACACAATGCAAGCTTACCAGCCTGGAATTCCATGGCATTAGCGTAGCAAGAGCATTCTCAGAATTTAATACAAAATTATATATATATATATATATATATATATATATATATATATATATATATATATATATATATATATAATTCTGATGTCACGTTTTTCCAGTAATACGTTAGATATAGAATTTGGCGGCGTCAGTTCTAAATGCATCGTTTGGTGTGAATTAACTGATGAGACAATTTGTTGGGAGTTCTTTTTCCGGGTACTTCGGCTCTTCCTGCCCCGTATCGGGTTGAGGCCACTTCATAGACTTCAAATATACTAATGGTCAAAACTTTAGGGCCACTTTTTATCGCAGACACACCGACAACACCACACAAAAAAATGTAACAATATTTGGAGTCAGTATTTTGCTAATTTATTCAGTAACAATTTCATTTAAGTTTTGAGTAAATCAAGCAATTGTAACAACAGCAGTACGTTAAAATGTTCACCCACCCCTCATTTGAAAAGTCACACAAGACTGGTCCAGTCAGTAGCGAGTGTACCCACCGTTTGCAGCCAAGCATTCAATGCAGCGTTGACGCATGGAGTTCACCAGGGTTCGGAGAACATGTTGTGTGATCGCTTCCCACTCTTGATGCAGGAATTGAGTCAGCTGGGGGACGCCTTGAGGTGGGGGTGGGGGTGGGGGGTGGGTGCTGACTACACGTTAATCCAGCACGTCCCATAGGTGTTCGATGGGAGCCAGATCAGGTGAACGAGCTGGCCACTCCATCCTCATGATGCCCCGTTGCTCAATGTACTCATCCACCACACGGGTGCGATGAGGTCGATGGGGATCGAGCGTTGTCGTCCTGCAGAACAGCATTGTCGCCTATGGTTTGGAGAGCTGGCTGGATGAGGAGCTGCACAATCTCGTCCCGATAGCGCAGTCCAGTCAGGATGCCTCGGATGACGTGGAGAGGGGTCCTGCCTTTCCTGCTGAAGCTTGCCCAGACCATGACTGAGCCTCTTCCATAGCGATCCACCTCTTGGACGCATCCATTCGCGAATCCCTCGCCCTGGCGTCTCCAGACCCTCACTCTGCCGTCGTTGAAGAACACAGTGAACCGTGACTCATCAGTAAACAGAACCTGAGTCGACTGGAGTCTGTTTCACCTCACATGTTAACGACACCAGACAACCCGGGCTATGCGATGAGCTGGAGTGAGGGGTATTCTCACTGCCGCTCTGCATGAAGCCAGGCTAATTTTGCGCAGACGTCGCCAGACTGTGCTTCTGCTGACGTTAACGTTTGCAGCTTGCATCAGTTGACGTCGCAGAGTTGTTGACGTGACAGTTCGGTCGCGCAGAGCCGCCACACAGAGGTATCTGTCCTCCCTTCTGCTGGGGCAGGGCAGGCGTCCTGAGCAGGGTCGTAGTTCTGCCCTTTCAGTTTCTTGGAATCGTGCCAGCAGCCTCTGGATCACTAATGGGACACCCTAAGACGTCTCCCAACTTCTCGTCTGGAAATTCCATCCTGCAGCCATGCTAGCGCCCGGCCTTGATCTACTGGCGTAAGGCTTCGTCGTGGTGGCATGGTTAGGAAAGTGACAATTATGCCTCTACTGTAACGGTATTTGTAGCGAAACAGAAGTGCTCAGTGTTCACGACTGACCCCTTTAGCACGTGCATCACGACTTTACCGAGTTTTTCCACCTGTCTGCCTTTGGTACGCATGCCAATATCGCACAGCTTTTCACAAAACTGACGATGTTTCACGTGCATTTGACACGTTCGTGAAAATTGATGAATTGTTGTCTATTGTTCCCTATACAGTGGACTGTCTAAGGTCAACTTTTAACCCATTTGGATCGCAAAAACAGTGTATTTTATTAGCGTACTTGCGACGATAAACAATGACACAAAAAGTGGGGTGGCCCTTAAGTTTTGACCATTAGTATACTAGCGAAACTTCGAAACTTCAGTAGCTGTGCTGACACTTTGCTCTAGGTGAATGTCCTGTGTTTGTCTTGTACTGTGTTTGAGTTTAGAGTTCAATAGTTAATAGGGCTTAACTCCGAGCAGACGACTAAAGCCATCTCACGGCGGTGTGTTTGCGCGTGTGTCACGTGAGCGTGCGTTGTGGTTCAGTTCGCGGTCTGAGTTTAGCCGACTGATATAATAGACGGTTTCAGGAATTCAGAAACAGGTCAAAATTGCACGTGTTTGGACACGGACAAAAACAGTGATTAAAAGCCAGGAGAAAAACATATCACAGTCATGTTACAGTATATTGAACGATTTTATTATTATGTCCCATTATTACAGCCGGCGAATGTTCATTATGGCCGACCAATACAATAGCATACCCGGTGTTACGTTTGTGGTTGTGTTATTCTTTTGAAAGCATGTGTGTGTTAGTCATAGGAAAGATCCGATATTCAGTTAAGTTATTTTGGATAAGAATTACGTACCTTTTTAGTAGGATTAATTTTCTTTTGCACAGAGAATTTAGATCGATTTTTGTTGTGACGCGTATTTTCGCTACAAGGTTGTAAAGTTTGACCTACATTAGACTGGAAGGTTCGAGCAGGGTCGAGATATTTTTAGTGACCTCAGCTATGACGTCAAAGTTGTTGGGTACATTTCGTAACATTTTATCGAATGCGCCTAGATGTTAGTCGAAGGCTGTAGTTAGTTCTAGAGTGTTCTTTTTAATGAATATTAATAGTTTGGGTTACGTTTTCTTTTCTGATTGGTTGTGTTGTGTGAATTTGCTGGAGTGTTCTGGAAATCTGTAATAGTATAAAAGACGGTGCAAAGGAAATATGTGTGTATATTGTATGAGAGACGCAGTGTGTCTAAAGTGTTGATGCATTGTAGAGGAGACAGTGTATCAGTTTTGGTGCATTGTATGTGAGACGCAAGGTATCAGAGTTGTGGATGCATTGTATAGAGACAGTGTACCAAAGTGTGGATGCATTTGTGGACGCATTGTGCTAAGAGTGCATCGTGAGAATTAAATACTGTTGGAACTGTTACTCCAGTGAGGTCTACGTGTGACGAGTTGCAGCTAAGTGAAGTTTCTTTACAAGAGCCCTACGTGCGTGCGTCTGGTGTGATTGTATCATGTTACGACTACGATTAACACCTGGATTTTATTTTTTCAGGTGTGCTCCATTTCTCGTGATGGGAGATTTCCAGCTAAGAAAGCCTGACAGTAACGAAAATTTTGACCGAGGACCTACAGTGACAATGGAGTCGATCGAGCCAGTACTAAAACATTGGACTGCAATTTGGACACAGGTATATCAAATAAGTGCTCATACAATCTGCACACACACACACACACACACACACACACACACACACACACACACACACACACACACACACACACACACACACACACACACACACACACACACACACACAAACACACACACACACACACATATATATATATATATATATATATATATATATATATATATATATATATATATATATATATATATATATATATACATTATGTATATGTGTATGTATATGTATATGTATATGTACATGTATATGTACATGTATATGCATATATGTATATGTATATGTGAATGTATATGTATAATATGTATATGCATATGCATATGTATATGTATATGTATATGTATATGTATATGTATATGTATATGTATATTCAATTCAATTCAATTCAAATAACTTTATTTATCCCTTAAAGGGCCATTACAGTTGTGCGGACGGGTGGAACAATCAAATAAAAGTCATTCAATAAACATTAATTAATATCAGGACGTATATGTATGTGTATATATATGTATATGTATATGTATATCATATATGTATATTTATATGTGTGCATAGTCAGTTTGTCTCGTGTTTTTTTTTTTTCAGTTAACTTTTGAAACAGACATATTTCAGGACAACAATAAGAACAACGAGTGATCACCAGACATGGTCCAAATTTATTTTAAAATATGGTCGGCTTCAAACTCAACGATTTTGCCACCATCCTTGTTTATGAAGTTATTATATTTACTTTCTAAAGCAGTGTATTAAAAGTGTGACATTTCCACACAAAATGAAATACCTTTCTATTTTTTTAAAATTTGTTTTCTGTGTTTTCTTGTAAATACAGATTTAAATCGTCATTTTATGTAAGAAAAATGAATATTTGCATTCATGTATTTGTATGTTTTTGTGAGGTGGTAAAGATGGGAAAGTGTAAATTTGTCCAACGTAACATATGGAAGTATGAAGGAAACCAAATTCATTCGAGCTTCGCACACTCTCTCTGCGAACCTCTTTCAAACTGACAGAGTGCACTACTAGCCTTCCGCTGACAACCGGAAGCTATTCACACAGAACATAGTTCATGGACTGTATGTTTTCTAAAGTACAATGTGAAAATGATGTAGTCGAACTTAACAGAGAAAACTGGAAGCGATCGTCGATTACCATTTTGAAAACCCGAAAAAAGGTTTATATTGTTTCATTCGCAATTTAACCCTTTTAGCACCATGGGCCGGGCGCATTTACCGAATTTTGGAAGTGTTACTTAACGAATATGTACCACTTGCAGGAGGTGGATTGACCATGATAATTGAAGGGTAGTGTCAGATTAGCTTGGCAAATAATCTGGCAAAACCCTTGAATTATCATGGTCAATCAATCTCCTGCTGTAGAGTGTTTGCGCTGAAAGGGTTAATCACGACCTACACGTGTCTAACACTTATCCCAAGGTCTCAGGATAAAAATAGTTATGTGTTCATACGCGTAGTGAAAAGAAGCGGTGTCTGTTGGTTGACATGTGTGCCAGAAACACGCGTTGCGTGGGACAGCTATTTTTCTCACTGCCCCAAACGCAAGGTAACGGAATCAATTTGTGGAGAAGATAAATCACGCACTCACTTCAGTTCACAAACAGCAGAAAACAGGAGGTTTAGCTTTTTTTTTTTTTTTTTTTTTTTTTGAAACTCATTCAGAATTGGTACATGAACAGAGAAAGGGTCTCAATGCGTGTCACATTTCCATCCGCCATTTTGGGCAACTTTTTGACATTTCAAGCGTAAAAACACAAGCAAAGACGTCGTATTTTGAAGTGAATTTTGTTATTTCAATTTATAGTCGTTTCAATTCCCTGCGGATCGGTATCAGCAACACAGCCGATCGGCAGGAAAGGTTTACAAAAACACTCATCTGAGAGTATGACCCTCTGTGGTACACAGCTTCGGAGAGTGACCCATTTACCAGATGCCACAAAGATGTGAAGAACTGCCATCAGATGGCGTGAACACCAAGCTAATCTGCAAAAGAATGATTAACGTAACCCCTTGACTGCTACTGACGATACCGATCGGCGGAAAAGACGCGTAACTACGTCACTATCTAATTACGTAACTACGTCACTATCTTACTACGTAACTACGTCACTATCTTACTACGTAACTACGTCACTGTCTAACTACGTACCTACGCGTCTTTTCTGCCGAGCGGTGTCGTCAGTAGCAGTCAAGAGGTTAACCCTCTGGCTGTCGGTAGCGGTTTTTGGTGACAAAGACCGCTACCGACAACCAATGGGTTAGCGGACCTGACCAACTCGTAAATATATATATGTACTTGTCTGTGACTGTAGTCCGTCGGTCATTATCCCACTCAACCCCGACACCCCACAGCAAGACATGGATCGTGCATGATAGTTCAAGGGTGGCACCAGAATAGCTTGGCGCCCACAGGCGCCAAGCTATTCTGGCGCCACCCTTGAACTATAATGCTCGAAGTCTCTAGAATTGTAATACAGTCCTTAAGAGGGCAATTTCAAAATTTAGGGTTTTCGGTAGTGGGGTAGATTGTGTTAAAACAAAATACGCGAGGGTCTCTTATTACACAGGGCAACACAGGACCCTGAAAAAACATTTTTTTTGTTTACTGCCTTTTACTATTTTTCTTAGATATTATTATTTCCGTGTGGATGGGTTATGCGTGCATATTTGTAAAGAAAAGGGGAGACTGACACTGCTAATAATTTAGAAAGACTACCAATTGAAGTAGATCATAGATCTAGGTTGGTCAAAGCAATGCACAATTCTCTCCCCTGACAGTGTTTTTACCTACTTTACTTGGTAGTTTGTGCACATTGGTGTTTAGAGACTTTTTTTTATTGTATGGAGTGATAGTTGTTGGTTATTTGGAAAAGGTTGTATACTCTGCGCTTTTGTGTGTGTTTTAGTACTGTCAACATGTATTTATCAAACACTCGGCTGTACGTCAAGGAACATGAAACGGTCGCTCTCTTCAACCGAGAAAAATATTACATCCATTGTTTAAGGGATAGGCTGTGACGTCAAGGGGCACGCATTATGAAGAAACTCTGGCTCTACAGGGTTCTTGTGCATCTATGACACTTGCAGATCAATAGCGCTAGATATGAGGTTGTAAATCACAGTTTACAGAGGCTGACGAGGTTTTAATGGACACCGGTCAGAATGTAGGCTTCCGTGCATTTGTCACCAGAATGGTTGCTGGCATGCGGTAGAGAAAATGAGGCGTTATTACAACGGAACCTGTTCTGAACAAACTCTAGTCTTGATAAAACAAAAAGGTCTTAAAAGGACTAACGCTTTCTGCAGAGAAGGTTTGAAGGACGAGAAGTTTTACTACTTCACTGCCGAGAAAAAAAATGGACACCACCCAACTGCAAGAGGTATAGAGCCTCATGAGCCCCCGCAATTGCGGGGGCTCATGAGGATCTATGCCTCTTGCTGAAACCACTTTATATCCATTGTTCGTGGGACGGCTGGAGCTTCTTCGCGTAGAATTGACACAGATCTCAGACGTATAATGTACGAACAGTGGCATTGAAAGCATTAACGACCACCATTTAGGTGGCTGTAGCTGTGACTGTGGCTGTAGCTGTGACTGTGGCTGTAGCCACCTAAATGATGGTCTTTAATGACAGGCGGTCTCTCATGATGGCGGTTGCTCAAAACAGGGTCTACTGCACGGCTGCGGAAACGGATGCATGCGGAGAAGACGATTGCACGGGCAATTCGTGTGTGTGCCGGTCGGCTGCGATATTTTGATTATTGCTGGCTGCAGAAATGTGGAGAAAGAAGCAAGTATAGGTCGTTTGACATCGGAGCGCACTACATTTTATTTTCCCGCAAATACCTTCGCAAAGGACTGCTTTTCTATACCACTCTTAGAACAAATATCATTCAATGACAGTTGACCTAATACGATTTACTTTTAAGAAACTTGGACAATGTGTCAGTTTTGCTGTAGTGTCGTAAACATTCGGATTTTGTTCTCATGAAATGCCTGATTTTTCATCCATAAATGTGCCTCAGATATATTCAGCCCAGTAAAAGAAAGATCCATTTTCACGTGAATAATTAAGTTCCGCAAGTTTTCAAACCTAAAACAGCGCAGGCGTACTTGAAGTCTGCATGCTTGACCTCGATATTAAAATCTGGTCGTATTAGGTACTAAATGATAGTTGTCCTTAAAGTGGTACAGAAATGTGTTTTTTTACGGAGATATTTGGAAACAAATCCCACACCTGCGCTCTCGGATGTCAAACGGTTTTTATATTACAGATGCTATGGTAATGCACGCAAATGAAGATATGTATAGATTACAACCGCATGCATAGTTTTTGTGTGCTTGTCTGTGATCTTGGACCTTATGTCTTGTGGTCGTAAGTTCCAAAATCGCAGATCTGCACACGATCTTTCTTTTTTTTTTTTTTTCGGGGGGTGGGGGGGGGGTGGGTGGAGTTGGCCAAAAACCATTAAAGATTATTGCACACACACTGCTCAGACATTACACATCTTTAACTCATTCAGCCCCACGACTATGCACCAGTTGCGGGAGGTGGATCGACCATGATAATTTAAGGGTAGTGTCAGATTAGCTTGGCGCCGACAGGCGCCAAGCTAATCTGGCACTACCTTTGAATTATCAAGGTCGACCCATCTCCTGCTGTAGTTCGTCAGGACTGAATGGGTTAAAAATAGTCGTTAGCTGGCAACGCTGCTGGGACATTTTTTTTCTGTGCAATTGACTTCGCTTATAGCGCACTTCGCCGGATATAAGAACTAGAAAACATGGGTCGTCCGTGGAATGTTACTCTAGCTATCGTGCTAAAAGTAAAAAGACCTTGTGCCTTCTTTAAGCACGTCACTACCAGTGGACACAAATTGTGTGTTCTGAAATGTTTCGTTCGTTCAACGCCAAAGAGGTCCTGCCGTCAAAGGAACATGGATCTATAGTGGTGTCGGCAAGAGGCATAGATCCTCATGAGCACCCGCAACTGCGGGGGCTCATGAGGATCTATGCCTCTTGTTGTTGGATCGTGTTCCTTTGTTCTCGGCAGTGTAGGGGTTAAGCCTGACCAGGACTAAAGCAAAATGAAGTAAGAACGCAAGAAGCATTAGGTCCTCGGACACGGACAAGCTGAAAGGGACAACTAAAACCGACGTTGGCCCAATGAACGTTTAATCTCTAAAATATATGCCACGACAATATAGGCACTCTACAGCTAAGACGAAGTCTTTTGTTTTCATCCCTACGTCACACGACCAGTTTCTTTAGCGCAATCCGTACCATGTGACCATGATGCAAAAACCCTTGTAGGGACAAATGGTGGACTTCCTGTAGCTCTCTTTGTGGCGCATCTTGGATGCGAGTTTTGTTCTATAAAAGATCACCAAAATGTTCTAAAGAAAAATGTTACTTAATGTTGTTCGAAACAACAATCACACTCAGTACTGGAGACGACAACGTCATGAAATATTTCTAATTACATCATAAGTAAAATAAAGATTAATTGATAAGTTCTATCTATCTATCTATCTATCTATCTATCTATCTATCTATCTATCTATCTATCTATCTATCTATCTATCTATCTATCTATCTATCTATCTATCTATCTATCTATCTATCTATCTATCTATCTATCTATCTATCTATCTATCTATCTATCTATCTATCTATCTATCTATCTATCTATCTATCTATCTATCTATCTATCTATCTATCTATCTATCTATCTATCTATCTATCTATCTATCTATCTATCTATCTATCTATCTATCTATCTATCTATCTATCTATCTATCTATCTATCTATCTATCTATCTATCTATCTATCTATCTATCTATCTATCTATCTATCTATCTATCTATCTATCTATCTATCTATCTATCTATCTATCTATCTATCTATCTATCTATCTATCTATCTATCTATCTATCTATCTATCTATCTATCTATCTATCTATCTATCTATATCTCGTAGTCTTGCCGACCGTTGGGGCACCACTGATGACTTGGCAACCAGCTCCCTGCATTTCTCTCTGTTCTCTGCCATTCTCAGCGTATCGCCCAGCTTCAGTCCTGTCCACTCTGAGATATTGTCCTCCCATCTTTTCCTCTGTCTTCCTCTCCTTCGTCCTCCTTGCACAGTGCCTTGCAGGATTCTTTTGGCAAGCCCTGCTGAACGCGTGACATGCCCATTGATAAGTCTATTATGTATAAATGCATATTCCTTTGACATCAGTCAGGTTTGGCGTGATCTAGGTTAGAAGATGTCTTCTTGATTTCTTTTACGAAAATAGTAGAGGAAGGAAAACAAGTACGTTATTGGTAGCATGGGCTTGCTGCCCGGACCCTTGTAGGCCTTCGGGAAGTCAAAAGAACCATTGTACCCCCCAGGCCTTCGGGGTACAATGGTTCCTTTGACCTCCCTCAGGCCTACAAAGCTCTGTGTAGCAAACCCCTACTACCAGTAACTTGTAGTGTCGCCTTGCACATGAGCCCATCACATCATACTTCTGACGCGTGATGGCCTTTGATAAATTTTGACATATTCGAGTCGTGCTGCATACCGATATGCGTTTTTATGCCGCATATCCGGATGTGGCACGCCTCGAATGAGTAATCATTTTAAGCCTGTATATGAAATTTCCAGTTTGTCCACATTGCCTTAAACATTATACACATACTTTATATATTACACACCGTTACGCATTACTGATTACATTATAGTTAACGGAAAGCTGGGTAGCTCGATCTACAGCGTTCGACTCCCGTCCGAAAGGTCCCGGGTTCGAATCCAGTTGGGGTCAAAATTTGCTCAGACTCTATTTCGTTGCCCTGTCTTTGAAATCGCCTTCGTGGTGGACAAAATGACGTTAACTCATTCGCGGCCAGTCGCATCCGGGTGCGCGGCTTATGCCGCGCATCCGGATGCGGCTTGCCGCGAATGAGTTAAGCCCTAAGCGTTTAACGTTTACATTATATAGTAAACGCCTTAACTGCAAGGGCAGAGCGAGCGCCACCTAGCCGCAAGAGACATCAACCCTCATGAGCTTCCGAAGTCAGTTTTTGCTCATGGGGCTTTATGTCGCTTGTTAGTTAAACACATCCAGACTGCAAGAGACATAGATCCTCATGAGCCCCCGCAGTCGCGGGGGATCATGAGGATCTATGTTTCTTTCTGAGACCAGTGTGTATCTCGTTCCTTGGATGATTGTGCCTTGCGGTTGTTGAAAAAGGAAATATTTCAGAAACAAAATGAACGAATCGCAGTGGCAGGGAAGGCATTAATTCCCTCCCCCTCTTCCCCCCCCCCCCTTCCCTCCCGCTGAACTCTAGGCTAGCATGGTTGACCCATAATGTGCACAGCGTCAGAGCTAAATAAGTTAATCAGTGGGTGTTACTTCAAGTTAGGCAATGGGTGTTATTTCATGCAATCAGAAATAGGTAAAAAAAAAAAATTAAAAAAAAACTGCGCGTATTCTGACGCAAACAGTGAATTTAAGCTCGGGCAAGCATGCGATATCGCCTGTATGTCCCTGATTTGAACCCTCTTTGATGCCAGCGGACGCGAATTGCGCGTCTGAAATCGCTGCACACTGACCGACATTTGCGTGAAGAACAAACTGTAACAGGGACCAACAGAACACAGGACTAACAAGAGACATGAATCCTCATGAGCCCCCGCGACTGCGTGGGCTCATGAGGGTTTATGTCTCTTTCAGATAGATATCATTTGACATTACCCGGCAGTTAAGCGGTTAATCCACTGTTTGCGTCACGAATGTTCAGTTTTTGACCCATCTCTGGTTTACGGAAATCATTCACAGACACGTCCTCAGGCAATGGCAGTGCAGAAAAATAATGGGTATGGTTCTAAATGTAAGGTGTATCTTTATGATTATCGCCAGAAAATGATCATCGAAGCAAGAGGACTGACAATAATCTTCAACAAAGAAAGGAACACGCTTAGGAAAGACCAGAACAACACATTTCAATAACCAACATAGAAGGAAAAAAACACACCACACTTTGAAGGCCCACTACCGCCGTAACTGTTCAAAGATACACTTCTCTAATAGATGGTTAAGAAACGCTAGACACAGGTCTAGTTATGGTTCATTTAGACACAGGACAATCCAGTTCTACACACGTAATCTTTGTATCAAGTAATCTGTGATGAATCCACTCCGTTCTAGAAATACAACGCTATCAGTACGAGAAAGATCGAAATAATATTGACACGCTAACGGCAGAGTGTGCTCTTGCTCCATGTCCAAACTGCTGTTAAAGTTCATTAGGTGTGTCGACAATTCATAACACTCACAAATGGTGCTGAAAAGTGTCTTCATATTTATGCGTAATGGTACCTTAAGCTCACCGAATATCCGTTCAGTTTCCCCAAGTAAAATTCACAGTATGTCCGGGTCGCTTTGAAGTTCGCCGGACATACTGTGAATTTTACTTGGGAATACTGAACTTTCACTAAACCCAGTCCTCTCTTTCCCACCGCACATAAACAAGGGTCGCCTAGACAACTAAATAATTTGGATGTCTCAATGGTGAGCTTGGTCCTCTGAGAAAAAAAATAATTGAAGTCTGGGGTTAATCTGCGTTTAGAAAGACAAAGATATAAGATTTCAACAAAGTGTGAAACACGGTTAAGACAGACTGACAGGAAATATAGATAGCCAACAAAGAAAGAAACAGGCTGAAGCCCTTCCTTGCAGTGAAGGGGTTACGAAAAACCCAACAAAAACAACGACAAAACAACGACAACAACACATACACAATTAAAACGAACAGACACAACTTCTTTTTTATCGGGTCCCCCCCCCCCCCAAACCCAATTTACGCGCTGGATTATATGAACATTTGCCAAAGGCCATTTTTATAGCAGCTTTGCATTTAATCACCTGCAGACAAGAAAATAAAATGACTTCTATAGCAAAGACCATGGACAGAATGGTTTCACGCTTGCCGCAACAGCAAGGCTAATGGACTGTTCGCCGTGATAATTATGTGCCCCGTTTATGCACGCACTCGTTTCTGGCCAGGTGTTGTCGATCCAAATGCTGTTAACGTCGATTGGTTTGACGGATGGAGAGAAATGACGTTTATGCATCACAGCAAGTGGGACAAGCAATGATAATAAAGCACTGGCATATGTATCCAGTGAGATATCATTGTCGTATACGGCCACGACTGACGTAAGTCGTGCTATATGTCAATGATGAATCACGGGATATGTGCCATTGCTGCATCTCTGGTTTTGTGCTGTTTTATTGTAAATCCCGTCGCAATGTATAGACTGCTATGAGTTCGCAAGGGTTTTAAAACTGTGTGTGATTGTTTAGTGATTCCCGACGCCTATTTTGCGTGGTCAAGTAGTTCACTAGAGAAAGCTTCGCTTTTCAGAAGAATGCACCCAGCTGTTGTTGCATAATTATCATATGCGCGTCACAGTTACAGTACAAATATGGGTGATGTGCAGATAGTGACTGAGTGGTGTATGATGTGAGTAGAGACTTACAATTTACTAATCGTTCAATTTAGTTACAATGACAGATACAACAGAACTTTTTTTCAGCGACCACCCTAATGCATGTGAAGCCACCTGTCATTAAGTACTATTCTGGCGTCTGCGGTCACCTGAATTATGTTCGTTCATGACAGGTGACACTTTTCGCCCGTCAAGACCTTTCTAGTAAGTCTTTTAACTAATTCTACCCCAACACCGAAATCCCCAAATGTTGTAGTTGTCCTCTTTAGACTGCACTCTAGTGCAGATCGACCATGATAGTTCAAGGGTGATGCCAGAATAGCTTGGCGCCCATAGGCGCCAAGCTATTCTGGCATCACCCTTGAACTATCATGGTCGATCCTTATCTTGCTGTGGTGTGTCTGGGGTAGAATGAGGTAAACCGTTCAGTGCCCGTTGACGGAAACTGTGTTTCTGCAGTCTTCGTCGATTCAACATCATGCATGAGCTGTCCTAGGAACGTAGATTTAAAGTGGTGTCAGCAAGAGGAATAGATCCTCATGAACCCCCGCACACTTCGGGGGCTCATGAGGATCTATACCTCTTGCAGTTGGGTGTGTTCAAATTTTCCCGGCACTGAACGGGTTAACACCATCTCTTTTCTCTCTTAAACAGGTTCTCTGTTACAAATAATATCTGAACGTAAATTTTCTTATTTGTCAGGTTTTAGGGGAAGGCAATTTACGTCAGAGTGAGGACAAATTGTCTATATCCGAATGCTTTTGTAAAAATCAAGATGGGATGAACCATAACCGACACAGTCTCTTTTATATGAGAGCCATAGCCCACAAAGCCCCTTTTATATGTGAGCTGTACTCGCTGTCAACTCTACCTGTTGTCTTTGACCTGATTTTGATTTTTATATATCTCCCATTGAAAAAGCCTGGCAGATTTGACGATGTATCAGTGAGTTCTATAAGGGTCACAATGCATACGCGCCATTGTTGGTTATTTGCCATGACGTAATTGTATATTTTACTTTTCACTTTGACTTCTAGACGTGAGAAAAATGGTCACAAAAACTTGAATTCCTCGGTACAGTTTTAGTCTTGCTATAGTATAATGTGTATGAAGTGAGGCTGACTTTACCTAGATATTTTACCTAGATATAAGATATTCTGCTGTGCACATGTGTGTGTGTGTGTGTGTGTGTGTGTGTGTGTGTGTGTGTGTGTGTGTGTGTGTGTGTGTGAGAGAGAGAGAGAGAGAGAGAGAGAGAGAGAGAGAGAGAGAGAGAGAGAGAGAGAGAGAGAGAGAGAGAGAGAGAGAGAGAGATGATGATGATGATGAAACTTTATTTTTCAACGGTGAAAAGTTTTGACAGAAAACAAATCGTCATTTTACAAACTTGCCGTTGCTAACATCTACAGGATAAAAAAGAAGGGAAACTATAAAATATATATGTACATACAAAACCCAATAGCATCATTATATACAGAAAAAAATAATAATACTCATCACACACACATGCACACACGCACGCACGCGCGCCGCTCACACATACACCCACACGCACAAACAAACACGAGCACACACACACACGCGCACACACATATAAAAACCATCTGTATGAAATACGTGAGGTACAGGAAATATTACAGTACCTGAGAAACGTACTAAGTCTGACTCATCAGGTAATCAAAAAGTTTTGTTTTAAAACTTCCTGGTGAGGTAATAGTTTTCAAATGTGCAGGGATGGAATTCCAAGCAAACGGACCAGAGAATGACATACTAGTTTTAAAAAGGTCAATTCTTGGGCATTCATCCTGGGCATTCACTGGAGTGACTATGTCACCAACGTCGAGGTCCTTGAACAGGCTGAAACTGTGAGCATCGAGGCTTTGCTGCTGCGGACACAGCTCCGCTGGGCGGGCCATGTCTCCAGGATGGAGGATCATCGCCTACCAAAGATCACCCTGTTCGGCGAGCTTGCTACTGGACACCGTGACAGAGGGGCACCAAAGAAGAGATACAAAGACTGTCTCAAGAAGTCGCTTAGTGCCTGCCAAATCGACCACCGCCAGTGGTCTTCGCTTGCTGCGGACCGTGACACCTGGCGCTCCACCATTTACAAGGCAGCTGTCTCCTTTGAGGACTCTCGCAGAGCTAGCCTTAAGGACAAGCGGCTCAGGAGAAAAAACAGAGATGCCGCAGCTCAGAACCCTGGCCAGACCTTCCCCTGCAGTCACTGCGGTCGAACCTGCCTGTCTCGGATTGGCCTCCGCAGCCACGAACAAGCCTGCAGACGTCGTGGGCAACTCCTATAAAATCTTCGTTCGCGAAGTCAAGCCAAGAGAGATTCTTGGCAGTGGTAGGGGTAAGGTATTGTTTCTTGAGGTCCGTTCACGTTCTTGGTGAGATATAAATTTATTGGTTAGATACTGGGGTGTCATATTATTCAGTATCTTATGCATATAGACGCATTTGTTTAATGTAAGTTGCTGACGCAGACCGAGAATGTTTAAATATCTAAATTTGTCTGTGGTAGGGATGGGGCGTCTATCTATCATTTTTACAGCTCTTTTGTATATAGAGTTTAATCTCTTCATGTGGACATCACTGCAGCCGTCCCACACTGTGGAGACATAATCAACATGGGACTTTATATGAGCATGAAAAAACAATTTACGGGTATTTGTATCCGTTACATGTCTAAGCTGGGACAATAAAAAAAGTGTTTTTGGCAATGGTCTTACAAACAGCATTTATATGGGTCTCCCAGCACAGTTGATCATCAACATGTATTCCTAAGAATTTACGCTCAGTGACTTGTTCAACAGGTTCAGCGTTTAATTGTAATTGTAATGGCTGTAGTCGGCGTTGATGTTTTTGCCGCGTGGCGATTAAGATACTCTTTGTTTTTGCTGGGTGAAGAACCATATGGTTCTGTCTACACCAGTCAGATACCTCATTGAGACTGCATTGTAAACTATGGCTAATGTCCGTCGTTTTTTTGCCAGAAACATGAAGACTCGTATCGTCAGCAAATAGATTACAATTAACGTCAGAATTAGTGATATGCAACGGTAGATCATTAATAAATAGTATGAATAGAAGAGGGCCCAAAATAGATCCCTGGGGGACGCCGTATTTTACATTTCCTTGCTTAGAGTATCTTCCATGGGCGTACACCATTTGTTTTCTGAGAGAGAGAGAGAGAGAGAGAGAGAGAGAGAGAGAGAGAGAGAGAGAGAGAGAGAGAGAGAGAGAGAGAGAGAGAGAGAGAGAGAGAGAGAGAGAGAGAGAGAGAGAGAGAGAGAGAGAGAGAGAGAGAGAGAGAGAGAGAGAGAGAGAGAGAGAGAGAGAGAGAGAGAGAGTATGGAGTATTGCGTCGATGTCTGCGTGATGACAAAATTTCACTTTTACATCACCATCACTGTCTGATTTTCTCCAGAGGTCGCGATTTTTAACTTAGAAAAATGTCTGCATTGAATTTAATTTTTTACAGAAACAGTTCAAGAGTTACAACGCTGTCTAACGAACTCATCCAATGTCTTTATCCAATCTAGATATATCCAAATTTGCAAGTAAATATAACGACAATTACCGACTCTAATGTAGGGGCAACCGACTTTCTATAAACGGTCATTTAACTTTTCAATGAGACATCCAATTTCATAGTGCTTGAAGGTTCTCCTAGACACCCCCTAAATGAAGCAACTCCTCCAACATCAAGCTTGTGTGTATGCAAGCTTCGGAGCTTTTCTTGATTACATACATACGCACATACGCACATCCCCCCCCCCACACACACACACACACACATATACACGGCGCTTCACGTCAAAAGTGCGTTCTACAGCGAGGTTTGCGTAACTAGACGTGACCTAATTTTTATCTTGTTACTTCAGTGTCAGAGTTTTAGGCCAGCCCATGACGTCATGTGTGTTCTTTTTAAATCACCCCACCGCGTCCCATCCAAAAAAGTCTCTTCAATGAATAGATGAGAGTTACAAAGCAATTATTTTCTCGGACCATTCCCTCTAGAGCTATTAGCAATATAGTGTTAAATGACGTGAAGTTACGTGACGGCCAAGGAAAACGCACTAAAGTATTGAAGCAGATGAGGCCCATCGGCCTTGCATTACCTTCAGCCCTGTGATCAACATTTGGGAGCTATTCTTTGAAGACTGTGGACCCAGTATCCTCTGAGGACTGCATTATTTTTTTAGGAGACAGATCGACCGTGATAGTTCAAGGGTGATGGCAGAAGCTATTTTGCCACCACCCTTGAACTATCATGGTCGAGCCATATCTTGCTGTGTGTGTGTCGAGGGCAGAATGAGTTATAACATACAGTGTGTGTTCTTACATTTACTGATTAAAGAATTCCATTCAGTTAAAACAATGTGATGCACTGTACATGCAGGTTTTATTATTATCCTGGCTTTGTTGATACAGTATGTTTATCAAAAGCCTTCTGATTCATACCGTTTATTTGTTTTGCTGTATTGCTAATCTGCTTTGACTTGTTTCACCAAGCCCTAAAACGTTTTTTTTTTGCGCTTGTAATTTATCAGTTTGATATGAACTTGTCTTTCAGTTTCACTTTGTGATTCAGTATGTTAGGATTAGTTTCTGATGGTGTACAGGGCCACAATTCATTTTCCGTTTTGGCAACAGCCAGAAGTCTTAGAGGATGCAATATACAGACATTATTATAAACTGTAACGATTATGATTCTAATAATCATTATAGTCATTGACCTTTTTCATGTCTCTGTGAGGTGAGATTAATTTTAAAGTATTATTTTAATTATTCATTATTGTATTTGACGTCCTTATTTTTGGCTCAGGCGCAATAGCAAAAGTGAGTCTGTGTACTGGGCCATCCATCATACATGGTGTGTCGTCTATTGGCATTTTCTCAGAGACGATTCAAGCCACAGTTTTCAAACTTGGCCAGTGGATACTATGTGAATAACCATTCTAAACATACCAATTTCAGAGACCTCTCGCAAAGGTCAGGATCACAGGCATTCTAGAAATAGACCAAACCAGTGATATTTTGACAAAATTATTTTTCTTAAATACTATTTACAACTTAAGTTCCGAACTGAATTAGTGCAAAGATACTTGATGGTAAGACCTTATGTGCATACTAATTTGTATGACCCCTCAGAAGGGTAAGGGTCACAAGAGGTTGGCGAATGTGTGAAAAATGCAGTTTTTGATAGATGTTAAGTTTTTTACTCACTTTCAATAGCAAACTGAATATATATCGGGGGGCCTTCATCGCCTGTCTTCCGTTAACATTGGCATTTTCTCTGAGACTCTTCAAGTTTATGGCTTTATGACCCCCTCCACTCCCACCCTTTATTTGTAAAGCGCTTAGAGCTTATTTTAGGATAATCGCTTTATAAATAGCCATTATTATTATTATTATTATTATTATTATTATTATTATTATTATTATTATTATTATTATAACAACAGTGCTTCAGTTGATCCACACACGTGAGCATGCCAGCTCAGGCTACGACAGGCCACGAGCTTGCATTTTGGAAAGGGATTAACCCAAGGAGTGCTACTGACGATACCGCTCGGCGGAAAAGACGCGTAATTACGCGTCTTTTCCGCCGAGCGGTATCGTCAGTAACAGTCACGGGGTTAAAAGTGTCCCCACAAAACATGTAGCCTGGCACACTGGCTGACTGACGCATCGACAAACGCATGACAAATGACGACTGCGGTGATATTCATTGACCGCGTTTACTCAGATGTTGCAATCAGACACAAGCTGTTGCCTCCACGCGTGGAACTAGGAGGTGTTCTACGAGGTTTCACGAATTTGATTTGCGGGTTTGTTTTTTCTCTCTCTCTCTCTCTAGTGTTGCAGTGTGTCCACGAGCCATAGTCATACATGCAGCCTTTGCCAATTTCTTTCTGGGATGGATCCTGGACATCAGACACTGTGATACATATGTGCTCGCAATGCGTAAGTGATATACGCCAAGGGTCTCACGAGGAAAACAATGTCAGCCTTAGCTATGCATCACTCATGGCCGCATTCGCGAACGACTTACATTCCGCGGTGACTGATCATTTTACAGTGCGGACGTTGCACCATGTTCCTTGAGCGATTAGTCTCAAGAACTGAATTTTTTTTTTAAAGATAAAGAGGCTGCATTTATCTTAAAATTCTTCCACGTTGGAGTATGCACCCTGCAACTAAAACTCATTAGGAAACGCAGGGTATCTACACTAAATTACATTGGTAAAACAGTTAATGAGATAACTGTTCTGTCTTAATTTATCTGAAACACTTACCTATCGCTTTATGTCAAAGGCCGGTTCATGGGAAGTGATATTTACGGCTGTGTACCAGTTCCAGGACATTAATGAGTCATGCTAGTAATTCAAGGGCGGTGTACTTTAATTACGACTATGTACCATTTCTAGGACATCGATAAGCCATGATAGTTCAAGGGCAGAGCCAGATTAGCTTGGCGCCTACGGCGCCAAGCTAATATGGCACTTCCCTTGAATTATCACGATCGATAATTTCCAGGTGTGGTGTTTCAGGGCTGAAAGGATGAAGCTGTGGTAATCCAGCAAACATTAGCCATGAGTTCAACAACTCCAGCCACTGTTAGGGCCAAGGACGACTCCCTAGCTGTGAATCCTTCTAGACAGTTCCTCTCCCCCGACGTCGGATACGGCTATCATCACCATGGACATCACCACCATCACGGCGGCGGACAGGGTGGTGGTGGTGGTGGACAAAGCAACCTGGAGAGAGTGCCCAGCATGACTCGACTCCAGCCCCAAAGCTCCACGGAGACCAGCGGCTTGGGGGAAACTGTCACGTCAGGGTTCTCGTCACAAGAGAGCGTGCATAGTGCGGCTAATTACAGCTACAGTCCCACCAGGTTCAGTCCTGGGAAAGCGAGTCCTACTCCCGCAAGCCCTGAAGTGTCAGGGACTAGAAGTTCGTTTCCAAACCGCGCTGGATATAAGCTAGCTGAAAATCCTGATCACTACAGTTCTAAAAATTCCGGTGATGTGAACCCACAGAAGAACACGTCTGCTTATAATGCAAGTGTCAGCGTCAGGTATGCGGAGTCTGAAACTCCTGCTGACTATCATTACTCATCCAAACACCGGTCTAACCCTTACCCACCCAGTGAAAGCCACATCGAAAACCCTGCCAGAAGAAACCCGCCATCTGAAAAGCCTTCCCACTACAAAAGCAACCCAAGTGACACTCCTAATTACACCTCAGCTGGTGCCAAAACCATCAGCACTGTTCCTAAACACCGGGACACAGGCGGTCGAAGTTTGAGTCCTGACGAAGCGCGCGCTCTGTTTGTTACGCGCTCAACCTCCACTCCCACCGCACGCGAACAGCACAGCGCTTACACAGACAGACATGCACGTGAGCGCGCGCTATCGGACGGGGGGTTTTCCGGCGGCGTGAGGCAGGGAGGTGGGACACCATCCCGGGACGTTAGTGCTAGTAGACAAGCTGGCAAAAGTAGCGGCGGAGTTGTGGTTGGAGGCAGCGGGAGAGAGACAGATACTCAAGAAAGAATAGACGCCTCCAGAAAAAGAGACGAACGTCACAGTCGTGCGCAAGACAACATTGACGTTGAAAAAAGAACTAAAGGAGACCGTGCTGTGACTGGTGAGGACTTGGCTTGTGTGAGAGGCTCAAGCCACTCAGGAACAGAGCCAAGTTTGCGGCGCGGGGACATTAATCGGAGAGTTCGGCTCGCTTCATCTGATAGTCAGCGCGGACCGACAGGCAATAAAAGACAGGAGGAAAAGGAGGATGCGCCTACAGGTAAGAGCAATATTTACGAAAGTGAACGGCACCAGCCCACTTCCGTAACAGACCGCACGCGAAAAGACTCCACCGGCAGAGACAGATACTCAGATAAAGAGTACTCGGACAGACAAACGTTTCTAGATAGAGAAGTCTATGATAAGAACTATACCAAGGAACACAGCGGCGCAAGCATCGCCTCCTTCAGTGAACGGGGAAGGCAAAAAACTTTTGATGAAAAGCTCGACAATGTAAGAGGCACTCCTTACTATGGAACTCGCGAAGAAAGCTCAGACAGAATCAGAGAGAAACCTCAGGCAAGTCCCGTCGGTGAAGATGATTCTGTCATTAGACAAGGAGAGAGATTAGCTCTCAGTAGTGTCCAAGAAGGTCGAGAGGTTGTGCCGAGAAAAGAGAGGGAAGTATCATACGCGTCAAGGCATGACCCCGAACACCAAGGGACATCATATCGAAATCGCGACTTGCATGTTCGTCAAAGTGACGTTCGTGATGAAATTTACGATAGAAGATTCCTTTCCAAGACTGGATCAGACATTAAAACAGAAATTGAATATACAGCCAGTGACGGACGCTCCGCTAGAAATGTAGTCAGACAGGAATCACGAGACAGTAGTGGCGTAGAGAGAAGACTAGAGAAGCAGAGGTCACGTGATAGTGGTATAGAACGAACTTTAGATAGGAAAAAAACACGTGAAAATTGCAGTAATGATCGACACTTAGAGAGACAGCAGTCACGTGATAGCACTGCCACAGAGCGGCCTCGTCCTCTCGGGAGCCAACAGTCCCGAGACAGTGGCAGAGAGGAAAGTTTAGAGAGACAGATCAGTAGTGACATAGAGCGATACCCTACGAATCACCTAAGTGACAGATCACAGAAAACCTTTCCTAAACAATTGTCACGTGAGACATCAATTGACTTACCTTACTCACGTGACTTTCCCGGATCACACGAGAGCAGAAAGAGTTTGGAGGGGTATCGCGATAAGGTCGTAGTCGGACGCAGGGTTAATAATCCGCTTGTTTACTCCGGTGAAATTGTTGAGAGAAAGGACGAGAGAAAGTTGATAAGTGATTTTCTTGATTCAGAGAAACGGTACTCCCCAGAAAACCAAACGTTTTCAGGCGACCGGGCTACACACAAACAAATTTCTTTGGAGGAGCAACCTCAAGTTAGGCACAGGCACCATTCAACAGACAGCACAAAGGCAAAATATTCCGGGAACTTTCTGCCTGATCCACGCAAAGCTTTTGTAAACTCTGGAGGCCTTGACATTCAAAATATTTCTGAACAGAATGTTGAAAAAGAAATTCGTGACATAGGCAGGGCTGGACGTCACACGAAGAAAGAGAGAAAGTCTGTGGAAAGTGCTGAAAGGCTGAGACGAGAGAGAAAGAACAGCGGTGCCATAAATAATGTCAGTGAGACACACAAAAACAGCGTTGCATCACCGCCATCAGGCACCCGCGCAATTATAGAAGGTGCCAATAGGCAAGGAGAGACTGAGGACGCAAGCTGCACGCTCGATCGAACACCGACACGCGGTGAAAGAGACAGACACGCCGCAGGCACCTCCACTGCCGCTGAAAGCATCGACGGAACACGCTTCAAGTCAGGTGCGAAAGAAAGCGCACAGGAGAGGCCCGCCAGAGTTTCCAGTCAACGGCATCAGTTTGAAACTGACGGCCACAGACCAGGTGACAAAGAGTCATTTCCAACTGCAAAAAGTAGCAGAAGAGAACTTCCTTCAATTGCAAGACGTCAGGGCAAAGATGGTGAAATTATATCCACTGTTCTAAGGGTAGATTCAGTGAAAGGGAACGCTCGCTCGCATGATGCTACGCATGATTTGAAAAAGACTGGCATTCAGAGATCAGAACATCCCGAAAGAAAAACCATCCGTAATTACACAGAATTTCAAGTACCTCAAAGCAGATCACAAAAAGAATTTGAAAGAGAGACAATAGGAAGAGGACGTGCTGTCTTAGATAGCACAGACAGTGGACGATATCGGAACAGAGAGAAGGGCGAGGAGATTGAGCTGCACGCCATACTGGATGGGAGAAGGCCGGACCACGCAACCCCCACATTGTCTTCTACCACCAGACCTGCAACCATGGGGTCAGATGGACGTAAGCCGCCCCGACAAGCCCCACCCACCACTATCGTCACCGTCACCTCTCCCACCAGCCCGGAGTCCAACTTCAGACCCCACCCTAACGGGGACCTGACCTCCAGCAGACGTGAACCTGACAGGGGCCCACAGCGCATCCAGCGCCACCCTGCAGATGGCGATGTGTTCGACAACCTGTTCTCCCAGGCAAGTGGAGGGCGAGGTCCCGGGCCGGGAGGTGGCGGAGTGCAAGTGCAAGTGCCCGGATTACAGGTAGACCAGATCAACCACGAGTGGGAGAGGCGCAGTAGCTGGGGCTCCTTACGCAGTCGCTCATCTCACGGAGGGTCGTTTCGATCTCGCTCTGGCTCCACGCGCAGGAAAGGTAGGGGTCGCTTCCTGGGCGTTAGCACGGAGAGCGCATGGACCAGGTGGTCACGTGACAGGAGGGCCTCCTTCCGACGCAGGATAGAACTGTTGGAGAAACCCGAAGAAGCGAATCAACGGGTGTCCACCCCAGTCCGCAAAGCACGGCAGGAGGGATTGAAATTCGTGCACCCAGACCTGGAAG